>CM076570.1:187952948-188552948 GCA_034641835.2 Pinus albicaulis | reverse complement strand
CTCTAGGGATTATAGTTTTAGCCCATAGAACCCACCTTCAAAACCATGTGCTTTACTATTTTTTAGGAACTTTGGTGCTGACATCATCATGAAAAAATGTTGATGTCATCATTCCATGTGTCATATTTTGAGTGGAGTCACGTACAATTTGAAAATGGCCCATTTGTTTACCTAAAAATTCCCATTTGTTATACCACATGTCGCAAGTCGTAAAACCATGTCATCGCCACCTATCATGTTGCCACGTATTCATGTTCACGGCCCCCCCCCCCACCCATTTTGGAAGTAGAAATTCTCATAATTTCTTTGGGTTGCCCTATTAAATAATTTTAACTTTGTTATCAATTGTCGCCATATTTTTCATCCCATCCCAGGTCCTTGGGTGAATTTAACTACCAACCTTAAAAAATAGTCAGGTTTGCACTGTTAATTAACATTGAATTTCATGAACTATTAAAAATATTCCCATCGCATACATGGGCACGTTCATTAACCAATTTCACAAACAATCTAGGGTCGCAGGGTCAGGGTCATGGAGCTAGGGTGTTGCTGTGGATTTTCCCGTCAAACACTATTTTATTTTACATCTTATCCCCACACACGTTCATTTACCTATTATCGATAGTGTAGATTAAAAATTTTCATTATATCCATTTGAATTACATTAATTGGTGTGCTTTAATCCATTAAAGGATTTGGAATTAAAAATTTGTGAATTGTAATTGTAACCATATTAATTCCTGTATCCTCATACTTTACATTTTTAGTTGAATTTGACATTAGGCTAACTAAATGACCAATGACATGTATTGTAGCTGAAACTTTCTTTATTTTGATAGATTCGAAACAAGATTCCTTAATTATTATTTTAGCATATATTCAGATTTATTTGATAGATTTCAATAAAGTAATTTTAACAAATATATTCTTCAATCGATATATGAAATCATGTTCAATAGGAACCTTTGGTTTTCCTATAGCTAACCTCTGAAAGGGAGGTAATTTATTCATTAAATATTGATCCTGATGAGCTCTTGTGCCTTTAGACGTTTCAATGATTTTGGAGTTTTCTATGATTGTTGATCTGCCAGTTTTACTTGGAATTTCCCTGATTTCTTCTTATTCTTCTATAATTATAGGATATTCATTTTGTAATACATTTCTTACCTTGAGTAAATCGGATTGTTTCATTTAGTTGGATTGTTCATGAAATCGGTAAATCCTAATGTTAAAGCGGTTTACTCAAAAGGGAATGAAAGTAAGAAAATAACATTATATGCCCTTCTAAAACTTGAATGAATTGGAAAAATTATCATGGCTTGAAGAAATAGATTTATAAGAAGAAATAATTTAATCAATATTTACCATCTAATCAAGCTATTTCTTTTGGGGATGCATCAAATGAAAATCTGTTATATTACTTCATTTCTAGTCCTAATATTGTAGAACAATTAAGAAGAGTTTAATATGTTGTAACAAATAATATTTTGGAACCAAATTTTCCAAAAAAATGCACAATGAAGTCTTTACAATATTTGTTTCAAATAATATTTCCTATAAAATCAATGGTAAAATTGAAATCTAAAATTGTTGAACTTGAACCAATAAAAATTGTAAATATTACTTCCACACTGGAAGCATCTCAAGAAGATCAATTAATTCAAGTGCTAAAGAATTATTCCAAAGCATTTTCTTGGGACTACACGGATGTGCAATGTATTCACCCTAGCACATGCATTCATCACATATATTTGGAAGAAAATGCTAGACTTGTAACGCATCCTAAACAATTAATGAATCCAATGTTGAAGGAGATAGTAAAAGAGGAACTTCAGAAATTACTATAGGTAGATTTCAGCTACCTTATCTCTGATAGTTAGTGGATTTCTCCCTTAGTTGTGGTGCACAAGAAAAATGGAAAATGGTGTGTCTATGTATATTATAGACAGTTGAATAAAGCCACCCTTAAAGATAACTTTCCATTGCCATTCATAGATCAAATCCTAGATACCTTAGTTGGGAAGAATTATTTTTCCTTCCTAGATGGATTAAGTGGTTATAATAAAATAAAGATAGTTATAGAAGACCAAGAAAAAACCAATTTCACATGTTCTTTGGGAATATATTCCTATCAGGTAGTACCCTTTGGCCTATGTAATGCACCAACCACATTTCAAATAGTATCTCTGGCCATCTTTGTTGATCTAATTCATGAATGTCTTGAAATTCACATGGATGATTTCTATATATATGGTGATAATTTTGAAGAATCCTTAATATCTAATTTGGCCCTCAACAATGAAAAATACTGCATGTTTTTAACAAAAGGAATTGTTTTGGGATATCATGTTTCTCTCGCAAGAATGATTGTAGACCCACCCAAAATTGAAATTATTGTTAATTTTCTTATTCCATCAAGTCAACAAAAAGTCCAAAGTTTTATGGATTGTGCGGGGTATTATCATGGATTCATTGAAAATTTTATTAAGAAATCCCTACCATGTTTAAAATAATTTCCAAAGATAGAATTGTATTGGAATTCCAACAGTCAAACTATTTTCGAAACTATCAAAGAAAATTTATCCATGGCCCAGTTTTAAGAGGATCTAATTGGTATTTCTCGTTTCACATCTCTATTGATGCATTTGATACTGCAGTAGGGGATGTTAGCAGATGTGCATGCAATAAACGAATTTTGACATTACTTTATGAAGTCCCTATCCATACTAATCATTTAGATATTAAATATTTGATGAATAAACCAATTACTAATGGAAATATTTCACGATGGTTTTCACTATTGCAGGAATTGAATATCACTATAATTGATCACCTTGAAAGGGACAATCGAGTAGCATAATTTCTATCTCATAAACAATCCTAGTGAGACTATTATTTTGATGACTTTCCAGATGAAAATATATTTTCTATATCAATTAAAACATCATGGTTTTCCAATCTGGAAAATTATTTGTCTTCGGGAAAATTACCACCTCATTTTAATTCAAAAGAGAAAAAAAATAATAATAAAGAAAAGTGTTATATATTGTTGGATTATAGGAATATTTTCTAAACAATATTTCATTTTGTTATTAGACGATGTGTTAGAAAAGATGAAATATTTGATATTCTTAAATATTGTCGTGATGAACCTTGTGGTGGACATTTTGTAGACAAAAGAATCACTTATAAAATCCTTAATCAAGTCTATTATTTTCCATCCTTGTTCAAATATGCAAGAAAATATGTTTGAAGTTGTGATAGTTGTCAAAGGATGGGACACCCATAAGTTCTTCTAGAGTCATTTGAAAAATGAGCTCTATATTTTTTTGAACCAATCGACCTTGAGTCAAAAGGAAAGATCTAAATACTAGTAGGTATTGACTATGTTACTAAATGGGAAGAATTTAAGGCATTAACAAGAGATTCTAAGTAGTCAGTGGCAATTTTCTCTTTGAATACACATTTTTTAGATGTGGAATCCCTCGAGAAATTTTCACTAGTAGGGAGCACAATTCACCTCCAAGTTAGTACAAGAAATAGTGGAAAAATATAATATTCAACAATGAAAACATACTCCTTATCACCTACAAGCTAATTTTCAAGTAGATTCAACCAATAAGATTTTAGAATAAATCATGACTAAGACGATCCAAATACATAGGAAGGACTAGGAAGATAGGATTCTAGAAGCTTTGTGGGTGAATAGAACCACCTAGAAAAGTGTTGCTAGTTTTAATCCTTATGAACTAGTTTTGGTATGGAAATTAATCTTCCTATTGAATTCCAAGTCTAAACATTCATGTTGGTAGCAGAGTTAGAGTTAGAAATGTTTGAAGCTCAAAAGAAAGCATAATGAAATTGAATCAAATTAATGAAACCAAATAATAAGCACTACAACATAACATTATAATCCAACAATAGAGGGGAAAATGGAATGATAAATTCATTAAGAGAAAAGGATTTCAAAGTCGGTGATTTTTCTTTGCTCTTTAATTCAAAATTAAAATATTTCAAGGGAAAATTTACCATTCATTGGCTAGGCCCCCATGAAGTAGAATATGTGTTCAATAATGATTAGTCACGATAAAGACAATTGATGAAGAAGGAGTTTAATTTGTAGTTAATGGTCATAAAATGAATCTCTTTAAGAAACAAACCAAGCAAGATGGTTTTTTCTTTCCCTAATATTTCAGCAAGCTGAGATGCAAGTTGTGGGTATCAATAGAAATACTTCTACCCATCTTCCATATAAAAATTTACTTTTATAATAAAAATTAAAATTAAAAAATAGAATATATATATATATATATATATATATATATATATATAAGGAAAGAAAAAATAATAAAAGGTTTATTTGTGAAAATCCATGTTCTTGGCACATCCTAAACTTGAATTTTCATTAAAATAACCAAGCAATTAGCCAATGAAAATTCCAAATAAAATGAGCTGTCCAATAATTTTGTTTCAAAAGTTGTAAGTACTCTCTAATGACAATTAGCATAATCTAAGGAGAATACTTGAAAAAAAATTCCAAACTCTTGTATGTAGCTTTACTTTAAGAGATTGTGTATATAATGTACATATAATTTGTATACATCTATAGATCCTAATATTTTTCTACTATATATTATTCAATCTATAGATGGATTGATTAAATATGGCAAGTTCTTCTAGAGCTTCAGAGGAAAAGAGCATTATCATTCATCCAAGACAAGAATATCATCAAGCATTTAATCTTCTATGCTCAATGAAATCATGATCTTTGGTGATGTCGTAGGCAGCATACCTCAAAACCTTAAAGTTCAAAATGAAGTCCTATCAAAGAAAAACTTTACTTTAGTTAATATGTTGAAGAACTCAAAGTGGAGAATGGTCAATTAAAAGGAAAGAATCAAAAGCTTCATGAATAAAGGATAACACTTAAGGCCAAGAAAAAAAGACTAAGGACAACCATAAAAGAAATCAAGGACCTGATAGTAGTATAAAGAGCTCTGTTATCATCATCGGAGGGATTTGAAGTCAACTCTATATCATCATCATCAAGGAACCTAAAGTCATCCATATAATTTTCATCAAAGGACCTGAAGTCAGCCATATCATAATCATCAAAGGAACTAAATTCAATCATATATCATCATCAAGGACTTGTCAACATTAAGAAGATAGCTACAACATCAACAAATGCAAGAAGAAATATGAAACCATGTATATCAAAATAGAGGTTTGGTAATTTGTTTTAAAATGCTTAAATTATTACAAAAACGTTTGAGTTAATAATTTCTCAATACTTACCTTTCTCATTGAACCAAAATTTTGTGTTTAAAACTTCATACGGCCCTTAAAGCTATTTCTCACAAGATCTATATCTTAGTTTATAAAAAAACTCTCTTAGAACCTTAGACCATCGTACCTCACATCTTTCCACAATATTAATCTCTTATAATAATATTTCCCTACTCTCTTACCTTGCCTTATTATCATTATTATTAGCCTTATAACCATATGAAAACATTATTTATAACTGGGGACATTATATAAAATTTCAAAATAAAGATTCTCAGAGTATAAGGGCCAATTGAGTAAGTTCTAAGTAATCATACTATAGACACAATTATCATTTTGATAATGACATAAAGAGTGGAGATAAAAGAGCATCATAAAAATCATTAGAATTTCATGTCAATATATGAGTATTATAGATCGGAAAGGACAAAGTATAATTGTTTAAAGAGTGAGCTTCTATATAAGTTTTCATATCACCAAAACTAATGAATAGCAATCAAAATAAATTGGTCTTTAGTAAAGAGACAAAACAATGGGTATACTATGTTTTTGAAAGCACAAAACAACTCTAATAATTGTTAGAGAATCATAAAGGCGGAAATATTCTCTTGTTCTTGATTATTTACTTGTGATGTTCTTTAATTCTTAATATATTATTCTTTTATTATTTATTCTTAGTTCATCAAGAAAATATAAAAGAAAAATCACATAGATCAAGGACACCAGATATAGGCCAATGGCCAGGGGAAAACCCACTCAATAATTTTTCCTTCTATAGTATTCTTGAGACTCTAAACCTTGACTTGGACCTCCTCCACACCAATTCAACCTTCCTTTTGATCCTACCTCAATCTGGAAGCAACAGTAGTAACAACACTATACAACACTTTCTTTGACCTTGCTTCTGGATTCAATCTTGGAGGAAAAACTTCGATCGTGCTTCTAGGAGTACGATTTTGACCTACTACAACTTCTCAAGGCACCAACACTCAACAAAATCAAATTTTACCTATTCTTCTCTTGGCATCAACAACTAGCAACATCAAAACAAAGAGGAACTTCGATCTTCCAATCTAGGGCACATGAGAGAGAGAGAGAGAGAGAGAGAGAAACACAAAAAAAATATTTTCCTTCAATCCTTTATCATGTCCAAACTTGTAGTCCTTTTGATCCCTTCCTTGACTTCACACTTTTTCCCTTGCAATAGAAGGTATCGAATTTACGTGTGAGTGAGTGAGTTCTCCAAATTATTTTTATCTCCCTATATATATAGGATTTTGATGAGCTCGAATTCCTGGGTTGGAGGTCGACTTGATCACTCGAATTCTGACTTGATGTGGAGGCTCAAAAACCATATTTGACTCAATACTTGAACTAATTACATTATTCAAAAGCCCAGTATGCGTAAATTTAAATATGTAATGACTTTATAAACTCAGGATAAATCCTAGAAGTCCACAATGGGGACTTTTACCTAAAATAATATTACCCAAGCATGAAACCCATGCTTTAATAATTCATTTAATAATAATATAATTTTTTTTTTATTCTTTTGAAAAGTACATTAAATATTGACTCAAATATAATTTATGAAGATTGAACCTAGTTACAATATTCAACACTCCCTCTCAACTAGGGAGTTATTCATAATACACCAGTATAAGGAATATCTCAACTATCTGAACTATGGAGAATTTTTAGGCGCCTCAATGCCATGGACTAGATTCCTGACTAGGGAAATATATCCATTGGTCACTCAACAATTTAGGCACCGCAATGCCATGGACTAGATTCCTAACCAAGGAAATATATCTAAGTGGGACTAAGGTGGACTAAAGATTTCAACCTCTATAGGTACCATCAGGCTTACTTACTAACCATAAACCCAGGGAACTAGGTGCACATATACCGAATGCCACCCTCCCTACAAGAAATCAAAACAAGGTGTCGACCTATTGTCTTTCTAGCCAATGCTTCACTCACAAAGCCTCTGTTAGCACTCTGTAAATTTATCCAAGATGAAGAGAGAAATACCAGAGGTAACCACAAACCACTTGAATAATTGGAAATTAGCCCTTCCAACCCCAAAGAGGGCTCTCCATTTCAACTCAGTCACTAAAGATTGGTTTCAATGCAGAACAATAGCTAGATATTTGGAATATAGCAGAGTTTATAGATGTGGTGGCAAGGTAGAGAGAAATCCATTGAGCATGGAGTTAGTAAAAACATATATCAATGACATGGTGGATTATCAGTGAATTGGGAAAATCTATTCAGAGGCAAGATAGAAACACTTCCTTATGCCAATTAATAGTTGCAGATGTGAGAAGAATAGAGAAAGTAGATAACCATATCAAGGCATCAAACAAAGGATGGATATTAAAATTATTATGGAAGAAAAAACATATGAAATGTCTAAATGACAACAACATAACACCATTAACTAATTTTGAAACATGTTTTTCATTTAAACATCATAGTAAGAAATATAATACACACAAAATAGGAAACATGCACATAAGAGAGTTGAATCACATGAATCTCTGAAGAGATTTAACCAAGTACTTCTGATCCACCAATTTAATTAAAATTAAAAAAAAAAAATTACAATAGGCATAATGCTCTCTCCTCTCCAACCTGACCAACCAGAACCATTTTCCATGTCGTGCATTTCTTAAATACAATCAGGGAGAATTCATTGCATGGAAACTAAAAAGACCAGATAGAATGTATCTGCAAAGAAGATAGAGACAATCGTAACTTGAAAAAATCATGATTTAAATCTTAGAGAAAAAATTAGCAACATCAAGTCAAGAAAATCATCTTATCCACATATCCACACCTATCTAATCACTAACATACTTCTAGAAAGTCCCAAAATATCAAAATGAAAAAATAGGCCTGACTGATATAGTTGTGTTGCAGACTGTATAAAACTTCCAAGTAGACATGGTTTCATATCCTCCTGAGAAAAAAATATTAGATGAAAATTCTTGCAGTGATGGTGTAATGGTGTAGAATATTTGAAACAATCTTTCCCGCTCCTACAAATCTCCAAAACAACTGACTCCAACTTATGCAGCATATGCGCAAAAAAAAGTTGATTTTTAAAATTGTACTAAATTCCCCTTCTCCAAAATGATACTAAATGTATATTCAACCGTATCATTCACCTTACAGTACTCAACATACTTTAAACCTTCCATAAACTTCGAATTAACAAATCGAATTTCAAAAATTTCATAATTTTGTTAGCAAGAAATTGTGAAAATAATTCTCCAAGTGACACCCATAATTCCCAAACCGTGACACCTATGCACAAAATGAGAGAGTTTTTTGTTCTTTTACCCATTCTATACAAAAAATATTTTAGTTTTCAAAAATACATTTCTAGTGATTAGAAAAATGCGCCAAAAAACAAGGAATAAAACAAGAGGTAAATACAAAATTTTATTTTTTGAAAAATAGGGCTCCAAGAGAATTGTATATCTCCTAAACCATAAAACCTGTGCACAAACTTAAAGAGGTTTTTGTTCATTCTTGACAAAAACCTCCTTGGGTTTTCCAAAATTTAGCTCCATTTGGTCGGAAACAACTTTTGAAAATGATGACTAAAACAGTCACTTTGTGTAGCAGTTGTGCAGCGACTGTGTGGAAACCTTCCCTTGATTTTTTTTGCAACTTCAGAGCTCAAAGTCTTGCTGAAATGAATGAGAAAAGAGAATGGTTTTTTAGACATTTGAGTTTTCATGTCATTCACATGTCCCTTTCAAGTAAATGATGGTGAATTTTAGAGGAAGGAGTAAGGTGACATGGATAAAATCTTCTCTTAGCAGACCTATAACCATTTTTAACTAATTACACTTAATTGACATAATCCCTTGAACTCTCAATAGTTCCCTTTCCCGTCATGATTTCAATTTTGAATTGATGACATCATGACTCTATTAGGAACTTTATACTTTCAAATTTCAACATTAAGGTTCAAAGAGCCCGTTATGACATGAACCTTTAGACTATGATACCTAGTGAACCATATTATAAATTACAAACAAACCCTCAAAATGAAATAGTAATATAGGAAAACACTTCAATTCCTAGACTCTAGGGCCCTAACATTTCCTCCAATGGGGATGGAAGGCTCCTAGTGAGGTTCCAAGAACACTGCAGACTAGTAGCCTAACCATTAGGCAATGGAGTCCAACTTGAAAACTGCAAACTTCTTTGTCATGTGACCTTCTTCAATAGCTAACTGAAACCAATTAAATACTGCACAAAATATGATCTGAAAATAATCACGTTGCAAAACCATACTGAAAATGAAAATCTTAATTTTGAAAACCAAACTAAAAATATTGCATCCCAAACTAAATAAGATTCTCACCCAACGAGCTTATTTATGTACATACAAATCTACCCTAAAAATTGAGAACCAAATTCTTTATTCAAGCAATATGAAACCTCCAATATAACCAACCATAAAGCTAATCGAATACCTGGGCTCCTTGATTTTTCTTAAGAATAATAAAGAATGGAACCTGTAAGGGCAATGGAAACTAATAATAGGCTTCATCTTCACAGCAGAAACATAATCGGAACTATGTAGTGAATAATTCCTCCATATAGACAACTGTGGGATCATGAAAGACATGAAGTATTTCTTGCTTTTTAAATTATTCTGAAAAATTATCATCATGCTTGGGAAGTTCATATATGATTTCTTTAGCATCGTAAAGTTTTAGTTGTGAATCATCAGACCCATTCTCAAAACACTTCTCAATCCCAATATCAAAAGACAACACCACCACTTCTCGCTTCGGCTCACAAAGGTTCTCAAAGAAATGATTTTGACATTGGAAATTGTGGCCTTGCATTTGAACTTCTAAGGCTTGAAGATATTTCTCAATTTTTTCAACAAGCTCTGCTAAAAATTATGTCTCGGCTTCAGAGCTACATTTTCATTTCTTTAAATAAATAGAAAAAAAATATGTGAAAGCCTCATCAATTTGATCATCATCAAAATTATCTTAGTATTCTTTGAAACCTTCGATAAAAATAACGTCTTCCACATACCCTATAATATTGTTTAACAAGAAACCATATCAATGTTTAGTGGAGTCGCCATGAGTGTTCTGGAATCTCGATTCTTTAGCAATGTAGTGACCCGGTAAATGATTCAACCTTCATATGTTTGACTGTTGTCCATCATCAACAACCATATCTAGGTCGTTGTTGTTCCTTCCTAGGGAAGATAGAGATTCAAATCCTCAACAATGGTGTCAATATGTTAGCACTCTGTAAATTTCTCCATGTTGAAGAGAGAAATCCCAAAGGTAACCACAAACCACTTGCAGAATTGGAAACCAACCCTTTCAACCCCAGAGAGGGATCTCTCTTTCAAATAAGTCACTAAATATTGCTTTCAATGAAGAACAATTGATAGATCTTTGGAAAATAGTTGAGTGTATAGGTGTGGTGGCAGGGCAGAGAGAAATACATTGAGCATGGAGTTAGTAAAAATTGAGATCAATGACATGGTGGATTCTCGGTTAATTGGGAAAATCTATTCAGAGGAAATAGGAAATATAGAAACACTTCCTTATGCCAATTAATAGTTGCATATGTGAGAAGAATAAATAAATTAGATAACCATCTCAAGGCATCAAACAAAGGATGAATCTTAAAATGATTATGGAAGAAAAAACATATGAAATTTCTAAATTAATGCAACAAAGCACCATTAACTAGATGAATTATGAAACACGTTTTTCATTTAAACATCATAGGAAGAAATATAATACACACAAAATAGGAAACACACACATAAGAGAGATGAATCACATGATTCTCTGAAAATAAATAACCAAGTACTTCTGATCCGCCAATTTCAATAAAACTCAGAAAATAATTACAATATGCACAGTGCTCTCACCTCTCCAATCTGACCAACCAAAACAATTTTCCTTGTCTTGTCATTACTAAATACAATCAGGAATAATTCCTTGCATGGAAACCAAAAATACAAGAGATAATGTATCTACAAATAAGATAGTGACAATCTTAAATTGGAAACATCATGATTTAAATCTTAGAGAAAAACTTAACAACATCAAGTCCAAAAAATCATCTTATCCACATATCCACAACTATATGATCACTAACATACTTCTAGGAAGTCCCAAAATATCAAAATGAAAAAATAGGCCTGATTGATATAGTTGCACAGCTGAGTGTAACAAAATTCCAAGTTTACGTGGTTGTAGATCCTCCTAAGAAAAAAAGAGTAGATGGGAATTCTTGTAGTGATGGTGTAATGGTGTAGAATCTCTGAAACAATCTTTCCCCCTCATATAGATCTCCAAAAGAGCTAACTCCAACTTCTGCAACATATGCACAACAGAAGTTGAATTTTAAACTTGTACTAAATTCCCCCTATCCAAAATGATTTTGAGTGTCCAGTAAACCATCTCATTCACCTTATATTACTCATCATAGTTTAAACCTTCCAAAACCTTTGAATTTACAAATTGAATTTCAAAATTTTTAGAATTCTATCATCAAGAAATTGTGAAAATGAATCTCCAAGTGACACCTATAATTCCCAAACCGTGACACCTCCACACGAAAAGAGAGATTTGTTTTTCTTTGTACCATTTTCTACAAAAACCTCTTTTAGTTTTGAAAAATCCACTTCCAGATGTCAGAAAAACACGCCAAAAAACAATGACTAAAACAAGAGGAAAATACAAAATTTTATTTTTTGAAAAATAAGCCTCCAAGAACATTGCAAATCTCCTAAACCATAAAACCTGTGCACAAATTGAAAGAGGTTTTCGTTCATTCCTGAAAAAAACATCTTTGGGTTTTCCAAATTTTAGCTCCATTTGGTCGGAAACATCTTTTGAAAATGATGTCTAAAACAGTCACTTTGCGCAATAGTTGTGCATCGACGGTGTGGAAACCTTCCCTCGAATTTGTTTGCAACTTCAAAGCTTGCAATCTTGCTGAAAGGAATGAGAAAAGAGAATGGTTTTAGAGACATTTGAGTTTTCATTTCATTCACATGTCCCTTTCAAGAAAATGATGGTGAATTTTAGTGGAAGGAGTAAGGTGACATAGATAAAATCTTCTACTAGTACACCCATAACATTTTTTAACTAATTTCACTTAATTGACATAATCCCTTGAACTCTCAATAGTTCCCTTTCCCTCCATGATTAAATTTTTTTAATTTATGACATCATGACCCTCCTAGGAACTTTAGACTTTCAAATTTCAACATTAAGGTTCAATGACCTTGTTATGACATGAA
The DNA here is from genome assembly GCA_034641835.2 of Pinus albicaulis. Classification (NCBI taxonomy): domain Eukaryota; kingdom Viridiplantae; phylum Streptophyta; class Pinopsida; order Pinales; family Pinaceae; genus Pinus; species Pinus albicaulis. Next base: position 188,540,347 of record CM076570.1, on the reverse strand, counting down.
CCTTTAGACTATGACACCTAGTGAACCATAGGCTAAATTACAAACAAACCCTCAAAATGAAATGGCAAGATAGGAAAACACTTCGATTCTTGGAATATATGACCTTAACATTGGTTGCAATGGGGATGGCAGCCTCCTAGTGAGGTGCCAAGAACACTACAGACTAGTAGCCTAGCCATTGGGCAATGGATTCGAACTTGAAAACCACAAATTGCTCTGTCATGTGACCTTCTTCGATAGATAGCTGAAACCAATTCAATACTACTTAGAATCTGATATGAAAACAATCACGCTGTAAAACCATAATAAAAATGCAAATCTTAATGTTGAAAATCAAAATGAACATATTGCATCCCAAACTAAATAAAATACTCACCCAACACGCTTATTTATGTACATACCAATTTACCTTAACAACTGAGAACCAAATTATTGATTCAAGCAATATGAAACCTCCAATATAACCAATCAAAGAGTTGATCCAATACCTGGTCTCCTTGAATGTGCTTAAGCAGAATCAAAATTGGAACCTTTAAGGGAAATGGAAAATGATTGTAGGATTGATATTCATAGCAGAATCATAATTGGAACTCTCTAGTGAACAATTCCTCCATATAGAGAGCTATGGTATTATGAAATACATGACTTATTGCTTCATTTTCAAAGTATTCTGCAAATTGATCATAATGCTTGGGAAATTCATATATGTTTTCTTTACCATCGTACAATTTCAATTGTGAGTCATCAGACCCATTATCAAAACACTCCTCAATCCCAATATAAAAAGGCATCACTACTCATTTCGGCTGACAAAGGTTCTCAAAGAAATTATTTTTACATTGGAAATTGTGGCCCTAAATTTTAACTAATAAGGCTTGAAGATCGTTCTCAAATTTGTCAACAAAATATGCTAAATTTTTTTTCTTGGCTTCAGAGCTACATTTGAATTTCTTTAAATAAATAGACAAAAAATATGAGAAAGCCTTTTGATATAAATAGGGTTTGCAACATACCCTCTCATATTGTTTAATAAGAAACCATATCAAATTTTAGTGGAGTCGCCATGAGTGTTCTGCAATATGGATTGTTTGACAATGCAGTGACCCAGTGAATGATTCAACCTTGATATTTCTGACTGTTGTCCACCATCAACAACCAGATCTAGGTTGATGTCATTCTTTCCTGGGGAAGATAGAGTTTTTTCTCCTCAGAAAAGGCGTCAATACGTTTCTGTAAATTTCTCCAGGCTAAAGAGAGAAATCCCAGAGGTAACCAAAAACCACTTATGTAATTGGAAACTGTCCCTTCCAACCCCAGAGAAGGCTCTCTCTTTCAACTCAGTCACTAAATATTGGTTTCAATGAAGAAAAATGGCTAGATATTTGGAAAATAACAGAGTTTATAGGTGTTGTGGCAGGGCAAAGAAAAATCCATTGATCATGGAGTTATTAAAAACTAAGATCAATGACATGGTGGATGCTTGGTGAATTGGACAAAGTTATTCAAATGCAATATAGAAACACGTCCTTCTGCTAATTAAGAGTTGCATATGTGAGAATAATAAACAAAGTAGATAACCATATCAAGGCATCAAACAAAGGATGAACCTTAAAATGATTATGGAAGAAAATCATATGAAATGTCTAAATGACTGCAACAAAGAACCATTAACTAGATGAATTCTGAAACATGTTTTTCATTTAAACATCATAGGAAGAAATATAATACACACAAAATAGGAAAGACACACATAAGAGAGTTGAATCACATTAATCTCTCAAGAGATTTAACCAGGTACTTCTAATCCACCAATGTCATTAAAAATTTGAAAATAATTACAATACGCACAGTGCTCTCTCCTCTCCAACCTGACCAACCATAACGATTTTCCATGTCTTGTCTTTCTTAAATACAATTAGGAAGTATTCCTTGCATGGAAACTGAAAATACCAGATAGAATGTATCTGCAAAGAAGATAGAGACAATCTTAACTTGGAAACATCATGATTTAAAGGTTAGAGAAAAATTTGCAACATCAAGTCCATAAAATCATCTTATGCACTTATCCACACATATATTATCACTAACATAATTTTAGAAAGTCCTAAAATATAAAAATGCAAAAATAGGCCTGACTGTTATAGTTGCACATCATATTGTAGAAAAGTTTCAAGTTGACGTGGTTGAAGATCCTCCTGAGAAAAACAAATTAGATGGGAATGATTGCAGTGATGGTGTAATTGTGTAGAATCTATGAAACAGTCTTTCCCACTCCTACAGATCTCCAAAACATTTGACTCCAACTTGTGTAGCATATGTGCAGCAGAAGTTTAATTTTAAACTTGTACTGAATTACCATGTTCCAAAATGATTCTAAGTGTCTATTCAACTACCTCATTCACCTTACAGTACTCACCATACTTTAAACCTTCCAAAACCTTCGAATTTACAAATCAAATTTCAAAAAATTCACAATTTTGTCATCAAGAAATTGTGAAAATGAGCCTCCAAGTGATGCCTGTAATTCCCAAACTGTGATAAATGTGCACAAAATGAGAGAGGTTTTTTTTATTTGTCCTATTCTATATAAAAATTTCTTTTAGTTTTGAAAATTAACTTCTAGGTGTTAGAAAAATGTGCCACAAAATAATTACTAAAACAAGAGAAAAAAACAGAATTTTATTGTTGAGAAATAGGCCTCCAAGAGCGTTGCATATATCCTAAACCATAAAACTGATGCACAAAATGAAAGAGGTTTTTGTTAGTTATTCCGTAATTGAAAAAAATTCTTTGGTTTTTTCAAAATATAGCACCATTTGGTTGGAATTATATTTTTAAAATAATGACTAAAACAATCACTTTGTGTAGCAGTTATGCAACGACTATGTGGAAACCTTCCCTCGAATTTGTGTGCAACTTGAGAGTTCGAAGTCTTGATGAAATGAATGAAAAAATAGAATGGTTTTTGAGACATTTTAGTTTTCATTTCATTCATATGTCTATTTCAAGCAAATGATGGTGAATTTTAGTGGAAGGAGTAAGGTGACATTTATAAAATCTTCTACTAGCATACCCATAACCATTTTTAACTAATTGCACTTAATTGACATAATCTCTTGAACTCTCAATAGTTCCCTTTCCCTCCATGATTATAAATTTTGAATTTATGACAACATGACCCTCTTAGGAACTCTATACTTTCAAATTTCAACATTAAAGTTCAAATACCCTATTATGACATGAAACTTTAGAATATGACACCTAGTGAACCACAGGGTAAATTAAAAACAAACCCTCAAAATTAAATAGTAAGATAGGAAAACACTTCGATTCCTAGACTCTAGGACCCTAACATTGGCTCCAATGGGGATGTGAGCCTCCTACTGAGGTGCCAAGAACACTGCAGACTAGTATCCTAACCATTGGGCGATGAATTCCAACTTGAAAACTACAACCTGTTATGTCCTGTGACCGTCTTCAACAACTAACTGAAACCAATTCAATACTGCACAAAATCTTATTTGAAAACAATCACGTTGCAAAACCATATTGAAATTGAAAATATTAATGTTGAAAATCAAACTAAACATATTTCATCCCAAAATAAATCAAATTCTCACCCAACGAGCTTATTTATGTACATACCAATCTACCCTAACAATTGAGAATCAAATTATTGATTCAAGAAATATGAAACCTCCAATATAACCAATCAAAGAGTTGATCCAATACCTGGGCTCCTTGACTATGCTTTAGCATAATCAAAACTGGAACTTCTAAGGGAAATGGAAACTTATTGTAGGCTTGATATTCACAGCAGAAACATAATCAAAACTTTGTAGTGAACAATTCCTCTATATAAATAGTTATGGGATCATGAAAGACATGAATTATTTCTTGATTTTCAAAGTATTCTGAGAATTGATCATCATGCTTGGGAATTTCATATATTATTTTTTTACCATCGTACAATTTTAGCTATGAGTCATCAGACCCATTCTCAAAACACTCCTCAATCCCAATATCAAAAGGCAACACTACCACTTCTTGTTTCAGCTGACAAGGGTTATCAAAGAAATTATTTTGAAATTGGAAATTGTGGGCTTGAATTCGAACTTCTAAGGCTTGAAGAACTTTCTCAAATTTTTCAAGAAACCTTGCTAAAAATTCCGTCTTGGCTTCAAAGCTACATTTTCATTTCTTTAAATAAATAGACAACAAATATGAGAAATCCTCATCAATTTAATCATCATCAAAATTATCCCAGTATTCTTTGAAACCTTCGATAAAAATAGGGTCTTCCACATGCCATCTCATCTTGTTTAACAAGAAACTGTATCATCGTTTAGTGGATTCTCCATGAGTGTTCTGCAATCTAGATTCTTTGACAATGCAGTGACCCGGTGAATGATCTTGGCTTCATATCCCTGACTATTGTCCACCATCAGCAAATAGATCTAAGTTTTTGTCATTCTTTCTCGGGGAATATATAGTGTTGGAACACCTAATCCTCCATGGGTAGGTGTGGAATGCGAAAAGTCACAATGGAGTCCAAGTGACCTTGGAATGTGAAACCAAGAGTAACACCATTATACTATAAATGTACATCATGTATAATGGAAAAATAATAGAGGTGCACGCTTATCCTTCATTGTGTGTTGAGTTTCTTGTTTTGTGTGTGTTTATCTTTCTCATACACCATGTGTGTGTTTAACATGGTGTTTAACATGGTATCAGATCTGATACGTTCATAACTAGCTCAACGTTGAGTGAGCCATTTGTGTTTATGGCTTGTGCATATCTGCAAAAATTCTAATAATTTTTGCAGCACTCAGAGATTGTTGCAGCAGTCATTTTGCCGCATTCAAAATTATTGGCAGCATTCAGAAAGTGGTTTTGAAGAAGAGAAACACTGTGCATTCTACAGGTTTTCTCACTGCACATTATTCTGCAATTTCTACACCATTTTGGAGAGCTGCTGAAAATACTGTTTAAATTGGGTTTCTGAAGAATTTTTTGGGTTTTTATAGCTGAAATTTTCTGAAAAATTCTCTGAGAAATTTCTGAGTTTTTCTGCTGAAAATTTCATCATTCTCTACTACTGTAGTTTACTGCCTAAAAACTATACTTTACTGTTAAAAAATTTCTATTGCTCTCACTCAATCTCTGTTGTATTTAAAAAAATAAAAATAAATAAATAAATATCTCTGAAGCAAATCTGCTGCCCCCTCACAACTGCTCCCTCATCGACCTGCACAAACCCCCTAAGCTCCTACAATCCACTCATCCAAACCTGCAATTTTTTCACTGCATTCCTTTTTCCCTTTTCCACCCCACGGGCACGCTGCACAGCACCCTCCCTAAGCTACGCCCTCCCCCTATGCCCTCAACTCACGGCTTACACACCGCCCCTACCGGCCCACACCCCCCCCCCCCCCCCCCGTTGCGTCCAACTATAAACCACGCTTCTCTCATCCCCTATCCACTACACTCCCCCGGCTTCTACTCCCACTCCGTAGCCTTTCGGCTCCCACCCTGCGTCTACCCACCTCGGCCCTCATCCTTACGATACCCCCCATCTGGCCCACCCCACCCCTTGCTCTACGCACAAACGCTCTTCCCTATCGACTGCCCACCCCTACCCCCTCTCCCACTCCACCCTACTGCTCAACACTCGCAGACCCACTTGCCCTTCTCCCCTCTACACTCCCTCCTCACACTACGGCCATCCCCCTCCCAACTCAGCACCCGCTCCCAATTCACCAACCCGACCCCTCCTCTCTACTCACTCTACGGCCCACCCACTCGGCCCTCTCGCCTTCCTCCCTAACCCACTCCAATACCTATCCTCTTCTCCAAACCCATCTCCCATTCGCTCATCCCAAAAACTCACAACCCTCTCTCTTGGCCATTTTAAATTTTTTTTAAATTTTCACAGTTAAATCCTCCTCCCCCCCCCCCCATATTTTAAATTAATTCCCCTTTTTTATATAAAAAAATAAATAAATTCCCTCCCATTTACAGTTAATACCCCACCCATAAATTCCCTTCCCATTTTAATTTTTTTTCCTCCTTCCATTTTTTTAATTAATCCCAAATTAATTAAAAAAAAAAAGCAGCAGAGAGAGAGGAAGAGAGGAAGTAAACAATAGAGAGAGAAAATGAACAGCAAGAAAGAGGAAATGGCATATGAGTAAATACACATAAAGGAGAAAAGGGATTTGAAGGGTGATGTGAAGACAAGTTTGCCATCATTTTTAAAACAAATCTTTGAAGGAAAACAAATCAGCTGCCTTAAAGGCTTCTTGCACAAGTGTTTTGCTGCACATTTTTGCAGAAATATTGTATTGAACTGACATTGTATTTCTTCTTCATTCATTGTTGCAATCAAAATTTGAGTTGTTGGAAAAATTGTTGATGTAAGTCATTGTTGCTTGCCGGTTAGACAGTCAAGTCTATACCTTGAAGACCTCCATGATTTGAGGAGCAGATTTTGTACTTTGAGAATTCCATAGTTGGAAGTTCTCTTGAGTCATTTGTATTTCTTTAAATTAAGTTGAATCACATTGTAAACAGGTGCATTTTCGGTTGAAGCTGACACCCTTTCATTTTTTGAGCCTAAGTTGTTGAAAAATGGCTAAAATCAATGAGGCATTAGAGTTATTGAATAACCTAATTCATTCAAATGGTCATGATATGGTAAAAATGAGCAAGAATGCTCTTTGTAACATTCAAAGTTGTTTGCAAGATGCATAAGAAAATATTGATTTTTTGCAGTTGGAATCTCAGCTTCAACAAGATGAACTTCAGCAAAAGAGTCACCATTCTGAACCTGTTTATATTCAGAAAATTGAGAAGGACTCCCATCAGCAACAAGAAGATAAAGTTGTAGTTGATTCACATTCAGTTCCTTGTACAAGAGCATATTTACATGAAGATGCAGTAGCTCAGTCTACACTTCCCAAGCCCATCATTAGACCTTGGGAATATCTTGTCCACAACAAGCACAGAACTGGTATTGGATATGACAAGGAGTTGTCCTTTCATATTCCGAACTACTCCAAGCCCATTAAATTTCAAAGTGTCGGATTCTTGTATGATAGTTCACCTACAGCTGTTCCAGATCCTGCTCTGCTTCCACAACAATAGTAGATTGTAAAATTCCAACACTGTGATCTATTTGGTCATATGAAAGATCATTGTTTTGATCTTCACCCATGTAAGCACTGTCATCGACACACCCATTCTTCACACAGATGCTTCAGAAACAAGCCTCCTGCAAGAACAAAGATTCATCTTGGATGGATCGCTTCTTGGAAATGGGCATCAGTAGCCAAGAAGATGTTTAAGTCACATGTTAGAACATGTTCACGAATATTGAGAAAACTTGCAGTAGAGTTTTCGCCATCATCTCACCTTGTCCCTGATAGGGGGGGAAATGGTGGTCATCTACAAGCTTCGACGTCACATCAAGCGAGCCTGAGCCACAATATCTCATTCCATATTCATATTTGTAGCTAGAGACACAGTAGTTCAAGCGAGCCTAAGCCACAATTCGTCATTCCAGATTCAGAGATGTAGCCAGAGACACGGATGCCCATGAGCATGCCTTTGGTTGGTGGACAACCTTAAACCATAATCTTTGGTTGCTGGACAACCTTAAACCATCACAGGTTGTAGACCTCCCTTATTTTAGGTTGAAGGTATCCCTTTCATATATGAGGGACACTTCCTCTATCAGAATCCTTCAGCTTCTTACCAGCTTTGGTTGAGTTCCAGAAAATTCTTCAAGCATTCCAATGTTGTTGGCCATCCTTAAACCATCACAGGTTGTAGACCTCCCTTCTTTTAGGTTGAAGGTCTCCCTTTTTTATGAGGGATGATTCCTCTATCAAAAGCTGAGGGATGATTCCTCTAGCAGAAGCTTTCATCTTCTTGGAAATTTTGGAAGAGTTCCGAGAACTGCAACAAGTATTGCGTTCTAGTGTTGGTGGTCATCCTTAAACCACATCTTTTTTTCAACATTTCAGAGATTTGATTCAACCCAAGTGTTGCCATGTATACTTTGCAGATTTGTATTACAACTCTCTTCTTGGACTCACACATACCCCTTCGGATTAAGGGGGGGAATGTTGGAACACCTAATGCTCCATGGGTAGGTGTGGAATGCGAAAAGTCACAATGGAGTCCAAGTGACCTTGGAATGTGAAACCAAGAGTCACACCATTGTACTATAAATGTACATCATGTATAATGGAAAAATAATAGAGTTGGATGCTTATCCTTCATTGTGTGTTGAGTTTCTTGTTGTGTGTGTGTTTATCTTTCTCATACACCATGTGTGTTTTTAACATGGTGTTTAACATATAGCTTTTTCTCCCTGACAATAGTGCCAATATGTTATCAATCTGTCAATTTCTCTAGGCTGAAGAGAGAAATACCAGAGATAACCACAAACCACTTGCGGAATTGGAAACTATCCCTTCCAACCCCAGAGAGAGCTCTCTCTTTCAACTCAGTCACTAAATATTGGTTTCAATGTATCTAGGTCTTTGGAAAATAGTAGAGTTTATAGGTGCGGTGGCAGGGCAGAGAGAAATCCATTGAGCATGGAGTTAGTAAAAATTGAGATCAATGACATGGTGGATGCTCAGTGAATTGGGAAAATCTATTCAGAGGCAAGATAGAAAAAATTCCTTATGCCAATTAATAGTTGCAAATGTGAGAATAATAAACAAAGTAGATAACCATCTCAAGGCATTAAACAAAGGATGAATCTTAAAATATTTATGGAAGAAAAAACATATCAAATGTCTAAATGACTGCAACAGGGCACCATTAACTAGATGAATTTTGAAACATGTTTTTTTATTTAAACATTATAGGAAGAAATATAACACACACAAAATAGGAAACACACACATAAGAGATCTTAATCACATGAATATCTGAAGATATTTAACCATGTACTTCTGATCCACCAATTTCATTCCAACTCAAAAAATAATTACAATACACACAGTGCTCTCTCCTCTCCAACCTGACCAACCAGAACCATTTTCCATATGTTGTCTTTCTTAAATACAACCAAGAATAATTCCTCGCATGGAGACTAAAAAAACCAGATAGAATGTATATGTAAAGAAGATAGAGACAATCTTAACTTGGAAACATCATGATTTGAAGCTTAGAGAAAAATTTAGCAACATCAAGTCCAGAAAAAAATCTTATCCACATATCCAAACCTATCTGATCACTAAAAAACTTATAGAAAGTCCCAAAATATAAAAATGCAAAAATAGGCATGACTAATATAGTTTTGCAATAGTTGCATGGAATTTGCGCAGCAAAGTGTAGAAAAATTCCAGTTGTGCAGCGATTGTGTGGAAACCTTCCCTCGAATTTGTTTGCAACTTCAGAGCTCGAAGTCTTGTTGAAATTAAATGAGAAAAGAGAATGTTTTTTGAGACATTTTAGTTTTTATGTCATTCACATGTCCCTTTCAAGTAAATGATGGTGAATTTTGCTGGGAGTAAGGTGATATGGATAAAAGCTTATACTAGCATACCCATAACCATTTTTAACTAATTGCACTTAATTGACATAATCTCTCAATCCCTCGATAGTTCCCTTTCCCTCCATGATTAAAAATTTTGAATTTATGACATCATGACCTTCTTAGAAACATTATACTTTCAAATTTCAACATTAACATTCAAAGACCCCATTATGACATGAACCTTTAGAATATGGCACATAGTGAACCATAGGATAAATTACAAACAAACCCTCAAAATGAAATAGTAAGATAGGAAAACACTTCGATTCCTAGACTATATGACCCTAACATCATCAACAAATCTCTCTCGTTCAAACTTATCAGTAACCAATGTGCTTGTCAATACTTCAAGAGATTCACCTATACAAACAAAACCACAATCAGAAATTTATTTTCAATTATATATATATATATATATATATATGTTCCTTCGGGGTTTCAATGTTTCCCTTCAGTTAATCTCAGTAGGACTATCAGTTGACTCTTTGAGAGAATATTTTTTTCCTACTTTTCATGTAGAACAATATCTTCCAAAATGTATTCTCCAATCAAAAAATATGTTTTTCCTTCCCTCTTAACCAGGGAGAGTTCTTCTGTCCGGACTCCCTCTTAATGTAGGGAGATTAACTTCTTCCTTCAGTGTTGGAGAATATTTCATGTCTTCCATCCTTCTCATCATGCTGATCATATTAAATTATTTTACAGACTTCTTTAATGTGTTGTAACTTCACAATTCTAGATAGCATGTACAACCAATTCTATAGAAGCATGAAGTTAGTCATAACAAAATCTGGAAGAATTTGGACTTTACATAATTAAAAAGAGACTATTCTTCACTACTTCAACTTCTAGCTTGGGTTTTATACAAACCCTAAATCAATTCACTTAATATGACAGAAGATTAGTTTTTACATATAGTGATCCCTATAAATAAGCCAAAAGAAAAATAAAGTTATCTATTAACTTTAGAAAGCCATATGATAGATTATCTACTAGGGTTTTATTTAAACCGTAGATTTTACTCAATTAAAGAAAACACAACATTAGTAGCTTCCACTAAGGTTCTATGTGAACCCTTGATTTTCCATCTATAAATTTTTAGTAAAAATTATATATATTCAGATGAATACATAGACTGGAGAATCATCACTAGGGCTCAGATGTAAAACCCTAGACTTTTCAATCATCATCCTAGAAATTCAAACTCTAACTAGGGCTTGTTTCCAAACCCTAGGACTTATGAACATTATAAATTTGGTAAACACATATATCTAGGATATTACCATCATCCATAAGCATATAATATGTCAGAAAATATTAATATTTTAGACATATACTGATCTAGACTAATCTAGTGATTCAATCCTAGGGTTTCATTTCTATGAATTTACATAACAAGGATTTTTGCTTCTAGACCTAGCCAAAACCCAAGGTTTCGGTTCATGTCAAAGAAAACCCCCTATTATATCAAAACTTCAAAGGTTTGAGATTTTAAACAACATAATTTCAACCCTAATAAGCTAGAGCTTTCATGATCATATCAATATCCCAAACACGACATGATCAATATATCAATCAATATAGCAATTTCTTCAATAATAACCCTAAGTAGGTTTATGGTTTCACATATTATCAACATACCCTTAGGTTAGGGTTTTCCAAATAACCTTATAGGGTTCATTTTATGCAAACAATAAGAGATATATAAGGTGGGTAGATTCATCAGATGATGAATCCTACCAAACAAGAATATTTTTTATTCAGGAGAGCTAGGCACAACAAAAAATAGTTATATAGAATGGATATACCAAAGAAAATAACAAGACTTTATAATTTAAGACATATCATTGATTCTTTGACAAACCTTTTTTATTCCAATTCTTTTTATTGTGATGCCTTCTTTCTTAATCCTTGAGGCCTTCTCCCATGATTCTTGAGCATTCAACAGGTTAATTCCTAGACAAGGAAATAGAGGTATAAAGGTGATTAGTATTTAATGTAATCAAAATTTTAAATAAGTATATGAAAAAAAGTTTAGAGGGAATGAGATACTTATCTTCAGGAGTTGTTTTGGGCTCCCTCCAAAGCTTTGAGGGATACGTAAAAACTTATAAAAGAAGAAAATGTCTTTCCAAAAATATGTTAAACCTATAACTAAATATAAAATATATAAATGAAATATATAAATTTAGGAATAAGGGGTTTAGTAATGTAAGTCCCTAATGTCATTCTCTTCGGGATTCGCTCTCTTTGGAGAGGATACTTATTTAGCCACATTTATGTGAGCTCTATCTCTTTTCTTGTTTCTAGTATTATAGGGACACTCACTTCTATAGTGCCCAATTTTATGGCAATGATAGCATTAAATATTGGACATATCAACCTTCCTTCTTGGCCCTTTCTTTTTTAAGTTTCCCCTATGATGAGAAACATAATCATTTGAGACTTCTTCATTGTTGGTTAATAATGATATTATTAACTCTTCTTGATTGCAGGCTGTTCATAGTTCCTCAAAGTTTGAAGCTTCTTTCCAGTTGTTGAGACCTGAAGCAAATTCACTCCAAGTAGGTGGCATCCCTAGTACGGTTGTGATCGCAAGTTCTTTTTTTGTTGCCATTTCATCAATGGAAAGAATATCATCTCTTATTATTGATATATTCACAAAGAAAGTGGCCACAATATCCTCCTTGGTCATATTAGTAATCATTAGTTCAATTTTCAAGCTTGCCACTTTTCCAATATTCTTGATGGTAAATATTTTTCATAAGGCTTCATACATTTCCTGGGCATAATCAATGTTTTCTATTAAGGGTTAAATGTTGTATTTTATTCCTTCAACCATTAGAGTCATAGCCACTAATTCCAATTCTCTGAATTTCGCCTTATCTGCATCACTGGAGTCTTTTGCGGGCTTCTTCACTTTTCCCTTTATCAAATATAATACATTGTTCTTTTCAAGGATGAGGTCAATCCTATTTTTACAAGATCTATAGTTTGAAGCTCCTTCAAGATTTTTCTCTCCCTTGATAGTGTTAGACATATTTCTTGAAGGTAGTGAAAAAATTTCTTCTTAAATATTAACCTCTTATGAGTGTCTTATGTTTCCTTGATCAATTCCTTGAGACTTCCTTTTCCTTTTTTCTTCACCAAAGCTCTGATACCATGTTGGAGAATGAGAAAGGAATAAATATTCTCTTGTTCTTGATTATTTACTTGTGATTTTTTGTAATTATTATTATATTCTTCTTGTCTTCTTTCTTCTTAGTTCATCAAGAAAATATCAAATAAATAACACATAGATCAAGGACACTAGATATAGGCCAGCAGCTAAGGAAAAAACCCACTCTAGGGGAAAAATCAACCATTAATTATTCCTTCAATAGTATTCTTGAGACTTTAGACCTTGACTCGGACCTCCTACACACCAAGTCAACCTTCCTTTTGATCCTACCTCAATCTGGCAGTAGCAACAATAGTAATAGCACTATGTAGCACTTTCTTCAACCTTGGAACTTAGACCTTGTTTCTGGAACTTCGATATTGGAGTAAAAACTTTGATATTTATTATAGGAGTTCAATTTTGACCTAGTACAACTTCTCAAGGCACCGACAGTCAGTAAAATCAACTTTGACCTATTCTTCTCTTGGAAACAACAACATGCAGCAACTAGCAATAGAAAAACAAAGAGGGACTTCTATCTTCCAATCTAGGCCATGTAAGAGAGAGAGAAACACAAAAAATTTGATTTTCCTTCAATCCTTTATCTTGTCCAAACTCACAATCCTTTTGACCCCTTCCTTTACTTCGCACTTTTTCCCTTGCAGCAGCAGATGGTGAATTTCTGTGTGAGTGAGAGAGTTCTCCAAATGAGTTCAATCTCCCTGTATATATATGCTTCTGATGAGCTTGAATTCCTAGGTTAGAGGTCGACTTGATCACTTGAAGGCTGACTTGATGTGGAGGCTCGGTAAACCATATTTGACTCGACACTTGACCTAATTACATGATTCAAAATCCTGGTATGGGTCAAAATGTGTAGTGACTCTACAAACTCAAGATAAATCCTAGAATTCCACAATGGGGAATTTGACCTAAAATAATATGGCCCAAGCATGAAACCCATGCTTTAATAAGTCATTTAGTAGTAATATAAAAATATTTTCTTTATTCTTTTGACAAGTACATTAAATATTGACTCAAATATAATTTATGAAGACAAAACCTAGTTACAATGTTTAACAATAACACGTTATTTTTTAAGCATTTTTTCAAGGGTAAGAATGACCTTTTGAAGTAATAAGTAGCTCTATTATAAATGCAAGTGTAAAGGAAACAATTTGGAATTGGAATTAGTTTCAGTTTGAGAGTAGTGAGAGAGTTCAAGTGAACCTCTATTTATGACCCAATTCACACACAGAGAACCAAATTTTCAAATAAAGTTTTGAAGCGAGTTGAGCATTGTATATTTAATAGTAAAAAGGGGAAAAAATTCATCATTGTACATGTGGAAACAATTACAAATAACACCATGAGTTCATTGTTATAATTTTAGTACAGAGAAGGAAAAATTCGTGGAGAAAAACACACAACAATAATCCAGGACACAAGTATGTAAGTGATATCTCACAAATAACTTATTCATCCATAAAACAAATTCAAAATGAGAATTATTTTATGTAGGGAAATTAAAAACTAGTTTGAAACCTTGGATATCATGTAAGAGATGAAAAAAAACACCATGAGAAGCGAAACTTTACAAAGATGCACATAGTAAACCACTAAGGAAACTACACATTCAAGAATCTTTTTTTACCCTGACAAATATATTTTGAAAAAAACAATGGAAATCCATTTGTCTTGACAAGTGTCTCTGAGAATAAAAAAATTATATTTTCCTTGAGATATCGATTTTCCGTGATGGTGGCTTTGAGTATATATATATATATATATATTGCAGTTAGAAATAGTGAACCATATTTTTTTCAAAAGGTTTGAACTTAGTAATGAACCAATAAAATTCCTACATATATCACTCAACAAATTCAATAATTTGGCCACAATTACTCGTAAATTTGGTTGAAACAATAATTTTTGTCACACGGGATGGTTTTTATGTTGATCGTTATTAAAAAAAATTGCTTGTCCTTTAAAAATTTCAAAAGACCAATTTTTTTATAGGGTTAGTGAATGTGTTTACAAGGAAACAAGAAGAGAAGGGTTTGGTTTTTAATCAACTCTCAAAGGTTACAAGAATATACTTAAGGGTTAGTGTCTCAAGCTTTTAGAACTCCTTTTTTCTGTAAAAACAATATAAGTGTTTTTGTAGCTGAGGCAGGGGATTAGAAGCTTAATATTCATGTTTTCATTCTCATGTCTAAATATCCATAAGAAATTTGCATTGACTATTTGCTAGAATATTATGGATATGCAGTGGTTTACAAGTAATTCGGCACAATTTGAAAAGGCTTTAGTATAAATGGATATAAAATTTGATACACAATGGTATATGCATACATAGTGTGAGACATATAGTGATATACAGGGCTTCCATGCAAAGGTTTTAAATGAATAGAAATATTGAGCCATTTGGCTTTGAAATCAACAAGTACCATCACGATACTATCAAGATCTTGGAGGATAGAAATTGGATTGATTTTCTTCTGATATTTAATGGCTATAATAAGAAATTTTACATGGAATTTGCATTATATTTTGATGTAAATTGTGCCTAAGTGGGCCACCTCACCATCCATTTGTCATAATATGTATTAATTCAAACCACAATACTGTGAAAATAAGGAGAGAAGTGGATTAAAACAAAAAATCTACAAGGAAAACCATGGACCTAATTCATTAAGAGATCAAGGACACATCTTGACTGGAAGAGGAGCATGCCTAATACTTGCTTGAGGCACCCATGGGATGAAATCACCTTAATAATCCAGAGATATATAACATTTGAAGGTAGATTTAGTCTCATCTATCTCTACCACATTAGAATATTGTAACATCTGCGAGGAGAGAACACATTAAATTTTCCATAGTATTTTCTTAGAAGTCTCACCAAGATGGAAACGATAGCACACAAATATCCAGGTAGTGATAAAAAATTATTTCGGTGTGGATTAAGCAATATTATAATAGAATGGGAGCTCTATAATATTCAAGAGACGTAGGGGAAATTTCTTAAAAATAATAAGTTTTCCACAGTGGGGTAAATAGATCCGATAGAAGAAGATAATACATAGCAGGATGAAGGGAAATATGAAGGGAAAGAAAAAATAGATTTTCAGAGACACAAGAAAATGGACCAATAGCTAGAAGAGTTACAAGATCCATGACTAAGCAGGCTGAAAAAGAGGAAATGAAATCCACATTTGTTCATATGGCCAAAATTAAAAGGACCAACAATACTCCCTTGGTCAAAATTGATGATAATGATAGTGTTAACAAGGATTAAAAAGTAATCTATGATCACATAGTACGTTAATATAAATTAAAGAAAAAGAAGAGTAAATATTTACAAAAGAAGAAAAAATGCCTAAAGAGTACACTTTATTGAAGAGGATGAGGAATACATAGCCACAAAAGAAGAAATCACAGAGATTATAAGGAATCAGTCTTCAAAGAAAGTTGAAATAACTCATGTTTCATCTCTAAAAGAGGTTGTGTCTCCACAAGATAAAACTATTAAAAAGGAAAAATACAAGGATGACAATGCTAAAGAAGATTTTCCAAGTGCTGCAAGTATTATAAAGATACCTTAAATCACAAAATGACTTGCTCGCTAAACGCAATATCACATTGATAAAGGAAAATCAAATGATTTAAGAGGAAAATAAGAATTTGTGGGAGGATACTGACATGATCTCCACAAAGGCCTACAAATGGTATGAGATGAAAAAATCCCTTAAAATTGAAAACAAGAACTTGAAATTGAAAATACTCATGAAGAAGATTAAATCAAAGGGAAAATCATCACATTATTCACCTAAATACAATGTGGATATTGCATTATAGAAAACAAATACAATTTCTTGCAAACAATGGAAATATGGGGCCATTCAGAGAAATCCATCTAGCCATCTTGTTGTGTGTTTTTTTCTTCCATACTCTTATCTTCATCGACTGTGGCTTTTCTTCGTGCATCTATAGCCTCTCAACCTTTCGCTTTCTCTTCTTCCTAAGGCTACGCCCCCCACCCCCATCCGTTATGCATGAGGGGATGGGTATCGGCATGACCCTCTACCCATATCGCCCAGTCCCATATTATTACAACCTATATGTGAGTTTGCTTAATTGGCCTACAACTAACCTCAAGCATTAACTCGAGCTAATTGTCCATCGTCGACAACACGTAACATTCCTTCCCCTCATACAATGGATTTTTGGTGTAAATTGTTGGACAGAATTGTGAATTACGAATAAAACACGCTTCCCTAGACATGTGTTAATCTAGAACAACATGTTAAATACTATACGACTACTTTTCCTAACGAAGAACAGACACACATAATGGATTAGATGCTTACTTGGAATCCAAGCACTTCCAAATGATTCCTTCTGTCGCTTCCCTTTTAGCTTCAAATTCCAGTCGGTTGTGCAAAATATTTCCTGCAAGAATGAACACTAGACAACAGAAGATAGAAATAATATTGATGTCTATTCAAGTTAATTTGCTAAATTAGTAAAGCATAAACCATATACATCAACTGAGATCTTTCAATATGGAAAATCAAAGCCAATACAAATTCATATAGGGAAAAGTAAGTTGTATTCTTTATTAATGATAGAAGGGGAGGTTACAACCAAATGACTGATTTTGTTACACCATCTCCAGTAGCATCCCAACCTCATCACAATGCAGATATCTCCAGCAAATTGTCACTCAAATCAATCTCCTCAATGAAAAATCCACCAGCATTTCTCTACACAAATTCTTCCTTACCAAAAACTAAGATCCGTGCTCAATTTATAGAGTATCTGAGGTAGTTTTACAATCAATGACTTTCCAATAATAGGAAAGAAATGTTCCCAATCTTGTAGATGTCAAATGGACACATGGATTCGAAGTTTGACACATGTGAATTCTTCTAGAAGGCATTGGCCAAGTGGAGATTATGGAACAATGAGAATTTCGCTCCCAATGTGAACAACACACCCATAGATGTTGGGAAATGCTTTGTAGAGCAACCTTGCATGGGGCTACCTGCATATGAAACACACTTAGTCTCTTTAGAGGCAGCATTGATGAGCTCTCATATGATATATTATAAACTTCAAACCTTGGAAACCTTTGCAGATGAAAGTCCTTGATTGATCTGCCTTGTTCTTTGTCTTAAGGCATATAGAAATTGAAATGTTAGGGGATGATAGACCCTATACATTGGTCTTGGAGATGATGCCCAGTTAACCAGGTCATTGGGAATGATGCCCAAATTGACTTATAACAATTTCCCCCTAAATCATGAAGTCAGAATAATAACAATAATATTTTGATTGATATGCTTTACACTGTGATGAGTTGGATATGAAGAGGAGTGGAAACCTACATCAATATTACAATACATTACATCATGATATATCCTCTTGATCATAATTGCTGAGGGTAGGAATTACCATGTTCAGCACATAAAAAATCTAATAACACGTACATAATTCAGAAAGTCGCCGACATTGGAATGTTTCCCAATGTAGACATGCCTACAGATATAGGCCCATGTTTGGATGACGATTTGTATGTAAAGTCACTGTACATATGATGTGTAAAAAAATCCTTAAATCGTAGCCCAGATGGCTGAAACTAGATCCAAGGTCTTCTTATCTCATTCACTCAATCATTCGGGTACAAGTCTACCATGCGAATATATGATTTTTTGTCGAACATGGAAAAACATCATTTGATTACCAGCCAATGATGTGAGCTGTTAAAAAACGTGAGAGAACCACCATTAATGAAAATGGCCCTCAAGGTACTACAGTAAATTTCATAAGGCGTGAATAGATGATTTTATGTCGAACGCCAAACAAAATCTTTCGGTCAAAGGTCCGGAAGCGATGATCTTTTTGATGTTGTAACAAGCCTCATGGTACTAGAATCTGATGTTTCTAAGTGAACTTCCTGGATAATGATTTGTTGTCAACAGGAAGTCACCTTATTGCGAAATGGGAGTTACTGATTTCAGAGACAAGGGTATGAATTGATATAGCAATTTTCAGGGAGACGGTCATGAGAATAAAGGTTTATGAGTATTGCAGAAGGATGAGTTTATTCACTGGATGACTTCTCTTGAACATATCGGCGACAGTGTAATGAGTTGGTAGCATTGACCCAAAACCAAAGTGAAGGTATGATGAACCATAAGTATGAATGAGCCATAAATATGATTACCCAACCCAAACAGTCACGGACATGGAGTGAAGGAAGTGTCATGTTCAAGAGTGAATTGCTACCATAAAGAATTTTTCTCACTTTTCCCAAATTTTCCCCGGTCATTTGTCAACCAGTACCTCTTTATTTTTAAACAAGCTTGAGGAGGATAACATTTTCTTGATCTATAATTAAACCCTTCAAGCAAATAAAGTATCACTATTTAATAATTTAATGAGTCTAGTGATGAATGAAACTCGATTCTTGCCATGATCAACAAGCCTGTCGCTATTTTATGTTTTAACGAGCTTAACGACAGTGACAACCCGTTCCTTTTTCATATTTATGGAGTTTTAAAAAGTGGACAAAAGAAAACTCCATAAGTACTTTTTCATAAATTTGTCACTTAGATCCGAAAAAGTGTAAAATAATATCTGAGAGAACCTCTTTGGTCACGTTTAACCAAGGTATTCCTTTTTCGTAAATAATGTATCTCAGCCCGGAAAAGGGTTAAACTTATACTGAGTAGATATCAATTCATTTACTTTTACGAGATTGAAAAGACAAGTGCTCGACAATCTTTTCACATTATCGAAGTCTGAAAAGAGCTGAAAGAAGACTCCAGGGGTTCCATTTTCGTTGCTATCGAAGCTCGAAAAAGAGATAAAATTTCAAATACTTTTTCGTTTTTAACAAAGCTCGAAAAATAAGGAGAAAAATTATGCTTTGTGGTCAAGTCATTCTTTGAAATAAATCTGTATGATTAATATGTTCATCAGTTATATATCCTGTTCATAACAACATCAAATGGATTAAAAATACCCGTTTCATGATAAAAAAACATAATAAAACTATATTCATAGCAATATATTCAATTTGCAAATAATTAAATGACTATTAAAAGTAGTTTCACTATTCATTTTTACCATTCCATAGTTACCATTTGCATTTTGGAGCTCTGAACCTGATTTTTCCCTTGAACTTTAGCTGCTGATTGTGATCGTTTCTGTGGATGGTTTTTGTTGCCGTTTGATTCAGGTTAGTGATATGAACCTCCTATTTCCTTTAGTATTCATTTCATTTCCAATTTTTTCCCATAAATAGGGAAACGTACCCCTAAATGTCAAAACCTGCATTGCATAGCAGGTACAATGAAGGGTACTTGCATATGCAAAGCACTGTCTCTTGTTAGGGAGTGCGATGGGCGCAATTTAAGTTTTTTATTTTCTCATTATGCCCAAAATTTGCGTAGTTTTTTTCAATGAATGGAATCTAATGGATCTTATGGTTGTATTTTAGGTTTCCATCGGATTACAATGAAAATTACATGGAGGGAAAGAGAACATGAAGAACAGGATATGATTGCCTTAAATGATCCGAGTACAGTAAGAGCCCTAAGAGATTGCGGACTGCTTAAGTACTTCAAAATATCTGGGATGGGGCAAAAAATAGAACTATTGGAGTTCTTAGTTTGAGCATGGGATCCAGCTATAGAATAATTTCATATTAAGAACCAAGTGGTTCCTATAACAGTCGAGGATGTGTACTTTCTTACAGGTTTGTCGAGGAGAGGCTTGCCCATTTCGCTCTCAGGGTCTGTTGTTGGAGGAGAGACAGTGAGAGATTATTTTTTGCAACATTGTTATCCAGGGCCAGAGCTAAGAAAATATGGAAAGATAAACATCCGAGATGATAGAGATTTTCCCTTGAGAACTATCCTTTTCACGATTGCAAAACTTGTTGGCACCGTTACACTACATGTAGTGAATAGATCGTATATGCAATATGCGCTAGAGTGTATGGAGCCAATAGTCTTCAACTGGTCTGAAGTTGTTCTATCTCGGATAAAATAACAATTAAATAAAGCAAAGGGATGAAGGAAGAAAAAATTGATTTATGCGTCTATCCTTATATCCTTCGCCTTGGAATGGATTCCACTGATGCAACCACAACATCTAACACTAGATATAGCTAGTCCTAGAGATCCTCAGATGCAGAGATGGGTAGAACTCATGAGTTGGCATGCAGTCCAATCTACTGTTGTGTTCTCTACTGCATTATTTTCCTGGTTCAAGAGACAGATTGTTGTCATCAATGAGTATGCATACGCTGGCGTTGATTTCCGAGGGGATCCAGATTTATCATTACCAGAAGGCGCTCAGTGGGGTGCAATAGGTAAGAATTTTTTTGACCATGTTTTTTATTTTCCTAAGGTTTATAAAATGTTTTTTTATTTTAATGTTTTCCCAAGACTAAACTAAATGTTTGATGTAATGCAAATGTTGGTCGTGTTCAACCAGTAGTGGAACCGGAGCGTGAAGTAGATGTGCCAACAGAGACGGCTGTCAGGAGAGCAGTCCTTCAGGATCTTGATATGGCTGAAACTCTCACTGAACTTCAGCAACACATAGAGGGTTTGACCTTCGAGATTCCAGATTGCCAGATCGAAAAGCTTCCTATGTGACTACAGCAACACACTATTGGGGTTCCTAGCCGCTGGATGTGGTTACTTCGTAGGATAGCTAGATCTATAGCATGTTACCATGAGCACCACTATTTTACTTGTGACATTTTGCATACATTTTGAGGTCAGATGACCAATGTGTCTTGGGCACAAATTTTGTAAAAACTTATAGCTATATATCTATATGATTTCAGTGTTTTCCTATGTTTATTGTGCAATCCTATTCAATGATGTGAATGTTTTTCTTTACATATGTTGAAAATTTCTGTCTAAAACCTGATTAGCTAATGAATTAGTCAATGTGTTCAAATTTATGGAAATGTGTTGATATTGAATAAAATCAAAGTTTCTTTCCAAAATTCGAACTCTAAGGAAAAATCTATGCAATGTTGGATTTCTAACAGTATAAACACTAGTAATTTGTAATGCCACAAGTTATGAGTCTAACCTTATGATGATACAGTTAATACCAAATGAAATGGCATCAGAGAGAAGTTTGGTCAACGTGCTATAATCAGCGATATTGTTCATCGATCTACCAATACAAATCCCTTGAAAACTCACTAACTCACCGTTCGGAGTGAAAATGGCCCATGATGCAAAGGATAGATTCTGCGTACTACGACTAGCACCATCAGCATATCCAACAAAGGGTTCCAAAGATTCAATCATCTGTGATGAAATTTAAAGCAGACTACTAACGTCAAGAAAACTCTAAAAACAAGTTAATATAGTGAATGAAAATCAATAGAATATATATACAATATAATACAAAAAATTACTACGCTCATGATTAAGAATAGTAACGTTCAGGGAAAATTTTAAGAACCCCCCTAAATTTATATATATAATAAATGGGTGAATCCCCATGATACATAGGAAAAATGGAAGGCGATTTTATTAATAATATAATATGTATATATAATTTTTTGGCGAATCTCTCACGAGATTATATTATCTTGTAAAATCATGGCGAATCACTAGTACAAATGGCGAATCACTACTGCAAAATGGTGAATCGTTGTCTAGTGGAGTTCGCGGTGTTGGTTCCAATGAAGATATGGTAGTTGAACCAAGAGTAGAAGGAAGAGAACCACCGAGACCAAGCATGGCAAATGGTGACTCGTGAGGGAAGTAGTTCTCGTGCAGTTTGGAAAACGCGTTCTTCTAGTTTTGCTAAACAGTCTGGAAATTGTAGAGTTTGCTTCCCTTTATCTTGGAATCTTTAGGTTAGCACCTCTACCTATTGCTTTCTGGAATAGATGATCAGTGAAAAATATATTGCTGCTATTTGTTTCTCAGTACGAATTTATGTTTCAGGGGTTGGTGTCATTAAAAAACATACATTTAGGCACTTACTCAAACCAAAGTATGCTAATCATTATCTTGAAAAATTTGTTATCAGTGGGCACTGAACTTGAAAAATAAGGAGAGAGGAACTTTAATTTCTTCCATAAGGCTATGGTGAAGCACATACTTTTTGTTTCTCGGATGTGCAAATGACAATCAGCAGCATCAATTTGAAGAAACATAATATTACTGTTTCTAAATTTAAGAAATAGCGCTGACCATTAACAGTTTTAAAATTGCTTGTAATCACAGAAGATAACGGTAAGGATTATACATTGAAGCTAAGGTAAATTACACTCCTGTCCTCATCCCATTTTTTATAATAAACAGAGTATTTATATGTCCAATCAGCAGTACAGAGAATTCAGCAAAACGAAAATATCACTTGTGCTTGATTTTGCGATACCGGCAATGAGTTAGCAATACTAGATACTCAAATATTATATCTCATGAACACAAGTAAAAGATTTTCCACGAAATCATCAAAAGTTTAATTGCTTGCCTTCGAATTTCCCTGTCCTTGGTTATGCGTATTGGTATGGTCATTTTATGTTGCTTCAACAAGACAGCCAAACCAAGAATCTCATGTATAATAAGTTTGATTGGTCACCAAAATTTCCTGAGAGAAACTTGATGAATATTTTTGGAAATTTATAGCCAAACCACATCTCAGTTTCAGGTCACATTAATGGCTGAGTGAAGCCCAAACATGAGTTTTGTTCATCCAGCAGGGGCCATGGTTACAAATGTGCATGTAGAAACAAACACTCATTAGATGAATCGAAAGCACATAAACGTACTTTAATAAAGGCCTGCCCATGTTTATATACACTTACAATAACGTACATAAGAAAAGGTAAACTTCAGGTTGTGGACAGCCCAAAGTCTCCAAAAAAAGAACAGTACTACTATGTCTCATGTAATTCATGTCCAAAAACTGAGCATGCAGTGCTTGCCTCAGATCCGTTCTCGTGCATATCACCAATTCCCTGCCCAATCCTATGTTTGGAGGTACTATTGATTTCATAGCATCCATCAGACCTAACATCAGAAACATGCTTTACAAAATCCATGTAGGTTCCATCAGTGGAATCTCGAAAATCAGGCACCCATCTTGTTTGCACTATATCTTCAGAATAATCTAAGTCAGTGGAACACATGCCAAAGTCAGCTATTTTTCCTCTGTAATTAAGTTGATCAAGAGAGTCGGCAGTGGACTCTAGAGGGCCCTCTTTACAATGGCTAAATGACCATAGTGGGAACACAGAATTCCCCTCCTGTCCTGAGTTGTTAATTGACGTTACAGAACTCCTTCGAGAAGCCTTCCTTTTGTGATGTCTTTTGCCATCAGCATTATTTGACATTTAAATGGATGCAGAATTGTCACCTAAAAATCACCACTCAATTTAAACATGTAGTAAGACAGACAAACACTTAAATGAGGCTTTGATCAAGTATGAATATGTTACAAGCAAGATTTCAAGTCTCCTGAAAGATGCAACTTCATGAGGGTTTGTGTATTGCAAACAGAAATACATCTTTTGTTTCCAAGGAAAACCTCATCAGTAAGCCTAAGGGATTCTTCCCACATTTGTGGACAGCGTCCCCAGTAAACCTGTCAATGTAGACTAGTGCACCTCACCTAGAGGAATTTAAAATTCTAAACCAGGCACCTGCTGGCATAAACTTTGCCAAATGTCCAGTAACATTGGCAACAACCAGTTGAGCTGACCCTTGAACTTTGTGAGTGTGTGTATTATCATGTGATGTGCAATGAACATGGTTCAAACAATATAAAAGAGCATAATGAGTAAGAGAGGAAATTCCTGAATTGGCCCCAAATGAAAGCTCAGCAAGACATCGAACTCGTTCCTTCCAATGTTTAAGTTCTCTTTCTTTAGCCTGTAGCTTAATCTCAGGTGACTTCAGCTCCACCTCAAGCTCTGAAATCCTTTCTTCTTGTTGTTTCTCCAATAGATAACGTATACGCTTATCTAACTCATATGGTGACACCCCATAGTCATCAACATGAGAAATATCTAAGTGTTTCGAGGGAGTCTTGTCTGCAGAACTCCATTGACCTGGAAGCCCATCTGCACAAAGCTCTCCCTCCACCAATTCAATGGAGGAATTTGTGAACTGCAAAATATCAAACCAAGAAGAGGAGGATTAAAATATTTACTAGGCTAGATACTTGATATATATGCCTGCTACAATGTTATGATAGACTTATTAAACATGTATTTAAGTTAAACAGTTCAGCATCAGATAATGAAACTTTGTCCTTTCGGCCATTATTCAACCTTCATATCTGGGAAACAACTGATTAAATGGTAGCAGAGCATAGATTTTTCAAGAAAATGCCAGGGGAAACCGTAGGGGAAATCAAGCTAAGGAGCATGACAATAGATGAGTATGAAAGGAAAGTTGTTAGATTACTAAGGTATGTTGGATTTTAATTATGATGAATATATCAAAATATAGATATCATTAAGTGGTTTACCATCATTTTATAGTAACAATAAATTAAATTTAATGAGCCCAAGGCTTTGGATGAAGCTACGAGGAAGGAAATGTATGTTTATGAACATAACAAAATTAATTTAAAATTGTAGAAAACTTGGGATGACAAAAAGGACAAGTTTGAGCAAATAAAGAAGGGATATAAACCTTCATTTTTTGGGAGAAAATTTCAAGCAAATCAACAAACTCGGCCAACCCATAGTGAACCAAGGAAAGTTGATCCAAAGGAAATATAAAAAGAAAAGGCCAAGATTTCAGCCCACCAAGTTTTGGGGTCTCGAGGAAAAACACATGTACAAAGATGACGCTCACAAAGGAAACAAATTTATACAACATTGGACAACTCATGGGATTATCACTATGCTCACATTATTGAAATTAAAGGTAAGATAAACAATCAACCCTTTTCCATTTTAATTGATTTTGGAGCTAACAACATTTGTTAACCCTAAACTTTTTGAAATATTTATTTGAAGAAAACCAATCATGGAAGGACTTGGTTAGGTCAGCTAGCTACAAGGGTTAGGAGAAGGATAACCAAATTAGCTAAGGGTTCACATAAATGGCCTGAATACATTTTCAAAAAATAAGGGTATGAAATTTGAGTGATCTCATAAATGTGAAGAGACATTTCAGTGTTTAAAAATGCTATTAGCAAGTCCACCAATATTAAGAATAGTTTATCCAAATAAATATTTTATTATGTGCACCAATGCATGCAAGAAAGAGCTTGGAGGAATCCTCATGCAAATGGGCATGTAATATGTTATGAGTCAGGGAAGTTGAGAAGCATGAGAGAAATTTTCCCTCTCAAAATTTGGAGTTGGTAGCCATCATTAAAGCCTTGAAAATGTGGAGATGTTATCTTATTGGAAAAAAAAATGAATTGAGAACAGAGCACAACAGTCTGAAGCATTTGTTTTGACAACCAACTTTTAATGTTAGACAAATTAAATGGTTAGAATTTCTAGCTAATTATAATTTTGAAATCAAACATATAAAAGGCAAGGAAAATAAGGTGGTTGATGAATTCGAGAGAGGGGTGCCTAAAATACATGCTACAACCGTAAGTATATGCAAATATGATTTTAAAATCAGACTTTTAGAGGTGAAAACTTAGAGCAGTGATACATGAAGATAAAACAAGAGTTACAACAAAATAAATTATAGCTAAAGTACAATAATTAAAAGATGATGAAATACTCATGTACAAACTCAGAACTTATGTGTCAAATTCACAAGGATTAAAAAACATGGTTTCAAGTGAGATGCACAAGGTACCTTATGTTGGACACCCAGAGTACCATACAACAGTGTCAGCAATAAAAAAATTGATACTTTTGGCCAAGGATGAAAAAGAAAGTGGTTGATTATATAGCTAGATGTCTAGATTGCATCCAACTGGATTGCTACAACCAATACCCATTCCTAAATGGAAATGGGAAATTGTTTCAATAGATTTTATTACAAATTTGTCCAAGAGTGTGAAGTAACATGGTTCCACCATGGTAGTGGTGCATAAACTCATTAACACTATCCACTTTATTCTAGTGAGGTCAACACATAAGGTAGCAAATATTGTTGAAATGCATATGAAGAAAATTACCAAGTTACATGGAGTGCCTAAAGCAATTATTTCATACAAGGATCCCAAGTTTACATTAAACAATCGGAAGGGTATTCGAACCATAATGAACATTAGTACATCTCATCTAGAATCAAATGGACAAACTAAGACGGTTAATCAAGTGATTGAGGATATGTTGATGATGTATGTGATTGGTAAACCATAAAAATAGGAAGTGTATCTGCATTTGATAGAGTTTCATATAGCAATGAGTATCAAACATCTTTAATGATGAGCTCATTTGAAGCCTTGTCTTGTATGGTAGAAAAATCAATGTACCTATATGTTGGAATAAACCAGTGGACAAAGAAATTGTTGGGCCAATTTTTTTTGGAGAAATGGAAGAGCAAGTAGTGGAAATCAAGAACAACTTAAATGTCGAATAGGATAGATAGAAAAATATACAAATAAGAACACGAAAAATAGGGAACTTAGAGTTGGTGACCATGTTTTTTTTTTAAGAAAAAGCCAAGAAGAGTTCGTTGAAATTAGGAAGTTGTTATAGGTTGTCAACAAGATTTTGTGGGTCATTAGAGATCCTAGAGAAGATTGGACCAATTGGATATAGAATTACCTTGTCAGCTTCCATATATATTCACAATGTATTTCGTATTTGATTACTTAAAAATGTCCATGATGTTAATCATGTAATTGACTAGAACATTATTCATATGGAGTCCAAGGGAGACTTTCACATTCAACCAATAGATATTTTGGATAGAAAGGTCAAGGTGCTCCAAAACTGATCCGTTACCCTAGTAAAGGTGCAATGTATGCATTTTGACTTTGAAAATGCTACATGGGAGCACAAAGATGCCAAGAGAGAGTACCCTCACCTTTTTGCATATATATATATTAAAAATTCCATGAGGGAGTACCCTCATATATATATAATGCATTGAGAAAAGTGCATAAATAAAAGGGAGGGAAATGTAACACCCATAGGATGATCCCTATGTGTGTATTGTACATACCGCGTTTACGCTAATGAACCTATAAATGTTTTGGGAACTACGTGGCCATGTACAATGTGTTTAAGCCAATGTGTCTATGTTTATATGTTTGAGATCAAAATCCTTGTTTGGTTTTAGGCTAGCTTATGTGTTAAAAGGCCAATGAACATTGTAAATATGTAATTACATGCACATTGATAAAATATATTGTTGTAGGCAAAGTCAAACAGAGTACTAGGGGTAGGGCTCCACAAGTAGAAAAAGGGGTGAAGGTCTAAGTGATGAAAGGCTTACGCCTATGGGGCTA
Source organism: Pinus albicaulis (assembly GCA_034641835.2). Lineage (NCBI taxonomy): Eukaryota > Viridiplantae > Streptophyta > Pinopsida > Pinales > Pinaceae > Pinus > Pinus albicaulis. The sequence goes on along the minus strand of CM076570.1, from coordinate 188,512,193 downwards.
AGTCATTATTAAAATATTTTTGAAGTAAAAAACAACATGATTTTATCCCAAGCCCATAAAGTAACTTTACTTAGTGCCACTTGTCAAAAAGAGCATAAGCACATAAAAGGGGGAATTTTAGTGTTGTTCAATTCAATTTGATGATTTCATTCCATCATTCTAGCCATGGTTGGATAATAAGTTTCCTAGTAAAGGGAGAAGGAAGTAACACTATGCTATTGTTAACTAATTAATCCTAAGTGGATTTGGGTATGGGGATAGGTTTCCCTAGTGTGAGGCCAGTAAGATACCAAGGGACTCATGAACGCTCCTAGAAGCTGCAGGGCTCCAAGACTCCCTGAGCAACATGAATTGGAAATGCTAGAAGGGTAGTGGCATAGTCTAATGGACTACAAGTATAGAAACAAGGGTGCACTACTTAGTTGTGTAGATTAATGGGAAACAAAAAATTGTTCGTTAGAGGTTATCACAATCAAGTACCTTGGTCCATTACCTCGTCAATGCAACTATGTACCATAGTTCGAAGTGGTCAAGGGTGACAAATTAATGAGAGAGAAAAAGTAATGGAATATATAACTATGTAGAACATCTAAAGTCTCTTGAACCACTAGCGGCTATGTAAAACATAAGTTTTGATGACCCACTATTGAAAGAGCCCAAGCAATAGAATCTATGGCTATGTGCAACATCTATGTTAAGTGATTTCTATTATGGTTATTATGTGTATTTACTCCACTATAAAATGTGTATTATGCATTTATGGCTATATGCATGTGAGCATTCCAGAGTAAAGCGGACTAGAAATTATATATCATAATATACATAACCTTCAATTTAAGAACTCTAAAGACCATGTTACTAAATTAGTAATATGCTTCATTCAGGGTGTTACAGAGTGTTACAGTTTCAATTAAATCTTTTACTATTTCAACATTTTTAATCTTTTACTATTTTATTTTCACACGCATGATTAAACTAAACTATGATTACTATTTATTAAAATAAATGATTAAACTATGATTACTATTTATTAAATTTTATTTTATTAACTTATTTTTTATATTTTTAATAATAATTAAATTATATATTTTTTATTATGACGAGGTTATTTTCATTTTAATGATTATTCAATTTAGCCCTTTTATATTTTTTCAAATTTGTGTTTAATTTCTTTGTAATAATCGCAGTATCCACTCAAAAACTAGATCCCACCCATCTTTCACAAATACTGTTAATACAATATTTTAACAAAAATGCAGTTGATATGGATTCTATTACTTTGTACTTATATTTCCCTTATTTTCGATTACTTTAAACTTATATTTGACTCCCTTAAAAGTGAAATGTCCGCTGGAAAAAGTAGACAGTTTTGATTTTTTAAAATCTTCCATAAATACTGGTAATGCAATGTTTTAATAACTGTATTATTTAAAAATATAGTACAGAAGCTAAACAAATGGCACCAGAGACACAAATCAGTGACACGGGAGAAAATTCTAGTATTATCTAATTTCTTCCTGACAATAAACGTAGAAAACCTCAAATCACCACTTTGGAAATGCCACACAAATTTCCAATTAACTAAAGAAAAACCAGTACATGATTCTGAAATTTTCCAAGCTTTCCAAAATACAGAATATTTAAGAATCCTGTGTAAGTTAGAATGAACCTCCCACAAGTTCAAGTTCTCGACCAAGGATAAGGATTCTAGAATGCATATGATTTTAATCGCTTTCTAAGAGTGCAACAGATCACCACTGTTCAAGTTTCAAGTCATTATCTTCCAGAGTTGAACACAGCTATTTTAAAACATCATTAACAAACCATATATACCCTCACATGGAACAATCAGAAGCAATTGAAATTGCAATTTTCAAGATGGAAAGACATCCTTATCATTTTTTCTCTTCCAGCTTAACAAAAGAGATTTGTCCAGATCCTGCTTTCATATAAACAACCAACACAAAATTTCAAAACACCTGCTATGGAGGCTGACAAAACATTTCTGAAAATGTGAGCTTGTAACAAATAGAGGCTTGGCTACGTCTGTTATGGCTAAAAACAAATACAAAGGGTTGTGGTTTGACAAGACAAAGGATGCATACCTCACAAACACAAACCAACAGAAAATAGTAAAAACATGCCGGATAATGACAATGATGGTTACTCATCATGCTGATGAATCTCCAAGGGGATGCTAATCAAAACTAAAGTCATTTGACAATCTAAATAAAAATTACATGGAACCAATATTACAGCCCACAGGTTTATCAATGACTTTAATTGTTACAGAAATAATTGAATGTTTATTTAGTAGCAATCATTTCAGTTCCTCTTTTGGCAATCTCAGGACGCAACAATCAAAACAACTAAGATCACCAGACTTGGCCATTAAATTCATTCATCACCTTTTATCACTTAGAAGAAACGGCCTATAAGTGAACATCAAGAACAATCACCTGAATATGCAGACAAATAGAACCAAAGACTTACACGTTCCAGACAAATATAACCTTTAAACAGAGGACGTGGATTCATGCAAGTCTTTGAACACTCCTTTTAGAGCCTATATTAACTATAAAAGCCTGTATCAAACAACATCAGTGACCCTAGTTGCACTAGCATTAAAGATGGAAGAGATCAAAGTTGTTCAACATCATCCGGGCAATAAAGTTACAACTTCAGCGAAAAGATTTCATGGGCTCTTCACATTGGAATCAAGTCATAATCGCAAGCAATAGTATAAACTTTAGCATCTGTATCTCATAGAAGAAACAAAGTACAGTTAAACCTTTTTCAAATTCACAAGTAGGTCATAATCACTAGGAATAGTATATAACTATGGCATCTGTATCTCACAGAAGCAAGGAAGTACAAATAAGCCTTCTTCAAATTCATGTATAATCACTAGGAAGAGTATATAACTGCGGCATCTGTATCTCACAGAAGCAACGAAGTACAGATAAGCCTTCTTCAAATTCATGTATAATCGCTAGGAAGAGTATATAACTATGGCATCTGTATCTCACAGAAGCAAGGAAGTACAGATAAGCCTTCTTCAAATTCATGTATACAGTACATAACAGACCCAGACCCTTTGACTTATCACTCATACTATGTTACATAGACCATCCAAAGCTGCAATTCAAATTGACGAATAGAAAGAGAAAAATAAAATACAACTTCCTAGAAGAATGTGCCTTCCGGAGGTTGTATTAACTTCCGATTGTAAGAAGCCAGCATTTCTCTTTTCAATTGTGAGAGAATGTCTTCCATTGTATACTCACGCCTCCAATTTGCAAGCATTGAAAAATGCTTTGGCTCAACCTGCATTTTGTAGTCATTAGGTAAAAAAATCAGAAAGCTACCAAAATATCTTATGAAAGCTCAAAAACCAACTGCATATCACTAGATGTGATCCATCTAGTTTTGTAATATAGATTCAACATCATTGTGTTTGCCAATCAAAAGTTTCAAATAAAATGCAATCTTTGAGTTTGTTTGATAGCAAAGCAAAGCTTTCCACACAAAGGAAAACAAACACACACACACAGATGTATATATATATATATATATATATATATATATACAAATATTTTGCATGGTACAGTGCTCAATATATATAACATACAACATAGAAGTACTATAAATGAACTTGAACATGAATTTTCTATTCTAAGTAAATGTAACATTCACAGGAAGTAAGAAGTCATAAACTATTCTCATGTGGTATCTTAATAGAAAGCTCTGATTTCTAAACTAATAGTTTCTCCCCGTGGTGGGTCATAAGGTCATTAACCTGCTAGCATTCTTATATGGTACTTTCCTAGAGATAAATATTAAAGATAACATTTAAATTTGCCACTAAATTATGTCCTGTATGCCCCGAAGGAAAAGAAAATGGGAGGATGGATGGATAGAAAGAAATATAACATGATCCTGTAAATTTCAACTTGATCATGCTTTTAATGGTAACCTATATTGATTGCAGGTATAATATAATGTTGTGGGAACCCCGTACACAAAAGGGTCGGTACATGGAGTAATATGCAAAGAGGCATTTAGACACGCTCAGTTATAGCCTTATAGGGCAAGTCTAGCTACCAAATTTTAATTTTTGGCATCTGATTGGAGTTATATACAACCATAAAAATACTCCCAACCAAGTGCTCTTGTGCACTGTTTATACTGATTTTAATTTAGAACCTGATCAAACAGACTATTTTTTGACACACAACTCGCACTAACTTATGGAAAACAATTGCTATGACTAACAATTTCAATATCATCCTAAACATATTATCCTAAAATTACTCAACTCCACCAACTTCTTGAAGGTAACAAGTGGCAAGGATGGAAGAAAACATAGTAAACAACTCTAAAGAAGAGTCTACTTTAGTGACTAGAGATAAATTAGTCGAGCCATGGAAAGGTTCTAAGGTCTTCAGCAACCTTAGAACCTTTCAGCCTCAATTAATTCAAAGGAAAGAATAGATCCAATCTCCGGCAGTTCTCCAGGTTAGAACGAAGGATTAGTAACCGAAAAGGGAACACTTAAAAAGATAGAAGCTGACAGAATTCTTACCCCAAATTCTGTTAGAAAAGAGCTTGATAGTAAAGCCAATCCTAAGATTTCCACAGTTACCTCTGTATTCAAGGAATCCAAATGCTAGTCCTTGGAAGACAATGGGGGCATATGGCCCTAGATATGACCTTAGATCCAAAAGAAATAAGCTCCAAAAGGACAGGGGGGGATTGAAGGAGGCATGGCTAAGGACAATGAAATAACTCCTACAGTAGGATAAAAGTCATCTCTCTCTACCAAAAATAATGTCATTAAGGAGGTTAAGAAAAGCAGTTGCCAATCAAGGGGGTGCTTATAGCAGGGAAAGCTTCAGGGATGTTCAAACCACGATTATTCTATTTCTGAATGTGGGAAGGATAAGGGGCAGCCACAAAAAAACCTAGCTCTATGAGAGTTGAGAAAGAAGAGATTATTTTATCACCCATACTAAAAAAAGGGTCCTTTAAATCTCTGGACCCTGAAGAGAGATCAAGAGAACTTCTAACATGTGGAAATGAATCATTCATTCTCCCTAATGTGTCCTTCTTACATGCAGGTATCAGGGCACGACCAGAAATACAAAGACTTAGGGAAAAAATTATCAATTTTTAACTTGTACGGGCCATGTGATGGTAGGAAAATGTTCTGTTAGAACTTTAGAAACGTTGATGAGATCAAGGATGACAACATAATTCTGGGAGAAGATCTTAATCTAATAAGGAAGGTAGCAGGAACATGGGGAGAAGGAGCTAGACAAGATACCCTAGCTAGATATTTTACCCAATTGTTTCAAGATCTAGGTCTTTGTGATGTTGAACCAAATGAATTAATTCCAACATAGAGAAACTGTGGAAGCAGCAGAAAAGTTGTGTCTAAGTGTTTAGAGTCTAGACTGATTTCTAGTGGTATAAAGGGTTTTAGAAGAAGCAGATAGACCTAAGTCATGGGTGGGAGCCATAGGAGGCTCAGACCATCTTCCTATTTTGTTACAGATAGAAAATAATGATCAGATACCCCTGACCCCTTCAAAATTTAACTATAAATGACTAGAAGAGGAGAGGTTCAGAGTCCAGACATATGGTAACTATGGAATGGAGGAATTTTGATCCTATCCTAGGAGAATCTGCAATGTTCCAATTTTTAGAATGATTAAAAAGGGTTGAAAGAGAAGTGGTAGAATGGGCCAGAATGTTTGAAGGGTAAAAGGGAAGTGGTAGAATGGGCCAGAAAGAATGCTCAGGAAGTGCCAACAACAACAGAACATCAAATCAAATCAATATGCAGAATAAACAATGATGGCATATTTACAGTAACAGAAAAGCTGATCTAACATATTTATTGCAAAAGGAAGAAGTAGAATGCAAAGCTATACATATGATTGGCAAAGGAAGATGGCAATACACAATTCTTCCAATTATGCCAAACATAGGAAGAACATAAACACAATCTGGGAGATCAGGAAAAATTATGTTTCTAAGGCCATAACATTACAGGAGATAGCAGAAGTGTCAATCATAACAAAACTTTGTTCCAAGATCCCCCAGAATGAAACATAGCAAAGATTCTCAAGGTGTCATACTTCCACAGATTAGTAAATGAACAGCAAAAATACAACCTCAATCTTTCAAGAGAGCTAGAAGTCCATGCCTGGATGGAGGGACAACAGATTCTACATGGGATTTTCTGGATTGTTAACTCAAGGTTATTGAAGAATCCAAAAGGTTACGGAATGTCTTGGGGACCTTGATGCCACATTCATAACATCAATTCCCAAGAGGAATGGGCCTAAAGCAACGGATGACTATAAGCCTATCTAACTCTGTTATTTGGTTCACAAATTTATTAAAAAATCAGAACAAACAGACTCAAATGAATTCTCTCAGAAGTAATTTCAGATGAACAATTTGGGTTCCTCCACAGTATACAAATTCTTGATGCGATGGGTTTAACCCAATAAGAATTGCACTCAATCAAAATAAATAAGGTAACAACTATAGTAATGAAACATGATCTGGCTAGAGCTTTTGGCAAGGTTAATAGAATGTACTTAAAAACATAATCCTACTCCAAATAGGAACGAGCATTCAAGTGATGAACTGGATCATGGGGGTGCCTCTTCAGCCGCATTTGTTGTGCTAATTAATGGATCTGGCCTCAAGAAATATTTACCACAAGAGGCCTAAGACAATGTTGTCTAATGTCCCCCTTTCTATTCCTCCCAGTAGCAAAAGGCCAGAGCAGAGTGCTAATAGCATGCAAAAGAGAAGGTTCCATCAAAGGTAAAGTATGGGCTATTATTATTTGTCAATGATATTATTATTTTTGGAGAAAGGACCAAAAGAGAAGCCAAAAAGTTCAAGAAGATCCTGGACATCTACAGCTAAGCAACAGGGATGGAGGTGAAAAATAATAAGTTTCCTATTCTATTCAATAGTCAATGGTCTCAAATAAGGAGAAAGGAAATGTGAGTTTATTCTTCCCTTCAATTCGGTAACCATTGATAATGGAGTACAATATCTTCGCTTCAAACTTAAGCACAATGACTATAGATTTAGAGACTGGCCATGGTTGTATGAAAAAATAGAGAAGAGAATTAAGGGTGTTATAGATGGTTGTCTAAGAGGGGAGAGGGGGCAGTGGGGCACTAACACTAGTGAAATCAGTACTGGAAGGAATACCAGCATGCTAGTTTTCTATAGTCCATATTCCCAAGGGAACCCTCGAAAAAATAGGCCATGGACGGGTACCGATTGTTTGGAAAGCAATGGTTAGGGCATTTCCTATGATAGGTAATGGCTGGTGTGTAAATTTGGAAGAGGAAACAAAGTACAAACAGGTGGAGATCCCTTGCTGGGTTGCTCAGAAAAGTTGAAAAATTCAGGTTATCAGGTCCTCTAATCAATATCCTTCACAGAAAGGAGATATTCAGTCTAGCCGATGCAGCTGAACCAGAAGCTAATTCATTATTGAGTCAAGGTAGGTATCAGATATACAACTTGGTATCCAAGGAGAACTGGCAGAAGAATGGACACAGTTCACACACAGACTTAAACTACGTTGAATAAAATTGAAAGAAGATGACATAATTGTATGGTCTAAAAATTAAGCTACAAAAACTTCACTGCTAAACTAGGTTATGAGGCAGGATTAAAAGATTTAAAGAAGAATCTGTGGGTGAAAAGGCATAGAGGTGGCATGTCCTCTAAAACCCAGGATTTTCTTCTAGTTATTAGAACCGGTCTGAATCGGGCCTCCGAAACGGCCGGTTCAGGACCAGTTTTGTTCTGTTTGTCCCTTCCCAGGTCAGTGTAAAAGAAGGCTGGAACAAGTGTAAAATTATGGATTTTAGCTTACCTCTTGCAAATCACCCACACAGCACTTGCATTCACCACTGACCAGCACTATTCACCAGCATTCACCAGCAGTCCAGCACACTTTGAAGCATTCAGATTGGAAAATTTATTAAAAAATAATAATTACAGAGCATTGTTAGGCTCATCGAAGCAATCACAAGCACACTGAAAGCATTCGGACTCAGCAAATTTACAAAAAAATATTATAATTACAATTGCAACCCAACACCACTGTCCAAACTCCTCACTGTCCAAAATCCTCCTCGCGGGTTTAGCTCCATGGCACCGGGGAAATGGACCATCTTGGTACTCTAAATCCCTTTCCGGCCAACTACCATCTCCCTAAACGAAACCAGATCTTGATTCTTGTCAATGCGTGCAACGTCATCGGTCAATGTGTGCAGCATCATCGGAACCAGGGTCCAGATCTTGTAAGTTGTTTCCCTGAGCGTTGTTGCACCTCCAACAGCTCCTTTCAAGCTCCAACCAAGCCCAACCAGGGTGAATCACTGTAATCCTTCCCCCAACCCAGTAAATTTCGGCAAATGCATTCAAATTTTTATTGCGCCTCCAACTTCCAAGCCCCAATCAACAAAAATGGGGGCGAATCACTGGAATCCCTCCCCCAAACCTAGTAAATCGAGGCGAATGCTGCTCCAAACCAGAAAATCGGGAGGCGAATTTCATGTTTTCAATTTTATTAGTGTTTATTTTGGTGGGCTATTACTTAATAATTAATTATTTGTAAAATAATTATAGGACTAATTTTATAAAACTATAAAAAATGGGTTTATATAAAAAATTTGCCCTACCAAAATTTAAAAACCCTTAAAATTCACCTTTGGGCTAAAATTCGCCCCTAAAATTTTCCCTGGTAACGTTTCAAATACAACCCATTTATCGACTGCACCAATGGAATTCCATCATAATCAACCAACTCATAGGCACCCTTAGCAAGAACTCTTTTGACAATATAGGGTCCATACCATAATGGCTCAAACTTTCCTATACCTATTACATCAGCTTCTTGATCATAAATAAGGACCAAGTCGCCCTCTGAGAAAATGTGAGGCTAGACATTTTTGTCGTATTGCACCTTTATACATATCTTGTGCACTTCGTTGGCCAATTGGGCTTCACGACACGTTTCATCATGATGGATGAGGTTAAGGAGACATGCCTCTTCTTCTGAGGTGTTAGGTAACAAGTCAATCGTGAGTTTTAACAACGGTATTTCACATTGGATTGGTAAGATAGCTTCTAGACCATACACCAACTGAAAAGGAGTAAAGCCAGTTGCGTTTCTCACCGAGGTTCAATATGCCCACAAGGCAGAGTACATGATCAAATGCAAGTTTCTTTTATGAACTCCTATCATTTGTTGAAGCATGCGTTTAAGAATTTTTTTGATAGCCTCAACTTGTCCATTTGATTTTGGATAATAAGGAGTAGACTTATCATGTGAAAATCCTAACTTGGCAGTTAATTCAGCCATCATGTGATTGTGAAAATGCTTCCCATGATCTGTAACTATAGCCTTTGGGACCCCAAACTGTGCAATAACATGATTAAAGAAAAACAATGCATGTTGTGAAGCCAGCTCCAAAAATAGAAGAAAAGAGATATCAACACCTTAGAAATAAGCCACTTCGAGGGGGCAACCTCCAATACATTACATGAATGAACAATTCTTGGATTATAAAAATTACAAAACCTCCTTTCTATATATAGAAGTCCATGGGGACACAATGTAATCCTAGTGGGGCCACAATGTAATCCTAGCTGACCTAACAATAATAATTTAAGGGCACAATAATAACAATATGGGGGTTACAGGGGTACAATAATAAAAATAAGGGGGTTACACTAACAACAATAAGGGACTATACTAGTAATATAGGGACCTAAAATACCCCTCTCCTTCAAAAAAAATGTTGTCCTCAATGCTTGAGTAGCACTGGGTGCTTCTGTATAAAATTCTCATCCTCCCATGTAGAATCTTCAGTGGGTAAGTTCTTCCACTTGATGAGATACTCTGAAATTGATCTATTTTGTATCTTTTGAGTTCCTGTTTCCGTGACCGCTTCAGAACTTCTTTCAATGTGATGTTGATCTTCCTGTTGTTTCATTAGATTCTGCACCAATGTTAGGTTATCCTTTGAGAGTTGGAGAACTTGTTGTTGATGCTCGATGTGATATTCCACTAATTTATCATCCATATTAGCTATTATTTGATCCTTCAAACCATCCAACTTAGCCTCCATTTCTTCTTTTAAACCATCTATGTCATCTTCAGTTGCTCTTCGTAAGATCAAAATTTGTTGCACTTGGTATCATAATTTTGATATCTCATACTGCAATTCTTCCTCTTCATGCATCATAGTATAGCTTTTTGAGGGCTTAATGGGTATGAAATTATTTTTTGGAGGCATTAAAGAACCCAATACTGATAAAAATTCCAAAATATTCCCTTGGAATCACTTCAAACTTCTTTTTCAAAAAAACGTTATGCAATTTTAAAGACCAAATACACACCTTTTTCTTGCTTTTGAGACACTAGATATTGAAATTGAATTATCTATGTGATTTCGGATCCTCAATAATTGAAATTTGGCACTGAGGTAGCCCTCTTAATTTTATTTCTAATGCCATAGATCTAACCTGATTTGTATTCTTGAAGACAAAGTTGTGCCCAATCTCCTACGATGGCCTAATTATGGACTGGTTCAGTAGAGTGAACTTGTACGATTTTCCACGTGTCATTGTTTCCTCCTTCAGCTTTGAAATTAATAGATAGGAAACTAAATTCCGTGTGTTTGCGGCCACTTTTTACATAATTCCAATCCGATGCTCAGAAAGAGATTTATGAATATTTTCCCACGATCACCTTTTTGAGATGAAATTCAGGAGCCTGCAAAAGACCTAAATTCCACAGACCATATCTCCGAAAATATTGCGAACCAAGACATGAAATTTTGCGAGGATGTTCCTCAATATTTCAGGTTCGCACTCTAAAAATTTCAGCTTCTGAACCTTCGTAGAAAAAAATTTATAGCGAATATTCCACGATGACCTGTGTAGGTTAAATTCAGGAGCCTACGAAAAGACCTAACTTCCAAAGATCGTATCTCCAAAAATATTGTGAACCAAACTTTGAAATTTTCCGGTGATGTTCCTAAGGATTTCAGATTTGCACTCTAAAAATTTCAGCTTCTGAACCTTCGTATAAAAAAATTTATATCAAACATTTCACAATGACCAATTTGGAGCAGCGAAACCCTAGAATCCAAAGCTCTGATACCAAATGTTGTGAAACCGGCTCCAAAAATAGAATAAAAGAGATATCAACGCCTTAGAAATAAGCCACATCGAGGGGGAAACCTCCAATACATTACATGAATGAAAAATTCTTGGATGATACAAATTACAAAACCTCCTTTCTCTATATAGGAGTCCATGAGGCCACAATGTAATCCTAGCTAACCTAAAAATAATAATTTAAGGGAACAATAATAACAATATGGGGGTTTCAGGGGTACAATAATAAAAATAAGGGGGTTACACTAACAACAATAAGGGACTATACTAGTAATATAGGGATCTAACAATGCAGTTATCTGTCCTGTGTTGTTGAATGTAGGCATCACTTCGGCTCATTTGGTAAAATAGTCGATTGTGACAATAATATAACCATGCCCCTAGACGAACGAGGGTTACAGGTCATGAAGTCAATAACCCATTTCTAAAATGGTCCCACAGACACAACATGATGCATTGGCACTGGTGGTTTGCGGATTTTACGATAAAAAATCTGGCATACATGACAACTTCTGACTGCGAGGATGCAAGCTCAAAAAATAATAGGCCAAAAGTAACTGGCACAGAGTGTCTTCTGTACGGTATCATATCCAAATAAATTTCCACCACATTCCCCAGCATGACAATCATTTAATACTTTTTCAGCCTCCTCATGAGTGAGGCACCTCCTTAAAATGGTATCGACACTATGATGATAAAGTGTATCGCCGACGATCAGATAATCTTTGGCTTGGTATCGAATACGTCGCTGATCAGAGTGAGAGATATCAAGTCGAAAAGTTTGGGTTTGGAGATAAATGATGAAATCCCCATACCAAGGATCAGATGATCCGATTAGAAACGGAGACTCGTCAGGAATTGATGGTTCCGACGTAGTTGCCGTAATATCAGAGGGAAGGTCACAGAGAAGCTCAGCCAAAACTAAACACTTCTTTGTCTTAGATTTGATGAATTCAAAATCAAATTCCTACAAAATGAAAATCCATTTTGAATATATGCCCCCCAACAATTGACGTGATAATATATAATTCACGGGGTTGCAATCCGAAACTATAGTTGTTTTTCGGAGCGGGATATAATGGCGAAATATTTGGACAGCTTGAACAGTTGCCAAAGCAAGCTTTTCTACGTATGAATACTTAACTTTTGTATCATTAAGAAAGACTCAAATAATAGATCAGATGTTCAATTCCATTTTCTATTTGGACCAATACCATAACAATGGTCGTTTCAGTCGTGACGATATACAGAAAATTATCATTTTGATAATTAGGGGGATACATTAATGACGCTCGAACAAGAGTGTCCTTAACAGCATCAAAAGAAGCGTGTGTAACTTGGTCCCAATGGAAGGGAACCCCTTTTTTCAATAGTCGAATAAATCCTTTAGCCATTTTGGTGTAGTTTGGAATGAACCTTCTTAGGAAGTTAGCCTTTCCTTGAAGTTTCTATATCTAAAGTAAGTTTGACGGTGTAGGCAAATCAAGAATGGCCCGAACCTTCAAAGGGTCGATTCGAATTCCTTCTTTTGAGACTACAAATCCAAGAAAACGAACAGAACCAACACAAAACACACATTTATGTGGATTGAGGCATATTTTGTAGTGTCATAAGCATAAGAAAATGGCTCTCAAATGCATCGGGTGATCAATCCAATTTTGTGAATGCGCTGGTAAATCATCTAGATATGGTTGAACAATGTGCTTGATTTCATTGAAAGCATAGTCCATTGCTCTCTGAAAATTTTCCCCAACGTTCTTTAAACCAAACGGTATTTTCCTATAAGCGAATGTGCCCCAGGGATAGATGAATGTTGTCTTATTTTGATCATATAGGCAGACATTGATTTGAGTGTAGCCGGAAAATAAATCCATGAATGAAAATATTTCACATCCAGCACAATCTTAAATAATATGGTCGATAAAGGGAGTAGGATAGTTGTCTTTTGGACAAGCAAGATTGACATCCCGATAATCGACACACACTCTAATGGTTCCTTTCTTTTTCATGACAGGAACAATATTGGAAACCCACTCAGTTAGCAGAATAGGGTATATGAAACCAGCAAGAAAAAAAATTTCAACTTCTGCTTTGATGGCAGCGACTTTTTTTGGATGAATAGGAAAAAGCCATTGATGCACCGGTTTGACATCAGGATACATATTAATAGTGTGTTCAACTATACTAGTATCTATTCCTGGCATTTCCTCGTAAGACCAAGAGAATACATCACAGAATTCACGAAAGAGGGAGCGATATGATTTGAGTTCTGATGGAGAACAAGATACACCGACATGAATATTTTATACAACACCAGGTTTGGTCGAAATATCGATAAAAATGGTTTCTTCAATATTTGACAGATTTTGCTCAGAATCGATTGCATTAATGGGTAAAGAACTCGAAAAGAAATTTTTGATGGATGGGTGATATAATTCACTAATATTATTTTCTTCATAATTAGGAAGATGGGAACGATGATGATAATCTTTCCATGGTTCTCCTTCTGACATCATGGCTTCCAAAATATTCTCATTTTTCAAGAACATTAAGGAAAATGGATCAGATGGAGTACCAAAATCTAAGGAACGATCAACCCAAACACTCGGCGACGCTGATTTCGGATTTGCCACCTAAGCCAGATAGATTGATTGCTATGCCAGCTCAATAGGGATGGGTGGCAGAAACTCATCCAACGTAGAAATATCATAATCACACGTACTCTCCCTTAAGCCAGATAGAGTGGAAGATATCATGTAGCAGGTCTCTATACTTGTAATTTCAGCCAACGTCGCAGGCAGCAGTAATGCAAAGGTTCCCATTAAAGTGGAATCCTTTAAGAGTCCTACACCAATGTTCTGAAGTTCTATTTGGGGTATGTGAACGAATGGAACGCTTCTAGTGACTTGCAAAGCACAGGCAAAGAAGGATAGTTGATTAATGACTGTGATTGTACCTTTATGTGGAAAGGTAATCATTCTAAAGTATGTAGAAACAATTGTAGTCATTGCATATAATCATGGCCTTCAAAGTAAAATATTATATTCAAGGGGTGCGTCAACAACCTCAACATCAATATTTACTATTTTTCCCCCTAGTTCAACATGCAGGTTATTAATAATACCACAAGGTTTATATGTACGTCCATCAAATGCCTTCAACGTGGTTGATGATTGTGAGAAGGGCGGTGAGCCAAGTGACTTCCAACAATTTAGAGACATAATGCATGTAGATGCTCCCTCATCAATAATAGTGCGATGAACAAGGTTATTGAGAACATTTACCTGTATGGATAATGCCAATTCTGCTGGTAATTGTGGCGCATAGCCCGTAAGATTAAATATTACAACATTAGAATCAGTCGGATCAATTCCACCAATAGCCGACAATAAAGCCTATTTTTGGGAGGGACAATTTTGTAATACCTCAAGAGTAGACATAGCTGAATGGGATTGAGCCAAATATTCAACTATATTATAATTTTGTGCATCTCTTGCTCGAGGATTATATGTTGATCTATGAATTACTCCCTGCGGTGGCTTGATTGTCAATTCAAGAATAGCAGTAGGCGGTAATTATTTTGTAGATGGATTCGTTGTCGAGGTAGTAGGTTGATCAGTGGCCTGACTACCATAATATTTATTACGCGTTGACACCAAAATATCTGTTGAAGGTTTTTTTACAATTAACATTAACACTTGGGAACTAGGAGCTAGATCCGTAGCAACCATGTTTGTGTCCAAAATTGGAAATGGGTCTGTAAACACAGTTGACGCATGGGAAGTCTTGATGATTTTTGAGACTTCAGTGCGGTGAGGATAATCCCTAACATAGTGTTCCTCATTACAGATTATGCATGGATAACGAGGTTTCTGAGGTCCAGACAATTGATCAGATGATCTTTCCTGTGGGTTAGAAGTTTGTTTTTTCTTAGATTTCCCCTTTTTCTTACTTTCGGGTTGCTTGTCACTTTTTCCTTTGTCAAATGACACGACATTAATTTTGGAAGCAAGAGCAAGATTATATGTAGGAGTGTGATGTGTGCTTGCAGTGCCTGTCAAGCCGTCTCTGGCATGAGAGTCCTTTAATTGAGGAGGAACAATAAAATTAGATCTTGGTGCATTAGGAATTTTTTCATAGAGCGTGCCAGACTGAGTATAAATCAAATCTAAATATTGGGCACAAGCGATAAATTTCTCTTCTGTGACGACGCCACCTTTAGCCACATCCTCATTTATAGATGGTAACATGGACTTAATGAACCATTCAGCAAGGAGTCGATCTGGAACAAAGGTCTTAACCATTCGACGATGACAATGCCACTCATGAATATGATCAGAAATGTGAGTAGCATTAGTCTGCTTGAAATTGGTCAAGAGTTCCATTCCAGTTTCATATCGGATGGGTAACTGGAAACGAGTCAAAAAGACAGTAGCTAGGGCTATGAAATTATCAAAAGAAGCTCTAGGTAATTCAATGTACCATTTTGCAGCCAGACCTGTGAGCGTACATTGGAAAAGATGTAGTCGAACAGAATCATCATTCAGGGAGTTTGATGAACACCATTAATGATAAGTCATAATATGAGTCGACGGATCTTCTCCAGGGTTTCCATTGAACTTAGAAATATCCGAGGGTAATTTTTGAGGTATCACCAGCCACCAAGGAGCATAGTTAATTGGATCATTAGTTAGTCGACTTAAATCTAGTAACTCTAAAGTTGCAACAAAGGGAAACTATCGATTAAGGTCAGGTTGAGCATAACCAGGATAAGATGGAATTCCTTGAGGAACAGGCCTTTGAGCACCAACATAAGGAATCTGCTGCTGGTAACCCAGATAGGGGTTGTTTTGAAAAGCAAACGCTTGAGGATTCTGTTGACCAAAACTTGGATATGATACTTGTTGAAATGAAGTTTGAGGCATTTGCACCTGTGGATGCCAAGGGATCTGTCCACTAATGTTATAACCCAAATTAAGCTGACTTGGATTTGGTTGATAGGTATAACTAGATTGCGGTTGTGACATCCCCTAAAATGGTAAACCAACTTGTGAATAGATGATTCCGAATATAGGTTTTTGTAAATTAATCGAAGGATTTGGAGTCTGTGGACCCAAAATTTGTGGATATTGAGTTGAGGACCTGCTTGATAAGGTTGTACAACATTTTGTTTCTGTAACAAGGGTAAAGATGTATTAAAAAGTGGAAATGATGTGGGTGTAACAGGTTGAACTGGTTGATACGATTGTATAACCGTTTTTGGTTGGATAGGTAGAGTGGGCTGCCATTGACAAACATTCATTTCGACATTTTATTGACCAAAAGTGACGAAGTACTGTCATATTGGGTAACCAAAGGTTTCCCCCCAGCATGAGGAGGATAATAAGATGGAAAATATTTCTCTCCAAATGCTGGGAGTCCAGTTGATATGGTACTTGAAGGAATAGACCCAAAAGGATTGGCTTGATATTTCCCTGAAGATGTGTATAATGAATCAAGTCGTTCAGTACTTACGATAGGATTACTAGTTAAAATACCAGATGATGACATTGGTAAAGTCCATGGATTTGAAGATGCGCCGAGAAAATTCCAGATAATGATTTGTAACCTGATGGGACCAAAGGGCCACCATGAAAATATGACTCTGGTGAAGTTGTAAACATCGATGGGGTAGCTAGGGCGGGATCTGACGTATTGGAACATATGGCCCAACAGAAGATGTTGGTTCAGTCATGGTTACTTGACCAAATGTATACCCTTTTGAATCAACGGTAGTTTGAAAAGGAATGGGATCAATAAAATCAGATGGTGTCGATTGAGAAAAATACTCATACATGTAAAGGTCCTCCCCAAAATGGGTTGGAGTTAAAGGTGTAAGTCTTGTGGGATTTCTTCAATCGCAATTAAACCAGGGGGAAGTATTTCACTATCAGGCCCAAAGTATATTTCAGGTGGTTGATTGTGTGATATGGGAGATTCAATAGCTACAGAACTTTTTGGGATGACCAAGGTAGGAAAAACTTCCGGTTGTATGGCTTCATGATTCATATGTTTTGGCAAAGAAGAGACGGGATCTGGATCGATTTCTGGTTGAACAATGTCGGGTCCAGGAGGTATATTCTCACTGATTGGATGGATCGTGACCACAAGTAGATGTGAAGACTCTATTTCAACAACAGTAGACGAACCAGGATGTGTAGAAACAACTTGAGCTAACTCTGGTTTATGGGAAAATGATGTTTCACGAGAGGTACAAATTGTACTTGATTCGACAGATCGTGATCACCTTCGCCTACCAGAAGTAACTTCTGGTGGTAAAGGTGGTTTTGACGCTAGTCTACGTGAATGATAGGGGAAATGATTTTGTTCTTCCATGATTTACTGATTTATTTTAACCAAAAACAAATAAACAAAATAAAAGGGTAATGCTAGGAAAAAGGGTTTACCAAGAAACTGTGAACTACAGAATACCTCCTGGAAAACCAAGAAGTACGGGCAGGAAATCTCCCCGAATGTTGTGTTCGATGTATCACAATTTACAAGGCAACCGACTCGGTTCACTATGGATGGATAGCACCTAAAAGTTGACCTCCCAAATATACCTGAAGGTACGTGGAGGCCCAAGTCTGTATTAGCACTGTCTGATGCGAAACTGCATAGTGAGAGCACCCCTTTATACTTATCGTACTGTAACACCGCCTGATATACCTGAAAGTACGTGGACGAGCTACGATATACTTACGTACGTGGAGTGAGGTATCACACTCGAAATGTATTGCAGACAAGTTAACGACAATTGTTATGTTTTATGACGCCGGAACACGTCTCTAGCCTAGACCTTCTAAATGTTATCGTTATGGTTCCAATGCTTTGTTAGGTAAATTGAGATTAATTTTATGTTGATCTTGCTTAACAATTTTCCTTTTAAAGGTTCACCGCAATGATGTATTGGAAAATTCCTAAAATGTAACTAAGAATGATAAGCAATCTTTCACTTTTAGTTTTTCAATGAAAATCCTAGCTACTAGAGGGAAAGAGAAAACAATTTGCAAGCAAACAAATCAAAGAACACAAACTAAATGCAGATTTCCTAATTTTTCCTTTTTGCAAAACACACAAACCACTACATGGAAATGCAAAATTTTCTTTTCGATTCCTTTAATGTTATGAATGCAGAAAAGAAACTAAGTGCACTAAATAAATAAAAACAAATGCCTTTTACTTTTGAGAAATGAGGAATACAAACAACAATTTCTCTTTTGAAGGAAAAATGAGGAATGAAACAACAATTTCTCCTATCAGGAAACGAAGAGTTTACGACAATTTCCTTTTTCAAAAGAAAATGGATCTAATGCGATAATAAAAATACTTTGAGATTAACTTGCCAATGATAAAGAAAAATGCTTTTAAACAAACGTTGAACAAATTTTCTTTCAAAGGAGGAAGAGGTAGATGAATTCACTAGTCAATATGAGGCTCAGGATTTTCAATACACATCAGCAAACAAACTAAAACAAACTGAAAAGACAAATTCAAGGGAATTTGGATGGCTTCAGGAGGCAATGTAGTCTCTAAAGAGAGACAGTGCTTTGCAACGCAGGCCTGGAAGGGAGACAGTGCTATGCAAAACACTGTGTCCTATCCAAGAGTGCATTAGGCGCAGTGTCAAAAGGAAAAACATAGCTGTTTAACACACTTCTTTTGAAAATTCGGATCTTAAAAAGCCTAGTCTTTGTGAGTAATAACTACTGGGTGAATAAACATAGAAAATAATATTTTAAAACACCTAGGATAAAGAGTAATGCCCCCAGTGGAGTCGCCAATTTGTTGGACAGAATTGTGAATTACGGATAAAACATGCTTCCCTAGATAGGTGTTAATCTATAACAATAGGTTAAAGACTATATGACTAATTTTCCTAACTAAGAACAAACACATAGAATGGATTAGATGCTTACTTGGAATCCAAGAGATTCCAAATGATTCCTTCTGTCAGTTCCGTTGTAGCTTCAAATTCCAGCTGAATCTGTAAAATATTTCCTGCAAGAATGAACAATAAACAACATAAGATAGCAATAATACAGATGTCTATTCAAGTTAATTTGCTAAATTAGTAAAGCATAAACCATATACATCAACTGAGATCTTTCAATATGGAAAATCAAAGCCAATACAAATTCATATAGGGAAAAGTAAGTTGTATTCTTTATTAATGATAGAAGGGGAGGTTACAACCAAATGACTGATTTTGTTACACCATCTCCAGTAGCATCCCAACCTCATCACAATGGAGATATCTCCAGCAAATTGTCACTCAAATCAATCTCCTCAATGAAAAATCCACCATCATTTCTCTACACAAATTCTTCCTTATCAAACACTAAGATCTGTGCTCAATTTATAGAGTAGATGAGGTAGTTTTACAATCAATGACTTTCCAATAATAGGCAAGACATGTTCCCAATATTTTAGATGTCAAATGGACACATGGATTCGAAGTTTGACACATGTGAACTCTTCTAGAAGGCACTGGCCAAGTGGAGATTCCGGAACAATGAGAATTTCGCTCCCAATGTGACCAACGCTCCCATAGATGTTCGGAAGTGCTTTGTAGATCAACCTTGCATGGGGCTACTTGCATATGCAATGAACTTAGTCCCTTTAGAGGTAGCATTGATGAGTTCTGATATGATATATTAGAAACTTCAAACCTTGGAAACCTTTGCAGATGAAAGTCCTTGATTAATCTGTCTTGTTCTTTGTCTTAGGGCATATAGCAATTGAAATGTCAGGGTATGATAGACCCTATACATTGTTCCTGGAGATGATTCCCAATTAACCAGGTCATTGGGAATGATGCCCAAATTGACCTATAAAATACCTCATTTCATGCCAACATTAAATTAACATTTAATTTTCATATGTTTACAATGTTTTACTTCAACCAATCATGGCTCTAATGCTAGCAGTACACAATTATGTTTATAAACATGGCGATGAAATAAAAGGGTTGTTACATGGAACTACCATGGGATATCTATAGACACCTATATTTCAATTGTGTTGTTGCACTTATAGATTTCTCGCCATAAGCTCCAATTTCAATTCAAATTTATCCTCCCTTTATTTTGGAGGAAAAGGGTTAAACAAGTGAGGCTTCATGTGGATCTATGGGGAGGAACATAGTTGCTCTATGACATGGGAGAAATAAAATCAAGCATGTGAAACCATAAATCATACAATTTAAAATTGCAATAAAAATATAAACTTATTAACCAAAAAATGTTTAATATATATATATATATATATATAAATATAAACATTATAAATTTTATAAATCAAACACAAATTAATAGCAATAAAAAAACAAATCAATTAATACCAATAAAAAAAAAATCAATCTACAACCCAATATGAGGAAGACGTTGTCTCGTAATGTTACATTTAAAAAATATTAATAATACTTACATTAACAAATTAAATAAAATTAATGTGGCACATAAATTATATATATATATATATATATATATATATATATATATATATATATATATATATATATATATATATATTTGATTAATGTGGCTCATAAAAAAAATTACTTTTTGATATGAGGGAGATATGTAATTCTTTCACTAATTCATATGGAGTTTGATAGATCACATATAAAATAATATTATTGAAATTAATGATGTGTAATTATTTCAATGTTAAACTGACATGTATTATTTAAAATAAAAATATATTAATAACAAAAATAATTCAATGTGCCCTTGTGTATATATAAAGTAATGGAACATTTTTTTTTTTTTAATTACTCTTTAGTATGAGGAAGTGTAAAAATAATATTATTGATATTAATGATGTGTAACTATTAGGTGTGTAATTATTAGGTGGATGGTAGTGATTTAACCTCCCTATACTAGTAGTATTCACAAATAAATGGTTAGAACTTATTTCCAAGTTAGTTATGCTTTTTTAATTAATTTATTAATGTGGTATTGATAAGATGGTATTGTAACAAAAGCTATTTACAAGTTCAAATTTTCCATGGGAAAGTGGAGATGAATCAATTTGGTTAAGTATATTGTTACATGATTTTTAAAATGTATATATGTTTAACTTATATATGGATTCCTTTTATAATTAATAATAGTAATAATTTAAAATAAAATTATAATTTACTTAAATTATAATTTTAAGATTTAAGTGTTTTGATGCTTATCATGGATTTGATGCATTTGATTTTAAATTGACATGTAATATTTAAAACAAAAATATATTAATAAAAAAATAATTCAATGTGTGTGTCTAGGGAGAGATAAATGTTTCCTACTTCTGAATATGAAGTAACATGTATTAACATTTAAATGTGGAGAATGTGAATCATTGAACTGAGAGGCTCATTTTACAACTTAGTGTGAAGGTTATGTGTATGTTTATTCTCAACCTGGAGTTGACATGTGTCCTTATTAAAATAAAAATAATATATTCTCTAAACAAATCCACCTATGTGAATATTAACTTCATTTATATTTATATATAAACAAGAAATATTAAAAGAAAATATTTTAATGTTGTATATAATAAAATATCAATACTAAGTTATGAATAAAATATTTTAATATGAATTCCAGGATTCAGTGGCTCAAGGATGGAGAAAAGAATACGAAATTTTTTCACAGATATGTTATTGATCATAGGCACATTAATAAGATAAGAAAGTTGAAAGATGCAAATGGTAATGTTAAAGGTTCCCATGTGGATATTGAGGACCTCCTGGTTAATCATTTTGCCTCTATCGCAACGGAGCCTACAGGGAACAGAACAACTCATATTAGAGAAGTCATATCCCATATTCCTAAGTTGATTACTAAGGATCATAACAGAATGTTGGATATACCAGTCTCGCTTGAAGAAGTGGAAGAAGCGGTTAGGGAAATGCCTAATGATAAGGCCTCAGGTCCAGATGGATTTACAACTAACTTCTTCAAGATTTGTTGGGACATAGTGAAGACAGATGTATGGGAAGTGGTCAAGGACTCGCAACAAGCCTCTGTTATTTTGAAATCTTTAAACTCTACCCTTATAACCCTTATTCCAAAGGAAGCTTAAGCCAATATGCCATAGAAGTTTCACCCTATTTCTTTCTGCAATGTCCTGTACAAAATCATTTCCAAAGTAATGGCTAATAGACTCAAGATCATGCTTCCCTTATGTTGGGGCCCTTGTTTTGAAATCAAACAGTTTTGAGTTGCGGATAGTATGTGGCGGGATGCAACCACGGTAGGCAGAAAGTTGTCAAGGTTACAAAGGGGTGAAGAACAGGTGGCACGGATGTTGCGGGAGCTAGCACAAATGGTAGAATAATGTGGCAGGAGACAAGCAGTAGAACTCCCACTGAACAGAGAGAATCAGAAGTCAGCCGAGTGAGAAGAAAGGAAGAACTATCAGTTGCGATGGCATTAGAAAAAATAAGCAGCCGGCTAGCAGAGAAAGGAGGTTGGCACAGGAGGAATGAGAGAACAGGAGCCGTAGGAGAGCTCTGTTCATGTTGTTCCATTCTCTATCTCTCTGTATCGCTGTGTTCTGATCCATTGGATAAGACTTCTTTGTAATCTGTTCGATTAAAGCTCATGTTAAGGAGTGTTGTAATAATGTGTTGCCAATAAGTGAATTATAATATGATCAAAGTTTGTTGTTACCAATATATGTTGTAGTCCAGATTGATTAGTATGGTACTATTCTAAAATTTTATTAATTGTCTTTCTGAATGCGCTTCTAACGAATATCACCTAGGTAATGTTGTGTTTGCTTAAGATCTGAGATTTTTCGGCTTCATACATATTTAATCTTCTAGACTGATATCAATCTACTCCCAACCTTAGTAAGGTCACGGCACGCCTCGGGTGAGACTCTCTGTTCCTTGCAGCAGGGTGAAAATGTCAGTGTGGTGCTAGAATACAACGGAAATCCTTGTTGGCCTCTAATCTGAACCTAGGTCTTGCTTACGAGACCTTTTTCCTTGCTAACAAATGGTTTCGTTGCCAGGACACAAAATTTCATTTGGGAGCTAGATCATGGTATCTTGAATCTTCGAAAGAGAAATACAAAGTTGGTGGGATAACCACTTTGATCAGTTCATCACTCAGCAAGCCAAGCTAAGACAACAGAGGGAGAAAACAGTCAAAGATATGGTTCTATTTTCTCAATCCGCCAGCGACGTTTACGAGATCTTTTGGGGAAATTTCCCAGAAGAACTCTACAACTAGTTGCGAAGGCTCCAGACCAAAGTAACCAAAATAAAGTCGTGAAAAGTTGGTCGCAAGTGGGTGCAAGGAGATCTAGTGGCCCTTCATAAGTTAAATACTAAGTTGAATTGAGCTGTAGATTATTGGGTGGAATCTACCTCGGACGGATACATAGTGGAGTTTGCAGCGGAGTGCTGCCAGTCCTTTTCGAGGGCAGAGGATATACTCAGATCTGGGTTATAGGGGAAGTTTTTGAAGGAGATTCCATTGTGGATTAAAGCCTTGATGGTAGATGAAGGACTAATGGGGTTCCAAAAATATGAGATGGAAGCATAAAACTCTGGTGTTGGGGGAAGGGACTGAGGGAGAGATGCTACAAGAAATGTGAAAGAGGGGAGTAGGGGTATGGATGTCGAGACCTCTAATAGGATAAGGGAGCGACGAGCACATTTGAGGGCACAGATTGCTGAGAAGTGGTGAGAAATGATGATAAAGGAGTTAAAGAGACATGAAAGTAGTCGAAAGGACAAAGAGGAGGTGCCTCAGATGACGAAGGAAGCGGAAAGTCAGGTGGGTCCCCAGGATATAGGGGGGATCGTTAAAGAATTTCAGGAGGTGTATAGGAACCCAATCTAGAGGGAGAAAGGAAAGAATTCTGACGGAGAAGATACAGACGCGCGCCCCAAGGATATGTCCGATGTGGAGTTGCACGTTACAATGGAGCAACTGTTCCAAGAAAAGTCGGCATTCATATCTCAAGGTACTCCTATTCCCCAAAGTTCAAGTAGCTCTAGTCCCAACCTTCCCCTAGTGCTTTATCAGCCACTAAGTGAAATTTTTTTTAAGTTGCGTGAATTAAGTAAGTTGCATAGTATTTAGTCTCAAGCAGTTATACACACTGGTAGTAGAATTTCTAGTGGTACCATCTCACAACCAGGAACCAATGGCTTCATTTTAGTAATGCCTACTCAAGTGAACATGGCGGGATCACTTACCTGGTACCCAGAGTTCTCTAGGAGGGGTAATGATGATGTGGAACAACATTGGTACCTCTGCAAGGCCATATGGAGGGCACGGCAGACACCAGATGTGGGGAAGTTGATAGAATTTCAAACCACTCTTAGCGAGAGAGCTCTACACTGGTTTATAGAGTGGTCTGAAGCTCATCAGAATCTAGTGATGCTAGATGTGAAGAGGGACTTCGTTAAGGAGTTCAAACTGCCCCAAACCGACCAGCAGGGTTTGTCAGAAATGTGGGAAATCAAGCAGCGGGAAGGAGAGACTACTTGGGATTTAATGTGGAGATTCAAAGACGCGATTGGAAAACTTAGCTATCTAATTGATCCGAATCATCAGAGGGATTGGTTCATCAAAGCTCTACTACCCTTGACAAGAACTCCATTAACTCAACAGAGGATCGAGACGTTGCAGGACGCACTAGAGCAAGCAATGAAGATAGAAGCCATGGCAGGTTATCTGCAAGAGTTTAAGGGAGGAATAGCAGTACAGGACCTCTCTATAATGAGGTTGCAGCATCAAATAGCGAGCTTTACAGATAAACTCAAGGAAATTCAACCAATTCGGCCAGCAAGACCGAATGTATGGTGCACACACTGTCTAATGTAAGGACATGTGGTAACCGAATGTCCTCGGTTGCAGGGTCAGAATGTGGGGAAATCGGCCGCAGGGGCATAGGGGGGTCCACCAATGGGAGGAGTGGCACAGATAAACACCCAAGGAATATATCCACCGCAACAACAATACACGGGGTTCCCTACGCAACAAAGTCCAACCTCTACTGAATATTGTGAAATATGTAAGAACATGGGTTATCCACCTCGCATATGCCCTATTTTGAAAAAATATTTTGAATAAGACATACTATGATTTTTGTGCCTCAACAACACACAACAAAAATCAATGTAGAGCTCTAGATGCATTGGTAGAACGATTGGACCAGCCTTCATACCGAGTGAATGAGACTCCATGAGGAAGAGGAGGAGGCATGAGAGGAGGCCGAGCAGGGGGTGGAGGTCCAGTGAGATGTTACAAATATGAACAAGAAGGACACGTATCTAGGGAATGTCCACTTCCTAGGATATCCTGGTGTTCCCAGTGGTGAGTTAACACGCACGCAACAAAATATTACCCTGAGCTCATTAAAAGATGGGAGGAAAGAACTAGACAAAGGGGAAAAAATCTAGTAAATGAAGAACCTGGGATAATGGAGACTCAGACAATGCAGAACATGGCCATAGTGACATGAGGAGGCAAGAGAACGGGGGAAGATGCACGTACAATGGACCCAATAAAATTGATTAGGCCAGCATCCCCAAAACCGTTGATCAAACTGGAAAGAGAGAAGTAATTTTTCCAAGAGGCAGTAGAAACATTTGCCCAACTGGGGGGAAACAAAGGTATTGAGTTACAACAAACACAGGAAAACAACAAAAACCAAGCCAATTCAAGTACTATCATTCAAGAATGGTTCCATCTATTCCTGAATATTGTTAACAACGCACCAATGTTGGATAAGCTAAAGCAAAACTTGGAAGGAGTGGTGCAGAAGAACACATGATCAAGGGAATCATCTGAAACAGCCCAGAAGTATGTACAGAGAGTGAAAAGAAATAAAATAAGGATAGGAAAAGAATTCTGAGTAAACACAGGTTGCAGGATTCCAAAACACAGGATCAAGGGAATCATCTGACGCAACCCAGAAGTATGTACAGAGAGTGAAAAGAAATAAAATAAGGAGAGGAAAAGAGTTCCGATTAAACACACAGGTTGCGGGATTCCAAATTAAAGACACCATGCTTGATTTTGGATCCGATGTCAATATTTTACTAAGAAAAACCTGGGAAGCATTAGGAAAGCCAAGATTAACATACTCACCAATCCAACTTCGGATGGCGAACCAGTACTGCATTGTGCCCATAGGTAAACTGGAGGAAGTTGAAGTTGATATCGCAGGAGTAAAGACATATGCAGACTTTGAGGTCATCGACATCATGGGGGATAAAGATCCTTATCCTACATTGTTAGGAATTGACTAGGCCTTTAAAAATTATGCAATAATAGATCTAAGAAAAGAACTGATGATATTTGAGGATGGGGAGGTCAGAGTCACTCAGCCTCTCGACCCATATCAAGGTTCAAGATACATAGAGACTGTAGACAACATAGAGGATGTTCAGCTGATGGACCATATTTATCAAATGACCACAGGAAGAAGGGAAGATTACATCAACCCAACAACAGGTGGCTCTGTAAGCTGGAGAAGCATCCAAAGTTCAGAATTAGGCTTAGAAATAGCTTGGGATGATTGGCAGCAAGGAGGGTATGAGACCAATACAAGGATATGCACCACCGTCGGAAGAATCAATTGGATCGGGACTGAGGTAATGGATTACCCTACTTTATCTAATATGAACGATGTAAACATTTTCATAACAGAAATAGAAGATAAGGTACCAGAAGGACATAGGGTACCACTAATGGACATGGTGTTACATTCCACATCGGCAAGATGGTGGATTAACCACTGCAACTCATTGTCGCAATGGGGCAGGGTTGCACAAGCATTGAAAGCGAAATTTAAGGAAAAGGAAGGACCTCGGGTTGAAGAGAAATACCAAGGGGACTCAGACCCCAGAAACCATCTGAAGTAATGTGAGGTTCAATGGAGAACTGCAGGATATCTAGAAGAGCTATGGGTACACAGATTTATCCACTCTCTGGACTTGATTCCACAATCTTGGTACCTAACGGAAGAAAAGAAAAGAGGGACCAGCACATGGCAAGAAGTTGCAAATAACTTTACACAATGCTTCTTGTTCGAAGGAAAAACGGAATCGGTCACACAAGCTTTGCAGGCTATAAAGAAGGTACTATTCTTCCCAGAAATTCAAAAGGAGGATGATCAGACGCTTCCGAACCTTGGCATCAGACAAAAGGTAGCATGTCAAAAGATAAATAGTGAAATAGATGATGATAATATAGTGGATCTCAAGCATCTGTACTTTTAAGAGACGCAAGGGGAGAGGGATATCAAAGAACAACCAACAACAGAAGGGATTCACTTGCTACCATTAAAAACCAAGAAACTAAATATTGGAATAGAAGATAAGCCAAGACTAGAGACAATTGGAGATTATTGGGATGAACAGACAACTAAGGAGACATACAGTCTGCTGGAGGAATATGAGGAATTGTTCCCTTCATCGGTAGCAGATCTAAAGGGAATAAAAGGGGATATGGGGGAGATGCAGATAATATTGAAGCCCGATGCAAGGCCTATGAAATGTATACCATATCATCTAAATCTGAGGGTGAAGGAAAAAGTTAAGGCAGAGATCGACAAGATGTTGAAGACAGGATTAATATTCCCAGTAGAGGAAGCAGAGTGCGTAAGTCCTATAGGTATACAGAATAAAAAGGAGAAGTCTAAGATTCGAGTCTGTGTCGATTACAAAAGCTTAAACAATGCCTATATCCATGACCCATTTGCCACTCCGTTTAGTGATGAGGTCCTAGATAATGTTGCGGGAAATGAGGTGTATTCGTTCATTGATGGATTATCAGGATACCGTCAAGTACGGATAGCAGAGGAAGATAAGAAAATTACAACGTTCACAACCGAATGGGGCTCTTTTGCATATAATGTGATGTCATTCGGATTGAAAAATGCACCTACAGTATTTTCTCGCATCGTGATAGCTGCTTTCCAGGAGTACATCCACAAGTTATTAGAAGTCTACATGGATGACTAGACAATCTACAACTTATTAAAATACCATGCAACATTATTAAATATAATGTTTGACAGGTGTAGGCAACTTCAGATCTCGTTGGACCTAAATAAGTGTATCTTTGCAGTACTGTTTGGAACACTGCTAGGACACGTGGTATGTACCCAAGGAGTTTGTGTGGACCCAGCCAAAGTAGCAATGATAGCCAACATGGAGGCACCAGAAATGGTAAAACAGTTGAGATCACTGTTGGGCCACACAGGTTACTACCGGAAATTTATCTGCAACTATGTGAAGATAACAGCCCCTTTAGAGAAGCTTTTGTGGAAGTCTAAGCAATTTCACTGGACAGAGAGTTGCAGAACAACCCTGAGTACCCTGAAAGAAAAATAGCCAGTGCGCCAATATTAGTTCACCTAGATTGGGACAAACAATTTCATGTGCACATCGATGCTTCCATCATTGCACTTGGAGCAGTCTTGGCGCAACGAGGGGACACTTCAATTGACCACCCGATATATTTTTCAAGTCGGAAATTTTCCACTTCAGAACGGAACTACACCACAACAGAGCAAGAGGCATTGGCAATGGTTTATTCCCTTCATAAGTTATGCCACTACCTATTGGGAGGTACTTTTAAATTTTTCACAGACCAGTCAACTTTGAAATATTTGGTAAACAAACCGGTCTTGGAAGGAAGAATCTGTAGGTGGCTCCTACTCTTCCAAGAATTCACCTTTGAGGTGATCGTAAAGCCTGGAAGATTGAACGTAGGGCCTGATCACTTGTCTCTGCTAGAGAATGGAGAAAATGGAGGATCTCTAGATGATCAGTTACCAGATGATGATCTTTTCAGAGTAGAAGCCATCCCAGAATATTTGGACCAAATAGCAACCTACCTCACGACAGGGCAGTGTCCACAGGAATATACATCAGTCCAAAAAAGACACCTGGTATTTCGAGCTGCAGAATACTAGCTCATAGCAGGACACCTATATAAGATGGGACTGGACCATATTCTTCAGATATGTGTCATGTACCACGAAAGGGAAGCGGTACTATGGGAATGCTATAGTGGGGTTGCGGGAGGACACGTGGGAGCAAAACCGATGTAATGTTCCTTTTTCAGAAACATTGTCAATTGATAAAGAAAATCTATTCTAGAGATATAATGTAGGGGAATTTACTGGATTTGTCACCTTTAAACAATGGATGAGCTCCAGAGGCTACCTGGCCCACTAGCAGACTCTGTCTATAGAGTGATTGTCAAGGGACAATATCCCCAAGAGGGAAATACAACAAGATTGGGAATCTCTTAAGATAACCCCAACATTGTAGCTACAACAATAACAAATGAATCAAATGGAA
Organism: Pinus albicaulis; assembly: GCA_034641835.2. Taxonomy (NCBI): domain Eukaryota; kingdom Viridiplantae; phylum Streptophyta; class Pinopsida; order Pinales; family Pinaceae; genus Pinus; species Pinus albicaulis. The sequence goes on along the minus strand of CM076570.1, from coordinate 188,482,588 downwards.
AATAGTAGTGATTCATATACACATGAAATACTGGAGAATCCAATGGCCATCATATTATGACATAGCAGCAAATAAGAATACAAATCCTTGAGGGAATGATCACTCAAGCAAGGCACTAGAAGCCTCAAGAAACCTGTACATTGAAATGTGAAATACATTGCTGCATAAATATAGCCCTAGGCCATGACTGCGCAGTTATAGAGAGGAACTGCTGCATAAATAATGAATATACAAATATATGACAATATGGGCTCAAATAAGAAGGGGGAGCAAGATCTCAACCCCTGAAAATGCATAACATCAATCCTTTACGAGGATTGGCTAAAATCTATACAAAATGCTATAATACAGAAATGTCAAAGTTGAAATAGTTGCTACAACTCAAGAGCTAGAAATGGATGGATAAGGCTGAAATAGATTTTGTCGATGAAGAGACCTCCTCTAATGAAAATCTGAAGTGAAAGGTTTATCCTTTCACCCAAGTCTTCCCCTCCAAGTGACTGTCAATCCCTCACAGCAAATAGTCACCAAGAAGAACGTTGTCTAAGAGAGGGATTGCACTGCAAATGATGGAATGTGTTTGGCCTGATGCCAAATATGGTGGGATATGCTCAAGAACCACATTTGTTGATCTCCCAATGGATGGAACCTCTCTCCACTGGAAAACTAGCTCTGGATGGTGTGTGGAAACCTCCCCAGCAACACTGCACAATATCTGCTGCAGAAACTGCGTTGATGTAGATGGTTGAAGCTATGGCCTGAATGCCTGAATATGGGGAATGGAGTGCAATCATTCATGAGCTACTCAAGAAGGATAAGAATTCCTAAACAGGACTCCCTCATGCCCGGAGGCCCTGCAGCTCTCTTGAACAGCAAGAGGCAGCAACAAGTCTCTAAGACTTGAATGTAAAATGATCCAAAGATAATCTCAATGGCTGCCTTGCTCCTCTTTTAAACACAACTAAGTCTCCCTCCTTGGCCTTCCTTCCTCTAGAATTTTCCTCCTCCATGGAATATTCCTCCACTAAAACTACGCTATCCCACTTGGTGGCTCCCACCTCTTATCTCAGCGCTATTGACTTTGGTCAACTAGACCTTGTCCATTTGAAATTTAACCTCTTTCACACATGAGGGTGTGAAATCCCACTCCATGATGATCCCTTTTCACATTCTAAGGGATTTTATTCCTGTTTATTACATGAATGGGTCACTTTACCCACTTTTATTCAACAAAATGAAAATATGCAACTATAATGTTCCATTTTAGCTTGAAGCTAAAATTGGAAACATTACAACCGACGGTAAGAAAGGTACTACAAGAAGGGTTGTGGTGGTCGATAGTACATATGGACAACAAATAATTTGTTAAGAAATGTGATATATGTCAACGGACGTGACGGCCATCCCACGGAGATGAACTTCCACTTCATCCGATAAAAGTACTGTAGCCATTTGAAAAATGGGTAGTCGATTTTGTAGGACCAATTACACCAGCTGCAAGACACTCGAAGACGAGGTACATAATAATGGCAACAGAATATTTGACGAGGTGGGCAGAAGAATTTCCAATAAACAACTGCATGACAGAAATTTCTGCCAGGTTTATATTTGAAAACATAATCAGTTGATTTGGTTGTCCAAAGAGCTTGACTAGCGACCAGGGTACACACTTCATCAATGACACCATTAAATCCCTGCTAGAAAGCTTCATGATACAACATCAAAAAAGTAGTCTGTATCACCTGCAAGCCAAAAATACTATAGAAGCATTCAACAAAATATTGGAGAAGGGCCTAACAAAAACATGCAATGCGCAACGGGATGACTGGGATGAGTGGATACCAGCCACTTTATGGGCATATCGAAAAACGGTAAAGCGATTGAACAACCAAACACCATTCCAACTAGTATACAGGAGAGAAGCAGTAGTGCCAGTAGAATTCATCATACCCAGCCTCCTAGTCACAACGTCACTCCAAATATTAGAAGAGGACTCGCTAAAGGAACGACTGCAAGAATTACAAGGCCTCGAGTTAGCATGATTTTTGGCAGAATTTCACCAAATGGTACAGAAGGATAGAAAAAAAGCTTGGCATGACCGGAACATAAAGCGTAAGACTTTTCAGGTCGGAGGAAAATTTCTACTCTACGACAGTAAGTACCAGAAGTTCCCATGGAAACTGCAGATGCATTGGCTAGGGCCATTTTACGTGATAGAAATCAAAGATTCAGGAGTCGTTCGGTTAGCACAACTGGACGGCCAAGTTCTACAAGGATGGGTGAACGGAACACGCCTGAAACCCTATCAAGTGTAAGTCACTCATTTCCAATTCCCATAACTCTTGAAACTGAGAGGAGTCAATAGGGTATAATAGTATCAATAACTTTCTCACACCCGAGAAGAGCATAGATAGGATTTCCACTTTAGAAAAAATAGAAAAATAGATACCGTTGGGTTGCAGAGACCGCAATGCAACCAATTGTGGTTGGGGAAGGGGTAGTGTCCAATGTGTCATCCACGTCAGATAGAAAAGTGTGTCGAACATCAACCCATCATCATTACACGTAGTACTCGTGTCAGTTTGTAAGATTACCAAGATTTGGAAATCATTGCCATAATTAGCATCACACATACTGTAATAAATTTTCCATAATAAGGCATAACCACCAACCATCGCGTCTGCCCAAATCCCGAAGCCACAATTAGCATTGTTAGAACCCACCTCAGTCGGTAACTAATCACACAATTATAGCCACGGATGAGGCCAGGTGGAAATTTATTAGTTATGGGATCTCATCAACCTCACCCGTGCTGGTTAATTACATAACCCACATGCAAACAAGTGTGAGAATGCCGGAAAAATTCGAGTTAGAACCAGAAACATCCAAGGGAGCAAGAGAAGCAGAACCAGAAGAAGAGCAGAGAAGGCACGTAGAAGAAGGAATTCAAAAGAAAAGAGAAGGAGTTGTTCTATAGATGTATCGGAGAAGAGCCAGAATGACAAGAGCAACAACAACAGTTGTAGAGCAAGAGCTTGATAACAGAGTTCAAAAGATGGAATCGTTAGTGGGGAAATATGATAGTGCCTCATTGATCAACACTGACCTCATGGACTCTTTCGAGTTTCCAAAAAAAAAGAGACAATTGTATATGGAGAATTATGCCACAGGAGTAGGGCAGCAAGCGGCGAGAGTCCTACCAGAGTTCCGGGGCATTCAATAGTCTACCATACTGAACTTAAGAGATCTCCCGGTGTTCGGTATTACAGGTGCTGCAATGTTGTGCACCAAGTTCTTGTTGAGCTGAATTCATAATGGTTCACTATGGTTAGGGAAAGAAATCCCAATCCATGTGGAGGACATCTACAGGTTAACAAGACTATCAATGGAAGGGAGGGATGTCTTAGTAGCATTCCAGACTGTATTCAAGAGGGCGAAGAAGACCGGAGATAACGACTACTACACAAAGTATGACACTAAGAGGGGGGGAAAGGAGCCAAAATAAACTTGATCAACAAGACAGAGGTCAAGTTTGCCTATTACTTAATTGCAAGTAAAACAATGAGGCACTATAAAAAAGGAGAATGCACGCTAGATACGATTTTAGCTGCGGAGCATTGCGTCCAAGGGGCACAACTGAACTAGTGTTCATTTTTGTTGAATGAGTTTTTCAAAGCTTGCGAGGACAACTACAAGAGGGCAACTGGATTCATCTACGGATATCTAATTATGGCACTATCAATGTGGAAATGGACGTTTCTAGGCATTCGAGTACCTGTGGAGATAGCAACAGGACAACCATTGGCAATGAAGTTCGTGCCTTGGAAGGTATCCGAGGATCCTAGCACGAAGGAAGTAAATGCAGAAGCTTTTAGGATATGGTACAGCCAAATGGTTGATGTCATGATGAGTCAAAAAAGAGTCCCAAGGATTCTACTAGATGGTTATAGCACGCAGATATGGTTTGGAGTTACCCACAAGAAAACCTTTATCAAGCCAACATGCGTACCAGAGTCTACTTTCAAAATGAGGCCATTAAAGTTACAAATTGATGAAACAACCTTCCACACAGAAGTCTGTTCGTGGCTAGGATTAGCGATGGAGGTTAGAAGCGGAGTCTACACCTATATCTTCGATGGGATGCTGCCAAACCCACTACCGGGAGAGACTTCAGAGCAGACGGTGACTAGGATGGCACAGTTGCAGCTATCCCTGATAATTGAGCAGTTAAACACAAAGGTAAAAATTTTTAATAAAGTAGTTCAAGTGTTAACAAGTGATCCCACTGCATTTCCTTCATTTTCAGAGTTTTAGGCATCTCACTCCAGACCATCTTCCGCCACGCCCTCCCTAATAGCACCAATACCCAAAATTTTGTTTAGCCCATCGGGCCCAGTGACTACAACGTTGGTCCGAAAGACTAAAGCTGGGAAACCCCCAGTAGCGGCACCAAAAGCAAAAAAGGCCAAGTTCGCAGTATCTAGTACATTTTTTGATCTCACCGGGGATGATCAGCCGTGACCTTTGATTATAGGAGTACCGATCAGGGAAGAGCCTGTTGTGGAGCCCCAGGTGACCAGGGGGCTACCACCCTTCAACCCCCTTGATTTCTTAAATATTCGTATATCTCCAGCTCACATTCACCAAACATTAGCCCCTTCCTCATCCACCGTTCAAGAACCACCCATTACCATGCCCTCCACTTCATCAGTCACCGTATTAGACCCAATCGGCAGAGGAAGACCAAATGAGGACCCCGAGGCAGAAGTTAAATCAGGTACAACAGAAGTACCCCTCATTAGCCAAACCTTGGTTCATTAGGCTACATTCACAAAGCTTTTAAATCAGATAGAACATTCTATGGAAGAAACATGTGCTTCTCTCCCCCGAGCAGAATCCACTCCAACAGGCTAATTTGATAGCCCAAGAAACGCCGCCTGATCTAAACATGGCCAACTTTAGTAATCATCTTCCACAACAAACACCACCATAGTCACGGGAAGCACAATCAACAAAATCTATCACCAGCAGACAACCGCTTTAAGCATGATGGCCAGATCAGGGAAAATTTGATGCTGAGAGCATGGAGACATGGGGAACAACCCAAATTTACCATTTAATTCAGAGAGCAGGACAACAAGCAGAAGGGCTTCACTCGGAGCTCCAACAAATATGCGAACATCAGCAATTACAAATCAATACGCTTACTGAAGAGCGTGAATAGTTGAGGACAGAAAAGGGTAATCTACAAGAACAACTGGAGACAGTGACAAGAATATTCTGGGACATTTGGCCCATAGTAATGGCCAACAAAAACTGAATACCAGAAGGCATAAAGGAGAATGATATAGTCGAACAAGCGGTCCACTTCAGGGTGGCATGTTGGAACCTCCATCAGGAAAATGAGGAACTCCGAGTAGCATTGGAAGCCCGGCCCACATTGCTAGACCCAGCGGTTGTATACACAGAGCAGATATCTGAGAGACAAAGCCAAGTGACAAAAATGCACGAAGTTCTGAGTATTGCAGCAAAAGAAGCATACGACCTACTGAAGGGTCTGTTGGGGTTCCTATGTTTTGGCCATTGATAAAAACCAAAATATAAGACAACATAAAACCACTTTGGGATTCAAGGATCTAGCCCTCCTGAATCCAGAGAGGGATCTCTCTATGAATGAGTTTTAAGATGTGATCTTTAAAGCCTGAAATGTGATTTTAGGCTAGTTATGAAGAGAATGGGTTTATTTTTTATTTTTTTTGGTTGGACAAAGACATGATGAAGGTAAGGGCAGTTCAAAATAAAGGGTGAAGATGTCTGCAAGTGAAGGAATGATTCGGCTGACAGAAAAGGAAAATATTGTTTTAACCCATTGGTCTATGGAGTCATAGGAGAATTTTAATTGAATAGCAAGTTTCGAGAAGGATCAATGGGGCAAGTCACTTATGTCAAAGGGTCTCTTAAGTTGATTTTATGGAATGAAACATATAGGAAATAGAGAGCAAAAAAAATGAAGAACAGTGAACAGCCTAAGATCAAGTAAGTACTTTCAAACTATCTTGCTTCGGCATGTACTTAAGGAAAAACATAAAAGTATTATGAGATTAGGTAAGTGCTTTTAAACTAGCCTTCATTGAAGTACTTTCAGTTAGAAAAAATTTAAAAATAGTTCGAACAACTTAAGATCAGGTAAGTGCTTCTAAAATATACTGCTTTCAACATATTCTAGAGGAAAACACATATGATAATCACAAAGAGCAATCTTAGATCAGGCAAGTGCTTTTAAACCAACCTGCTTTAATATACTCTAAAGGAAAACACAGAAAATACTCATTTTGAAGAGAAATCTAGATCAGGCAAGTGATTTTAAACCAACCTTCTCTAATATACTCTTCAAAGGGAACGTTCGAATGAAGAAAACATAGAAAATAAAGCTTTCAGTAAGAGTAGGGTACTGTTGAGAGTAAATCCTAGCTCTATGTTTGCTGCTCTTTACCAGAGAAAGTGGACAGAGTGAAAAAATTAAAGAAAATAACAATTGACAGTGAGGAACACATCACCATTGACATAAATCAGGATCCCATAAATCAACAACTTGTATTTGATGTTCAAACCAGTTACAATCAGCAAGCCCGGTGGGTCTCTACAGCTTCAAACTTCTCATATCAGCTTATGTATCTTCAATTTGCACACAGGGCATCAATAGCTTCAGAAACAATTACATGCATTCAGATGTCCAGAGACCAAAATTTTCTCATCTTCTACAGAAGTATTTATAGAAGAATGAGGGGGTGGGAGGACTTCCCAAGGGTCAAGTATCATTAATTATGTAATCAGTGAAATTCCTGGCCTTTGGGAACCAGGCAAGGCATAATGCGGGAATGTAATCATTTCTAATTCTCCTTCATAACTCTATTTCTGCCTTTCGAGGTCTAATGATCGAAAAGGATCCACTTCTGGGCTATTCTTAATCTTTAAAAATAGTTTTGCCGAAAATTTAGGGATAAGATCTTTGATTTGCATTAATTGTTCAGTTGTCTTTAGGCAACACCTCTTGTTCTGGTAGTGATTAAAACTTCTTTGATTCCTGTGAAACTGCAGGTGTCTATAAGAGTTGGAGAGAGTTCGATTGGCCTCTGCTTGTGGCAGTGGAGGCTTTCTCGGCTCGACAGATGTCTTCGTCTTCTCCTAAAACACCTTTAATTTACTTGAGATCTGTGTTTTAGGTCTTCAATATCCTATTCTGGTTCGTTCTGTCTTCGATACTGATACTCTCTGACTGGCGCTTGATTAACTGTGTTTTTTGGTGCGCAGGTCTGTACAGGGATCGAATGGCATCAATGCCTCATGAATCATTGATAAAACGTGAATTTTAAACCCTGCGAATGATTTCTCTGGTGAATCGAAGGCGGGAGGATTGTCACCCTCAGCCTGTGAATGTTCTTCAACATGGCGGAAAAACCATTAAATCCTGCAAAAATACAAACAAATGTTATAAAATCCTACATGTGTAGGTTGACTGCTTCAGAAGGCATGTGGAGGGAGCATGGCCATTGGATGGCATCATCCAACGGTCAAGATTGATCAAAGGAATTCAAAGGGAAGGCGGAAGAAGAATTTAAATCTGAGCTGTCGATCACGAAAAGATCGACGGTCGGGAGCGAGGGCGGAAATTCAAAGCGAAGGAATCAGGGCGATGAATTGTGGTTCGTCGATCTGCAGATCAGATCGACGACAGAGATGCTTTAATGACTGCGCCGTATCCTAGTTAACTGTCGGGCTTCTTTGGTAAGCGATCACCATCCAATGAGCGGCCTCAGATCAGACGGCGCACATCAATATCGCGCCCACTCCACGTCCAAACTTTAATGCGCGATGACCAGCGGTTTTGTGAACAGTGGCGAGGCCACGTGTCAGCCAGTGTATGGAATCACTGCAAAATAAAAAAAATCGCCCCGCTCTCAAAAGCGGTGTGATGGATACTGCGTGGTTTTGCGACGGTGAGTGGATGGCGGGGACCACCGGGCGACGGATTGCGCACCGTCGATCTGTGGATCAGATTGACGATGGAGATTGATTGAAAAATTGCACCTGCGGAAATTTTATAATATAATAAAAACCGATAAATTTATACAAATGAAGGTTCAAAACATTAACTTACAATGCGGCTTGGCGCCCGACTGCGGGGCCTTGGGTTATATGGATGAGTCATGTGACCGGGGGTTAAAGAGGAGGGGCTAATCGCCATCGGACAACGCGATAAGCACTTAGAAGGCTAGCGCTTGGTTCTAGCACCAAAGCGTATGGAGCGAAAACAACTAAAGACTTAGCCCAAGGGGGCTTTAAACCTTTACACCAAAATATGTATTTTCTTATGAAGTTTTCAATGTTTTCAAGGGTTTTGAGAGTTTCGACATAGTTTACAAAGGAGTTTTTAACTATGCAAGGTGGATTTTTATGAAGGAGGAAATGGAACAAAGGAAAGATGAGGAATTTTATGCAGAAAGAGGAAGCAAAATGAAGGTTAGTTCTGAGATGGAAGGAAAAGGAAAATGGATTTTTTGCAGCAGTGTTTCTCTTTGAAATCAGCTGTATTTTCTGGGCTCTGAAATGGGAACAGTAATGAAAAAATTTGAAACAGAGGAGATAATGTCTTCAAGAGGCTTCAAGAGATAACATTTGTGCATAAAAACTGTTTCTTGAAGGCTCCCACAATGTTTTCGCCACCTTTTGATAGAACAAATTTTATAAGTGGCCAACAGTGGCTCCACTTGGGGATGGTGCCTTCCTGAAGGCATCAAGAACTTCAGACTTGCATTCTCTGGGGGGCTGACCTGTGCCTCATCCATTGGGCTGCCTTCTTTGCTGGAATGATCTTACTCTGCTTTGAAAACATGTTAGCAGCCATGAAAAACAATGGATCTTCATTCAACAAGCTTTCTACCTATCCAATCCTACTGATCTAACATTTTTTCTTCATTAGAGTGCACTTGGATTGGAAAACTCTATTACAACATTTTATTCTTTTTGAAAAAAGGAAATATAATCTATTTCTACTCCTTATTTCTCCATGAACTCAAATTAAACAACTGATTCCATATGATTCTTTACCTAATCTACTAATCTGTTAGGATTAAACAGTATAATAGATTTTATTCTCTAAATTCTACAACAAAAATTTAAAAATAGTCAAGTCACGATTAAGTTGTTTGACTTGCTGTGATCTATAGCATAAAAACAAGCTGCACATAGACATTTATTTTGCAGAAAATTTAAAGCAAAAATGGAAGGCTTCAGATCTAACAGCTCAAGTACTTCCTTCATCTTTTTACAGCTCTGTTTTTTTTTTTTTTTTTAGCAGTCTTTCCTTTGTCAACTGGTTCAGATTTTGAGTTGATTAGAACCAATTATTCACCTTCTTTCTTGACCCAAGAAATAAACAGATTTGAGTCATTTCTCATGGAAACTTAGGTTCAGGTTTTGAGCATGTTTGAACCTTTCATTTCTAACCTAATCTATCAACTGATAAGCCAAGATTAAACAGTTTGGAAAATCGAATTCACTATCCTATCAGCAATCAATTTAAAACTAATTAGTCAAGATTAGGCTGTTTGACTAATTAGGAGTGTGTTTTTCAGGAGTGGCATTTGAGCTTGCACACTTTCAGATTTGTTTCTCTTTTTTGGTATGGGGCTATACCTTTCTTGTTTTTACAATTTTCCCTCTTTCCTATCTTTTATTGTTTTTGTATATTTTTCTTTATAAAACTGAATAGAGCAATGGTATTTACAATGGAAATGAAAGCTTTTTAAAATTGAACTCAGCAGTAGTAATGCTTGAGCATCCTGCCATTGACAGGACCCCCAAACAGATCTGTGCCATCTAACTCTTGCAGAAAAAAGGCATTTGGACCAATGGTGGACTAAATCATGTAAGGACCTTGCCACAAACTGTCAAATTTACCATGTTTACCCTTATCTTCTCGTTTGGAGTCCCACTTGAGTACCTTGTCTCCAATATTGAAGTCACAAGCTTTTGTTCTCTTGTCAAACAAATTCTTTATATTCTCTTGCACCTTTTGAGCTCTATTGTAGACTTCTTCCCTTGTCTGCTAGAGATGTATAGTCTGATTGATCCTCCTTACCATACTGTCTTCTTCTGACTCTATTTCTTGGATCAATTTTATCACTGGTACACCCAGGCTGGTAGGAAACATTGCATCTAATTCATAAACAAGCTGATAAGGGGACATTCCAATGGACTTCTTTGTGGTCAATCTGTCTGCCCACAAAGCATGCACCAACTTGTTATTCCATGATTTTTTATTTTCTTCAAGTAACTTCTTGATGATGATCACCAAACTTTTATTTGATGATTCTGCTAGCCCATTACCTTGAGGGTATTAAGTAGTAGAATGACCAAGTGTAATCTGATATCTGTGACAAAAATCAATCATCTTTCTGGAACCAAAAGCAGCAGCATTATCAGTAATAATCTTCCTTGGAGAGCCAAATCTAGATTTTTTTTTTTTAAGAATCCAGGGGGGGTAGGATGGATTTCTCCTATGAAATCTAGGCCCCATTTTTTAAAAGGAGCTTCAACAATGATAGGTTGTAATGGTAAAGGGAGGATTTTTCTTTTGCCTTCAAAAATTTGGCATTTGTGATAGGAAACTATCATTTTATGGACATCTTGAAAGAGGGTGGGCCAGTAATAGCCAGCTCTAAGGATTTTATTGGCTGTGGTTTTCCGGTAGAGATGACCTCCACATTCTCCTTCATGGAATTCATGCTTGATCCTCTCTGCATCAACTTCAGGCAAACATTTAAGCAATAAACCATTAGTATTTTTCCAATATAAACCTTCATTTAAAATGCAATAGTTCCTAGCTTTCAACTTTAAAAACCTTGCCTTTGTTTTTGATAAATCAGGAGGAGCATTAAGATTTGTAAGCACATACAAGATGTCAATGTACCAAGGTGAGCTTTGAAACCGCTCTTTGATAGTGGGAGCAGGTAATTCTTCCTATTCATCCAAGGCATCTACCATGTTAATTTCAAGGGCTTGTAGATTAGATTCAGCCATTAATTGAGCTAAGCCTTGACCTTTAATGAGTTTTGTGGGTTTGATTTCAAAATCATACTCTAATATTGCAGCAATCCATTTGCCCCTCTTTCCATCTGGGTCTTGTGACAAGATGTCTTTTACCACTATATTAGGCACATAGGCAATGATGTGGGAATGAAGAATATACACCCTGAAGTCGTTTAAGGCTTTTACCAAAGCATAGGCCTGTTTTTCCATTATGTTATATTTCAAGGGTGCATCCCTTAAAGCCTTGCTGAAAAAAGAAATAGGTTGTTCCTGTCCCTCTGGATTTTTCTGCAACAGGACTGCAGCCACAGTATGCTCTGAGGCAAAGGAAAAAATAAGGAAATCCTTTGAAAATTCAGGGCTGATCAGGACAGGTGCCCGGGTGAGTGCATGTTTTACCAATTCAAAGGATCTTTTGGCTTCTACAGTCCACTTCACTCTTACTTCTTTCTTGAGCATATTAGTCATGTTTCTAAGGAGCTCTTCTAAGTTGGGAATAAACCTCCTCAAGAAGTTAATCTTTCCAATAAAGGACTGTAATTCTTTTATGTTCCTTGGTTGGCTAATCTGTAGTATTCCCTCAACTCTTTTTGGATCTATTTTAATCCCCTTTTCTGATATAATATGGTCGAGGAGTTTACCTTCTTGAAGGCCAAACACTATCTTTTTCGGATTTAAAAATAATCCAAACCTTCTGCACTTTTCCAGGACCTTTCTTAGATGTTTAAGGTTCTCTTCATCCATTTTGGAATAAATTGTTATGTCATCAAGGTAAATTACAATGAAGTGCCCTATCTCCTATGAAAATGCAATGTCCATGGCCCTTTGGAAAGTGGCCCCAACATTCATGAATCCAAAAGGAATTTTCACATACATGAAAGTGCCCTAGGGAGTGGTGAAATCTATCTTGAGTTGGTCTTTTGGGAGTACTAAAACTTGGTTATACCCTGAAAAACCATCTAACAGAGAAATCCTCTTTGAACCAACTACCCTTTGTAGGATGTGTTCCATTTTGGGTAAAGGGTAATTGTCCTTTAGGGAGGTTCTGTTAAGGTTTATGAAATCAATACACAATCTTATTTCTCTTGTCTTTTTCCTCACAGATACAAGGTTAGAAACCCAATCTGAAAACCTCATAGGCACTATGATTCCTGCCTCATACATTTTCTTGATTTCCTTTTCTACTAGAGGCAGTTGTATTGGATTAATTCGACACAGTTTTTGCCTAAAGGGTTTTTGGTTTTCTTTCAATGGGATCTTGTGCTGAATGATTTATGTATTGTAGGCCTTTAAGTCTTCATAGCTCCAGGAAAACACATCAACAAACTCTTTAAATAGGTTGATGCATTTCTTTTTCATGTCTGCTGGTAAGGACCTAGCTAATTTAATCATTTTAGGCTTATCCTCTGTGCCTATGTTGCATTCCTCGACATCAGAATCTGTGTATTCTACAATGGGTTTCTTTGCTACGTCGTTAAAATCAAACAGGTCTTCTAAAGGTGCTAACCCCCTAGGTATGTTATTGTCCTTTGACGACAATACCTCTATGTCTTCATTTTCTGCGTCCTCGTACTCTTCAGTATGAGTTCCAAGTTTTTTAGTTAACATGTTGATTTTTATGGAACCGGATAGTTTATCTCCCTCATGGGACTCTTTGTTGAGGCAATTTTCATCGGATTTAGAATGTGAATCAGATAACTCAAATTCGTTCCTGCCAAGAAGGAAATTCTCTATCTGCTTGTCGCCCTCAAAGACCTGCCAACATTTTTCATTATCTAGCACTACAGGTCTATATTTTGTTTGAATTATGATCTGTTTATCACCAGGTGATTCTTGACATGAACTAGCAGCGCAGTCCAGCCCATTTGGAATTATGTTTTGACTCCTTGGGACAAACACAAGCTCATATTTTGTAAACGTGTTCAGGAAATCTATGGCATTATTTCGGTATACCCTTAGTCTAGGATGCTTAACTTCATAGTCTCCATTTAGTTGTTTGATGACTAATTATGAGTCTCCCTGAACAATTATCTTCTTGGCTCCCAGTTCTTTCAATAGACAAAATCCTAGGATGAGAGCCTCATACTCTGCAATGTTGTTAGTGCATTTGAAATCTAGCCTGAAAGCATGGCTTTCAGAGTAATTGTTTTCAGTGTCGACCAACCATACCCCAGCTCCCACACTCTTTTTAGTGCAAGACTCGTCAAAGTTCATGCACCATAAGGGATTTCTTGTAGGGCTAACATCATTTTCATCCCTATTGCCTTGTTCATCATTATGTTCTATTATGGGATCCACAACATGTTGTGTTGCGTCTCGTTCCTTAGAATTTTCATGGAGTTGAGTGTGAGGGGTAGTCTTTTGTTTGCCATCTTGGATTTGTTCACTCTGGTTTGTTGTTTCAACGCACTGCTCATAAGTTTCTCTCTCGTTTTCTTCCATATCTAGAACTGCCATAATTTCTAGATTAGGAGCCTCTAACTAGTTATCTGAGTTGTTGTGTTCTGGATCTGACTCCTTTGTGGATTCATTATTGTAAAAGATAAACGAATCCAGGTCTGTATGGATAGAATAAATGGGGGAATTTTCAAGCTTTTCTGAGCTACTGACCATGAATCTCATGTGTGCCTCTCTATATAGTCTTCTAAGCTGGCTAAAGACAGGGATAGTGGCATATGTCCCATCCATCTGTATGGTACCTTGCAGCTTGGCACCCCATGATCTTGACAACAACATGCCATACTTAGGAGGCACATCAGCCACCACAACATCCATCACCATGCACTTGGCTGGGATTTGGGTCAAAATCACACAAAGGTCTTTGATTAGGCCAAGGCACTTCACTCTGCTAGAATCAAAAGAATATAAATCCTTGTAAGGTCTAGTTATTTCTAGTCCTAGCCTTTCCATTATCACCTTTGGCATAAGGTTGTGCATAGCATTATGCAGGATTTTGTCATGAACATTCAAACTCACATAAAAGGGAGGAACGGGTCCCTCTTGATATATACCTTCAATCTTAGGACCAAAAATGAGCTCTGGCTGGTCATCATTAAGACTGATTATGTCATTATTATCCTCAATATTTAAAGCCTTCAAAATTTTGGTCCTATATACATTCTGGGCAGCCAACTCAGTCAGGGGAACCGAGATTCTGATCTTTGAAATTTCCTGCTCTAGGCTGAAAGGAATTTGTTTCTTTGAAGAACTTGTCTCAGCCTTACTATCTACCAATCTATCAGCAACATCAGCTTGCTGATTTTTTCTATTCGTATTTGACAAAATGGTCTTAATAGGAGTACTAGCTGAAGTGGTAGTACTACTAATGTTCTCACTCCGTTTTTCATTGTTTTGAGTGCCTTTCTCTCTACCTTTATCAGAATTCACAGCCACTGTTTTATCCTTTTGTTTGAAAATTTTAGGCTTGGTTGTAGTGTTGTTTTGTGACGATTTGTCAGAGGTTTTGGTGTTGGGAGTTTGTTGACTGGTTTTTCTTCTAAGGTCATATTCTTTTTGAGACTCTATGATGACATTTTCCATGTCTTGAAAATAACTTTCATCATCATCTCTGTTGTCATCATAAGGGGTATGAAGACCTTGTTTTCTATCATAATGAATCTCAAAGTCATCATTATCTACCCCCAACATGTTGATATCATCTTCCTCTGTTATCTCATATGTTTCCTCAACCTCACTTATATAGTTTTGATGAAAGGGAGGAGTGATATGTTGATCATCTTCCCTAGGTCTGTTTGGAGGTTGGTTCCTTCTAAAATTCTGATGCTGGTTTTGGTTTTTGTTTTGAGGAGAAGTTTGGTTTTGACTGGCTTGTGCTCTCTCAAGGATGCTCATTTTCTTCATCATTTCCTCCATCATTCTCTCCATTTTTGAGTTGGAAGTAGAGGGTGTAGATTCCTCTCTAAAGGACACTCTCTTTTCATTTTTCATTCTCGCTCTCTTCTCCATCAAGTTTACTTCTATAGCAAGAGCACCTTTTTTCATTTCTTCAAGATTTTCAGGATCTCTCTCTCTCAGCTGATAGGCCATCTCAGGGTCAAAACCTTCAGGAAATTTGTTTAAAGCTGAGCCTTGTGGAGGTTTTAAATCTGGGGAAAGTGCATTATATACACTATTAAATCTGGCACAATAAGCTTGTACACCTTCCCCCGTGTCTCTATGGAGGTTCTTGTAATCCGAAAGGACTTAGAGAGGGTTTTTCTTTACTTCCCATTTGTTTAAGAATGTCTGATGAAAGGCTTGGAGATCATTGATACTATGAGGGATTAATCCTTTAAACCATTTTCTGACTTCCCCTCCTAAGCTTTGAGAAAATAATCTAAGCTTGAAAGAATCATCATCAATTTCATTTTGGTCAAAGTAGTCATTCATTTTATCCATATGTTGTGATGCAGTTGTAGCATTGCTAGCATCATATAATGGAATTTTGGACTAATAGTCCTGCGGAAGATTGACTAATGGTACAGGAAGGACTAAGGGAGCACACCATGCTGCCATGATATGTGGTAGAGGTGAATTTACAAGAGGTGGGTTAATAGGAAGGAAAGTGGGCTGAAGCGGGGTGGTTTGAACAGTGGATGTAGGGTGAGAAGAAATGGATGGACCAGGAATAGATTGCTGAGCTGATCTTGGATGAGAGACACCTAAGTTATGAAGGAAATGTGAATCAAGAGGTGTTGTTTCTCTGCTACCAGGATGTTCACTTGTTTCAGGAGATGAAAGTGAAGACTCAGAATCTAACTGACCTAAATCACCAAGAGACCTAGTTATAAAGGGATTCACTAAGTCAACTTATGATGGTTGTAGAGCTGAAAGATTTTCAGGAACTGAATTAGCTCTTAAGGGTGATCCGAAAACAGTTGATAATTTAATCCTAGGAGACCTCCTCAGGATACTTTCTAGATTTTCAACTATCTCAGGTGGATCAGGGTCAAGATAGGCTCTAGTGTGAGTCTTTCTAGAAGCCACTATGCTGTGTTTTTTAGACCTAACTAAACAAGAAAAGTGTTAACCAGATATGACAATTTGTGAGCGGTTTAACTGATCTTTTTCCAAGAGAACTTTAATCCTAAAGCCCTCTTACTGAGTTTGAATGGTTTTATAATGATTACGGGTCCTCCCAGTGGAGTATTAAGGTCTGCAGGGTTGTGGAGTCGCCAAGTGGAAGTTTTTAGCTCTTTTGGAGGTAAAAGGTGTTATGGTCCACTACCATGTTTTATTGAATACCAATGTGAACTATTTTTGGATTTTTTAAGTTCTAGTGGTTGTTAAGAATATGCTAACTCTGTTTCAAAACTTAGCTACGGTTATGAGGCAAAGACAGTCTACTCTTATGGCTAAGCTAGCTGATTTTTCAAGGTTAGATAAAGTCTTATGAGAATCCTAGGGTTTTCCTAGTTTGTCACTGACTCAAAAAAGTTTCATCATGATTACCATTCTTTGGTATTGCTTGAAAAGGCTACTTTCTACTCACAAGGTTTTATGAAGCTTTTAAGGGAACCTAAGGTGAAAATTCAATTGAGATTCCCCAGTGGAGTCACCATTATGTTGGGGTTCCTATGTTTTGGCCATTGATAAAAACCAAAAGATAATACAACATCAAACCACTTTGGGATTCAAGGATCTAGCCCTCCTGAATCCAGAGAGGGATCTCTCTATGAATGAGTTTAAAAATGTGATCTTTAAAGCCTGAAATGTGATTTTAGGCTAGTTATGAAGAGCATGGATTTTTTTTGTTTGTTTTTTGGTTGGACAAAGACATGATGAAGGTAAGGGCAGTTCAAAATAAAGGGTGAAGATGTCTGCAAGTGAAGGAATGATTCAGCTGACAGAAAAGGCAAAGATAGTTTTAACCCATTGGGCTATGGATTCATAGGAGGATTTTAATTGAATAGCAAGTTTCGAGAAGGATCAATGGGGCAAGTCACTTATGTCAAAGGGTTTCTTAACTTGATTTTATGGAATGAAACAGATAGGAAATAGAGAGCAAAACAAATGAAGAACAGCGAACAGCCTAAGATCAAGTAAGTACTTTCAAACTATCTTGCTTCGACATTTAGTTAAGGAAAAACATAAAAGTATTCTGAGATCAGGTAAGTGCTTTTAAACTAGCCTGCATTGAAGTACTTTCAGTTAGAAAACATTTTTAAAAAGTTCGAACAGCTTAAGATCAGGTAAGTGCTTCTAAACTATACTGCTTTCAGCATATTCTAGAGGAAAACACATATGATAATCACAAAGAGCAATCTTAGATTAGGCAAGTGCTTTTAAACCAACCTGCTTTAATATACTCTAAAGGAAAACACATAAAATACTCATTTTGAAGAGCAATCTAGATCAGGCAAGTGCTTTTAAACCAACCTGCTTTAATATACTTTTCAAAGGGAACATTAGAATGAAGAAAACATAGAAAATAAAGCTTTCAGTAAGAGTAGGGTACTGCTGAGAGTAAATCCTAGCTCTATGTTTGCTGCTCTTTATCAAAGAAAGTGGACAGAATGAAAAAATTAAAGAAAATAACAATTGACAGTGAGGAACACATCACCGTTGACATAATTTAGGATCCCCTAAATCAAAAACTTGTATTTGATGTTCAAACCAGTTACAATCAGCAAGCCCGATGGGTCTTTACAACTTCAAACTTCTCATATCAGCTTATGTATCTTCAAGTTGCACACAGGGCATCAATAGCTTCAGAAACAATTACATGCATTCATATGTCCAAAGACCAACATTTTCTCATCTTCTACAGAAGTATTTATAGAAGAATGAGGGGGTGGGAGGATTTCCTAGGGGTCAAGTATCATTAATTATGTAATCAGTGCAATTCCTGGCCTTTGGGAACCAGGAAAGGCATAATGCGGGAATGTAATCATTTCTAATTCTCCTTCATAACTCTGTTTCTGCCTTTCGAGGTCTAATGATCGAAAAGGATCTGCTTATGGGCTATTCTTAATCTTTAAAAGTAGTTTTGCCGACAATTTAGGGATAAGATCTTTGATTTTCATTAATTGTTCAGTTGTCTTTAGGCAACACCTCTTGTTCTGGTAGTGATTAAAACTTCTTTGATTCCTGTGAAACTGCAGGTGTCTATAAGAGTTGGAGAGAGTTTGATTGGCCTCTTCTTGTGGCGGTGGAGGCTTTCTCGGCTCGACAAATGTCTTTGTCTTCTCCTAAAACACCTTTAATTTACTTGAGATCTGTATGTTCTAGTTCATTCTGTCTTCGATACTGATACTCTCTGACTGGTGCTTGATTAACTGTGTTTTTTGGTGCGTAGGGCTGTACAAGGATCGAATGGAATTAATGCGTCGTGAATCATTGATAAAACGTGAATTTTAAACCCTGCGAATGATTTCTCTGGTGAATCGAAGGCGGGAGGATCGTCACCCTCAGCTTGTGAATTTTCTTCATCATGGCGGAAAAACCATTAAATCCTGCAAAAATACAAACAAATGTTATAAAATCCTGCATGTGTAGGTTTACTACTTCAGAAGGCATGTGGAGGGAGCATGGCCGTTGGATGGCATCATCCAACAGTCGAGATTGATCAGAGGAATTCAAAGGGAAGGCGGAAGAAGAATTTAAATCTCAGCCGTCGATCGCGAAAATATCGATGGTCAGGAGCGAGGGTGGAAAGTCAAAGCGAAGGAATCAAGGCGATGAATTGTGGGTCGTCGATCTGCAGATCAGATCAACGGCAGAGATGCTTTAATGACCGCGATGTATTCTGGTTAACTGTCGGGCTTCTTTGGCGAGCGATCACCATCCGATGAGCGGCCTTAGATCGGACGTCGCACATCGATATCGCGCCCACTCCACGTCCGAACTTTAATGCGCGATGACTGGCGGTTTTGTGAACAGTGGTGAGGCCACGTGTCAGCCAGTGTATGGAATCGCTGCAAAATAAAAAAAAATCGCCCCGCTCTCAAAAGCGATGCGATGGATACTGCGTGGTTTTGCGACGGTGAGTGGATGGCGGGGACCACCGGGCGACGGATTGCACACCATCGATCTGTGGATCAGATCGATAATGGAGATTGACTGAAAAATTGCACCGGCGGAAAGTTTATAATATAATAAAAACCGATAAATTTATACAGATGAAGGTTCAAAATATTAACTTACAACGCGGCTTGGCGCCCGACTGCGAGGCCTTGGGTTATATGGATGAGTCATGTGACTGGGGGTTAAAGAGGAGGGGATAATCGCCATCAGACAACATGATAAGCACTTAGAAGGCTAGTGCTTGGTTCTAGCACCAAGGCGTATGGAGTGAAAACAACTAAAGACTTAGCCCAAGGGGGCTTTAAAACTTTACACCAAAATATGTATTTTCTTATGAAGTTTTCAATGTTTTCAAGGGTTTTGAGAGTTTTGACATAGTTTACAAAGGAGTTTTTAACTATGCAAGGTGGATTTTTATGAAGGAGGAAATGGAACAAAGGAAAGATGAGGAATTTTATGCAGAAAGAGGAAGCAAAATGAAGGTTAGTTCTGAGATGGAAGGAAAAGGAAAATGGATTTTTTGCAGCAGTCTTTCTCTTTGAAATCAACAGTATTTTCTGGGCTCTGAAATGGGAACAGTAATGAACAAATTTGAAACAGAGGAGATGATGCCTTCAAGAGGCTTCAAGAGATAACATTTGTGCATAAAAAATGTTTCTTGAAGGCTCCCACAATGTTTTGGCCACCTTTTGATAGAACAAATTTTATAGGTGGCCAATAGGGTTTACAGGAATGTTCGACCTCGCTCACACTGAAGTCTCAACCGGTTTCATTACAACTGCAAAAAGTATCAAGGGAGATCCAAGAGGCCATATACCCTACTGGACTCAATCAACTATATGATCAAGCGAACGCTTTGGAGGTCCAGGTACAGAATATTGAAGAAAACTCAACTGCAACAAGCAAGCCCTCCAGGAACTGAGACAGCCAAAAAAAACCAGTGCCCAAACAATGCAGTGACTGGTCTCCAAGGCCGATACGAAAATCCAAAACATTTTCGGTAGACTGCCAGTTGTTTTAGGGGAGGAAGCGATCACGTAGGTCACAACACAAATTGAATCGCTCATGCAATGATGGAATCACACCCTGACAACCTTTCAGGAACTCAAGGCATCAACTCTAACACATGTCCCAAAATTGGGGCCCTTGTTTGGAGAGTCAGGAGAAAGGGGACAAGCAGAGCAAAACACAGGGCCGAGCGGACCGATGGAAATAGAGACTGTGAAAAGCGATTGACTCGGGGCAAGTAAACAGGGTGTGGTCAGGGCCTGTTGGGACCCTTGTTTTGAAATAAAACAGTTTTGAGTTGCGGATAGTACGTGGCGAGATGCAACCACAGTAGGTAGAAAGTTGTCAAGGTTGCGAAGGGGTGAAGAACAAGTGGCACAGATGTTGCGGGAGCTAGCACAGATGGTAGAAGAACGTGGTAGGAGACAAGCAGTAGAACTCCCACTGAACAGAGAGAAGCAGAAGATAGTCGAGCGAGAAGAAAGGAAGAACTGTCAGTTGCGATGGCAGCAGAACAAATAAGCAGCCAGACAACGGAGAAAGGAGGTTGGTATAGGAGGAATGAGAGAACAGGAGTCGTAGGAAAGCTATGTTCATGTTGTTTCATTCTCTATCTCTCTATATCGATGTGTTCTAATCCATTGGATAGGATTTCTTTGTAATATGTTCAGTTAATTCTCATGTTAAGGAGCGTTGTAATAGGCTATTGCCGATAAGTGAATTATAATATGATCAAAGTTTGTTGTTCCCAATATATATTGTAGTCCAGATTGATTAGTATGGTAGTATTTTAAAATTTTATTGATTGTCTTTCTGAATGCGCTTATAATGAATATCACCTAGGTAATGTTGTGTTTTCTTAAGCTCTGAGATCATTCGAGTTCATACATATTATTCTGCTAGACTGATATCAATCTACTCCAAACCTTAGTAAGGTCGCGACATGCCTCGGGTGAGACTCTCTGCTCCTCAGAGCAGGGTGAAAATGCCAGCATGGTGCTAGACTATAGCGGAAATCCTTGTTGGCCTCTAATCCGAACCTGGGTCTTGCTTACGAGACCTTTTTCCTTGCCAACACCTTAATTATTTTAGAAGAAAAAGCAGGGTTTGTAGAGGGGTGGAAAATTCTTGAAAATATCATTATGGCTCATGAAATGGTTCACTCCCTCCAAAGCTAGAGGAAAGCTGGTATGATCATCCTGCTGGACCTGTCCAAGGCATATGATAAGGTAAATTTGGAATAAATGGTGGCGGTGTTGGAAGCCTTTGGTTTTGGTGCTCATTGGATTGAATGGATTATGGCAATGGTTAGATCCCCAAGCTTCTCTCTGTTGATCAATGGAACCCCAGCGAAACCCTTTTTTCCTTCCCAGGGTATTCGACAAGGGGATCCAATCTCCCCCTTTTTGTTTGTGATTTTGATGGAAGGTCTAAGTCAAAGCTTAAAGGTAGCCCAAGCCCAGGGAATTATCCATGGATTGCAGTCGCATGATAATGGCCCTGATACTACTCATCAGTAGTTCTTTGATGACACAATGCTTCATGGAAACCCAATAGTCAAGGAGGCTAGAGCCATTGCAACCATATTGGAAAATTTTGGGGCAGCTTTAGGGATGGATATTAATCATTCTAAGTCTATGACTTTTTTCTTCAATACCCACATCTCTGTCCAACGGAACTTAGCCAACATTTTTGGGTTTTAAAGAAGACCTCTCCCATCAATCTATCTTAGGATCCCCTTCACAAATAAACCTTGGCAGAGGAAGCACTGGGAAAAAATGCTTTCAACCATGGCTGACCGAGGAAAGTACTGGATGCATAGAGATTTGAACTTGGTAGGTCGTCTTGTCCTAACTAAGGCAGTCCTTCAGGCCATACCCACCTATATGCTCTTGGTTCTGTCGGCCCCTAAAGGGATCCTCAAGAAGATAAGGGAAATCCAGTGCAATTTTCTCCGGAGGGGTGAAGAGGAGAAGCATAAGTGGGCTCTTGTGGCTTGGGATAATGTCTGTAGTGCCAAGGCGTGGGGGGGTTAGGCCTCCAAAATCCAGAAATTGTGAATAGAGCATGTGATGCAAAGCTTTGGTGGAGATGGCTCAAGGATAAAAACTCTCCATGGGAAACTTTATGGAGGGCGAAGTAAGCCAGCAATTGGCAGAGACAGGATATGGTTAGAATGACAGGGGAGATAAGAGGGTCATCGATCTGGAATTTAGCTTGGGCCAACAAGTAAATTGTTCAAAAGTATTGTTTCTAGGAGATTAGGAATGGAGCTACAAAATGTATTCATAATGGAGATCTGGTAGCTAAGGTAGCCATCCACTGGAGGCTAGCATATGTCACATCGTTGATCGCCAAACACCTTAGCATGCTGAGAGGGGTGGAATTCAAAGCTATTCGAAGGAAAGAGAATTCGCTGGCAGACAAAATGGTGAATGAAGCGGTTGATCACCCATGAAAGTGCCTTGCTACGAGCTGGCACCTTTGGCCTGATGGGGAGTTCAAAAATGAATGTAGCCGGATAGCGAAGAAGGAGAGTGACAGTGAAAATGATGGGCAGCAACCCAGAAATGTTGAGCATGAAGGTGTTGTTGAACCTATGCAGAATGTTCAAGCTGAAGAGAGTGGAACCAAGATGGGTATTTTTCTCTGAGGCTAATGGATTTTTTGATGTGGTTAGTTATTGCAAACTAGCACAGTTGGCCTGGGGGTAATCTACTCAGAAAGGTAGATGGTTTTACTGGAAATTGTAGGAATCCATGTAGGATAAGTGAAGACAACTATGGTAGCTCCTCCTATCAGGAAAGAAAAAATAGTTCCAGCTCCATCGTTGGGTCAACCTGTCGAAGATGAAGATGTGTAACATTATGTAACCTCATTCTAATGATATAATATAGATTTCTGATTTACAAAAAAAAATATTGAGATATACTTAAAAATATATAGCATTTAAGAATACAATTTGGGATTCATGCTATAAAACTTGGCATGGAGAAGTAGAGTTTCAATTGAACAATCCATCATTCATCTAACATCCTTTAAAGATCTATAAAACCCATTAGTCATCTAAGATTATACAAAGAGTTGTAAAACTTGTTATAGAATAGGGTTGTAGAAAAGAGTGAGAAAGAAAAATACAGAGATTAAAGTTTGTCAAGCCATCCAAGCATCGATAAAAAAGGAAAAAAATAGATGAGTCATCCGAGCATATTGCAAAAAGAGAGAAATATCCAACAAAAAATAAAAATATAGATTCTTTTGAGCATATGCAAAAATATAGATACAAAGAACGGGTAAGTACATCCTATTTTATACTTTCTTTCTTTCTTTTTACAAAGAATTTATTTTCAATATGTTTCGATTTGAATCATATTTTTTTTGTTTTCTTGTGCTTTGTTTTTCCTTTGTTTACATGTATTTGTTTGCTTTTGTATTTCAAGTTAGGTGAATTTGTTTGTTTTTGTATTTCAAGTTGCATGCATTTGTTTTTCTACGTGTTTCAAGTTACATGCATTTGGTTGGTTTAACAATATGCTTCCATAAATTATGAAGCAACAACTTAGTTAACAGTAATACAATAGTGTAAAATATGAAGCATCAACCAAGTTAAAAGTAATGAAATAGAGTTGTAGTGTAAGTGACGTCACTAGTAAGCCATGGCTTAGGAGAAGTGTAATGGGCTATACCCTAATATGTATATCTTATGATTATTGTATATCTTATTCTTTTCCCTGGTATGTATATATTATGATTAACGTATGTTAGAAATTCATGCCTTGTTACCTTATTACATGCATTATAGGTTCTCCAACTCTCATCTTTTGAGTGAAATGCCTTACAAAATTTCATTTGATCATACTTCAAAGTGAAGCCAAAAATAGAATTCAAACAATTTACAGATAAATAAATTTGAAATGCATAAAATTACTTAGATAAATTCCTTAAACATTAGTAACATAAAAGTTTTCATCTCTCCATGGTCAGATAAATATGATTAGCAGTGTTGCTACAATACTATGTATTATTCAGTGAGATAGTTAAGGTAGGAATAGCGAGTGTCACAACTATTCAAGCACAATATTCCCCACTAGTAGAAATCTCCCGAAGCATGAATCATACACTTTAAGAACTATGAATGTCACCATCAGAGAGTAAATCCCATATGTTTCTCTAGATTTAAGTTTGCCTTTAATTTTTATCACTAATTATACAAGCATTGTCAAAGTAGGCTATAAGTAATATATGTGTGTGTATTCAACAACACTTATAAGCAACTCAATAATTCCTCTAACAATTTAAGATCGTCAAAAATGAAAACACTAAACCTTTTTTTGACAAATTAAACAACAAGAAAACAACTCTTGTAAGCAACGCAATGATTCACTTGACAAATTTAAGTTCCTCCAGATTAAATAAATGAAATCGACAATATGGAAATTTCCATTCTGTTGCAAATTTTCTTTCATTGCAAACAAAAAAATGGTCCAAATATATCAGTTTTAATATTTAGAAGATAAAGTATAGTGACCAACAATAATGATTATTTAACACGTAAAATTACTCAAATATACATATAGAAAACATAAAATAAATGCAAAAATCCAAATTTTAAAGGTAAATATTGGACATGGAAGGATGTACATACACCATAATATATTGATGGATATAGAATTTCATGTTTCAACATAAATGCAAAAGTCTATGGATGAAGTGCAAGTGGTTACCAAGAGCAGCCAACTATTGCTTCCTACCAGAACTTGGTGGCCTCCCTCTACCTTTCTTTTGTAAAACTTCAAAGGCTCTTCATGCACTCAAAATGTGAAGTGATGCATTTATTTGTAAAAATCAGAGAACTTGAGAAGGTATCAATCACCAATGTAGACCTGGAAAGGCATAGACAAATTTTTTGAAACCTTAAACATTAATAAATTAAGGAACTTTCTTATATCAAAGCATCATACTTTTTTTTTTGCTATAATGTCTCTACCTTGCTTATTTTTTGACCAAACAATTATGACTTTTTCATTCCTTCTTATACTAACTCCCACTTTTCCTAACTTCATCAACAAATGATTCCATTCCTCATCATAGAAGGTCGGTAATATGAGGTCATGAGAAGAAACCCGTGCTTGATTATCCACCCTTGTTTATTCACCTCTTGCCACATCAGCTTAATAAATGATACAAATGGAACTCAAGGGATGGACTAAAATTTCAGAAAACCTGTGATTCCCATCATTTCCTATCCATAAGTCACAACAAATCAACAGATTCAAACCACACCCTATCTTCAACAAGAACCAAACCTTTAAACTATGCTTTATGTCATACATATTTAACGTGTCAATATGTACTCAAAAGTAATAATAAAGAACATAACACATGTTTTTTGTTTTGCAAGACTTAGTTCAATAAATTCATACTGAAATCACATATTTATTTGAAACTATGGGTTCTTCATACCTTGGAGGTAAATTTT
Organism: Pinus albicaulis; assembly: GCA_034641835.2. Lineage (NCBI taxonomy): Eukaryota > Viridiplantae > Streptophyta > Pinopsida > Pinales > Pinaceae > Pinus > Pinus albicaulis. The sequence continues at coordinate 188,456,985 of CM076570.1, read as the reverse complement.
AATAATAATAAATACAATCATTGAAGTTGTTTCAAATCAAATTTTAAGTAAAAAAAACTTGAATTCCAACCATTTAAGAACAGTTATGATAAAATTCTAGTGTTTATTTGCAATTTGATTTAGTGGAAGAAAAAAAAAAACTTGAATTTAGGAACATAAGGGGCACTTCACTTCAAGCTTGAGAGTAAAGATCAAAATTAATATAAAAAAAATGTATTCTAGCCATTTAAGAACATTGATGATAAAATTCCACTTATTGATTTACAACAATATTTAATCTTTCAAAAAGTGGCAGAGCGTAAAGGGCACTTCACTTCACGCTGAGCCATAATGCAGTAGTCCCAAATTGTCCCCTCGATTGCGGAGGGGACAATTTGGTATTCATGCTATAAAAATTGGCATGGAGAAGTAGAGTTGCAATTGCATATTCCATGAGTCATCTAACATCATACAAAGAGCTATAAAACTTGTTATGAATTAGGGTTGTAGAAAAGTGTGAAAAATAAAAATACAGAAATTAAAGTCTATCAAGTCATCCAAGCATCCATCAAAAAAGAAAAAAATAAAGTCAGTTATAAAACTTGTTATGAAGTAGGGTTGTAGAAAAGTGTGAAAAGGATAAATACAGAAATTAAAGTGTATCAAGTCATTCAGGCATCCATCAAAAAATAAAAAATAGAGTCATTTGAGCATCTTACAGAAAGATAAAATCATCCACTAAAAAAGAAAAATATAAAGGAGTCATCTGAGAATCTTGCAGAAAGAGAGATACAAAGAATTGGTAAGTACATCCTATTTTTATGCTTTATGTGTTTTCTTTTTTTGTTTACAAAGAATTTATTTTCAATTTGTTTCAAGTTGAATCATATTTTTTTGTCTTTTTTGTGCTTTGTTGTTCTTTTGTTTACATGGATATGTTTGTTTGTGTCTTTCAAGTTACATGCTTTTGTTTGTTTACGTGTTTCAATTTACATATATTTGGTCAGCTTAACAATATGAATTTGTTTGTTTATGTGTTTCAAGTTACATGCATTTGGGTGGATGAACAATATGCTTCCAAGTATGAAGCAACAACTTAGTTAACAATAATACAATAGCATAAAATATGCAGCACCAACTTAGTTAAAGGTAATACAATAGAGTTGTAGTGTAAGCTAATAAGCCATGGATTAGGAGAAGTGTATTGGTCTCTCTACTCTATATGTATATCTTATTATTATTATATTTCTTATTGTTTTCTCTGATATGTACATCTTATGAATATTGTATGTTATAAATCTATGTCTTGTTACCTTAATACAGGCATTATCAATTCTCCAACTCTCATCTTCAAAGTGAAATGTGTCACTTAATTCCATTTCATCACACTTCAAAATAAAACCAACAATAGAATCCAAACAAGTGAAAAAAAAATTAAAAAAATGAAATGCATAAAATTACACAGATAAATTTCATAAACATTAACAACATAAAAGTTGTCTATCTCTCCATAATCACAGTACTACAATAATAAGAATAGAAAACCTTACAACTATTCAAGCATAATATTTCCCACGAACAGAAATCTCCCAAGTGTGCATCATTCACTTTAAGAACTATGAATGTCTCCATTAGAGAAAAGGTTCCAAATGCTGTGAATATGTTATGTTTCTCTGGATTTAAATTTGCCTTATATGTAAAATTGGTAATTTCAAAAAACACTATTATAAGCAACTATTTTTGGACAAAGTAATATATATATATATATATATATATATATATATTCAAAAATAAAAAATAAAACTAAACCTTTTTGCGACAAAATTGAGATACAAAACAACAACTATTATAAGCAACTCAACAATTTCCCTGAACACTTTAATTTCATCCATATTGAAGAAATGAAATTCCCATTCTGCCGCAAATGTAGTTGCATTGCAAACATAAAAATGGTCAATATATTGGTTTTAGTATTTACATGATACATTTAGGTGGCCAACAATGATAATTATTTAAGAATAAAGGTAAAATTACTCAAAGATACATATCAAAAACATAAATTAAATGCAAAAATCCAAATATTGGACATAGAAGGAATTGAATACACCGCGATATATTGATGGTCTTTGGAGGAAGTGCAAGGGGTTGATGGTTTAAGCGGTGCATTTAATTGTAAAAATCAGAGTAGGTATCAGTCACCAATGCTTTCCAATTACAACATCTCCCGCTTTTCTTTCGGCTTGCTAATGCATCTCCGCTATAAAAACAAAATATCGTGGAAAAAATAAAAAATAATAAAAATGTCTAGCTTTTTTAAAACTTTGTATTAAAATAAATCATCTATCCACCTTTACAAAAAAATAAATTTTAAAATAACATAAAATGTTGTCTTCTTTGAATTTGCATGTGAAAAACCACTTTGTTTCGAATTTAATATTATACACAATAAAATTTTCAAAATATTTCATTTGTCCAAGTATCACACATTTGTGGTTCATGAATGATATTTTTATTTTTTTTGGGAGTAGTCTTTAGTGCGACTTTTTAGAGTTTTCGGTGTCCGATTCTGATGAAAAAAAGTGTGGTAAAATCTTTCTTTCTGTTATTTAAACTAGTTTTTTTACTGTATATATAGATTCAGCACCCTAAAAACCCCTAAGACACTTTGATTGTGCAAGTTACCCATCAAATTTCTGTTTTCAATAAATTCTTGCCGGATTTTAAAGAAATTAGATCGGAAAAGCCTTCAAAAATTCACACTAAAGACAACTCCTTTTTTTGTGATGGGTTGAGAAGAGATGCAAAGGTGATAGAGACTTTCATCCCTCTTGGAGCAGCCATAGGTATGATAATAAATTATAATAAGTCAATTTTGTCATCTTTTGGTCTAAGCAATGTCGATCTCTTTACTTTGCAAGAGTATTTCTTACTTGCTTTGAACATTGTGGAAGAAGGTTTAAAATACGTTAGTGTTGAGATTCAACAAGATGATGAGCTTAGTGAAAAGAGTCCCCTTCACTAAGTGGGCTCGCAGGCTATTTTTGGCGCAAAGTCTATTTTTAGACATGTCGATCATATTCTATGAGTTGCAGGATGCTATTTGTGGATGGTTGGTCAAGTTGGAAAAATAGATGGACTTCTATTTTAGACATATTGAGTGGAATCTATTTTTAGATTGTCAGTCTAAAAATAGATATGTCGAATATTATTAGCTCTTAATAATATTTGGACTCTAAACATTATCTTATTCTCTTGGAGCACTTTATTTAAGTGCACAGATATGTGACATGTTAGCCTGGCTGGTGAAACGCCTTCATTCTTAGGATGATCATTGAGCCAATGCATGAGGACTTCAAATAGAACTCATGACAGAGTTTGGTGGAGCTAATAGAAGAATAGTGAGTTGTATTTAGTTTAACTCAGTTAGACTTAGTTGAGCTAGTTGTATCTAGTATAACTGATTGATACACTAGTGAGAGTGGAGTGAATTAATTAGTTAATTAATTCACAAATAATAACTCATTGATCAACTGAAGAATACATTAGTTAACTACAGTGCATGGCAGTTATAGTGGAGACCGGTGGAGAGATAGGTGAAAGCACAAGTGTGACTATCAGTTGTGACTATAGTGATGCATTGATTGCATCCAACACTCAGTGGAGATGCCAATGAGGATTGCGTGAGCAAGGATGGAGCAATTCGAACTCATTCAGAGCCATTCTTCAGCACAGATTGCGCAGTAGAGGCAGGCTAGCAGGTGGCAAAGATTGGTGCATGGATTTGCAAGATCGGGCCTGATTAGTGTGTAGCGATTGTATTGTACCGAGAGCTTGATATGATCAGCTTTGTATGAGGATTGTTACATGATATCTATGACATATATTATATACATATAGTTGGGGTTTTTAGCTTTAGGCTTTCCCATTAAACAACTGTGTTAATGTGTGTGAATTTTTGTTGTTTCATGTGTGCATTGCAATCTTGATTTAATTTCCGCAAATGATCAATGGTGGAATAGATTTTGTATTTTGCATGAAGTTAAAATAGTGTGAAATCGGGAGAATCTTGGACATATAACACAAAATTTATGTAATTTCTATATGGTATCGAAGCAGTATTGATCATATAATATTGTAATTATTGAAGCAGTTGAGTTTTGTGCTAGTGGAATTCGAATTTGCTGCAGTGTTTTCTTGGTGTCGAAGTTGAGCATTCATTGAAATGTCTTTCAACGGATTAAGATTGGAGTATGCCCTTGATGGCAGCTCGAATTATATTTCATGGAAGGACAGGATGGAGGCAGTGCTGGATGATAATGGGTTGAAGGAGTTGATAGATGCCAGATGCAGCCGCACTTGATGCATGGAAAAAGAAGGTAGAAAAATGTCGAAGGATTTTGTTGGAAGGTGTGAAGGATCACATTGTGTCTAGCCTTCACGGTAAATCCACTCCATTCTTAATGTGGAAGGCTTTGACATACTTGTTCCAAAGCAGAAGCGACTAGAGGAAGTTGGCGCTTAAAGACAAGCTCACAAAAATAAAAATGGAGAAAGGCAACAGTATACCAAAATACCTCACGAAGTTTGTCCAATGCAAGGATGAGCTGGGAAGTGTGGGGGTTACTATAGATGAAGAGGAATTGGTGAGCTTGGCTCTCCTTGGGCTTCCGAAGAGTTGGCATAGCTATGAGGACTCTGTCAATGGATGGGAGAAACTGTCGGGATGGGAGTGACTTTGGTCGGATCTTGTGCAAGAGGAGATAAGGCGGGGTACCAGGGATGGATCTTCATCGAATAATGAAGATGAAGAAAATTTCGCTTTGGCTGCCAAAGCAAGGAAAGGGAAGGGGAAGAAAAATCCTTCTCAATCCGTGCGAAAGGCAAGAAGCAGGACTTGTCCAAGGTGAAGTGCTTTCACTGTCACCAGCACGGACATTATGCCACTAACTGTCCACAAAAGAAGAAGAATAAGCAGGTTGTTGGATCTGCAGTTGGAGAGGCCTTAGCCTCGCAGTTTGAGTTGGATTTTTCTTTGATCGCATGCTTTGTTTAAAGTGTGATGGGATCGGTGTGGTTTCTTTACAGTGGTGTGTCTTTCTATATGACTAGAGACAAAGATTTGTTTAGTGATTTGGATGAAAAGGATCTTGGAGTGCACATCGAGATGGGCGATGATGGTAGATACAGTGCGACTGGTATCGGGACCATTTCCTTTGAGAGGGAGTCTGGTAAACTTTTCATCTTGAAGGATTTCATGCATGTTCTAGGATTGAAGAAGAATCTGATCTCTGTGGCGATGTTGGAAGACAAGGGTTATGATGTTTTTTTTAGCGAGGGAAAAGCTTTCCTGCGCAGTAAAATAACTGGTCAAACCAGGAGGATAGGGATTCGAGTTAATAATCTTTATCAATTGTAGGTAGATGGCTGCGCAGCAATGGCAGGAAAAGTAGAAGGAGTGGTGAGCCGAGATGAGGGTGAATTGTGGCACAGGAGATTGGGCCATCTTCACCATGGCGCTTTGAAAATTTTGTAGCATATTTCTACCAGACTTCCCAAGGGTACACTTGCGTAGTCATATCAATGCAAGGGATGTACTTTGGGAAAATTTGTGAAGACCACTTTTCATGAGAAGGATAGTCGCGCCACGATGATCCTTGAGATAATTCACACAGACGTGTGTGGACCTTTCATGGTTGCTTCAACAGCAAAGCACAAATATTATGTGATATTTTCTGATGACTTTTCTCGTGAGTGCTAGATCTTCTTCATGCAGAAGAAGAGCGAGACATACTCAATTTTTTGTGAGTTCAAGGCGCTGGTTGAGAAAGAGTCAGGGAAGTAGGTGAAAGCTCTAAGGAGCAATAATGGTGGTGAATACATCTCTGGCGAATTCAAAGACTTCTGCAGCATAGAAGGAATTCGAAGAGAACTCATAACGCCTCATAACCCACAGCAAAATGGGGTTGCGGAGAGAAAGAATAGAACGATCATGGGTGCTGCACGGGCGATGTTGCATGATCAGGGCTTTCCCATACACTTGTGGGATGAGGCATGCAACACTGCGGTTTACGTGCAAAACCGTTGTTCTCATAGAGTACTTGGCATGAGTACACCTGAAGAGACGTTTTCTGGTAAGAAGCCTGATATTTCTCATTTGAAGATTTTTGGCTCACCTGTTTACATTCATGTGACGAAGGATGCTAGGAAGAAGCTAGAGCCGACCGCAGAGGTTGGGATATTTGTGGGGTATACATAAACACCCCACAATTATCGTGTGTATTTTCTAGATAGTCGAATGACTATTGTGCAACGGGATATCAAATTTCATGAGGAGAAAGCCATGAAGTTGTCGCTTGAGAGGGAGCTACACTTGCATGCAGATGAGGAGCTACTTGTTCCTAAAGATGAGCCTCAGGATGTGGATCAACCACAAGAGGAGGTTCATGGAGTGGAAGAAACCACTCATGTAGCGTCAAACATCAGAGGGCGGAAGCGCACTACAGAAGCTGAGCGACTGAATCTTGATGCAGCGCAGAATGTAGGAGTTCCTACATCACAGCACAGACAGAGATAGTCACCTGACCGATTTACTAGATACATGGCTCTGATGAACAAGTGTATCATGACGGATCCATCCTCTTTCGAGGAAGCTGTGGAGGATCCCGCATGGGTAGATGCCATGGTGGAAGAGTATGATTCGATCTTCAGAAACAGTGCATGGGAGATTGTCCCAAGGCCGGAAAGGAAATCAGTGGTAGGTTTGAGATGGATCTAAAAAGTGAAGAAAGTTGTTGGTGGGAGCATCGAGAAGTATAAGGCAATTTTTTTTGCTTGGGGCTTCTGACAGATTGAGGGGATTGACTATGAAGAAACCTTTGCACCTATCACAAGGTATTATTCCATACGGACCATCCTTGCTCTCTCAGCACAGATGGGTTGGCACATTCATCAGATGGATGTGAAGACTACATTCCTCAATGAAGTCATTGAGGAGGAGGTGTACATTGAGCAGCCTGAAGGATTCGAAATCTTCAGCAGCGAGTCGTATGTGTGCAGGCTCAAAAGAGCGTTGTATGGGCTGAAACAAGCACCTCGTGCTTCGTACACACGAATAGACAATTATTTCACTGAACCTAGTTTCGCCAAGAGTGAGGCGGATCCTAACCTATACCAGATTGTGGTGGAGGGTAAGCTTTAATCATTGTGCTTTATGTACATTATTTAATACTAACGGGTGATGAACTGATGATACACTCATGCAAGGAAGATCTTGCAAAGGAGTTTGAGATGAAGGACTTGGGCCTCCTTCATTATTTCCTGGGATTGGAAATTTGGCAGCGGAAGGGTGGACTGTTTGTGTCTCAAGGCAAGTATGCCCAGGGGAGATGCGGAAAGTTTCGCATGCAGGCGATAGTGACTATCGACACTCCTCTTCTTGGTGGTTGGAGGAAGGAGGATGCTACATCGGTAGAGGTAGTGGATGCCACTGTTTATCGACAGTTGGTTGGTTCACTCATGTATTTAGTCAATACACGACCGGACATATGCTATGCTATGAACCAGCTTTCACAAGCGATGGTGAAGCCTACCGAGCTCTTTTGGAAGGCAGGCAAGCATGTCTTGAGGTATCTCAGGGGCACATCTAGGTATGGATTGTGGTACAGACAGTCGGATGAGGTGAAGCTGCATGGCTTCACGGATGCAGATTGAGCGAGGAAGTAACGGACGGGAAAAGAGAACATCACAGGTTGCACCCCGATGGATCTCAGCCTGTGAGCCGAAGGGAGGCATATCCGTAGCCTCTGAGTTCGATTGAAGCTTCGAAGTCACCACCATATAAAGATGAGGCCATGCGAGGCTATATGGATGAAGAAGATCCTGGTCAGGTTGTTTGGTTCACACTTAGATCCTACTGTGATTTATTGTGATAATCAGAGTTGCATTAAACTCTCGGTTAATCCGGTATTTCATGATAGATCTAAACACATTGATATCCGATATCATCATATCAGAGATTGTGTGCAGTGAAAGATCATGTTACTTTCATACATTCCTACGGAGGATCAGGACACTGATATCTTGACGAAGGCGCTCACCAAGAGCAAATTCGAAAACCACAGGAGACAGATCGGTGGCGAGATAATCTATATATGATGAGAGAGTGTTTAGATTGACAATATGATGAGCTTAGTGAAATTAAGCTCCATTGGGCTACATGAGCTATTTTATAGTATAAGTCTATTTATAGACTATGTTATTTTAGAGAGTAATAGATCATATTCTATGAGTTGTAGGATGTTATTTGTGGATGGTTGGTCAAGTTGGAAAAAATAGATGGACTTCTATTTTTAGACATATTGGGCGGAATCTATTTTTAGATTGCCAGTCTAAAAAATAGATATGTTGAATATTATTAGCTCTTAATAATATTTGGACTCTAAACATTATATTATTCTCTTGGAGCACTTTAGTTAAGTGCAAAGATGTGGCACAGAAGCTGACAGAAGGAATTACACTATTCCTGAGGGTTTACTAGAGCTAATGCACGAGGACTTCAGTTAGAACTCATGTGACAGAGTTTGGTGGAGTTATAGAAGTAGTTGGTGGAGTTGTATTTAGTTTAACTCAGTTAGACTCAGTTGAGCTAGTTGTATCTAGTCTAACTGATTGATACACTAGTGAGAGTGGTGTGGTGTTAGTTAAATTAATTCACTAAACTAACAACTCATTAATCAAGCTAAGAAGATACATCTATACATCATTTAACTACGGTGATGGCAGTTTAAGTGGAGACCGGTGGAGAGATAGGTGAAAGAGCAAGTGTGACTATCAGTTGTGACTATAGTGTTGCATTGTTTGCACCACACACTCAGTGGAGATGCCTATGAGGATTACGCAGTGCAAGCTTGGTGAATTTGAGTTCATTCAGAGCCATTCTTCAGCAGGGATTGCGCAATAGAGGCAGGCTAGCAGGTGGCAAAGATCGGTGCATGGATTTGGAAGATCGGGCCTGATTAGTGTGTAGCGATTGTATTGTACTGAGAGCTTGATATGATTAGCTTTGTATGAGGATTGTTACATGATCTCTATGACATATATTATATACAGATAGTTGGGGTTTTCAGCTTCAGGATTTCCCGTTAAACAACTATGTTAATGTGTGTGAATTTTTACTGTTTCATGTGTGCATTGCAATCTTGATTTAATTTCCGCAAATGATCAATGGTGGAATAGATTCTGTATTTTGCATGAAGTTAAAATAGTGTGAGATCAGGAGAATCTTGGACATATAACACATAAGTTATATAATTTCTACACTTAGATTTTATATAAATCCAAATTCCTATAAATTCCTATAAGATAATAAATTGGAACTAGCTAATTGCTAAAATGGAAAACAAGTTAAAAGTATGGAGCTTATTATGGTTGTCTAGGAAGATTAGCTTTGATTAAGTCAATTCTTGGAGCCATTCTAGTTTACTAGATGTTGCTCTCTTGAATTCCAAAGGGAATTTTTGAAAGGATGAGGAAACTTTGTCTCAATTTTTTTGGTTCAAGGTGGTCTGATCATTTTTTTCTTCCTTGGATGAAATGGGATTGGATAGCTCTTCCAAAGGCCTCGGGAGGATTGGGTCTCAAAAATTAGGCATTGTTTTTAAAAGCTCTAGCTACAAAAGTTGGTTGGAGATAGTGAGGCCTTCCTCAATATCTACATTTATCATGGAATGGATATATGGAGGCTTTAAGGGCGTCTCATATTAGGTTGACTAAAGAAGAAGATGAATTAGTTTGGGAATTTGATCTAAACAGTTTCTATTCTCCAAAAATGGGATACTCTCGTATTATTATTTTTTTACAGAAACGGGTATGTTTATATTGCTTCAAAAATTCTGAGGCTTATGCTTAGTGGTTTTACATCTAAAGACCCAAAGTCTAGGGGGTTTCCAAACCAGTAAAGTTCGTCTACTCTACTTCTGGCATTCAATCAACAATTTCCCATTGACTAGTATATCTTCTAATAAAAACAAATTGTTGCAAAAAGAGACAAAAATACATGACATGGAGAGAAGTCAACTAAGGCAGAGGGTCCCATGAATCCCCCTCATCGCAGAGGAGAGATCCTGCATGTAAAGAAACAACGATGTTGGCCTCAAGATCTGCTTTTGTATTATTTTTCCAAAGGACATGAAAGAACTGAAGTCTGTCAAAAGACGCGATCAATTTATTGATACGATCGAACAACCATTGCAAGTAGAGATATTTGGGGACCAATTTTTCCACAATCAGGGCAATGAGGTTTTGCGAGTCTCCAATAACGCGAGCCTCATTGATTCCAAGTTTTTGCAGCTGTTTCAAGCCTTGGAGAAGAGCCATGGCTTCTGCTTGATTGTTTGAGGTAAGCCAAAAACCACAAGCAAAGTGGGAAATGATTTGGTCTGAAGGGCATCGGATAATTCCTCTGCCTCCAGCCTTCCCTAGATTCCCCTTTGTTGCGTCGTCAAAAAACATAGTGTGGATATCTGTGTTGCTTCTCCATTTATCGAAGTCCTCATCCTCCAACCTGATTTTCCATTCTTCTTTGCCTTTCTCCATATTTTGTCCCGTGGGGAGATTTAGCCCCAGCTACTGACACCACTCCCTGTCTTGCTAGTTTAAGTCACAAGCTTGCTTCTGGTTCACCTTGGCCTACATTATTTATTTGAATAAGCTTTTGATTTTTACACCGATTTGTTGTTTCTTAAGGGCCTTCTCTTGAAATATTCGATTGTTTCTTTCAAGCCAAATCTTCCAGCAAATGAGCTTAGGGATAATCATCCACCCCTCGAAAGGCAAGACTCTCCCGGGGAAGAATTTAGGGAACAAGTCTCCCCAAAAGGACAACAAACTCGTGATGTTGGATGGAAGGGTGGGGCTATTGTTCCAAATCAAAAAAAATTCATTCCATATGTCCCAGGCATAGCGACACTCAAGAAAGATGTGAACCGTATTTTCCTCCTGCTATTGATAGAGTAGGCACCGAGAGGGGCCATGGAGGCCACGATGCTACAAATTTTTAGTTGTGAGGATACTATTGTGCCCCAGCTTCCAGATGAAAATATTAATCTTTAGAATGCTTTTAACCTACGAGATCCCTTCCAAATTGCAAGGTTGCGGGGGATAGTGGGAATGCTTTAAGACATTTGTAGCTTTTTGCTGTGGAGTAGCATCCCTTCAAGGAACCCCAACCCCTTCTATATTTTTTCCTTACGTTTAGGGGGGCTTTCCCAGCCAGCGCTTCCATGAATTTGGCCCATGCTTGCTCCAGATGGGCAAGAATCTCTATTTTCTTCCATCCTTCCCAACTGTTGTTATCCCAATCTAAAATGTCCCACATCGTGCATCAAACACCTGCAATCATCCACATTTTTAGCTCCAACAACTCAGGGTCCTCCCTAATATCTTCTGCATCCATGATCTTGTCCACCCAGAGTCTGATCCTTTTCCCATTGCTTGGAATCCAATACAATTGATCGCGTAGCAGCGGAAGAGTGCGTTTGCACAACTGATGAATCTGGGAGCCCTGAAAATTAGATTGGAAATTCTCCAGGTTGCAAAGGCGCCTTCCAAAGCTACATTTTTTCCACAAGGCAACCTGTGCCCATCCCAAGTTCCTTGCCACCTGCTGCCATAAGATCTTGGCCCCCAGAGCGATGTTGTGCTCCCTGAGATATTTTATGTGAAGGCCACCTTCCAGTAGCGGCATGGCGATTTTATTCCAACTAATCAGCGGAATTCTCTTGGCATTTTTCTTCCTTCCCTTCCAAAAAAAGGAGCGAATGGATTGCTCCATCTTATGGAGAATTCCCACCGGAGCCAACAAAATAGACATCTGAAAAATTGGAAGACTGTAAGAACTGACTTAATAAGAAAGGTCTTACCTACGAGATGGGCAAGAATCCTAATGGATGTGTTTTATGTAAAGACGAGGAGGAATATGTCAACCATATGTTGGTTACTTTCCCTTAAAAAAATGGCATTTAGTTTCAAATAAACTTGGACAGGTCTATGAGTGGTAAGGAGAGGATCTCTTAGAGGCACGGTTTAAGTGGTGTTCTATTCTAGGGGTAACATTCTTCAAGGTGCCTTTGTTAATTTGTTGGGGCATATGGCTTTCTAGGAATAAAGCCATTTTTCGTGATCACTTAACACCTCTGGAGATCACTATATCTCAATAAATTTCTATATTAGAATTTTTCCCCAAACTTAAAATAGTTCAAATAAGAAATATTGTTACTCAAGCCCAAATTGATAAGTCCAAGCCATGGGATTTTTTTAATGGGGCAACCCAAGGTGAGCTGAGACTTTGTGGGGGAAGTGTGATTTTGTTTTTGACAGTTACATTTTTTTCCATATCAAAATGGGATTTAGTGAAGGTTCAAACAACTATGCAAAATCAATGGCTTTGAAGCTCTTATTTCATTTTTCTCTTGAAAAAGAAGTTCATTATTTGCAAGTTTTTGGAGACTCGATGTTGGTTATCAATTGGGTTTCTAGAGCAATCAAATTTCACAATTTGGGGATTTTGTCTCTCATCGGTGAGGCCATTCGTTTAAAAGATTCATTTAACATGTTCACAATTACTCATGTCTACAGGGAAGTCAATACCGAGACAAACTCCCTCTCTAAAGGGGTTCTAACGTTAAGTAATAGGATTTGGATGATTTCAGAGTCTCAAAATGACATATTCCATGAGTATTATCATAGACCTTTTATTGATAAAAGTCAGAAGCACCAGAATTTTAGACTTTTTTCTATAGATTTTAAAAATGGTTATATATATGTTAGACTTAAATATTGCTTATATGATTTTTTTAATCAAAAAATTATGTGATGATATTTTTTTTTGGGTTAGAATACATAGTTATCCTAGATATCTATAGTTTTGTGATGGTGTTTTTCCAATCTTTGAATACATCTACATAAATGCATGCTAGACATGTATCCGGAAAATATGATTTTATTTTCTAATAATACAATTTTGCTTTTTTTTCTCTAAAATAAAATGAACTTGAAAATTATCTTATTTTCGTTAATAACCACTCTGAAAAATAATAGAATATCATAGGTTTTATCGATAACTTCAAAACATACTCATCCCGATTTGAATACTTTATGATATCTAGTATGGTTAGCGCAGTACCATGATGAGAAATGGTTCCATGTTTTAGGTAAGATATATAATTTGTGAATGATACTTTGGACATTCGATTATTTTTTTGGGGAAAGTTTTGAATAAGAGTTATTTAAAATTTATATAATTATAATATATGGCTAATATATTTTTAATATTATTTAATATAAAGAAATTAATATATACTAATGAGTTTGAGTTTGATATAGATAGTATTGATTTTTAAATTTTAAATAATTATCATTAAATAAAAAATTTAATTAAATATAAATAAAAAGTGTATATTTTAAATAATTTTAATTTTCTATACAAAATATATATTATATATTTAATAATATAACAATTAAACATAATTTTTTTTTTTAACAAATGGTATATTTTATAACAAAGATATATTATATATTAATAATTTAACAAATAAACATAAATATCTTTATATATTTAATAATTTAACACTTAAACATAAATATTTTTTAACAAATTGTATATTTTATTAAGTAAATTGTGTATTTTAAAGTAACTAAAAATTATTTTAAATTTGATTTCTTAAACCAAATATATTTCCAAATTATATATTAAATATGATTATCTGTTTAGTTATTTCTTGTGGTTAATTAAATATTTTATAATTAAATAAGATAAAAAAATTATTACAAAAGTTTACAATTTTTTATTATAAAATTATATAAAGGTACCCATTTTATCAAATTTACTTATTTATACTTAATTCATATGTACAAAAAATTCAAATAATTATCATTTAATATATATTTTAAAAAGTTTGTTGAACTCTTCACATAATACTTTCACATTAAAAAACTTATAGCTATGAAATTGTAAGTGGGTATCTATTTTATCAAAATCATTTAGAATTTGTACACTTCTATGAAAGATTCTAAATTTGTTCTATATTTAATAATAACTATATATTATTAAAAGACCTTAAGTTATATTGTTATAAACTAGAGGTCTATTTTATCAAAATCACTCAATCCTTAAATTTAAATTTTTCTCTACATAAAATCTAAAGGACTCACATTTAAAAACTATATATATATATTATTATTATATTATTATTATGAGAAATAATCTTATCTCATTTACATAACTTGTAACTTCAAAACATTTGTTAATTTGTCTTTAAAGAATCAATATCATAATTAAAACACGGTTGATTATAAAGTTATAAGTTGTGTATCTATTGTATTAAATTCATTCTAAACTTGCATTTAGATTTAATATAAAAGATTCAAAGAACCCACATTTAAGGAAAAAAAATATCATATAATACAATTTACATTTTAAAAATATTGGTTATTGTTTCTTTTCATAAATTGGTTTTATAGTTAAAAGTTTTTTTCCCTATAAGTTTGGAATCGGAATATCTATTTTATCAAAGTCACTTAAAACTTAGAATAAAAAAAAAAATATGAAGGACCATCATTTTACAACACATTTACATCATCATAAGCATTAATCTTAATGCATTAACACACCTACACTCAAAATACTTGCATAATTCATCTTTACATACTTTAGTTTTGCATAATTCATCCTTACATAATTTAGTTTTATAGTTAATACATTTTTTATTATGGTTCGTTATAAATGGGATATTTATTTTATCGAAAGCACTTAAATCTTGCAACTAGATTTTTATGTATAAGTGGAATATATATTGTAGCGAAGTTACTTAAAACTCGACTATTATTCAAATGTATAAATGGTACTCTAAATGCCTCATGAAAAAGTCACTCATCTCAAGATTGTTTTGGCTCAAGCAAGTTTAACCATGGAGTTTTTGTGATAGTTTTGTCCATTTATCTTACTACCTCAATTTCAAAACCTTAGCCAATTTTATTTTTTGTGTGTTATGTAAAGTAAATTTTTTTATCCCTTAAAATCACAATTTTACATTGAAATGCTTTGAAATTTGTCTTTTCCTGACACTACGAGAACTAGACTAGGCACATAATTTCAAATTCACTAGTAGTCAAATAAAACATATACCAAATTTAAGTCAAAACTATAGAAAGTGTGCTTGAAATATAGGGTCCCTAGTGTTATTCTTGAGATGGAAAACAAAAATTCTAGAACTAAGAAGTTTAAATAATAGAGAGCATGAAAACCAGTTAATATTTTTCAAATTTGAGGCTTCAATAGGGATGGGCGCCACGTTAACTCTTAGAGAACAACCTAGATCAAGGGGTATGCCTAGGTGGGCTTCAATTCTCCCAAATATATTTTCCAGAGCACACAAGCATTGTAATACATTGTAATAAGGCCATTAAACTATATCCACTCCAAAAATCATAAGATAACATCTTTCATTCAAGCTCAAGGAAAGACCTTTTCCCTAGCTCTAACACAATCCTCTCCCATAATCTTGAAGGCTTTCCAATTAATAAAAGTCATAAGAAGTATAGAGAAATATTAAAAAAAATAATTGTAGTTACAATAATAAAGTTAGAAAAGGAAATATTTCATATAAAATTTAAATCGATTTTTTTTCAAAGAAAGTATTCCAAACTTCCTAAACCAGAAAAACCATTATCTTTTTCTCGCTTTAAGGAGACAAATGAGACAATGGGATCCATTGGTTACAAATTCATTTAACAATCTTCCATACAAGTTCCAAATGGAAGAATATCCTAGACCAACATGCATTTGCTTTAGAAAAATATAACTTTTATTTTCCGCTCTAAAAAATTATTTAAGCTATATTACTTTCCTTTCTTGCTCTAATTTTTTTTTGTATAATATAGCATTGTTCTAATGATCAAGAAAATGAAAACTTGATTTCTTAGTTCCAAACCCAGGTCAAATAAAGTGAGCTTACTATATTAGCATCACTTCTACTAGCACAATTGATGCATTTAATTCATATAGTATCTACAAGTGTAAATGAATAGGCAGAAGTAATACATACACAATGGATGCATTTCATAAACAAATTAATATTCATGAGACATATTCCATTGAATAAATGAGATCAAGTTTTAAATTTACCATAAAAGCATAGGATTTTTTGTTGCACAATTTATATATGATGCCTCCCTGTACAAATAGTAAATAATACAGCTAAAGAATATGATATTGGCATGCTATGAACGTTTAAATAAAAATAAACTATAAAGTTACAGAGCTAGAGCTTAAATAAAAAACTTAAAAATTCATTTCCCTGATATGTATATCTTATGATTATTGTATATTAGAAATCCATGCTTCTAACTTATTACAGACATTACAAGTTCTCCAAACCTTATTTTATGAGTGAAATGGCTCACAGAATTTCATTTGATGATACTTCAAACTGAAGTCAACATTAGATTCCAAACAAGTGAAGAAAGAAATAAATTTGAAATGCATGAAAGTACTTAGATGCAACTTTCTTGTTAGCACTTGAAGAGAGACACAAGTTATAGAAAAAAGTAGATTAGTTCTTTACTACTATGTTCCCATCAACTTGAAAATATGCAAAATACAACAATAATGGTACATCAAATGTATATTCATGATTCTTTAGGTATCTCAAAAAAAAAATAGAAGAATTCGAGATTCCATGGCATTTTATTTTTTTTCATCACTCAAAATACCTACAATGCATTGTCGCATAGTCTCCATTCAAAATTTCAAGTTGAATAAACAAAAAATATTCAAATGCAAAATCGTAGTGAATTGAGCTTCCCGAGGTCATAGAGAACCAAGTTATTTTTATCACAAAGCTACACTCACTACTTTGCACTCCCTTGTAGTTGGCCTTGTTGTGTTTTAAAACTCATATTCGACCTTTGAATTGGTAAAGGGTCAATTCAAAATTGGCCATGACTTGGACTAGTTTGAATTTAATAACTCGGTTTACTAAAAACCACAAGAAATATTAAAATTTTATTTAAAAATACATATTTTCAAGATTTGAAACCATTATAGACAAAATATGCAAAGCCTATTCTCATGTAAATACCATGGAAAAAAATATCAAAATGGCACTCAGTGTCATACATATCATAAATGAGATACATAATCAATGATGCTCTAAATGGCCTCTAGTGTCCAAAAAACACGCTAAAATGTACTACCCTACTACAAATCACTGATCAAAATGATCAATCATCAAACTCATCACCACTACTAGAAATGGGATCCTGAGCATGAGCTACAAGTTCATCCTCTCACTGAGAGTCTCTGAACTAATTGGATACCTCAAGTACATCTGCAACTATAGTAGTAATACCAACATATTTATACTAGTTGAAGCGTGAACTACACAGTGAGAGTGCCATGCCTTAGGGTGATAGGATTTAGGGTATGGGTATATTGTTTTCCTTTAAATTTAGTAATTTTTTTCTTTTAAATTTAACTTATCCTAAAAATCTAAGGAAGATGACTAACTCGGCTAAGTAGGAGTGGACTGGGCCAAGTTGGACTAGTTTAGCACTGTCGAACCAGCTAAGTCATGCATTAACTTGGCCAGGTTGGCACCAAAATGTTATCTGAACCAAGCAATGGGTCGAGCTCATGCAATTTGTGGTCAAATTTTCCAAATCCAAGTTGACCAAGTTTTAAAACTACGCTCAAAGATCTTACTAATGGCACCTTTGTAAGCTCTACAATGAAGCAAGAAGAACATAATGAATTTAGGCTAGTGCACTCATATGATTCATTCATGTTCATTCTTGATACAAATCATCTATTTTGTAAGCTATGGTTTTTTAGAATGAAATATTCAAAATTTAAAAGGAACCATCCACATAGCCACTCTACAAATCCAAAATATGTGTTTGGATTTCCTACTTCTCTCTCATATTACACAACTCCCACCTGCTACTCACAATTTATGAAATCAGTTTTTTATGACCAAATTTTGGTTGAGTTTCTTCACGGGGGCTTCACTCAATGAACCTCTAACATATCACATACTTGGCCTCATTTAGTTTCAAATAAATTTGGACAGGCTTGTCAGTGGCATTGAGAGAATCTGTTAGAGGCGTGGTTTGAGTGGTGTTTTGTTCGATGGGTAAGATTCTTCAAGGCGGTGCCTTTGTTAATTTGTTGGGGCATATGGCTTGTTAGGAATAAAGTCATTTTTCATGATCGCGTAACACCTCCGGAGATCACTGCAGCTCAATCACTTACTATATTAGACTTTTTTCCCAAGCTTCAAACAATTCAAAGAAGCAAGATTGTTACTAAAGCCCGAATTGATAATTCCAAGCCATGGGACTTTTTTGATGGGGCAACGCATGGTGAGCTCAGACATTGTGGGGGAAGTGCGATTTTGCTTTTGACATAGTCACATTTTTTCCATATCAAAATGGGATTCAGTGAAGGTTCAAACAACTTCGCATAATTAATGGCTTTGAAGCTCCTACTTCTTTTTTCCCTTGAAAAAGAAGTTCATTCTTTGCAAGGTTTTGGAGACTTGATGTCGGTTATCAATTGGGTCGCTAGAGTAATCATATGTCACAATTTGGGGATTTTGCCTCTCATCAATGAGGTTGTTCGTTTAAAATATTAATTTAACATGTTCACAGTTACTCATGTCTAAGAGAAGTCAATACCAAGGCAGACTCCCTCTCTAAGGAGGGTTTAAGGTTGGGTCATGGGATATGAGTGATTTCAGAGTCTAAAAATGACATATTCCATAAATATTATCATAAACCTTTTACCGACACAAGTCCAGGAGCACTAGAGTTTTAGATTTTTACTATGGATTTTTAAAGTAGTTATAAATACGTTAGACTAAAACATTATTAAATTTTTTTTTTGTATCAACAAATAATATGATCTTACTTTTTGGATAGGTTACATAGTAATCTTAGATATCAATTCTCATAATAGTTTTGGATATATATATATATATATATATATATATATATATATATATATATGAAGATCTTTAAACAAATCTAAGAAATCTACATAAATAAATACATGTTAGACGTATATTTGCAAAATGTAATTTTATTTTCTAATAATAAAATTATGTAAAAAAAAGTGAAATTATTTTGTTTTGGTTAATAACCGCTATGAAAAATAATAGAATATCGCAAGTTTGATCGATATGTCAACTTCGAATCATACTCATCCCGATTTGAATACTTTACCATAACTTATATGGTTATCATTTTGGATAGCGCGTTACCATTGTGAGAAAATTTTCCATGGAGCAAAGTGTGTATAGCGCGTTACCATTTTGGATAGCGCGTTACCATGGAGCAAAGTGTGTATTTTAAAGTAATTTAAATTTATTTTAAATTTGATTTCTTCAACAAAATATATATCCACATTATATATTAAATATGATTTTTTTGGTTAATTAAATAATTTATAATAACCAAAAATTATAATAAAAGTTTATACTTTTTTATTATAAAATTATATAGAGGTATCTATTCTATCAAATTTATTTAAAATTTGTACTTAGAAAGATTTAAATGATTCACATTTAATATACATTTGAAAAACTTTAGTGATGAACTCTTCACCTAATATTTACACATTAAAAAACTTATAGTTATGAAATTGTAAGTGGGTATCTATTTATCAAAAACATTTGTATGAAAGATTTTAATGTTCTATATTTAATAATAAATATATATTATTACAAGACTTTCAGTTATATTGTTTTTTTTTTCTTAGTAAGGCTAAACTATATTAAAATCATAAAAGAAACTTTACAGAGGCTTTGGGCAGAGATGGCAAGCAGTACTTAGCCAATCCCTGCTATAGTAGTTTTCAAAATAAAACATGTCTGGGGTTGCTTCTTGGGAGGAAACCAACCCCTTAATAGCGTCATACAACCTTGTTTTACAAAATATTCAATGACACATATAAAAACAAAATGGTTGCAGTATGACCTGAGTTGACAAAAAATGGAGATGAACCTTGCTACAAAGCAGTCATGGGGTTCCTTCATCATCCTCTGTCGCGGGGTCCTCCTCCTCAATAAGACATCCATATTCCCTTGCAATGGCTTCCTCCTCAATTGTGAGCTCACGCGGAGGGTTAGGAGGGGCCGCACGGATGATGGGAGCAATAGGGTACTCTGCATCTAAAACTCTGGTCCAGACGTCGTTCGAATCCATGATACAAATGTATGTCTCCTCCTCCGCAGGCTTATGAACAGGGAGTAGCTTAGTTTTCCGAGGTGTGGGTGGCTCAGAGTGCATTATGGTAGGTTTTTTGGGGCCTCTTCAGCCCTTAGGCTTCTCCGGAGTAAAGATATTCTCACCCTACGTGCTGTTAGGCATTTGAGTAGCCTTCCTTTCATGACTCCTTGAAGAGGAGCCTTCTATGGATTCCCGATGCTGGTCTTGGCCTCGGTGATAGTACCCCGAGAACGCGCCTATGGAGCTGCCCCTGATGGGCTTTTGACATTCGCGCGGGGCCATGGAGAGGCTATCGAGTAGAGAAATGGTAGCCGACTGTGAGTCCAAGCCGAGCGCAGGGGGGCGTGCAGCGGGGGGGCTTGCAACTAGGGGGTGCGCAACAGGAATGCTCGTCGAAGAGGATGCACAGTAGGTAGATGCAGAGGGGGAGGGGCATGCAGAAGGGGGGCATGCAATAGGGGGCACACAACAAGGAGGATCACAGGGGGAGGTGGTCGCAATACCAGGGCGCGTGACAGGGGACTTGCAGCAGGGGGTGCGTAGTAGGGGGAGCGTGCAGTAGGGAGGACAATGGTAGTGGAGGTGCAGAAGGCAAGCTGGAGCAATAGCGTGATGGCGAGGAGAGTAACATTGACGGCTCTCAGGACTGGTTGGAGTAGCAATAAGATGGTTGAATGAGGAGCTTTTGTGCCTTTTGAAGGTGAGTGGCATGATCGCATAGGTGGTGAGGGACAGTCCAAGTGTGTCTGCATGTGATACGAAGTGTGGCAAGAGGCCATGTGTGGCAGAGCGTTGGTAAAAATGATTGGCGATTTGAGGTTCCGCATCATGTTAGAGCTAGCATTGCAGGGGGACATCAGCCTGAGCATGGGAGGAGTTGTCCTCGTGCGATCTGGTTGTGTCAGCCACATGAGGGGACTTTCAGTTATATTGTTA
Source organism: Pinus albicaulis (assembly GCA_034641835.2). NCBI lineage: Eukaryota > Viridiplantae > Streptophyta > Pinopsida > Pinales > Pinaceae > Pinus > Pinus albicaulis. Next base: position 188,435,787 of record CM076570.1, on the reverse strand, counting down.
TAAATGAGGTATATATTTTATCTAAATCACTTAACCCTTACATTTAAATTCTTCTCTACATAAAATCCAAAATACCCATTTTTAAAAACGCATCTATATTATTATTATGAGAAATAATCTTATCTCATTTACAGAACTTGTACCTTTAAACATTGGTCAATTTGTCTTTAAAGAATCAATGTCATAATTAAAACACTTTTGATTATAAATTTATAAGTTAACTTGTATCTATTGTATCAAATTCATTCAAAACTTGCATTTGGATTCAATATAAGAGATTCAAATGACCCAAATTTACAACCTTTCTATAAGAAAGAGGTACGATCATGTTGAGTCATGTAGCAAATCTAGTTCAAAATAATTTATGGGCTCAAGGATGGTTACTGGCAAATAGTCGGGCCTTCCTCAAGATCTGCATTTATCATGGAATGGATATATAGAAGGTTTAAGGGCAGCTCATATTAGGTTTACTAAAGAAGATGAATTAGTTTGGTGATTTGATCCAAACAATTTCTATTCTCCAAAAATAGGATACTCCCATCTTATTGCAGATAGGTTGCCTGAGGAATAGGTTGGATGGTGAAAACAACTCTGGAAACCAAAATGCCCAACAAATTCTAGATTGTTCATCTGGTGTGCCTTCGAGAACAAATTCCCAACTTTTGAAAATTTATGCAAGAGGAAATTTGAAGAACCCAATAGGTGTGTTTTATGTAAAGACGGGAAGGAATATGTCAACCATATGTTGGTTACTTGCCCTCAACATTTTTTGGCATTTAGTTTCAAATAAACTTGGACAAGTTTGTCAGTAGCAAGGACAGGATCTCATAGAGGTATGGTTTGAGTGGTGTTCCGTTTGAGGCACGTTCGAGGGGTAACATTCTTCAAGGTGGCGCCTTTGATAATTTGTTGGGGTATATGGCTCTCTAGGAATAAAGCCATTTTTCATGATCGCTTAACACCTTCAAAAATCATTGCAACTCAATCACTTGTTATATTATACTTTTTGCCTAAGCTTCAATCAATTCAAAGAAGCAAAATTGTTACTCAAACTTGGATTGATAAGTCCAAGCCATGGGATTTTTTTTATGGGACAACCCAGGTGAGCTAAGACTTTGTGGGGGAAGTGCAATTTTTTTTTACAGAGTCATATTTTTTCCATATCAAAATGGGATTCAGTGAAGTTTCAAACAACTTCCAAGAATTAATGGCTTTGAAGCTCCTACTTCTTTTTTCCCTTGCAAAAGGATTTCATTTGTTGCAAGTTTTTAGAGACTCAATGTTAGTTATCAATTGGGTCACTAGAGCAATCAGATGTCACAATTTGGGGATTTTACCTCTCATCAATAAGGTTGTTCGTTTAAAATATACATGTTTACAATTATTAATGTCTATAGGGAAGTCAATACCGAAGAAGTCTCCCCATCTAAAGAGGGTATAAGGAATGATTTCAAAGTCTCAAAATAACATATTCCATGAGTATTATCATAAACCTTTTATTGACACAGGTCCAAAAACACTAGAGTTTTAGATTTTTTGCTATAGATTTTTAAAATTGTTATATATATGTTAAACTAAAACATTGTTTATTTATTTATTTTATATCAATATGATCTTAATTTTTAGATAGATTATATAGTAATCCTAGATATCTATTCTTATAACAATTTTGTGGTGTTTTTTTTTAATTAAACTTTAAACATATATAAGAAATTTACATACATAAATACATTCTTATCTACCAAATGTGATGTTATTTTCTAATAATAAAATTATATTTTTTTCATGGTAAAAAAATAGACTTGAAAAATATTTTGTTTTGGTTAATAACAACTATGAAAAATAATAAAATATCACAGCTTTTATGGATATGTTAACTTCAAAACATACTCATCTTGATTTAAATACTTTAAGATAACTATATGGTTGCCATTTTGGATGGCGCGTTACCATGATGACAAATGTTTCCATGTTTTATGTAAGATATATACTTTGTGAATGATAATTTGTTCGTTCGAAAAAAATGGGGAAAGTTTTGAATGAGAGTTATTTAAAATTTACATAGTTTATGACATAGGGTATATCTATTTATTTGTAATTATTATATATATATATATATATAAATAATAATAATAATAATAATGAGTTTAATATTAAAAAGTATTAATTTTAATATTCTAAATAATTATTATTATACAGAATAAAAAATTCAATTAAATGTAAATGAAAAAGAGTATATTTTAAATATTTTATTTGAAAGATTAAGGTAACTGTAATTTATTTTAAATTTGATTTTTCATACAAATACAAATCATAAATAAAATAATTTAAACATTAAATATAAATTTATTTTAAATATAATTTTTTCAATAAAGTGTATATTTTATGTTGTAAAGAGTGTATTTTAAAGTAATTGAAAATTCATTAAAATTCATTAAAATTCCCAGACCTCTGCGCGCTGCTGCCTCCAGTTGCGATTCTTTGCGCGGCCTGTGGCTAGGCTCTGCCCTCTCGGTCGTTTCTGCCTCTGCCCCAGGTCCTCCTGACCTCTGGGCCTCTCAGTTCTGCTAGGCTCCCTTCTTTCCACCTGCCCTGCTTCAAGATCTCGCTGAGCCTCTCGATCTCTTGTCAGATCTGCTTGGGTCTGCGCCCTTGGGGTTTCTGCTTGTAGGGACTATCTGGATTCTCCTTCATCCCGGCCTTGAGATGCCTCGTTCCTTTGCTTGGTGCAGATCGGCTTTGCTGTTTTGATCTTCTTGCCATGGAGGCCCAAGGCTTGCCCACCGGTCCCTCGCAAGCCGCTCTCCCGGAAGCTGAAGTAGCCTTCTCCTCTCTTGTTGCTTCGCTGCCCAAAAAGAAGAAATCTGAAGCTACTAAGTTCGTCAAAAGGCTCGACGATGTTCCGGAGGTAAACCTCCCTCCTGAGGGTTCGATCAAAGTCGCTTTGTCCCTGGCAGATCGGGCCCTGGTGGGTCAATTCACGGGCCTTTGGCCCTCGCCAAGATCCACGGAAAACTGGGTCGTTAAGAACTGGGTTCCGCTGATCAAAAATAAAGTCACCTCTTATTTTCTGGGTAGAGGCTTCTTTTTGTTCGAGTTCAACACCAAGGAGGATAAGGACCTGATCTTCAGGAATGGGCCCTATTTCATGGGACCTCAGGGCCTCTACTTTAACAAATGGACCCCCGATTTCGATCCGGTTGTGGATGTCCCAACGGCAGTCCCTGTCTGGGTTCGACTCCCCAATCTACCAGTGCACTGTTGGAACTGGGAGTCCCTCAAGCACATTGGAGATACTCTGGGAAAATTCATTGACAGAGCAAACAACAATGATCAGTATGATTGCGCCTGAATCTGTGTCGAGGTGGACTTAGAGGTGGGGCTTCCGGAGGCCATTAAATTAAAGGTGGGCAGTTGGATGCATGTGCAAGTGTTGGACTATGAGCAACTCCCCTTCAAATGCCGCAAATGTCACATATATGGCCATTTTGCAAGAGGGTGCCCGAACAAAGGGGAAGCTGAGAAAGGAAAGGAAGAGGGCTAGAACCAGGTCAAGAGGCCAAAGACATCTCACAAGAAATCTGGGGTTCATGGACCCCAGCCTGCCTCCATCCAGAATGTTCCCCCGCCAAAAAGCCAAGAAAATGGGTATGAGGTCTTAAGCTCTGCTGAAGAGACTCCTCAGGAGGAAGATAGGCAAGATCAACCTTTAGAAAAAATGCCTTCAGCAGAAACAAGACCTGAAGAAAGCGTCACGGCAAGAAACAAGGATAAGAAAACAGAAGCCTCCGAGGAGGAACATGACTCGGAGGAGTCTGAGGAGGATGGAGACATAGGAGATACACAGATATCGTTCAGAAGATCTGCAAGGGGCCGCAAATCTACTAGAGAAAAGAGAGATCAGGAAACTTACAAAGACAAGCTTCAGGGTAGTCAGCCCACTCTGGAGAAACTTCTTGGCAAAAATACGAAGATGGTAAAAAACCAAGGGCAGGGTTCCAAGGGGGCCCATCATCATAAAAATAAATGATGAATATTGTCTCCTGGAACTGTAGAGGAATGGGGAGCAAATTGAAAGAAGAAGCAACGAGAAGCCTTATAAGAAGAGAAGCTCCAGACATTCTTCTGATTTAGGAGACCAAAATGGAGGACAAGGAGTTTCTCCAAATCAATAAATTTTTTTGGAAAGGTAGCAGCGGACATGCAGTTTCAGCATGGGGAGCATCTGGGGGACTGGGCTCCCTTTGGAACCCTCTCAAGTTCAGATTGGTCACCGTGCTACACAACACCCACTGGCTGTTTTTGAAGCTCTAGCCTTTGGACTCGAGGGTGACAGTCAGTCTTTTCAATGTCTATGTTCCAACAAATATAGGGGAGAAAAGGGAGTGCTGGGACTCCATCAGACATCTGTCGGAGTCAGAAAATTTGGAAAACATCATTGTTGCAGGTGATCTTAACCTCACCTTGCGCAGGGAGGAAAAGCGAGGAGGCACAATCGTAAGGGACCCTGCAAGGGAATGGGTGGAAGACCTCATGTAGGATTGGGATATGCTTGACATCCCTCCAGCAAATGGTAAGTATACCTGGTCTAACAAAAGAATAGGTCCTGGTCACATTGCTGCTAGACTTGATAGATGTTTGGTTCAGAGTTCCTTTCTTTTGCTGGGCTTAGATTTCAGATTGCATATCCTCCCATGCAGTGTTTCTGACCATAAGCCCATCTTGCTTGAGATGTTGGGCCACAAAGATCTTGGCCCCATCCCCTTCAGATTCAACCCTCTTTGGGTCAAAGAACCTGAGTTCCTGAACTTGGTTCATGACTGCTGGAAACTGCCAGTGAAAGGTTCCCCTTTCTTCATTTGGGAAGAAAAACTTAGAAGACTGAAAACAGTGCTTAAATCTTGGGCCAAAGCTCTTCCCTCTCCTACAAAAGAGAGAAAGCAGGCTCAAGATAATCTTGCCCAGCACCATGCCCAATGTGAATATGCAGAAATCACTAAAGAAGTTCTAGATAAGGAAGCTGAGCTCCAGCAAATCTTCCACAAATCTTTCCTTTCGGAGGAAGAGCATTGGAGACTGAAGTCTAGGACCTTATGGCTTAAAGCAGGAGATAGAAATTCGGCCTTCTTCCACAAGCAAGCTCAAGCCAGAAAGAGCTTCAATTCTATTGCAGAAATCAAAGATAGCAATTTGACACACAAAGACTTTGATAGCATAAAGAGAGCAGCTTTCAACCACTTTCAAAACCTGTATAGAGAAGAGGGCATGACGGACCCAAACTCCAAATTCTTGGAGGCGGTTCCCCCTAGGATCTCACCTTCAATGAATTAGCAGCTTGAAGCAAAGATCTCTATTCAGGAAATAAAGGATGCCCTCTCAGACATGGAGCCTGACAAAGCCCCAGGCCCGAATGGTTTTACAGCAAGATTTCTTCAAACCTGCTGGCAGATTGTGGAGAAAGACCTCTACAAAATGATTTTGAAATCACAAGACTGCCAGAAAATTGGGGGCAGCACCAATTCAGCTTTTCTTGCCCTCATACCCAAGGAAAAGGGTGCTAAAGAATTTAATTGGTTCCGCCCCATCTCTCTTTGTAATATTGGATACAGATTAATCACAAAGGTTATTGCCAATAGACTTAAAGGTATTCTTCCAGCCATCATCCTAGAGAACCAAGGTGGATTTGTTTAGGGGAGACAACTCACTGAAAACTTCATCCTAGTGCAAGAGGCGATTCACTCGAGCCAGCTTCGCAAAGAGAAAGGTATGGTTATCAAACTAGATCTGGCTAATGCTTTCGATCGGGTCAGACTTAGCTTTCTTTGGGAAGTCTTGAAAAAATTTGGTTTTGGAATGGGCTTTCTAAAATGGATCTGTGCTTGTATTGCTGATCCTTGGATCGCCCCCCTGGTGAATGGGAGAGCAGCTGGTTTTTTTAAAGCTTCAAGAGGGATTAGGCAGGGTTGCCCCCTCTCTCCGCTCCTCTTTGTCCTTCATGTTTCCGTCCTGAGTTTCTACCTGGATCAGAAACTGGTTGACCAAGAGATCTTGGGGCTCAATATAGCCAGAGGGGTCAAAAATGTTAATCACACCCTCTTTGCGGATGATAACCTCTTGTTAGGGGCTGCCTCTACCAGATCTGCTCTTAGATTCAAGGAGGTCTTGGATGACTACAGTGAAGCTACAGGCAACAGTTTAAACAATGGTAAGTGCAAAGCTTTTTGCTGGAACATCTCGGCTCCCACCCTTTCTGCCATCTCAAGAATTCTGGGCTTTACTGCCACTCTCAACTGGTCCTCCTTTTCTTATTTGGGCCTTCCCATCTTTCGCAAATTGGCATACAGCAGAGATTGGATTCCTCTGTTGGACAAGTTCAAGGCCAAAATTCAAGCTTGGGGATTCTCTTGGTTAAATCTAGCCGGCAAAACTGTTCTCATCAAAAAATTTCTTAGCAGTCTCCCCATCTTTCAATTCTCTGTAATTCTAGCCCCTTCAGGCATCATAAAAAAAATGGAAGCCTTCATTCGCAAGTTCTTCTGGAAAGGGGGCAATCACAATGACAGGAAAATCCCATTAGTCAGTTGGGAGAAAATCTGCAAGCCCGAGAGTGAAGGAGGCCTCAATTTCAAAGATCTTAGCCTCCAAAACATAGCTATGGGAGCCAAGATCTTCTGGAGAATCATTGGTCCAAATCCAGGTTGGGCGCAAAAAGCCCTATGGAGGAAATATTTCATGGGAAAGAGGAAGAGATCTTTAGACGCCCTCCTACCCTCCTCAGGTTCGCAGCTGATCAAGCTCTGTCATAAAGTAGCCCCTTTAATCAGAGACAGAGCGTATTGGATCCCTGGAAATGGCAAAGAAATTAAAATTTGGGATGACAGCATTATGATGCACCCTCCTCTATCGTCCCACTACTCTCTGCAAGCGCTGCGTTTGTGGTTGGACAACGCTGAATGCACCACTCTTTGGGACATTTCACAATGGGAAGGAAAACATTGGCAACGATGGAGGCTCCATCCCATCCCTCCTGCGCTGTCCCAAGCTCGAGATCTTTTCCTTTATTTATTAAATGGTATGGCGCCTCTGCGCGTGGGTAAGAAGGATGCCCGAGGATGGGGAGCCACCCCAGGGCTTTACACGGTTGCACAGGGATACAAATTCCTTCATGATCGCCCTAACGTCCCTCCTAATCCTGCAGTCTGGAACGGGATCTGGAATCGTAAAACCATGCCTAAGGTCGAATCTTTATTTTGGCTGTTATGCCACAGAGGGATTTTAACTGCAGATAGATTGAAGAAGAAAGGATTTCACGGTCCCTCTCGATGCTACTTATGCTGTGATTACGAGGAGAACGCTCAGCATATTATTTTGGACTGCAACTTTTCAAGAGATATCTGGCATGGCCTTCTGAGCTTCTGGAATTCTGAATTCACCTTACCCACGTCCATATCTGATCTTTTTGCAAACTGGCGGAATTCCTACCTAGGATCGCTTCCAAAAAATGAGAGTTTCACAGCTGCATGGCTCTCTTTGCCGAAATTTGCTTGCTGGCAGATCTGGCTTGAGCGCAACAGAAGAGTTTTCAGAGATGAAAGTCTAAACGCTCGGTTCATCATCACCAAAATAAAATGCCTTTGGAAAGAAAGTCTGGGGGATCATTTGCTGGATCTAAATCTGAATCAGCAAGACTTAGAATGGGGTGCCTCGATGGACCTCCATTTCTCTAGTGAAATAAGGCATTACAAGGCCACAAAAGAGTGGCAATTCAGAGGGAAGGAGAATGATCTCTCGGATCTGCTCCTCAGGCATTCCAGATTCTCTTTATTCTTCGATGGAGCAGCGAAAGGCAATCCTGGTTTGGCTGGGGCAGGAGGAATTATTAAAAATAAAGAGGGTATTACTGTGGCAAAGTTCGCTTGGGGTTTAGGGCATTCTACCAGCATGCAAGCTAAAGCCTTGGCTCTTCTGCAAGGTCTCAAGCAAGCAAAGGCTTTCGGTCTTTCAGATATCAGTATCATAGGAGACTCTCAATCCATTATCAAAGTTCTAGTGGAGGATTCCTCTCTTGTAGACATTAGACTGGCAAGAGTAATTTCAAGAACCAGAAATTTGGTGAAATCCTTCCGGACTGCTTCCTTCCTTCATGTTTTGAGGGAAAATAATAAAGTTGCTGACTTGGAAGCCAACAGGGCAGTTTCACTTCCAGCTGGTTGTCTCTTGGCAGATGGAATTGAGAATTGGGACCCCATTCCATAAAGTTTGTCATGTTTTTCTGCATTTTGCTGAAACAGTTTGTTTGTCTCTTTAAGATAGGGAAAATAACGGAGATAGACTCGATAGTCTCGAGTAAATATTGCGGTTTTCCAAGTTTAGGGGCCTGTGATCAGTTAGTGAAAGAAAGGTTAAGGGCTATGCCCGATCAAATGTATCTGGTGAAAGGCATTTTGGCCAAATTCTAATATAAACCATAACCGTTCTTGTTAAAAAAAAAAAAAAAAAGTAATTGAAAATTATTTTAAATTTGATTTTTTAAACAAAGTATATATTAAACATGAATATTTTTTGTTATTTTTCATGGTTAATTAAAAATTTTATAATAAAATAAGGCAAAAAAAGTTATAATAAAATTTTGAAATTTTTTATTATAAAATTATATAAGGATATCTATACTATCAAATTTACTTAAAATTTATACTACACAAATTATCATTTAATATACAATTTAAAATGTTTATTGATGAACTCTTTCCATAATAATTACACATTCAACTCTTCACATAATACTTACACATTTAAAGACGTATATATATTAAATTGTAAGTGGATATCTATTTTATTAAAATCATTCAGAATTCATATGAAAAAATCTAATGTTCCATATTTAATAATAAATATTATTAAAAGACTTTTACTTATGTTTTTATAAATGAGGTATCTATTTTATCAAAATCACTCAACCCATACATATATTTTCTTCTCTACATAAAATCTAAAGAACGTACATTTAGAAATCCATATATGTTATTATTATGAGAAATAATCTTATACCATTTACATAACTTTTTAAACATTAGTCAATTTGTCTTTAAAGAATCAATGTCATAATTAAAACACTTTTGGTTATAAAGTTATAGTTGAGTATATATTCTATCAAATCCATCCAAAACTGCATTTGGATTGAATATAAAAGATTCAAAAGACTTATATTTAACCACTATTTAACAACAAAAATTATCATATAATACAATGTACATTTTAAAATATTGGTGAATGTCTCTTTGCATAATTGGTTTTATAATTAAAGATTTTTTCCAAATAAATTTGTAACCAGGATATCTATTTTATCAAAGTCACTTAAAACTTAGAATATAAAAAAATATAAAGGACCCACAATTTACAACACATTTACATCATCATAAGCATTAATCTTAATGCATTAACACAACCTACACCAAAAATACTTGGTTAATTCATCCTTACATAATTTAGTACTATTTATCAAATAATTTTGCATCAAACTAAATTTAAATTTATCTTTGCATGACACTATGGAAACCAGACTAGGCACATAATTTCAAATTCCCCAGAAGCCAGATAAAGGAACAAAATTTAAAATTCACCAAAAACCAAATAATTTTTTTACCAAATTTAAGCGAAAACTATAGAGATTTTCTCTAAAATACAAGTCTCTAGGGCTATTCTCGAGCTAGAAAATAAAAAGCCTAGAACTAAGAAGTTTAAATAATAGAGAGCATAAGAACTATTTAATATTTTTCAAATTTAAGGCCTTAATAGGGATGGGAACCCCGTTAACTCCTAGAGAACAACCCGTATCAAGGGGTAGGCCTAGGTGAGCTTCAATTCTCCTAAATCTATTGTCCATTGACCACATAAACATTGTAATGCATTGTAATAAGGCCATTAAACTATATCCACTCCAATAAACATAAGATATCATATTTCTTTCAACCTCAAGGAAGGACCTTTTCCCTAGGTCTAAAACCCTCTCCCATAAGCTTGAAGGCTTTCCAGTTAATACAAGTCATAAGAATATAGGAAAATCTTAAAAAAATTCATTGTAGCTGCAAAATAATGTTAGAAAAAGGAAATATTTCATATAAAATTTAAATGGAAAAAATTTCAAAGAAGTATTCAAGACTTCCTTAAAAAAAAAGTATTATCTTTTTCTTGCTTTAAGGAGAGAATCCAGGAAATGGGGTCCATTGGTTCCAACTTCATTTAACAATCTTCCATACAAGTTCCAAATGGAATAATAATTTAGACCAATGTGCATCTACTTCAGAAAATATTACTTTTCTCGTATGCTCTAAAAAATAATTTAACCTATATTACTTTTCTTTCTTGCTCTAAATTTTTTTATAATATAGCATTCTATCCAAACCTATTTCAAATAAAGTGAGCTTACCAAATTGGCATCACTTCTACTAGCATAATTGATGCATTCAATTCATCAATATCTACAATGAATAGGCAGAAGAAATACATCCACAATGGATGTGTTGCATAAGAAAAAATATATGTATGAGACATATTCCATTGTATAAATGAGACCATGTTTTAAATTTACCATAAAAACATAGGATATTTTGTTGAACAATTTATATATGATGCCTCCCCGTACAAATAATAAATAATATAGCTAAATAATATGATATTGACATGTTATACATGTTTAAACAAAAATAAACTATAAAGCTACAGAGCTAGAGCTTAAATAAAAATTGAAAAATTCCCTTCCTTGATACATATATCTTACGATTACTGTATGTTAGAAATCCATGTTCCTAACTTATTATAGACATTACAAGTTCTTCAACCCTCATTTTCTGAGTGAAATGGCTCACAAAATTTCATTTGATCATATTTCAAACTGAAGTCAATATTAGAATCCAAACAAGTGAAGAAAGAAATAAATTTGAAATGTAGATACAACTTTCTTGTTAGCACTTGAAGAGAGACACAAGTTCAAGAAAAAGTAGATTATTTATTTAATACTTAGTTCTCGTCAACATCAAAATATGCAAAAGACAACAATAATGTCACCTCAAATGTTCATTCATGATTCTTCGAGTATCTCAAAAATAAAATAGAAGAATTAGATATATCATGGCATTTACTTTTTTCATCACTAAAAAAACTTACAATGCATTGTTGCATAGTTGTTGAAAATTCAACAAGAAATGTGTCTAATTTAATTTTCCCTTAATTAAATTGTACAATAAAATGTAATATTATCTCATAATCACTTGTAATAATTTACTGAGTGTGATAAACTCAATTAGGTTATGAATTTCGAGTTGAGGGTGGTTGGTGAGGCATGCAGAGTGATTCTATTAGTTATTGAGTCCAAGTTGCAGTTAGTGCATTAGTTTAATGCATGAGAAATCAATTGACTCAATTAATTGAGTTAAAATCAATTTAACTAGTTGTAATTGTTTGTTGCACTAGTGAGAGGTCAAATGAATTAAATCAAATTTAATTCACATGCAGTGATTTTTCATGTAACTGATGATTTACTATTAATAGTTGCATGCATGTCAGTTCTTATGGAGACCCAGTTGAGACACAGGTTAAAGGGATGTTAACTATCAATTGTATTATTAATAGGTTGCCCGCATGCGGTAAAACATCAACATAATTACCCATGAGCATTGTGCAGTTTTGGAAGGCTAAATTTCCTAAAGAATAGGGATTGCATTCCACATGAATTGTGCAAGGTAGGTAGGCTAAGAAGAGGCTGAAATTTGGCTAAGTGTGGTCGATTTTGTCCGGATCAGTGTGAGACAATTGTGAGAGTGTAGGAGACTCTTGTGAGAGTGTAGGAGACTCTTGTGAGAAGAGTGAATTGTAACTATTTCATGATTCCTTGGTGAATACACAATAGAAGATAGAGGGGTTTTGAGTAGTAAGCTTTCCCCGTGAAAATATATGTGTTGTGGTTTGATTTGCTTCTTTCTTGTTGTGATTGGCGATCATGTTTATTTTTTGCAATTGATTTGTAGAAGGATTCAATATCTTGCTTTAACATATCGCATGATGGGATTGAATCCATTGGTATACATGTTGTTTGTATAATTTCTACATGGTATCAGAGCGCAAGAAATCACTATAGTGGAGAAGAAATTGATTTTTTGCTGAATAACATTCCAATTTGCAGAATTATTCTTTGGTGCGAAAACAGATCAAGATGGCTTTCAATGGGTTGAGATTAGAATATGCATTCAAGGGAAGTTCTAATTATTGCATGGAAAGATAGGATGGAGGCAGTTCTGGAGGACAATGGGTTGAAAGAATTCATTGATAATGACATTCCCAAGCTCGCAGCAGCAGATGCCTCTCTTCTTGATGCTTGGAAAAAGAAATGTTGCAAGTGCGAGGAGGATATTATTAGAGGGAGTACGAGGCCACATTGTCTCAAGTCTCCATGGCAAAGAAACTCCATATGCAATGTGGAAGGCTTTGAAAGATCTGTTTCAAAGTAGCAGTGACCACAGAAAATTGGCACTAAAGGACAAGCTCAGGAAAATCAAAATGGAGAAAGGTGACACTATTCTGAAATATTTAACCAAGTTTGTCCAATCTCTAGATGAGATTGGGAGTGTCATAATTACTGTAGCGGATGATGACTTGGTGAGCCTAGCTCTTCTAAGCCTTCCCAAAAGTTGGCATAGTTATCAGGACTCTGTCAATGCGAGGGAGAAGCTACCAGATTGGGAGAAACTTTGGTTGGATTTAGTACAAGAAGAATTCAGGCGGAATACCACAGATGGATCCTCATCTAGGACATATTATGAGGAAAATTATGCCTTGGCTGGTAAGGGAAAGAAGGGGAAGGGAAAGAAATCCTATTCCAAATCTGAGATCGGTAAAGAAGTCAAGAAGCGTGACATTTCCAGAGTGAAATGTTTTCACTATCACGAGCATGGAAATTATGCCACTATTTTTCCATAGAAGAAGAAGAACAAGAAGGCTTCAGGATCTGCAGTTGGTGAGGCTTTGGCCTCACAATTTGAGTTGAACTTCTCGCTCATCGCATGCATGGTGTCTAGTGTGATGGGATCAGTGTGGTACTTGAATAGTGGTGCATCTTTCCACATGATGGGAGACAAAGAACTTTTTAGTAGCTTGGTGGAGAAGGATCTATGGATGCATATCGAAATGGGTGATGAAAGGAGGTATAGTGCTACTAAGATTGGTACAGTTACTTTCTAGAGACAGTAACGTAAACCCTTCTTATTAAAAGATGTAATGCATGTACCAGGCTTGAAAAAGAATTTAGTTTCAGTTGCTATGCTGGAGGATAGAGGATATGATGTGGTTTTTAGTAAAGGGAAAGCATTCCTTCATCACAAAGCCACATGAAAAGACAAGAAGATCGGGATTCATGTGAAGAATCTCTACAAACTTGATGTAGATGGCTACGCAAAATTTATGGGTAAAGCGGACAAAGTGGTGAGCTGGGATGAGGGTGAGTTATGGCACAGGAGATTGGTCCATCTACACTACGGAGCTTTGAAGGTCATTCAACATATTTCTATGAGGCTTCCAAAGGGTAATCTTGCGCAGATAGACACATGAAAGGGATGTACCATGGGGAAGTATGAAAAGGGAACTTTTTACGAGAAGGAGAACCGAGCAATGAGAATCCTTGAGAGAGTTCACTCAGACATGTGTGGACCATTCTCTACAACTTCGAAAAAAAAGCACAGGTATTTTGTGATCTTTGTTGATGATTTTTTCTAGAAATTGTTGGATCTACTTCATATAGAAGAAAGATCAAATATTCTCAAAATTTTGTGAGTTCAAAGCACTGGTTGAGAAAGATACAGCGAAGCATGTGAAGGCTCTGAGGAGCGACAATGGTGGTGAGTACATATCCAATGAATTCAAGAAATTTTGCAGCAAAGACAGAATTCAGAGAGAGTTGATTGCGCCTCATAACCCACAACAAAATGGGGTCACAGAAAGAAAGAACATAACAATTGTGGGTGCAGCACGAGCGATGTTCCATGATCAGGGCCTACTGTTTCATCTATGGGCAGAGGCATGCAACACAACGGTATTTGTCCATAACCATAGTCATCATCGGATACTTGGAATGAGTACACCAGAGGAGGCTTTTTATAGTAAGAAACCTGATGTTTCATATTTAAAATTTTTGGCTCATCTGTCTATTGCCATGTGACCAAATATTTCAGGAAGAAGCTAGAACCAACAACTGATATTGGGATATTTGTGGGGTACACTGATATTCCCCACAACTTTCGGGTGTATTTTCCAAACAACAGGATGACCATTGTGAGATGGGATATAAAATTTGATGAGGAGAAAGCCATGTGATTGTCCCTTGCGAGGGAGCTTGATTTGAATGCAGATGAGGAAATATTGGTTCCAAAGGATGAACCTCAAGATGTGGAGTAGCCACATGCGGAGGATCATGGAGTGGCAGAAAACACTCATGCAGGGCTATCCACCAGACATGGTAGAAGGCACACCACATAAGATGATATATTGAGACTTGATGCGGCAGAACATGTAGGAGAACCTACTTCACTGCGCAGACAGAGATAGTCTCTAGACAGGTTTACTAGATACATGGATCTTATGAGCAATTGTATTGTGACAGAGCCATCCTCTTTTGAGGAAGCAGTGCAACAACCAATTTGGGTTGACGTTGTGGTTAAGGAGTATGAATCCATTGTCAAGAACAGTGCATGGGAAGTTGTCCCACGACCAGTCGGAAAATCAATGGTTGGATCTAGATGGATATATAAGGTGAAGCGGGTGGCAGATGGGAGTGTGGAGAAGTACAACACTAGATTTGTATCCCAGGGATTCTCACAAGTTGAGGGGATTGACTATGAGGATACTTTCGCACCGATTGCGAGATACTCATCGATTATATCTATCATTGCACTCTCAGTGTAGAAGGGTTGGCAGATACATTAGATGGATGTGAAAACTATGTTTCTCAATGGAGTTATTGAGGAAGAAGTGTACATAGAGCAACCATAAGGTTTTGAGATATTTGAGAGTGAGTCGCATGTGTGCAGACTTAAGAGAGCACTGTATCGGCTGAAGAAAGCACCTCGTGATTGGTACACCAGGATTGAAAGCTATTTCACCAGGTTGGGAATCATGAAGAGTGAAGCATATGCGAACCTGTACCCGATTGCGGTTGATAGTAAGCTCTTGATTATCATACTTTATGTTGATGATATTATTTTGAAAGGTGATGAGTAGCTCATAATTTATTGTAAAGAGGATCTTGCAAGAGAGTTTGAGATGAAGGACATGGGACTCCTTCACTATTTCCTTGGTTTGGAAATATGGCAACGTGATGGTGAGCTATTTGTTTCTCAAGGAAAGTATGCCAAAGAGATTCTGATAAAGTTTCACATGGAGAGTTGTAAACCCATGAAGACTCCTCTTGTAGGAAATTTGAGGAAGGAGGATGCTACTTCAGGTGAGATAGTGGACGCTACTATTTATAGGCAGCTTGTGGGTTCACTAATGTACTTGGTGAACACGAGACCAAACATTTGCTACATAGTTAACCATCTGAGTCAAGTTATGGTTAAGCCGACCAAGATATTTTGGAAGGCAGGGAAGCATGTCTTGAGATATGTCAGGGGCACTATAGAGTATGGATTATGGTACAGATGGATAGAGGGAGTGAAGCTTCAAGGCTTCACCAATGCAGATTTGGTAGATAGTTCATCAGACAGAAAGAGCACATCAGGAGGGATATTCAGCATAGGATCGACAACATTTCTTAGTACAACAGGAAGCAAATATATATGGCACTCAGTTCGACCAAGGTAGAGTACATGGAAACCAGTCAGGCTACATATGAGGCCATCTGGATGAGGAAGATTCTGTTTGGTTTGTTTGGTCATTAGATGGATCCGACAATGATATATTGTGATAATTAGAGTTGCATAAAATTCTCGGTTAATCTGGTATTCCATGATAGGTCCAAGCATATAGACATCTGGTATCACCATCTCAGATATTGTGTTCAGAGACACATTATGTTACTAATTCAGTACATTCCCACGGAGGATCAGGATGCAGATATTCTGGCGAAGGCGCTCACCAAGAGAAAATTCGAATACCATAGAGGCAAAATCAAGGTAGCTGATAATCCCTTTCTTATTGAGAGGGAGTGTTGAAAAGTCAACAAGAAATGTGTGTCTAATTTAATTTTCCCTTAATTAAATTAGAAAATAAAATGTAATCTTATCTCATAATCACTTGTAATAGTTAACTGAGTGTGATAAACTTAGTTAGCTCATGAATTTAGAGTTGAGGGTGGTTGGTGAGGAACATAGAGTGATTCTATTAGTTATTGAGTCCAATTTGCAGTTAGTGCATTAGTTTAATGCATGAGAAATCAGTTAACTCAATTAATTGAGTTAATGTTAGGTCCCTATATCACTAGTATAGCCCCTTATTATTGTTAGTGTAAATCCCTTATTGTTATTGTTGTACCCTTGTAACCCCCATTTTGTTATTATTGTGCCCTTAAATTATTATTGTTAGGTCGGCTAGGATTACATTGTGGCCCACTAGGATTACATTATGGCCCCATGGACTCCTATATATAGAAAGGAGGTTTTGTGAATTGTATCCATCCAAGAATTGTTCATTCATGTAATGTATTGGAGGTTGCCCCCTTGAAGTGGCTTATTTCTAAGGCGTTGATATCTCTTTTCTTCTCTTTTTGGAGTTGGTTACACAACATTTGGTATCAGAGGCTTGGGATTCTAGGGTTTCGCTGCTCCAAACAGGTCATCGTGGCATTTTCGCTATAACTTTTTTTCTACGAAGTTTCAGAAGCTGAAATTTTTAGGGTACGAAACTGAAGTCCTGAGGAATATTTTCTAAAAATTTCAGAGCTTGGTTCGCAATATTTTTGGTGATATCATCTGTGGAAGTTAGGCCTTTTTTCAAGCTCCTAAACAGGTCATCGTGGAATTTTCGCTATAAAAATTTTTCTACGAAGGTTCAGAATCTGAAATTCATATGGTGCGAAGCTGAAATCCTGAGGAAATTCGTCAAAAAATTTCAAAGCTTGGTTCACAATATTTTTGGAGATATGATCTGTGGAAGGTAGTGCTTTTTCAGGCTCCTGAATTTCATCTCAAAGAGGTGATCGTGGGAAAAGTTCAATAACTCTCTCTCTGGAGATTGGATTGGAGTGCCGTCAAAATTGGTCGCAAGTACACAACCTGTAGTTTCTTGGATATCAATTTCAGAGACAAAGAACAAAACAGTGACACGTGGAAAGTCGTACAAGTTCGCTCTACTGAACCAGTCTAAAATTAGGTCATTGTGGGAGATTGGACACAAATTTGTCTTGGAGAATCCAAATCAGGTCAGACCTGTGGCATTTGAAAGAAGCTTCAGAGGGCTACTACAGATCTGAATTTGAGATATCGAAGATTTTCAATTACAGAGATAATTCAATTCCAATATCGAGCTCCTAAAAGATAGTAAAAGGTGTGTATTTTTTTTTCCGAATTACATAAGTCTTGTTTGAAGAATCAAGTTGAATTGATTCCAAGGGCAACTTGTAGAATAGATATCAATATTGGATTTTAAAATGGCCCCTAAAAAGAATTCAACACCCATTAAGCCTTCAGAAAGGTCTACTATGACTCATGAAGATGAAGAATTGCAACATGATCTATCAAAATTACAAGAGCAAATGCAACAGTTTTCACTCTCGCAAAGAGCAACAAAAAATGAAATGGAAGTTTTGAAGAAAGGCATGGAAGTGAAGATGGACAGTTTGAAGAAAGGCATGGAAGCTAAAATGGATGGCGTGGAAGCTAAGATGGATGGCGTGGAAGCTAAGATGGATGACATGAAAGACAACATGGAAAACATGAAGATTGATCTAAAAGCATACATGGAAGGCTTGATGACAAGCTTAAAACCAGAAATGATTCCTAATGGCGGAAATATAGGAGAAGAACCTCATGATGAGAACAAAATAAATGTTAATCATGATTTCATAAACTCGAATGTTGGTGGGACGAACCACCATATTCCAAAAATGGATATGAGGAAGTTTGATGGAAAGGATCCTGTAACATGGATACTACAGATGGAGCAATATTTTGATCTCCATAATGTGCAAAACACACAAAAGGTACGCATTGCAACTTTACATTTAGAACAAAATACATTTGTATGGTATCAATGGCTTTGCTCCCGTAAAAATATTGTCACTTGGTCAATTTTTACGGAGGAAATGATAGCACATTATGAGGATACAAAGAGCAACACCTTCTTTACCCAATTGATAAATCTCAAACAAAAGGGGTTTAGTGGGGCAACACATTGAGGACTTCCAAAAATTGAATATAAGGGTAACTGATATTCCAGAGGACCACAGGATCGATCTCTTCATAGGCACTTTAAAGGATAACATCCAACATGAAGTTCGTGTTTTGGAACCAAATTCATTGGAGAAGGCATTCAAGTTGGCAAGAAAAGTTGAATGTAAAATAATGGCGACAAGGAAGCCTACCACTCAATTCTATAAAGAAGGAAGTGTTGCTACGTCTAGATTTCCACAACCTACAAGGTTGACAACACAACAATTGGAAGAAAAAAGAGCAAAAGGGCTTTGCTACAGTTGTGATAGCAAATACACTAAAGGTCATAAGTGTGCTGAGAAGAAATTATTTTACATAGATTGTGAAGAGGAAGAAGAAAATGAACAAGAAGAGGATATACACCAAAAACCAGCCCTAGAAGAGGAAGAAATGAGTCCGACCATATCGTGTAATGCATTGGCAGGAATTACCACTCCTCAAACTCTCAAGATAGAAGGACATATCAAGAAGAAAAAGGTAATAGTGTTGATTGATTCAGTAGCACCCATAATTTTATTCATTGTAAGGTAGCCAAGGAATTAAATTGTTTCCTATACCCAGCACCAGAATGTCAAGTGATGGTTGCAAATGGAGGAACTATAAATTGCTCCGGGAAATGCCATAATATCAAGCTAACCATGGGGGAATATGTATTGACTAGTCCAATGCTTTCCATTCCTATGGGAGGTGCTGATGTTGTACTAGGAGTACAATGGTTACAATTTTTGGGGACGGTAGCTTTTAATTTTCAAGAACTTTTCTTGAAATTTTTTTCAGAAGGAAAGGAAGTCGAATTACGGGGTATTGCGGGGAAGCCAGGAAGGATAATAAGCTCAAATGTCATGACAAAGCTTCTAAAGAAAGAACAGCGAGGCGTAATTGCACAATTATGCTCACTAGAAGTTCCAACATCAAAATCATCTATTTCTGCAGATCTCCAACAAGTCTTGGACAATCATTCCAAGGTGTTTGGAACTCCCAAAGGACTCCCACCTATTCGTGATCATGATCATGCTATTCATTTGATTCCAGGAAGTGTTCCTCCAAACATCAGGCCTTATAGATATCCTTACTTCCAAAAGAGCGAAATTGAACGTATGATTGCGGAAATGTTAGAGGCGGGTATAATTCAACCTAGTCAAAGTTCTTTCTCTGCTCCTGTAGTATTGGTACACAAGAAGGATGGATCATGGCGAATGTGTTCGGATTATAGGGAGCTCAATAAGCTCACCATTAAAGATAAATTTCTCATTCCTGTGATTGACGAATTATTGGATGAATTACATGGAGAAATTTATTTTACCAAGTTGGATCTTCGTTCAGGATATCATCAAATTAGAATGAAGACCGAAGATATTCCAAAAACAGCATTTCAAACTCATGAAGGTCATTATGAATTTTTGGTCATGCCTTTGGCCTTACCAATGCACCTTCTACATTTCAAGGGTTGATGAATTCCATTTTCAAACCCTTCCTTAGAAAATTTGTGCTAGTATTTTTTGATGATATACTAATCTACAGCAGGTCTTGGAAGGATCATGTTGAACATGTTGACAGGGTGCTCAAACTATTGAAGGAGAAACAATTATATACAAAAAAATCCAAATGTTTCTTTGGAGTACAAGAGGTGGAATATCTGGGTCATATTGTATCTCACGAGGGTGTTAAAGTAGACCCTAACAAAATTAAAGCCATTAAGGAATGGAAAGTTCCCACAACCATAAAGCAGCTGCGAGGATTTCTCGGGTTAACAGGGTATTATCACAAGTTTGTTAAGAATTATGGGAGAATAGCAGCACCTCTAACAACATTATTGAAGAAAGATACATTTTCATGGACTCCTGAAGCAACTAAGGCCTTTGAACGCCTTAAAGAGGCAATGTGCCTAGCACCGGTCTTAGCTACACCAGACTTCACAAAAACCTTTATTGTGGAATGTGATGCCTCAGGAAATGGAATTGGTGCAGTTTTAATGCAGGAAGGAAGACCCATTGCTTTTGAAAGTCGTCCAATCAAAGGAAAGTATTTACGGAAACCTATTTATGAGAAGGAAATGTTAGCAATACTACATGCACTAAAGAAATGGCGAACTTACCTAATGGGAAGACACTTCAAGGTGAAAACTGATCATGATAGTCTTAAACACTTTTTGGAACAAAGACTATCGTCAGAAGAACAGCAAAAATGGGTCACAAAGATGTTGGGTTATGACTTTGAAATAATCTACAAAAAAGGAAAGCCGAATGTTGTTGCA
The DNA here is from genome assembly GCA_034641835.2 of Pinus albicaulis. Taxonomy (NCBI): domain Eukaryota; kingdom Viridiplantae; phylum Streptophyta; class Pinopsida; order Pinales; family Pinaceae; genus Pinus; species Pinus albicaulis. The sequence goes on along the minus strand of CM076570.1, from coordinate 188,415,123 downwards.
GATGCACTCTCAAGAAAGAATGAAGAGGTGGAAGCATTGCTTTGTGCCATTTCTATTATCCAACCAGATTGGATAACTGAAGCAAGAGATGAATGGAAGAAGGACAAAGATGTATGGATACTCATTCAAAAGTTGCAGCAAGATCCTAGTACATCCGATACATTTAGTTGGAAAAATGATTCCTTATGGTACAAAGATCGCTTATATCTTTGTAAGAATTCCCAACTAAAACAAAAGATTCTTCTGGAATTGCACACTTCTCCTTTAGGAGGACACTCAGGATTTTTAAAAACTTACCACAGGGTGAAGAAAGAAATTTTTTGGGATGGCCTTAAATCTGATATTCAAAAGTTTGTGGCGGAATGTTTGGTTTGCCAGCAGAATAAAGTTGAGAGAATTAAGACCCCGGGACTTCTACAACCTTTATCCATTCCAAGTCAACGTTGGGAGGAGATTTCAATGGATTTTATCACAGGTTTACCTAAGTCCGAAGGAAAGAGTGTCATCATGGTGGTAGTTGATAGACTTACTAAGTATGCACACTTTTGTGCATTATCTCATCCATTTAAAGCAAGTAAAATTGCTACTACATTTATGGACACAATTCAAAAGCTACATGGAAACCCAAGGGTTATTGTGAGCGACAGAGATCCCATTTTTACTGGAAATTTTTGGACGGAGTTATTTTCGTGTTTGGGTACTCAATTAGCTCATAGCTCATCTTATCATCCTCAATCTGATGGTCAAACTGAGATCGTAAATAAATGTTTGGAAGGATATCTTCGTTGTTTTGTATCCGATAAACAAACACAATGGGTCAAGTGGTTACCTCTTGCTGAATGGTGGTATAACACTTCCTTCCATACTGCAGCAAAAATGACCCCATTTATGGCACTTTATGGATATCATCCAACATCCATCACATCATCTTTAAGAGAAAATTCTAAGGTTCAAGCAGTGGAAGATCACATCGAGCATCAGCAAGAAGTTCTCCAACTCTTAAAGGATAACCTGAATTTGGCACAAAATCGAATGAAACAACAGGCAGATCAACATCGTAGCGAGAGAAGCTTTGATGTAGGAGATTGGGTATTTTTACGGCTACAACCATACAAACAAATGTCCCTCAAGCAAGCAAAGAAGGATAATAAATTATCGCCAAAGTACTATGGTCCTTACAAGGTGTTGCAAAAGATCGGTACTATGGCATACAAATTGGAGCTTCCTGCTTCTTCGCGAGTACATCCAGTTTTCCATGTTTCATGCTTAAAGAAGGTTATAGGTGAAAATCTTCCAGTTCAAACAGTATTGCCATAACTTGATGGGGAAGGGAAGATCATATTGGAACCTGAAGCAGTCATAGAAAAAAGAACTCGACAACTACGGAATCGATCAATTTCAGAGTATCTCATCAAGTGGAAGAACTTACCCACCGAAGATTCTACATGGGAGGATGAGAATTTTATACAGAAGCACCCGGAGCTACTCAAGTGTTGAGGACAACACTTTTTTGAAGGAGAGGGGCATGTTAGGTCCCTATATCACTAGTATAGCCCTTATTATTGTTAGTGTAAACCCCTTATTGTTATTATTGTACCCTTGTAACCCCCATTTTGTTATTATTGTGCCCTTAAATTATTATTGTTAGGTCGGCTAGGATTACATCGTGGCCCACTAGGATTACATTATGGCCCCATGGACTCCTATATATAGAAAGGAGGTTTTGTAAATTGTATCATCCAAGAATTTTTCATTCATGTAATGTATTGGAGGTTTCCCCCTCGAAGTGGCTTATTTCTAAGGCGTTGATATCTCTTTTCTTCTCTTTTTGGAGTTGGTTACACAACAGTTAAAATGAGTTTAACTAGTTGTAACTGTTTGTTGCACTAGTGAGCAGTCAAGTGAATTAAATCAGATTTAATTCACATGCAGTGATCTTTCATGTAACTGATGATTTACTATTAATAGTTGCATGCATGTTAGTTCTGATGGAGACCTAGTTGAGACAAAGGTTAAAGGGATGTTAAATGTTAGTTGTATTATTAGTAGGCTGCCTGCATGTAGTAAAACATCAACAAGATTGTCCATGAGCATTGCGTAGTTTTGGAAGGCTGAATTTCCTAAAGAATAGGGATTTCATTCCACATGAATTGTGCAAGGCAGGCAGGCTGAGAAGAGGCTGAAAATTGGCAAAGTGTTGGTCTATTTTGTCCGAATCAGTGTGAGACAGTTTTGAGAGTGCATGAGACTCTTATGAGAAGAGTGCATTGTAATTGCTTCATGATTCCTTGGTGAATATACAATAGAAGATAGAGGGGTTTTGAGCATTAAGCTTTCCCCGAGAAAATATTTGCGTTGTGGTTTGATTTGCTTCTTTCTTTACTTGTTGTGATTGGCGATCGTGTTTATTTTCCACAATTTATTTGTAGAAGGATTTAGTGTCTTGCTTTAGCATATCGCATGATCGGATTGAATCCATTGGTATACATATTGTTTTTATAATTTCTACAATAGTCTCCATTGATAATTTCAAATTGAATAAACAAAAAATATTCAAATGCAAACTGGAAGTGAGTTAAGCTTCCCAAGGTTGTAGAGAACCAATCTATTGTTGTCACAAAGCTACAATCGCTACCTTGCACTCCCTTGCAATTGGCCTTGTTGTGTTTTAAAACTCATATTCTATCTTCAAATTGGTAAAGGGTCAATTCAAAATTGGCCATGACTCAAACTAGTTTGAATTTAATAACTCAATTTACTAAAAAACATAATAAATATTTAAATTTTCGTTAAAAAAACATATTTTCAATATTTGAAACCGTTAGAGACAAAATATACAAAGTATCCTCATGTAAATACCATGGAAAAAAAATATCAAAGTGGCACCAAGTTCCATACATATAAAAATGAGATACATAATCAATAAGGCTCTAAATTCCCTCTAGTGTTCGAAAAACATGTTACAAGCTACTATCCTACTAGAAATCACTAATCAACATGATCAATCATCAAACTCATCACTACTACTAGAAATGGGATCCTCAACATGAGCTACAAGATCACCCTCTCACTCAGAGTCTCTAAACCAATCAAACACCTAAAGTACTCATGGGCCTCTAAATTAGACATAAAATAAGGCCCATTTAACCTTTCTTAGGCCCATATACCTTACTTGTGCACATAAAAGGATATATTAAATCTCTCCTTGTGCACTTAATAATGTTTTCTTATACTTTAATATGTTCTTAGGAAGGATTAAAGCTAGTTGCATATTTTTTCCTAATATTGGTTATTTTTGTAGAATATTGTGAGAATATTTGGCATATTATACAGATTTGGAAAAAAAGAAAATGATTTAGGGACTTTATCCCTGCCACTGGAAGATCAGGATTGGAGAATAAATGAAAACAACATCTCGAAATTAGGGAGAAATATTGAAGAGATTAAAGGGGATTTTCCACCCTCCTTAACTCTCAAAGGCAGCCAAAGGATCCTCATGAGATCCCCCTCCAGCAATTCGTATTCTAGAGGCAGCCAAACAACTCAAGACCAAGTGCACTCAAGCCATACTTCACTTGGAGTCTCCAGCAAATCGAATTCCAAGAGGAAGCCGAGCAACTGAAGACAAAGGGCACTCAATCTGGAGTCAAAGTGGACTCAATCACCATTTTCAAGGAAGTTGTTGGTAGCTGCCCTATAGAATAAATAGAGCAAAGCTAGAGCTAGGAAGGAGTTAGTTAGTTAGCCAGTGGGTTGATTCTAGTCGATTCTATTTTATTCTTCGATTCCATTCAGAACTTTTGCTACAAGCTATTAGGATTTTTCTGTTGAGACATTTGGGATGTAATAATATTGTATTCTTAATGCAATGAGTAGAAAAAATCCATTTTACTAATTCAATTCCAGAGAGCTGGGCTCGTGGGTTAGGGCCCAACCCATGTGCCTTAGCTTGTTTGTTGTTACTATCTTTTCCTTTCTGTCATTTAGATAATTTTTCTTCTACCACTTAGTTATATCTACTTCTGATAGTTTCATGACTGCTTAGTCTTTGCTTTCAGTTCATTGTTGTAGTTTTATTTGCTTATGAGTAATAGAGTAGAGGAGAAAAACTCCAAAAATTGTGGTCAAGCCTCCCCATTTCATCTCTATCAATAGAGCTCGAGGAGGGAGAATCTTCCCATAGACCCAAAAACTAATTATGTTACGCCTCCATTCCTTCCTGTTTTTCGCTTCTTTTTACTGTTGCACTTACCTTTTTCCCTAAACGCACTGAAGCCCTTCAACTCCACCTTATTCCTTTGGTTTTTGCATTCACAGTTACCTTACCTTCTTAACGCAAAACACGTAAAAAAAAATCATTCAAAACCCATTTAAACGTGACCTCCGCATTCCTCCTCGGTTCTCCCACTACCGTACTTCGCTTGTTTGTGAAATCACACTTCACAGCTCTTACCTTTTGTCTTGAAGACTTACCGCTCTCCTTTGCCAATTTCCCACCGTATTCCTTTGTTTTATCGATCACCGTCAACTTACTTGTTTTAACGCAAAACACTTGAAAAACCATTGACACTTGACCTCTACCTTTCCTCATCGAAACTCCCACTATCGTACATCGCACTTCGCAAACCGCAACTTTTCCCCTTTCTCCATTACGCTTACTGCTCCTATCTGCCGATTGCGATATTGCATTATTGCATATCGCAGATCGCAAACTCCACCGCATCGCAAATCACATTTCACACCTTTCCCCTTTTTCGTCAAGACTTACTACTTGTTTTCACCAATTACGATATTTCGAAATCGCAAATTGCACCATTTACCTCTTTCGTTTACCACTTACCGCTTGTTTCACCGTTGCGATAACTCCGTCGCATCGCACATCTCACTTCGCAACATTTTCCTTCTACCTTCAACACTTGCCACTCCAACGTTGTGATATTGGGATCACAATATCAATCCAAGGTTTTATAAGGTTTAAACCCCCACTTTCCACTTCTAAGCTCTGTTTCATGTGCTAAGCCCTCCATTAACCAATTTTTCCCTTTTCTTTCCTCCAAGTTGCAAATCAACAATTTTTCAATTAGAATTAAGTCATGGATAGCTTAGTTGCGTGGATAGAATCATGATAGATAGACCATAGGATAATTAGAGTTCATTTAACCATTTGGCCAAGTTAAGTATGGTTTAGAATTAGTTTCCTTTATGCCATTTCTTTTCAGCAAGTTAAATTAGTTTCCTTTCTACCAGCTCTTTTCAAAAAGTTAAATTAGTTTCCTTTTTGTCATTTATTTTCAGCAATTTAATTTAGTTTCATTTCTTTCATTTCCTTTATGCAATTTAGTTTAGTTTCATTGAAGTGTGATATACTTCACTGAGAATCCCTAGAAGTAGCACCCTTTTGTAAAGCGGAAGAGGATGACATGAATAGAATGCATATGCTGTGTATATAGCACTGTCACCTCCATGTTTGTACGAACCCCGGGTTGATAAAGTAAAGTAGGATAGCCCCTCAGAGTTGCAGCACTCTTAGTGCAATACCATGGCTCACCACTTTTTCGCATCGTTGTCGGGGAGGTGTCTAATAGATGCTTTGATTCTATTTTAGCATTATTTTTTTTCTTTCCTTTTTCATTTTGTTTATCAAATATTGAAAAATACAAAAAAAAAATGATTTTCATGCCTCATAGAAGTAGGGATACTCAGAACATATTTTTTTTAAATACTTCTCCAACAACAACCTCCCCCACTTGACCACGTGGTGTAGTAAGAACCACATCACCATACATTTTTGAAGGAAGAAGAGATGGATGGATATGATGACAATGAAGAAGATATTATTGGGTTTCCCATTCAAGATATGGACATCAGTGTACCTATGAAGAAAATCCCTGCATCTTTCCTTCCCAACATCCATGGTATGAGGACAGAGGATCCATAAACATTTCTCTTTGAATTTGAGATACTTTGTAGGTATTATGGCTACTTATCACACACTCAAAAACTGAGATTGTTTCCTGAAACATTGAAGGATAGAGCTCTTAAATGGTTCATGAGTCTAGGTACTAATTCAATAAGATCATGGAATGATATGCAAAAGATATTTCTAGAAAAATACAAAGATCGTGATCTTAGAGAAGAAATTTTTACAATGAACCAAGAAGAAGATGAGAGCCTTGAGGATCTAATAAAGAGGTTCATGTATAATTTTAAGAGGGAAAAATTGCATCATCTAGGATTTGACACCCTAAAACCCTCTTACTTAGAAAAATTAGGGATGAGTGGATTGATCTCCTTAATCTCATGAGTGGAGGAGATGTATACCAATTTTCATTTGAAGAAATTTGTGAAACATGCAGGCGCATATCAAGAGGAAGGGAAAGAGTAAGTAAATCAACATTAACATTGGTAAGGAAATATGAACCTGGAAATTTTCTTGATAACTTTAAAATAGAGATTCTTAGCAATCTAAGTGAAAAAGTAGAAATGTTAAGAATGCAAAATGAGAAAAAAGAAGATGTTGATATTTTTGTTATCCACGCAGAATCATATGCTACTAAATGTTGTTCATCATTCCCCAGGTTTAAATAAGTTTACCAAGGAGACAATGAAGCAAGGAAATCACCAAAGAAGCTATGTTATGTAGCTCCAAGGAGACCCTGGTAGCCTAGTCAACTTGATATGATGTAAGGACCCACTTCACAATTTCAAGCTTATTCACATCCATCTCAAACTAAGGGAAAAACTCCCTCCTTGGAAACCTTGGCCATCTCAGCCCCAAAACCAGTCTTGGCAACATGGTTGGTAAGGTCCTTATTGGGAAAATCCACAATATCCTCAATATTTCCCTCCATATCCTCCATACCTAACTCCATGCTATCCCTACCATACACCTCCACCATAACCACAGCCTCAACCACATCCATCTCATATAGCCACCCCCACTCAACTACCTGTACCACCATTTCCAAACCCACACCATGAAGTATCTTAGCCCACTTACAATGCCGAGGTACAACACTACCAAACATATCCTCTTGATCTAAATGGTTTGCATCTTAGTTCAAGAAAGGTATTGAAAAGAAGATATTTTATCAATGCCATTGAAGGACACCATCAAGAAGAAGAATATCCAAATGAGGAGATCAAAATATCAAGGGCTGCACTTGATGAAGAGCCGACATCAGAATCAGATGTTGAGAAAGTTCCCTCATGTTTACCAACATTTCATCCATGTGTTCAAGAGAACAATCAACAAAAAGAGGAATATTTGAATGTCATAATAGAAGAGGATATCCAAGGTGATCCAAATCAGCAAGTGGATCAAGGGCATCACAACTATATTGACATATGGTTCCAAACATCCATTAAGTTGCAGCAACACACTCTTCTCCAATAGTACTTGATACAATCACAGTCAAAGCAATTCATCTCTCATATTCAAGTACATGTCAAAGCATGTATTCCAAGTGTGCACATGATTTTATATGTTATATTGATGTGTACATGGCTCCATTGGAAGTATTCATATACTTGAAAAAGGTTTTGTTTTTTCCAAGTAGAGTAGGAAAGTGAAAAAAAAGAAAAAAAAAAGAAAAAAGAAAAAAAAGGGAAAGAAGAAAATCTGAGGTGAAAACCTCTTTTGAGGCGTCTGAGATTGGCTCATTGATTGAAAACCTCTATGAGGTGGTCATTGGGTTGGAAAAAAAAGAGGAAAAAAAAGATCCTAGGTGAAAACCTCCCTTGAGGCACCTAGGCAGACCTACTAGTGGAAAACCTCATTGAGGCAGCTAGTAGGCCTTAATTTTTTTTTTTTTTTTAAATTTCTCCATGTATCTCTCTCTAATGAATGTAGGTGCTCTCCAACCTTTGCAAGCAGAAAAACAACAAGTTGGCACAAAAAGAAAATTTGGTCAACACTTTAGTCAAAGGTAGTCAAACTTTGACTTCTTCCTCCTATGCTCAGAAGCTCCAAAAGGACCTCAAGCAGATTATCATATGCATCTTTAGAACAGCTTCAACAACCATATTAGCAGCAGCTTCAATATCAAATGAAAAAACAAATCAATGGTAAGGCTCAGGTATGCAATCATCTAACCCTTTCTTTGAATCTATTTTAACTTAATAAAACATTAAAAAGTGTGAGAAGGAAAGTTTTTTTATATAGCCAAAATCAGTAGCAGAGCAACCTCAGCCTTATCTAGTAACTAGCCTCACTTTTTACACCAAGAAAAGGAACAAGGCAAAAGTAAAAAGGACTTGAGAAAGTGTGCAGTAAACAACTCATTGTAATAGAGGACAAGGAGTGCCAAGGGGTAACCAAGGGTGAACTCAATTCACAGAAAAAAGAACTGTGAGTTTACTTTACATGCAATAAAAAGATAAAAATAAATAAAAACAAAAAAAAAATAAAAGAAAGAAAAAAATAAAATAAAAGGTGGATCCACCACCTCTTGGCATGCAAAAAAGATTTACTTAAGGCATCTGAGGACCTCCATGAAGCAACTACAAGAATAATTGCAATAAGAAGAATAACAGAAGAGCGGCGCATGGCCCAAGAAACAGAAAATGAAATAAGGCAGTATGCTGGAAGAACCATAAGGCAGGGAGGATGAATAGGTTGCTCAGAGGATGAACAACCGTTTCAGTAGGGGGGTGATGATGGGCCTCTAAATTAGAAATAAAATAAGGCCCATCTAACCTTTCTTAGGCCCATCTACCTTCCTTATGCACATAAAAGGATATATTAAATCTCTCCTTCTGCACTCAATAATGTTTTCTTATGCTTTAATATGTTCTTGGGAAGGATTAAAGGTATTTGCATGTTTTTGCCTAATATTTGTTATTTTTGTAGAATATTGTGAGAATATTTGGTAGATTATACAGATTTTGAGAAGGATATGATTTAGGTACTTGCTCCCTGCCACTGGAATATCAAGATTGGAGAATAAATGAGCACAACATCAGGAAATTAGGGAGAAATCTTGGAGAGATTCAAGGGGATTTTCCACCCTCATTAACTCTCAAAGGAAGCCAAAGGATCCTCATGAGATCCCTCTCCAGAAATTTGAATTCCAGAGGTAGCCAAGCAACTCAAGACCAAGTGCACTCAAGCCATACTTCACTTAGAGTCTCTAGCAATTCGAATTCCAAGAGGCAGCCAAGCAACTGAAGAGGAAGGGACTCAATCTATTTTTACTTCGAGTCAAAGTGGACTCAATCACCATTTTCAAGGGAGATATTGGTATCTTCCCTGTAGAATAAATAGAGCAGAGCTAGAGCTAGGAAGGAGTTAGTTAGTTAGCCAGTGGGTTTATTCTAGTCGATTCCATTTTGTTCTTTGATTCCATTCAGAAAATTTGCTACAAGCTATTAGGATTTTTCTGTTGAGACCTTCGGGATGTAATAAGAATGTATTCTTAATGAAATGAGTAGACAAAATCCATTTTACTAATTTAATTCTAGAGAGTTGGGCTAGTCGTGGGTTAGGGCCCAACCCATGTGCCTCAGCTTCTCTACTGTTGCTATCTTTTCCTTTCTGTCATTTAGCTAGTTTTGCTTCTGCCATTTAGTTAGATCTGCTTCTAATAGTTTCATGGCTGCTTAGTCTTTGCTTTCAATTTGTTGTTGTAGTTTTATTTGCTTATGAGTAATAGAGTAGAGGAGAAAAAATCCAAAAGTTGTGGTCAAGCCTCCCCCTCTAATATCTGTCAATAGAGCTTGAGGAGGGAGAATCTTCCCATAGACCCAAAAACTGATTCTGTTACACCTCCATTCCTTCCTGTTTTTCGCTTCTTTTTACTACTGCACTTACATTTTTCACTAAACACATTGAAGCCCTTCAACTTCGCCTTATTCCTTTGGTTTTTCCATTCACGGTTACCTTACCTTCTTAACACAAAACACGTAAAAAAAAACCATTCAAAACCCATTTAAACCCGACCTCCGCCTTCCTCCTCGGTTCTCCTGCTACCGTACTTTGCCTATTCGCGAAATTGCACTTTGCAGCTCTTACCTTTTGCCTTGAAGACTTACTGCTCTCCTTTGCCGATTTCCCACCGTATTCCTTTGTTCTATTAATCGCCATCGCCTTACTCATTTTAACGCAAAACACTTGAAAAACCATTAAAACTAGATCTCTGCCTTTCCTCATCGAAAATCCCGCTACCGTACATCGCACTTTGTGAATCGCAACTTTTCCCCTTTCTCCATTACACTTACCGCTCCTATCTACAAATTGCGATATTGCGATATTGCATATCGCAGATCACAAACTCTAACGCATTGCAAATCACATTTCACACCTTTCCCCTTTTTCATCAAGACTTACCACTTGTTTTTGCCGATTGCGATATTTCAAAATTGAAAATCGCAAGTCGCAACATTTACCTCTTTCATTTAACACTTACTGCTCGTTTCGTCGATGCAATCACTCCGCTGCATCGTAGATCACACTTCACAACATTTCCCTTCTCCCTTCACCACTTACCGCTCCAACGTTGCGATATTGTGATTGCAATATCGGTCCCACCGCCACATCACTCGTCGCACTTTGTACTTCGTAGGATTTACCTCATTGCATTTCGCATTTCACTCCCACTCCTGAAGTACATTTCTGCTATCCCTTTACTTTTGTGATATTGTGATTGCGACATCACATGTCGCAACCTTTGCCTCTGTCACATCTCTTCCATCACATATTTCACATTATTCCTCTCCAAATCCATTTCTGCACCATATTACAAGGTTTTATAAGTTTCAAACCCCCACTTTCTACTTCTAAACCCTGTTTCATGTGCTAAGCCCTCCATTAACCACTTTTTCCCTTTTCTTTCCTCCAAGATGAAAATCAACACTTTTTCAATTAGAATTAAGTCATGGATAGCTTAGTTTCATGGATAGAAGCATGATAGATAGACCATAGGATAAGTAGAGTGCATTTACCCGTTTGGACAAGTTAAGTATGGTTTATAATTAGTTTTATTTCTACCATTTCTTTTTAGCAAGTTAAATTAGTTTCCTTTCTTCCAGTTCTTTTCAGCAAGTTAAATTAGTTTCCTTTTTGTCATTTCTTTTCAGGAATTTAATTTAGTTTCATTTCTTTCATTTCCTTTCTGCAATTTAGTTTAGTTTCATTGAAGTGTGATAGACTTCACTGAGAACCCCTAGAACTATCACCCTTTCATAGAGCGGAAGAGGATGACATGAACATAATGCATCTGCTGTGTATATATCACCTCCAAGTTCGTATGAAGCCCAAGTTGATAAAGTAAAGTAGGGCAGCCCCTGGGAGTTGCAACACTCTTGGTGCAATACCAGGGATCACCAAGTACATCTACAATTATAGTATTAATATGAACATATGTAAACTAGTGTAAGCATGAACTACACAGTGATAGTGTCATGCCTCAGGGTGATATGATTTAAGTAATGGGTAGATCGTTTTCCTTTAAATTTAGTAACTTTTTTTCTTTTATATTTAACATATCCTAAAAATATAAGGAAGATGACCAACTCGACTAAGTAGGAGTGGACTTGGCCAACCTAGACTAGTTAAGCATCGTCGAACCAGCTGAGTCATGCATTGACTAGGCTAGGTTGGTGTTATCACTCATATTAAACCTCAGGATGAAAGAAGGCAATTCCGAGGTAACCTAAAACCACGCTTAGCCAAGAAGCTAGCCCTACTAGGCAAGGATAGGGCTCTCTCCGTATAGATCACAGTCAAAATGACTAAGGAAAGAATATATTAGGCTAGGTATAGTAGCTCAGGGTTTTTGATTTTGATTGTGTAGGGTTTTGCTGGATCAGGAGGAGTCAAACAGTCAGGGCAAGGAAATTAGGTCAAGGTTTGCAGGGTGTTCTATGGGGCAAGGTAGGTACAATGTTTATCACTTTACGGTTTTGATGATGAGATGATTTAAGACAAGTGAGGATCTAGAAAGAGCATGGTGAATTCATAGTTTCTTTCTAAACTGAAGAAATTACATATTATGAATGTTTACCCAAAACAAAGCATAGAAATTATGGATTATGTTCATCTAACTTGAAAACATTCATTTAATAGCAATGAAATGATGGCTGAAGTAAAAAAACATTAAAAAATATGAGCACAAAAGAAGAAACTGAAACTAAACACAATATCACATGGATCCCATAAAAATAGTTTCAAATTTGATTAATGTCCAGGCCAAAACTGATACAAAACTATGTCTCTTGACATGCCAAACCTACAAGTGAGTCTAACCATTACAATTATTGAGAAAATACATCATATAGACCTCAAAACCACTCTCCCTAGTCTCAGGAAGTCGAATCCATGAGATAGGAATCAATTTCACCTAATCCTAAACAAGAAACTGAAGACTAGGAAGACCCAACAATTTGCCTATAAAAGAGAGGAAACTGATTCATTTGACCTCTAGAAGACTCACCTAATGTATCTACCTTAAATGAAAGTCAAAACATGACATTTACATTCACCATGACCATTTACATCAGTAATTCTTCATTTTCCCAAGTAAAAGGTCAAACTGGAGTGAAACTTCAAAATTTGCTAAAGATGGCGAAAATGCAATTTTCCTGGCAAACACGCATCGCCCTAAATGAAAAATAACCTCTTTTGCAAGCAACTTTTGAAGGCCTTTTCGGTGTCCAAATTAGTTCCAAGATAGCTCATTGGAAAGCTCTCTGAGTCTAGTTTTCGAATATTTCTCCAGTTTTCAAAATGATGCTCATTTTCCCTGTCCAAAAGTGAATCTCCCAAGACTGGTAAACACGCAGCGCCTAGGTACAAAAGGAGGCAGAAACATGAAAATTTGGTCGCTTTTTGCACTTTTGAGGGACCATTTCTCTTCCAAATTTTTTGAAACTTGCTAGGGTTGATGTCTTCATCATTCTGAACATGATTGTGGTGGCCATTTTCAATTGGAGGCTCCAAAAAAGAGCGCAACGCCCATGGTGCTGCGTGTTTAGCAGAATTTATGTGTGCCAAAATTACTCAAAAAACCAAAAATGCACTAAAGTGCCAAATGTGCCAAAAAATTGCCAAAATGGTAAGGTTACCTACTGATCAAGTGTTTGAGGCATGAAGAGACACCTTAGCAAGTATGTCTAACCTCTCCTTCTCCTTTTTCTTGGTCAAAGTTTGAATTTTTGCATGGGCTCGTTTGAGCTTGGCCCTTGAAATTTTGTTCCTCATGGCATAGTGCTTTGCCATTTTCCTCTGAATGTCATCATCCCTTTTGGCCTTATCTAGATACCTCTCTAGATTTAAATTGTCTCTATCAAGTCATGACTCTCTATCCTTGCTAATCTCTAGGGCAAGCAACTCACTTGGAGTGAGCTGCTCTGCCAACTCAGCTTCTTTCTATCTCTCAAGGGCTAGAGCTCTTTTCAACCCTCTATTATTTGGTATCTGTCTTGGAGGTTGATCCTCCTCATCATCAATCTCACCTAATCTATCTAGGATCTCCTCTAGCAAGGCCTTAGCCTTTTTTTCCTCTCTTTGTGCTTTGATGGTCCTGACCTCACTGATGATCTGCTTGGTCTTCAACTACTGATTTTCTTGCTCAATAAAATCAATCACATATTGTGCTCTGTAAAGATTAGCTTGAAGTTCACTAATATTTACTTCTTTTCCTTTGATTGCTGCACTAGTGATTCTGCCCTCATCTTCCTCATCCAGGTCAATCAGCTGAAACTCTTGTTCTATTTCATTTTTATCCTCTTTCTCATCAATGATTGGCTCTTTAGCCTTTCCCTTGCCTTTTCCACCTGTTTTGTTGATGAAGAAGGCATGGCCCCTTTCACTCCAAGTGAAGGAAACAAATGGATGTAGCCTCTCTAATAGGTCTTGGGAAAAGGCTCAACATCAGTCACATTAGCCCAAGTTTCCTCAATGTCCTTCTCATTGCTTGATGACTCAGTATCATGATGTGATGATGAAGGGTTATAGAAAGGTGAAGAAGTAGGATCAACATGAGGTGAATGCATATGAATAGGTGATGATGTATGAGCAATAGGCTGAGATGGAGGAGTGGATATGGGAGGATGATATGATGAAGGGATACTCTACTCATAATGACTAGTTGTGGTAGTGAAAACTTCTTTTGCAATGAATGTGTCCCATGGGATGTTCTTTTGCTCAAGCTGATGCATGACTATCATATTGATGAGGGAGTGGTGGAAAAGACTCTGCATTTGATGATTATAATCCCTCTTTTGTACTATGTATGCCATTTTGTCAATGCTGCGGGAGATATAGTAGGGTATGTGAAGCATTCTAACTCTAGTGAAGTGCATGAGGAGTCGGATATGATATGAATAGAGTTGAGAAAACCTCCCCTCACAGGTGAAGTATTTCATGATTATATTCATCATAGGGACATATCGATCAAGAAGATGAGAGAAGGGGAAAATGTTCTTTTTGTCATCCTTGTATCTAGGTTTGAGATATGGTTCATAATAGCTTTGATCAAGGTTTCCTTGTTTAAACCATTTCTCCCCCACATTAGGGATCCCTATAGCAGCTGAAATGACATTAGTGGACATGGTAAAAGTGACCCTAGTAAGAGTGACCTGCCTATCATGAAGATTTGTAATGAAAAACCTTGTCAACATAGGGTGATACTGAATATGCTGCACTTTCTCACAAAACTCAAAACAACCAACATGTTTAAAACATGAAATAGTGAGAGGAGAAGCCATGAGCTCCTTTGTAGTGATTGGTTCATATCTAATGATTTTCACTCATTTTTGGTTACTTCTCTTTGATGTTTGTTCCTCACTAACACCTTTGTCCTCCTCTTCAAACATTTTGAATTTGGAGGCTTTGGAAACCCTAGGGTAAATGGAATGAGATGAAGGGAGTGAGAGATGAGATGAATAACTTAGGAAAATGGAGGGAATGAATGTAAATGAAAACCTAGGTCTATGAAAACCCTAGGATTTAACAATATTTATGATTGATATGTGTTTATGGATATGAATATGGATTTAGTGCATGAAAATGGGGAGGAAATTGAAACTAGGGTTTCGTAGCAACAAACACTTCAATTCAACTTTCTTATGAAACGCCAAATATATTAGAGGAAAGGTGTCTTAGGATCCACTTACTGATTTAAAGCTCCTTGAAGAAATTTTTGAGGAAATGATGCTTGTTGGAGTTGTGAAATGTTTTGAAACCCTCCCTGTGTAAACGCGCAATGCCCAAGAAAACGCGCAACGCATCTGTGAAAACGTGCAGCGCCTGTGGATATTTGTGAGGATTTATTAGGCTAACACGCAACACCTTCGAGTAAACACACAATGCCAAGGCAAACACGCGTGCCTGGGTGCAAATGCACAGCGCCTTGAAATTTTGACCCAAAATGCTCAGAAAACTTGAAATTTCTCCTTTGATGGAAACTCTTGATTGCTGAATGGATACAATGACTTGATTTGAGGTGTTTTGAAAGGCTTTATAGCATAGTGGATTGAAATTTTAATTTGAATCACCTACTTTTCTAATGTTCACTTTTCACTTTGGACTTTGGCACTGATACTCTTTATCTTTCTCACTTTTTGGCATTGCAGGTTGATCAAGTTATGGAGTTTGGTTTTCTTTGCTCCACTTAGGCTGGATGATTGCATTGACATCTTGGAATTTAATTTATTACATATGAGAACATAAAATTATATTTGGAAAAACATAAACATAAATAAATTACATATTTGACTTTTATATCAAAATGACATTTTGATATAAAAGTCATTAAACTCAAAAAATTATAACTTTGAAAGTATAAAAATTACATCATGATGATCTTCTTTAGTCCCTCTCATATATGTGCTAACCTCATCTAAAATGAAGGAGTGACCTTGAGAGATATAAAACCTAATGACCTAATGGGACTACTTTAGACCTGACTTTCATGAATGAGATTTTGACTTAAAATACTTCCAAGTGAAAAGAGAATTTCCATAGGTGTTGTTATGCTCAAGGAGACATGAGAATGAGTCAACCAATATGATCTTCTAAGGGAGAATGAAGCTTATTGACAAGGACAACCACCAGTGGAACAAAATTATATCATGACCTAATGGAATGATGGAAAATTTCTTCAGAATGGGACACCTAAGATGCACATGAAAAATGTGATTTGATCCATGGTGGAAGTATGCGAATACTGACACTAACATTGGCCTTATTGGGGATGGAAGCTCCTTGGAGGTGTCAAGAACACCGTAGACCAAGTGCGTAACCATTGGATAAATATGGTCAAAAAATTTAAAAGATTGCAGACTATAAAACTGACTCAAAAACCATTCAAAGTGACTGAGAACTGACTCAAAAAACTGACTTTGACACTAACTCAAAACTGACTCAAAAACTTTGAAAACAAAATAAAATCAACAAGCTTTATAACCTACACTTCGGGCCCCAAGACTGAATGATTTTCTGCTCCAAACCTTGTAGAAAATATAGACTGATATTTACAATGAAAGTGAAACATTCTCTCAGAAGTTGCATCAGAAATAATAATGTTTCAAGAGCCTACCATTGACTGGTCCTCCTAAACATTATTGTTCATTAATTTCTTTCAGAAAATAGGCATTTTGTCCTCTATAAGCTAAGATCTTGTAGGGTCCTTTCCAAATATTTTCAAACTTCCTGTGCTTTCCTTTCTCTTCATTTCTTGCATCCCACCGCAACATGACATCTTCTAGCTGAAACTTATCTGCCTTGTTTTTATGATCATAAATCATTTTGATTTTCGCCTGAAGTTTAGAGGTAGTCTGAGAAAATACCTCCCTTGTTTGTTGAAGGTGAATCATTTGATTGATTCGATGTTGAATATCATCTTCGTCACTGCCTGCTTCCTACAATAATATCATAATCGAGACTAAAAGTGATGTAAGAAACACTGTATCTGTACCATAAACCAATTCAAAGGGTGACATACCTATAGACTTCTTGGTGCTCACTCGGTTTGCCCACAAAGCATTGGTAAGCTCTCTATGCCAAATTTTCTTATTCTCTTCCAACATTTTCTTAATAATATTAACCAAGGATTTATTAGAGGTCTCAACTAATCCATTGCCCCACGGATAATATGCGGTGGAATGGCCCAACTTGATATTATAATTGTGACAAAGCTCAATAATCTTCTTTGACTTGAATGCTGCAGCATTATCTGTAATAATCTTGTGAGGACAACCAAAACGAGACAAAATATTGGATTCTAAAAACTGAATAATTACTGTCTCTGTAGCTTGCCTTGTAGGAATAGCCTCGATCCACTTGGTGAAGTAGTCAGTGGCTGTTATAATCCATCTATGCTGTGCTAATGGTGTGGGATGAATTTCCCCAATAAAATCAAGTTCCCACTATTGAAAAGTAGCATTTAATACAATAGACTTCAGTGGGAGATGAAGGAGTTTCCTTTTTTCCCTGAAAAAATTAATATTCATGATAGTTTGTGATAGTTTTGTACAAATCTGAAAATAGAGTCGGCCAATAATACCCTTCTCTCAACACTTTGTTAGTTGTTGTTTTCCAAAACAAGTGGCCTCCACAATCTCCCTTATGGAAGTCATGCATAATCTGCTTAGCTTCATCTTCAACCAGACAAATTAAAATAACACCTCCTGGATCTTTTCAATAAAGGGCACTACCTAGAATGTAGTATTTAGCAGGTTTTAATTTCAAAGACCTACCCTTACTTTTTAATATTCCGGGAGGAGGACATAAGTGCTAAAGAACATACACTATATCAGAATACCATGGTGAAGTGAGAAACATTTCTGATACCTGTATTAGAGCGCCAACTTATTCATCATTTGACATTGCTACAATAAGGTTTATGTCTAGAGCATGCAAATTGGATTCAACCATTAGTTTGGCTAACCCCTGTCCCTTGATCAACTTGGTGGGCCTAATCTCGAGATCATACTCTAGCATTGCTGCTATCCACTTACCTCTCCTTCCTTCCGGGTCAGTCTGTGTGAGAACTTCTTTTACCACTTCATTTGGAACATAAGCTATAGTATGTGAATGTATAATATAGATTTGGAAATCTTTCAAGGCTTTGATTAAGGCTAAATCTTGCTTCTCAATAATATTACAGCAAAGAGCAACATCTCTTATGGCTTGACTGAAGAAAGAAATGGGCTGCTCAACCTTATCCTTATTTTGCATCAAAACTACAGCCAAGGTGTGCTCATATGAAAATGAAAATATTATAAAATCACTAGTATAATCTATACTAACCAAAACAAGGGCCATAGTTAAGGCAAGCTTTACCAAGTTGAAATACTTCATAGCATCAGTGGTCCATTTTACAGTGCTGCCCTTTTTCAACATATTAGTCATTTCACGCAAATTCTCAGCCAAATTAGGAACAAATTTGCATAAAGAAGTTCATCTTACCATTGAAATCTTGTATCTCCTTTTTATTACGTGGAAAATCTATTTGTTGAATTGCTTTTAATCTGGAAGGATAAATGCGAATGCCATCTTTGGAAATTATGTGACCTAGAATTTTTCCTTCCTCCATGGCAAAAAGACTCTTCTTCGAATTCAGAGAAATTCCGAACTCCCTGCATTTCTAAAATAAAATTCTCATATGATACAAATGTTGATCATCAGAACCAGAAAACACTGTCAAATCATCTAAATACACCACTAAGAAAACATATTTCTCATTAGCAAAGGCTATATCCATTGCCCGCTGAAAAGTAGCCCCTGCATTCTTGAGTCCAAATGGCATCTTGACATACTGAAAGGTTCCCCACGGTGTTGTGAAAGTAGTTTTACCTTGGTATTCTTCATGTACCAAAATCTGATTATAACTTGAATAACCATCAAGCAGCGACATCCGTGATGCTCCAACTAACCTTTGCAAAACATGGTCCATCTTAGGAATGGGGTAGTTATCCTTTAAAGACACTTTATTCAAATTTCAGAAATCAATGCACAACCTTATCTCTCTAGTATTTTTCCTTACTGGAACCAAATTTGAAATCTAATCAGAAAACCTAATTGGAACAATGATACCAGATTCATACAATCGATTTACCTCTTTCTTGATGGATGGCAACAATCTTGGATTTATCCTTCTCAACTTCTATCTGAAGGGTTTTTGATCCGGCTTGATGGGAATAGTATGTTGAATACTATTTTTTTCATAGACCTTCAAATCTGCATAATCCCATGAAAAAATATCAGAAAATTAAGATAAAAATTTGATGTACTTATCTTTTGCCTCATGAGATAATGTCCTAGACACCTTAACCATATTGGGCTTATCTGTTGTTCCGATTTTCACATATTCCACACCATTTTTTGTAGGAGTCAATGTTGGTTTTCTGGCCACGTCATCCTGATCAAAAAGTTCTTATAAAGGTATGAGACCTCTAGGAATAATATTATCTTTCAGCTGCAAAATGTTCATCTGATTGGCTTCTATGTTTTAATCATCAAAATAAAAAATATCATCAATAAAAGCATCTTTGAACTTCCCTTCATTCTGCAAAACGCTATTAATTTCTTTGTCATCCAAAAAAACTTTCCAGTATATTAAATTATCAGGAACAATAGGTCTATGTTTGACATCAATTCAAATTTATTACTTGAGTTCATTGAAATTTTGATATTACTTGCTACCGTAGTAAGTGAGTATGCAATGATATTTTGACTTCTTGGTACCGCTGTTAATGTATACTCAGGAAACATTTTTAATACATCCAAGATTGCATTCCTATAAGCTCTCATTCGCGGATGCTTTGCTTGATATTATCCTTTCACCTGCTTTATGACAAGCTCATAATCACCATAAATAGAAATTATTTTTGCACCAAGCTTCTTCAAAATTTTGAGACCTGTGATCAATGCTTCATACTGTGCTTCGTTGTTAGAATAATCAAAAGCCAATTTATAAGAGCACTCTCTAACATTACTTGGAATTCCACCTGACTTACCAACAGGACATTGGATCCAAATACCAATACCTTCACCTTCCTTACCCAAAGCACCATCGAAATACATGCTCCAAAGTCCATCTTCGTCTTCTAGATACTGAAACTTAACTATTGGTTCTTATTTACTTTTTCTGGTCACCTTATTTTTCTGATCTGCACTGATTTTTTGTTCTTCTAAAGGCTGTTCAAAATAATTCTTTGTTTCTTTTTCCTTATCAAGAACTAATCTAAAACTCTCTAAAATTTCTGGTACATCCTCTACCACTACTAGCTAATTATTTACATCATTCAAACTATCATCATTATAAAAAATAAAATATTCTAGATCTGTATGTACAACCTATATTGGATGATTTATGGGCTTCTCCTTATTAGTTATCATATAATTCATTTTCTTTTCCCAGTACAATTTCCTCAATTGCCTGAAAAAAGGAATAGTAGCATAAGAAAAGTCAAGTTGTAAAGTATCTTTGAGTTCCCCCCCCCATGATCTAGACAGCAGCATGCCGAACCGAGGCAGTATATCAGCCACCACCACATCCATTAAAACATTCTTGGCTGGGATTTGGTCTAAAGAAACCACTAAATATTTAATAATACCAATGCAATGAACTCTACTAGAATCAAATGAATACAAATCATGATATGGTCAGGTGATATACATGCCCATATTTTCCATAATAGCCTTAGGCATCAAATTTTGAGAAACCCCGAAATCAAGCATAACATTATGAAGTTGGTGCTCATGTAGTCTAAGGCTTAAATAAAAGGGGGGAACTTCACTCTCTTCTAATTTACCATCTATAGCTAGACCGAAAATGAGCTCAGGGTGGTCATCTTCAACATTAACCATATCAGACAAAGGATCAACTAGTAGCATTTTAGACACCTGATGTTTATAATGACTATTCTTTACTAATTCTGTCAAAGGAATGGACACTTTCAATTTATCTATTTCATTTTCTAAATTAAAAGTTGTGACTTTATCTATCTCTTTAACAACAGTCTCTCTTCTATCATGGTGATCCTTTGTTATATTCTCCTTTTTCAAAGTGTCCTTGTCTTTAGTAGTTGAGCTTGTTGATGGATGGTTGATATTGCTATGATTCTGATTTGCATGCTCTTTACCCTTTCTCTAATTACTTGGAAGATCATTATTTGACTGGACCTCTTTTCTTTTCTAAATACGATTGGCAGGTACATCTATGCTCCTTAAATAATTTGTTTCTGTTGTGCACTCAAAGCATTCATATACCCACGCTGGTAATCATCTGATTCAGTTTCCAAGTCATCATCATTTGCCAAGATATAGTCTTCATATTTTGGAGTATCCAAATTTTCAGTATACTCTTCATCTTCAGTCAGAAACATGGGCACGCCATCTGATGTAAATAAATGATTTGTTTCAACCACCAGATCTTCATTTTCTTCCTCTTCCACTCCTTGAACAAAATTTTGCTGCAACGGGGTCTGAATCTGTAGTTGTTGTTGTACTACTTGGTCGGGTGGTTTCTGCTCTCTTTGCTTGATTCTAAACTGAGGCTGCTGCTGCCCTCTAAAATTTGGGTTTCGGATTTGTGGTCCAGGTCTATTCGAGATAGAAAATCAATCAACCATTCTTTCCATAGTTCTAAGTAATGAATCCATTTTAGCATCAGAAGTAGATGTCTCATCCTTGATGGTCACTCTCTTTTCAGATCTCATCCTTGCCCTTTTGGCTAGAAAATTCGCTTCCAGACTTACAACATTCTTCTGCATATCTACTAAAGTTGTAGGATCACGTTCACGCAACTGATATGCCATATCAGTGTCAAATCCATATAGAAATTTGACTAAAGACAAACCTTCTAGTGGTTTGATATGTGCAATAAGAGCATTATACACTGCATTAAACCTCACATAATAATCTTGCACAGTCTCACCAACATTTCTTTTGTTATTCTCATATTCGGACATAATTTGAAGGGAATTTTTCTTTTCTTCCCATATTTCTACAAACTGACAATGAAAAACTTCTAAAGTGTCAATAGTGGCTTCTTGTAGAGCTCTGAACCGTTTTCTCACTTCCCCTCCCAGACTCTATGCAAACAGCCTCATCTTCACATCCTTAATATCAATTTCATGAAGATAAAATAAGTAATTCATCTTATCTACGTGATTTTTTGCTATCATAGGCTGAGTATTGTCAAACAAAGGGATTTTAGTTTGGTAATCTTAGGGCATAGCACCTGGGTTCTGAGGGAGAACAAGGGGAGCATATCTTGCAGCCATGATCACTGGAGGTAGAGGATTTATAACAGGGTTTTGAGTGCTTGATGTAATCAAGGGAGGATTGGTCACTGATTGAGTAGTGTGAACAATAGATGAAGTGATGGTAGATGAAGCTGATATCTGAGGTCTGTTTATCACCCAAGCATTAACTTGTGAATGATATTTCTGTAGATCTTTAAGAACTTGTAAAAGTTATGACCCTGATTGTGAATGTGAAAAGAGATCTTCAATAGGACTTTGAAAGGAAAGGGAGGAATCAACAACTGTTTTGCCAATCAAAATTAAAGACTTGCTCCAAAATAAGCTTTGTTCAAAATTTATATCAAATTCAATATCTTGCAAGTTTTCTAACTTTCCAGGGAATGAATTAGGTCTGGGAATGGAACTTTTCTATGATTAATTTCTGGTTGAACTAGATTTCTCAACATACAGCTTTAGCTTTTCTTCCTATGTTTTGTTGAGTCTCAAATCTGCATCTTTTCCATACACTTTTCTATACCTTTTTCACTCACCTAAACCTCCCAAATTGTCAATATCATGTGCAAAAGAGCATCTAACATGGTTTTTAATTATATTTTTGTGTTTGCTATTTGATCTAGATTATGTTCATTCAGCTGCGGAATCTTGCCACTTTCCCCAGCTATTTTGTGAAACTCTATGTTAGAGGTGTCTATAAGGAAAACGAGCCACATGGGTAGGTCAGGAATGACGAGGACATGGTTCATGTCCTATTGGTTCGGGCAAACTCATCTAAAGAAGTTGCGGTCAAAGGCGTCCACATGGAAGTCAACCATAGAGTTTCATGTCGGCCGGACTCTGTTTCGTGTCACATGAAGGTTCATACGGCCGTTTTTAAGTTGCTGAGGATAAATCGACATCTGTGCATGGCTCCTT
Organism: Pinus albicaulis; assembly: GCA_034641835.2. Classification (NCBI taxonomy): domain Eukaryota; kingdom Viridiplantae; phylum Streptophyta; class Pinopsida; order Pinales; family Pinaceae; genus Pinus; species Pinus albicaulis. Next base: position 188,391,999 of record CM076570.1, on the reverse strand, counting down.
AGTCGAATTCAAGCATCCACTCCTCGTAGATTTACTTTCCAACACGGCCATGATCCTAGATTCGTGGACGTAGTGGTCTACGTGCTCTCCACCAACATGAACTTTAGGAGACAGTTATATTTCTTTGTTATATATAATGCGTTTGCATACGCATATAGAGTTAGTCGATGTTAGTCTATGTTATCTTTCATTAGTCTGCTCTGTAATGTGATTACGCTGTACTTGTGCCGTAACATTACTTTTCTGTAATGACTGCTTTTTAATATAAGAAGACTCTGTTTTGTTAACCGGAATTCGTATTTGAAGATCGTTTCCAAGGCTGGTGTAGAGGGCCCCTGCTCAGCTAAGGTTTTTGTGCATTAGTGTAAAATTCTCATTTCGTTTCTTTAAAGTTCATTGTGCCATACTCCATTCATATGTTTATATATTGCATTTGCTTCATTTCTGTTTATAAACTTCTATAGTTTCCATTTCACTTCTGTCTTTCATGTTTTATGATTGTTAATCACTGATCAGTGTTCTTGTTTCAGGTTATAGATAGGCAGCCCGGGCATTTTCATAGCTTTTTGACTAATGACATGGAACTAACATTGTTATGCTGCTAATTTGCTTTTCATAGTTTCTGTTTAAATTCAGTATTGCTCTGTTTATTTCAGTTTTGCTTATTTGTTTCAGTAGTTAAATTTAGATATATTAAGCTACTCATAGCATCTTCAGTTGCCTCCGAAAGCCACAGCTGGACTGATGGTGAGGAATTGTATTATGAAATGTGTAGTTTAGTATTAGTTTCTTTTCTGCAAATGTAAATATATTAAGCTGCTCATAGCATCTTCAGTTGCCTCCGAAAGCCACAGCTGGACTGATGGTGAGGAATTGTATTATGAAATGTGTAGTTTAGTATTAGTTTCTTTTCTGCAAATGTAAATATATTAAGCTGCTCATAGCATCTTCAGTTGCCTCCTAAAGCCACAGCTGGACTGATGGTGAGGGATTGTATTATGAAATGCGTAGTTTAGTATTAGTTTCTTTTCTGCAAATGTAAGATATATTAAATTGTGCATAACATCTTCAGTTGCCTCCGAAAGCCACAGCTGGAGTGATGGTGAGGGATTGAATCATGAATGTATGGTTTGATATTAGTTTTCTTTCTGCAATTTAGATATCAGTTACTCAAGTTATTTATGATTACTTCCGAAAATCATAGCTGGACTAATGATGAAGGATCAGAAGATAAATTGATGTAATCTGATTTAGATTTATTTTGTTGCAATTTTGAATTTCCTTAAGCATAGTTTCTTTTGTGTTTAGTCAACAGCAAGAATAGTTTGGTTTTCATGTTCATTAGTTCACTGTTTTGATTTATTAGATTAGCAGCATCTTTTTATTTCAGCAGCACATTTTCATTTCCTTTCAAGTCTTGTCATTGTAAATTTCAAATTGCTTTTTAAAGTTTCAAGTTGGTAAATCATTATAGGGGATATCATTTCCTTGAACAAACATAACCATACTTGTTTTCATCTTAGAACTTCCATTTCACCTTATAAAACCAAAAACGACAAAAAGTTAAGAAATAGGTTATCTTGCACATATAGTGCGCCGCACTTCATCAGCTTACGATTCCCGGATTGACAAATTAAATGCAGCAATTTAGGACACACTAAATTGACCAAACATGTTTCAAGGATCACTAACAATGGTGGAAGGATTCAGGTCGGGATTGGATCTAGTGTATCTTCAGGAAGCCAGTATGTCCAATTTCAAAAACAAATTTTCACTTTAAAAATTTTTCAATTATCATTCTGAAAATTTGTTTTTGAAATTGGACATACTGAATTCTCGAAGATACACTAGATCCAATTCATTGGGTTGATGTCTTCATCATTCTGAACATTATGGTGGTGTCCATTTGTCAAGTGGAGGCTCCAAAAAAGAGCGTAGCGCCCATGGCACTGTGCATTTGACATAATTTATGTGTGCCAAAATTACTCAAAAAACCAAAAATGCACTAAAGTGCCAAATGTGCCAAAAAATTGCCAAAATTGTAAGGTTACTTGCTGATAAAGTGTTTGAGGCATGAAGAGACACCTCAGAAATTATGTCTAACCTCTCCTTCTCCTTTTTCTTGGTCAAATTTTGAATTTTTGCATGGGCTCGTTTGAGCTTGGCCCTTGCAATTTTGTTCCTCATTGAGTAGTGCTTTTCCATTTTCCTCTGAATGTCATTATCCTTTTTGGACTTCTCTGGCAACTTCTCTAGATGTAAATTGGATCTATCAAGCCATGAATATCTATCCTTGCTAATCTCTAGGGCAAGAAAATCACTTGGAGTGAGCTACTCTTCCAACTTAGCTTCTTTCTGTCTCTCAAGGGCTAGAGCGCTTTTCAACCCTCTAGTCTTTGGTATCTGTCTTGGAGGTTGATCCTCCTCATCATCAATCTCACCAAAATTTTCCAAGGTTTCCTCTAGCAAGGCCTTAGCCTTTTTCGCCTCTCTTTATGCTTTGATGGTCCTGACCTCATTGATGATCTCCTTGGTCTTCAGCTGCTGATTTTCTTGCTCAAGAAAATAAATCACATACTATGCTCTGTCAAGATTAGCTTGAAGTTTACTAATATTTACTTATTTGCCTTTGATTACTGCACTAGTGATTTTGTTTTCATCTTCCTCATCTAGGTCAATCAACTTAAAATCCTATTCTGTTTCATGTTTATCCTCTTGCTCATCGATGATTGGCTCTTTAGCCTTTTCCTTGCCTTTGTCCACCTGTTTTGTTGATGAAGAATGCATGACCCCTTTCACTCCAAGTGAAGAAAACACATGCTTGTAGCCTCTCTAATAGGTCTTGGGAAATGGCTCAACATCAGTAACATTAGCCCAAGTTGCCTCAATGTCCTTCTCATTGCTTGATGAATCAGTATCATGATGTGATAATGAAGGGTTATGGAAAGGTGAGGAAGTAGGATCAACATGAGGTGAATGCATCTGACTAGGTGATGATGTATGAGCAGCAGGCTGAGATGGAGGAGTGGATATGGGAGGATGATATGATGAAGGGATACTCTACTCATGATGACTAGTTGTGGTATTGAAAGCTTCATTTGCAATGAATGTGTCCCATGGGATGTTCTTTTGCTCAAGCTGATGCATGACTATTATATTGATGAGGGAGTGGTGGAAAAGACTTTGCATTTGATGATTATAATCCCTCTTTTGTACTATGTATGCCATTTTGTCAATGCTGCGAGAGAGATAGTAGGGTATGTGAAGCATTTTAACTCTAGTGAAGTGCATGAGGAGTCAGATATGATATGAATAGAGTCGAGAAAACCTCCCCTCACAGGTGAATTATTTCATGATTATCTTCATCATAGGGTCATATCGATCAAGAAGATGAGAGAAGGGGAAAATGGTATTTTTGTCATCCTTGTATCTAGGTTTGAGATATGGTTCATAATAGCTCTGATCAAGGTTTCCTTGTTTAAACCATTTATCTCCCACATTAGGGATCCCTATAGCAACTGAAATGGCATTAGTGGACATGGTAAAAGTGACCCCAACAAGAATGACCTACTATCATGAAGATTTGTAATGAACAACCTTGTCAACATAGGGTGATACTGAATCTGCTGCACTTTCTCACAAAAATCAAAACAACCAACATGTTTAAAACATGACACAATGAGAGGAGAAGCCATGAGGTCCTTTTTTGTTAATAAAAAGACTTGGTCAATGAAAGGGTATCTCTCACCCATTTCATGATAGCATAGTGGCCACTCAAACAAAACTCCAATGACAACAACCGCATCTTACAGAATGCCCGTTAGGGGGTTCATATCTGATGATTTTCCCTCCTTTGTGATTACTTCTCTTTGGTGTTTGTTCCTCACTGACACCTCTGTCCTCCTCTTCAGACATTTTGAATTTGAAGGCTTTGGAAACCCTAGGGTAAATGGAATGAGATGAAGGGAGTGAGGGATGAGATGAATAGCTTAGGAAAATGGAGGGAATGAATGTAAATGAAAACCTAGGTATATGAAAACCCTAGGTTTTAACAATATTTATGACTGATATGTGTTTAGGGATATGAATACGGATTTAGTGCATGAAAATGGGGAGGAAATGGAAACTGCGGTTTCGTAGCAACAAGCACTTCAATTCAACTTTCTTATGAAACACCAAATATATTAGAGGAAAGGTGTCTTAGGCTCCACTTACTAATTTAAAGCTCCTTGAAGAAATTGGTGAGGAAATGAAGCTTGCTGGAGTTGGTGAAATGTTTTGAAACCCTCCCTGTGCAAGTGCACATCGTTCTGGAGGAACGTGCAGGGCCCAGGAAAACGCGCAACACCTCTATGAAAACACGCAGCGCCTATGGAAATTGGTGAGGAGTTATCATGCAAACGCGCAACACCTCCGGGTAAACGTAAAGCACCAAGGAAAACGCGCAACACCTGGGTGAAAATGCACAACACCTTGAAATTTTGACCCAAAATGCTCAGAAAACTTGAAATTTATCCTTTGCTGGAAACTCCTGATGGCTGAATGGATACAATGACTTGCTTTGAGATGTTTGAAAGGCTTTATAGCATAGTGGATTTGAAATTTTTATTTGAATCACCCACTTTTATAATGTTCACTTTTCCCTTTGGAATTTGGCACTGATACTCTTTATCTTTCTAAATTTTTGGCATCACAGTTTCATCAAGTTATGGAGTTTGGATTTCTTTTCTCCACTTAGGCCGGATGATTGCATTGACAACTTGGGATTAAATTTATTACATATGAGAACATAAAATTACATTTGGAAAAACATAAACATAAATAAATTACACATTTGAATTTTATATCAAAATGACATTTTGATATAAAAGTCATTAAAATAAAAAAATTACAACTTGAAATTATGAAAATTACATCATGACGATCTTATTTAGTCCCTCTCATATATGTGTTGACCTCATCTGAAATGAATGAGTGAACTTGAGAAATATATTAACCTAATGACCTAATGGGACTACTTTAGACCAGACTTTAATGAATGATATTTTGACTTAAAAGACTTCCAAGTGAAAATAGCATTTCCATAGGTGTAGTTATGCTCAAGGAGACATGAGAAAGAGTCAGCCAATATGATCTTCTAAGGGAGAATGAAGCTTATTGACAAGGACAACCACCAGTGGAACAATTTTATATCATGAACTAATGGAATGATGGAAAATTTCTTCAGAATGGGACACCTAAGTGTAGAAATTAGTATACATTAAGCATGCATAGATACAGATTCCCCTAATCTCACAATATTTAACTTCTTGCAAAATATAAAATCATTCCACTGTTAATATTTTGCAGAAAATTAATTGCACACACATGTGAAGCATAAATAAAAAAAATCGCACATAACACAGTTGTTTAACGAGAAAGCCTGAAGCTGAAAACCCCAACTATCATATATTATGTATCATGGAGATCATGTAACAATCTCATACAAAGCTTAGTACATCAAGCTCTTAGTACAATACAATCGTCACACACTAATCAAGAAAAATTTTCAAATCCATGCATCAATTTTTTCCCTCTTGCTTGCCTCCCTCCACTACGCAATCCCTGCTGAAGAACAGCTCTGAATGCATTCGAATTACCCTTGCCTTGACTACGAAATCCTCATTTCCAACTCCACTGTGTGTGTGATGCAATTAATGCATCACTATAGTCACAACAGATAGTCCATATTGCCCTTTCACCTATCTCTCCACTGGGTCTCCATTGGAGCTGCCATGCACTGTAGTTAACTATTGTATTGTTTAGTTGATTAATGAGTTATTATTTGTGAATTAATTAACTAATTAATTCACTCCACTCTCACTAGTGCATCATTCAGTTAGACTAGATACAACTAGCTCAACTGAGTCTAACTGAGTTAAACTGAATACAACTCCATAAAATACTCTTCCAACTCTTTCATAACTTTGCCACATGAGTTGTAACTAATTCCTCCATGCATGAACCACTATTTGCCCTTGGGAATTGCGTAATTCCCTCAGCCCACTGATTTTCCAAATTCTTGCACAAAAATTAAGTGCTCCAAGAGAATAAGTTGTTGTTTATTGTCGGATTATTATTAAGAGCTAATAATAATCAACACTTCTATTTTTAGATCGACGATCTATAAATAGACTTCACCCAATATTCTAAAAATAGAATTTCATCTATTTTTCCAACTTGATCAACCATCCACAAATAGCATCCTGCAACTTTTGAAATATGATCACCATGTCTAAAAATAGACATAGTCTAAAAATAGACTTGCACCAAAAATAGTCTGCGGGCCCACTTAGTGAAGGTGAATCTTTTCACTAAGCTCATCATCTTGTTGAATATCAACACTCCCTCTCAACAAGATGGGGATTATCCTTCACCCCGATACTGCCTCTATGGTATTCGAATTTTCTCCTGGTGAGCGCCTTAGTCAAAAATTCTGCATCCTGATCTTCCGTAGGAATGTAATGAAGCAACATGATCTTCCGCTGCACATAATCTCTGATATGATGATACTGAATATCAATATGTTTAGATCTATCATGAAACACATGATTAACCGAGAGTTTAATGCAACTTTGATTATCACAATGTATCACTATGGGATCTAAATGTGAACCGAACAAACTGACCAGGATCTTCCTCATCCAGATAGCCTCACATGCAGCTTGACTTGCTGCCATGTTTTATGCTTCCGCTAAACTGAGTGCCAAAAATATTTGTTTCCTGTTGTACCAAGAAATTGTCGTAGATCTGATACTGAAAATCCCTACTGACGTGCTCTTTCTGTCTGTTGGGATTCTTGCCCAATCTGCATCCATGAAGCCATGCAACTTCACCTCATTTGTCTTTCTATACAATAAACCATACTCAGATGTGCCCGTGAGATATCTCAAGACATGCTTTCCTGCCTTCCAAAATAGCTTGGTAGGCTTAACCATCTCTTGTGAAATCTGGTTCACTGCATCGCATATGTCTGGTCTTGTATTAACTAAATACATGAGTGAACCCACCAACTGTCGATAAACAGTGGCATCCACTACCTCTGCCGATGTAGCATCCTCTTTCCTCCAATTTCCTGGAAGAGGAGTTTCGATAGGCTTGCAGCCTTTCATGTGAAACTTCTCTAGTATATCCTAGGCATACTTGCCTTGAGACACAAACAATTCACCTTCCTGCTGCCATATTTCCAATCCAGGGAAATAATGAAGGAGGCCCAAATCCTTCATCTCAAACTCCTTTGCAAGATCTGCTTTGCATGAGTGTATCAACTGCTCATCACCCGTTAGTATTAAATCATCAACATAAATAAAAATGATTAAAAACTTACACTCCACCACAATTTGGTACAGGTTTGCATTTGCCTCACTCCTAGTGAAGCCAAGTCCAGTGAAATAGTTGTCGATCCGAGTGTACCAAGCACATGGTGCTTGTTTCAGCCCATACAACGCTCTTTTGAGCCTGCAGACATCTGACTCACTGCTGAAGATCTCAAATCCTTCAGGCTACTCAATGTACACCTCTTCCTCAATGATCCCATTAAGGAACACAGTATTCACATCCATCTGATGAATGTGCCAACGCATCTATGCTGAGAGAGAAATGATGGTCCATATGGACGAATACTGTGCGACAGGTGCAAAGGTTTCTTCATAGTCAATCCCATCGATCTGTGAGAAGCCCCAGGAAACAAATCTTGCCTTATACTTCTCGACGCTCCCATTAACAGCTTGCTTTACCTTTTCGATCCATCTTGATCCTACAACTAATTTTCCCACCAGCCTTGGAACAATCTCCCAAGCACTGTTTCTGACAATGGAGTCATACTCCTCCACCATGGCATCTACCCATGTGGGCTCCTGTACTGCTTCTTCAAAATAATATGGCTCTGTCATGATACACTTGCTCATAAGAGCCATGTATCCAGTAAATCGGTCAGGTGACTGTCTTTGTCTGCACAGTGATGTAGGGACTCCTACATTCTGTGTCGCATCAAGCTTCAATCTCTCAGCTTCTGTGGTATGCTTTTTGCCTTGTCTGATGTTTGGTTTTGCATAAGTGGACTCCTCCACTCTATGAATCTCCTCCTGTGACTAATCCACATCTAGAGGCTCATCTTTGGGAACAAGAACTTCCTCCACCGCATGTAAGTGTAGCTCCCACTCAAGTGACAAATTCATGGCTTTCATCTCATTTAATTTTATATCCCAACACACCAGAGTCATCCAACTGTCTGGAAAATACACACGATAATTATGGGGTGTTTCTGTGTACCCCACAAATATCCCAACTTCTGCAGTCAGCTCCAGCTTCTTCCTGGCGTCCTTTTTCACATGAATGTAAAGAGATGAGCCAAAAATATTCAAATGAGAAATATCAGGCTTCTTACTAGTAAAAGCTTCTTCAGGTGTACTCATGCCAAGTACTCTATGAGGACAATGATTTTGCACATAAACCGCAGTGTTGCATGCTTCCTCCCACAAGTGAATCGGTAGGCCCTGGTCATGTAGCATTTCTCGTGCAACAGCCACGCTCATTCTGTTCTTCCTCTCAACGACCCCATTCTGCTGTGGGTTATGAGGCGCTATGAGTTCTCTTCAAATTCCTTCTTTGCTACAAAATTCTTTGAATTCGCTCGAGATGTATTCACCACCATTATCGCTCCGTAGAGCTTTCACTTACTTCCCCGACTCCTTCTCCACCAATGCTTTGAACTCACAGAACTTTGAGAACGTTTCACTCTTCTTCTGCATGAAGAAGATCCAACATATACGAGAATATTTATCAACAAATATAACATAATACCTGTGTTTTTCTGTTGAAGCAACCGAGAAAGGTCCACACACGTTTGTGTGAATTCTCTCCAGGATCACCGAAGCACAGTTATCCTTCTCGTGAAAGGTGGCCTTCAAAAACTTACCCATATTACATCCCTTGCATTGATTTGACTGTGCAAGAGTACCCTTGGGAAGTCCAGTAGAAATCTGCTGCAAAATATTTAAAGCACCATGGTGAAGATGGCCCAATCTCCTGTGCCATAATTCACCCTCTTCCCGGCTCACCACTTCTTCTGCTTTTCCCACCATTGCAGTGCAACCATCTACCTCTAGTTTGTAGAGATTCTTAATTCGAACCCCTATCTTCTTGGTTTGACCCGTTGTTTTATGTCAAAGGAAGGTTTTTCCATCACTGAAAACAACATCATAACCTTTGTCTTCCAGCATTGCGACCGAGACCAAGTTCTTATTCAGACCTCGAAGATGCATAACATTCTTCAACAAGAATGGATTGCTGGAATCCCTCTCAAAGGTAATGGTCCCAATGCCAGTCGCACTGTACTGACCATCACCACCCATCTCTATATGCATCTCGAGGTCCATCTCCTCCAAGTCACTAAACAACTCTTTGTCTCCCATCATATGGAAAGGCACACCACTATCAAGATACCACACTGATCCCATTGCGCTTGAAACCAAGCATGTGATCAAACATAAATAAAGTTCAAATTGCCAGGCTAAGGCCTCTCTAGTTGCAGCTCTAGCAGCCTTATTGTTCTTATTCTTCTGTGGGAAGTTAGTGGCGAAATTCCCATGTTAGTGACAGTGAAAACACTTCACTTTGGACAAATCTTGCTTCTTGCCTTTAGCATCAGAATTTGAAGGAAATTTCTTCCCCTTCCCTTTCCTTGCTTTGGTAGCGAAAGTGAAATTCTCTTCATCTTCATTCTTCGATGAAGATCCATCCTTGGAATCCCACCTTATCTCCTTTTGCATAAGATCCGACCAAAGTCGCTCCCATCCCGACAATTTCTCCCGTTCATTGACATATTATTCGTAGCTATGCCAACTCTTCAGAAGCCCAAGGAGAGCCAAGCTCACCAAGTCTTCATCATCAACAGTAACCCCCACACTTCCCAGTTCATCCTTGTAGTGGAAAAACTTCATGAGGTATTTTGGAATACTATCACCCTTCTCCATTTTTATTTTTCAGAGCTTGTATTTAAGCGCCAACTTCCTATGGTCACTTCTGATTTGGAACAAGTCTGTCAAAGCCTTCCACATTAAGAATGGAGTGGATTTCCCGTGAAGGCTGGACACAATATGGTCCTTCACACCTTCCAAAAGAATTATTCTCGTCTTTGCTGTCTTCTTTTTCCATGCATCAAGTAATGCAACATCGCTAGATCTCGACTTAGGAACATCGCTATCAATGAACTCCTTCAGTCCATTATCCTCCAGCACTGCCTCCATCCTGTCCTTCCAGGATATGTAATTCGAGCTCCCATCAAGGGCATACTCCAATCGCAACCCATTGAAAGCCATTTCAATGTATACTCAACTTATGCACCAAGAATCTTCTGTAGCAAATTCGAATTGTCCACCAGCACAAACTCACCAATTCTTAACAATTGAAATCTTCAAGAATTAACAATGCTCTAATACCATGTAGAAATTAGTATACATTAAGCATGCATAGATCCAGATTCCCCTAATCTCACAATATTTAACTTCTTGCAAAATACAAAATCATTCCACTGTTAATCTTTTGTGGAAAATTAATTTCACACACATGTGAAGCATAAATAAAAACAATCGCACATAACACAATTGTTTAACGAGAAAGCCTAAAGCTGAAAACCCCAAATATCATATATTATGTATCATGGATATCATGTAACAATCTCATACAAAGCTTAGTACATCAAGCTCTCAGTACAATACAATCGTCACACACTGATCAAGAAAAATCTGCAAATCCATGCACCGATCTTTGCCCTCCTGCTAACCTACCTCCACTGCGCAATCCCTGCTAAAGAATAGCTCTGAATGAATTCGAATTACCCTTGCCTTGACTGTGCAATCCTCATTGGAAACTCCAATGTGTGTGTGATGCAATCAATGCATCACTATAGTCACAATAGATAGTCCATCTTCGTCCTTTCACCTATCTCTTCCATTGGGTCTCCACCGGAACTCGCCATGCACCGTAGTTAATCGTTGTATTTTTCGCCTGATTAATGAGTTATTATTTGTGAATTAATTAACGACTTATTCAATCCACTCTCACTAGTGTATCATTCAGTTAGACTAGATACAACTAGCTCAACTGAGTCTAACTGAGTTAAACTGAATACAACTCCATAAACTACTCTTCCAACTCTGTCATAACTTTGCCACTTGAATTCTAACTGAGTCCTCCATGCATGAACCACCAGTTTCCCTTGAGAATTGCGTAATTCCCTCAACCCACTGATTTTCCAAATCTGTGCACTGAAATTGAATGCTCCAAGAGAATAAGTTGTTGTCGGATTATTATTAAGAGCTAATAATAATCGACACTTCTTTTTTTAGATCAATGATCTATAAATAGACTTTAGCCAATATTTTAAAAATAGAATTTCATACATTTTTCCGACTTGATCAACCATCCACAAATATCATCCTGCAACTTCTGAAATATGATCACCATGTTTAAAAATAGACATAGTCTAAAAATAGACTTGCACCAAAAATAGCCTGTGGGCCCACTTAGTGAAGGCGACTCTTTTCACTAAGCTCATCATCTTTTTGAATATCAACAGTCCCTCCCAAAAATATAGGGATTATCCTTCAACCCGATACTGCCTCTATGGTATTCAAATTTTCTCCTAGTGAGCACCTTCGTCAGAATATCTGCATCTTGATCTTCCATAGGAATGTACTGAAGCAACGTGATCTTCCACTGCACACAACCTCTGATATGATGATACAGAATATCAATATGTTTAGATCTATCATGAAACACAGGATTAAACACAAGTTTAATGCAACTTTGATTATCACAATGTATCACTGTGGGATCTAAATGTGAACCGAACAAACCAACCAAGATCTTCCCCATCCAGATAGCCTCACATGCAGCTTGAATTGATGGCATGTATTCTGCTTCCGCTGAACTGTGTGCCACGAATCTTTGTTTCCTACTGTACCAAGAAATTACCATAGATCCGATACTAAAAATCCCTCCTGATGTGTTCGTTCTTTTTTTTGGGCTTCCTGCCTAATCTGCATCCGTGAAGCCATGCAACTTCACCTCATCCGTCTATCTGTACTATAAACCATACTCAGATGTGCCCCTAAGATATCTCAGGACATGCTTGGATGCCTTCCAAAAGATCTTGGTAGGCTTAACCATCGCTTGTGAAAGTTGGTTCACTGCATAGCATATGTCTGGTCTTGTATTAACTAAATACATGAGCGAACCCACCAACTGTTGATAAAAAGTGGCATCCACTACCTCTGCCGATGTAGCATCCTATTTCCTCCAATTTCCTGGAAGAGGAGTGTCGATAGGCTTGAAGCCTTGCATGTGAAACTTCTCCAGTATCTCCCGAGCATACTTGCCTTGAGACACAAACAATTCACCTTCCTGCTGCCATATTTCCAATCCAAGGAAATAATGAAGGAGGCCCAAATCCTTCATCTCAAACTCCTTTGCAAGATTTGCATTGCATGAGTGTATCAACTGCTCATCACCCGTTAGTATTAAATCATCAACATAAATAACAATGATTAAAAACTTACCCTCCACCACAATCTGGTACAGGTTTGCATCTGCCTCACTCTTAGTGAAGCCAAGTCTAGTGAAATAGCTGTCGATCTGAGTGTACCAAGAACGTGGTGCTTGTTTCAGCCCATACAACGCTCTTTTGAGCCTGCACACATACGACTCACTGCTAAAGATCTCAAATACTTTAGGTTGCTCAATGTACACATCTTCCTCAATGATCCCATTAAGGAATTCAGTCTTCACATCCATCTGATGAATGTGCCAACCCATTTGCGCTGAGAGAGCAAGGATGGTCTGTATGGAAGAATACCGTGCAACAAGTGCAAAGGTTTCTTCATAGTCAATCCCCTCAGTTTGTGAGAAGCCCTGGGCAACAAATATTGCCTTATACTTCTCGACGGTCCCATCAACAACTTGCTTTACCTTGTAGATCCATCTTGATCCTACAACTGATTTTCCCACCGGCCTTGGAAAAATCTCCCAAGCACTGTTTCTGACAATGGAGTCATACTCCTCCACCATGGCATCTACCCATGTGGGATCCTTCACTACTTCTTCAAAATAAGATGGCTTTGTCACGATACACTTGCTCATAAGAGCCATGTATCTAGTAAATCAGTCAAGTTACTGTCTCTGTCTGTGCTATGATGTAGGGACTCCTACATTCTATGCCACATCAAGCTTCAGTCTCTCAGCTTTTGTCGTACACTTTCTGCCTTGTCTGATGTTTGGTTCTACATGAGTGGACTCCTCCACTCCATGAATCTCCTCCTGTGGCTGATCCACATCTAGAGGCTCATCTTTGGGAACAAGAAGTTCCTCCTCCACATGCAAGTGTAGCTCCCTCTCAAGCGAAAAATTCATGCCTTTCACCTCATTGAATTTTATATCCCGACGCACCACAGCCATCCAAATGTCTGGAAAACACACACGATAATTATGGGGTGTTTCTGTGTACCCCACAAATATCCCAACTTCTACAGCCAGCTCCAGCTTCTTCCCAGTGTCCTTTTTCACATGAATGTAAAGAGATGAGCCAAAAATAGTCAAATGAGAAATATCGGGCTTCTTACCAGTAAAAGCTTCTTTAGGTGTACTCATGCCAAGTACTCTATGAGGACAACGATTTTCCACATAAACCGCAGTGTTGCATGCTTCCACCCACAAGTGCATCGGTAGGCCCTGGTCGTGCAACATCGCTCGTGCAACTGCCAAGATCGTTCTGTTCTTCCTCTCAGTGACCCCATTCTGCTGTGGGTTATGAGGCACTATGATTTCTCTTCGAATTCCTTCTTTGCTACAGAAGTCTTTGAATTCGCCTGAGAAGTATTCACCACCATTATCACTCCGTAGAGCTTTCACTTGCTTCCCCGACTCCTTCTCCACCATTTCTTTGAACTCACAGAACTTTGAGAACGTTTCACTCTTCTTCTGCATGAAGAAGATCCAGCGTCTACAAGAATAGTCATAAAAAAATATAACATAATACATGTGTTTTTTTGTTGAAGCAACCAAGAAAGGTCCACACACGTCTGTGTGAATTCTCTCTAGGATCACCGAAGCACGATTCTCCTTCTCATGAAAGGTGGTATTCACAAACTTAGCCATAGTACATCCCTTGCACTGATCTGACTGTGCAAGAGTACCCTTGGGAAGTCCAGTAGAAATTTGCTGCAAAATATTCAAAGCGCCATGGTGAAGATGGCCCAATCTCCTGTGCCATAATTCGCCCTCATCCCGGCTCACCACTTCTTCTGCTTTTCCCACCATTGCAACATAGCCATCTACCTCCAGCTTGTAGAGATTCTTAATTCGATCCCCTATTTTCTTGGTTTTTCATTGTTTTATGTCGAAGGAAGGCTTTTCCCTCACTGAAAACGACATCATAGCCTTTGTCTTCTAGCATTGCCACCTAGACCAAGTTCTTCTTTAGACCTGGAACATGCATAAAATTATTCAACAAGAATGGATTACCAGACTCCCTCTCAAAGCTAATGGTACCAATTCTAGTCACACTGTAACGACCATCTTCGCCCATCTCTATATGCATCTCGAGGTCCTTCTCCTCCAAGTCACTAAACAACTCTTTGTCTCCCGTCATATGGAAAGATGCACCACTATCAAGTACCACACCGATCCCATTGCGCTTGAAACCGAGCATGCGATCAAATAGAAATAAAGTTCAAATTACTAGGCTAAGGCCTCTGCAGTTGCAGCTCCAGCAACCTTCTTGTTCTTCTTCTTCTGTGGGCAGTTAGTTGCGAAATGCCCATGTTCGTGACATTGAAAACACTTGTCTTTGGAAAAATCTTGCTTCTTGCCTTTAGCATCAGATTTTGAAGGAAATTTCTTCCCCTTCCCTTTCCTTGCTTTGGCAGCCAAAGCGCAATTCTCTTCATCTTCATTCTTTGATGAAGATCCATCCCTGGTACCCCACCTTATCTCCTCGTGCACAAGATCCGACCAAAGTCGCTCCCATCCCGACAGTTTCTCCCGTCCATTGACAGAGTCTTCGTAGCTATGCCAAATCTTCAGAAGCCCAAGGAGAGCCAAGCTCACCACATCTTCATCATCAACAGTAACCCCCACACTTCCCATTTCATCCTTGAAATGGACAAACTTCGTGAGGTATTTTGGAATACTGTCGCCCTTCTCCATTTTTATTTTCTGAGCTTGTCTTTAAGCGCTAACTTCCTATGGTCACTTCTGATTTGGAACAAGTCTATCAAAGCCTTCCACATTAAGAATGGAGTGGCTTTCCTGTGAAGGCTGGACACAATATGGTCCTTCACAGCTTCCAACAGAATTCTTCTCGTCTTTGCTGTCTTCTTTTTCCATGCGTCAAGTAATGCAACATCGCTAGATCTCGGCTTAGGAACATTGCTATCGATGAACTCCTTCAGTCCATTATCCTCCAGCATCACCTCCATCCTATCCTTCCAGGATATGTAATTCGAGCTCCCATCAAGGGCATACTCCAATCTCAACCCATTGAAAGCCATTTCAATGTATACTCAACTTCTACACTGAGAATCTTATGTAGCAAATTTGAATTGTTCACCAGCACAAACTCACCAATTCTTCAGAATTGAAATATTCAAGAATTAACAATGCTCTGATACCATGTAGAATTTAGTATACATTAAGCATGTATACATCCATATTCCCCTGATCTCATAATATTTAACTTCTTGCAAAATACAGAATCATTCCACTGTTAATATTTTGCAGAAAATTAATTGCACACACATGTGAAGCATAAATAAAAACAATCGCACAGAACAAAGTTGTTTAACGGGAAAGCCCGAAGCTGAAAACCCAAAATACCATATATAGTGTATCATGGAGATTATGTAAAAATCTCATACAAATATTATTACATCAAGCTCTCAGTACAATACAATCTTCACACACTAATCAGGAAAAATCTGCAAATCCATGCACCGATCTTTGCCCTCTTGCTAGCATGCCTCCACTACGCAATCCCTATTGAAGAATAGCTCTGAATGAATTAGAATTACCCTTGCCTTGACTGCGCAATCCTCATTGGTAACTCCAATGTGTGTGTGATGCAATTAATGCATCATTATAGTCACAACAGATAGTCCATCTTTCCCTTTCACCTATCTCTCCACTGGGTCTCCAATAGAACTGTCATGCACTATAGTTAACTGCTGTATTTTTCAGTTGATTAATGAGTTATTATTTGTGAATTAATTAACTAATTAATTCACTCCACTCTCACTAGTGTATCATTCAGTTAGACTAGATACAACTAGCTCAACTGAGTCTAACCGAGTTAAACTGAATACAACTCCATAAACTACTCTTCCAACTCTGTCATAAATTTTCCACTTGAGTTCTAACTAATTCCTCCATGCATGAACCACCAGTTTCCCTTGGGAATTGCGTAATTCCCTCAACCCACTGATTTTCCAAATTCTTGCACTGAAATTAAGTGCTCCAAGAGAATAAGTTGATGTTTATTGTTAGATTATTATTAAGAGCTAATAATAATTGACACTTCTATTTTTAGATCGATGGTCTATAAATAGACTTCGCCCAATATTCTAAAAATATAATTTCATCTATTTTTCCAACTTGATCAACCATCCACAAATAGCATCCTGCAACTTCTGAAATATGATCACCATGTCTAAAAATAGACAGTCTAAAAATAAACTTGCGCCAAAAATAGCCTGCGGGGGCCCACTTAGTGAAGGCAACTCTTTTCACTAAGCTCATCATCGTTTTGAATCTCAACACTCCCTCTCAACAAGATAGGGATTATCCTTCACCCCGATAATGCCTCTATGGTAGTCGAATTTGCCACAAAAATAAGTTCTTGCAACAAAAAAAGGGATGAAACCTTACATTTTTTTTTATTTCATTTTCTTTGTGGCAGCCACACAACACTTTCCACCCTCTATTATCGTATAGAAAACCTTTATCACCACTCACATAGTCTTTAACAAAATAGAGAGTTCCTGGTCTGTAAACGAAGTAAGTGAGATTAACAAAGGGTCAACCAACGAGGGAGACAAGACCATTCCCTTTGCATTGTGAAATCACAAACCTTAAACCATGGTAGCACCATTGAGATGGGGAATTGAGGGGGAAATGACATCAATGTCCATTACAAGTAGAAACTTTTCGGTTTTAAGAGAAATGAGATTGCAGGCTATTGTAATGTGCCCATACTCATTTTAAACCCTTGCTAGCTGACCACTCTTAGGAATATCTGCAGTCATTGAAGCCACAACCAAGGTTGTGCTCCATTGCCTCTTTGTATATAAAACCATAAAACTTAAATGAAAAAAAAGGAGAAATGAACCAATATGCCTAGTGGGAACGGTTTTTTTCCAAGTCCTCCATTCTAGAGTGAGGGGAGGGAACATGGGCCTCATGCAAGGTTGCATGTTTCCTAACACTCCAATTGCATTGCCTAACCCTCTAGTTTAGACATGGGTGTTGTTTAAATATTTGTATTCTTCTTTATTTATTTTCATTTTTACCCTAATTATTTCAATTTTAATCTTATTATTTTGATCTTGTTAGCCTATCCAGTAGGAAGGAGAGGAATTAAATGATGGAGGTTATGCTGGTGACAATCAAGATTGTTCTAGAGATTGGGGTTGGGTTCAATCCTAACCAAAAAGGTGAGACAGAGTAGAGTTTATACACATAATATGATGAAAAGCAAAGGATATATATATAGTCTAACTTATAGACGAAATAACATTTCTCATTGGAATTCACAAAAAATTGGCATTACAATTTCAAGGTTTTTTGTTGTTTAAAATGTATTTTTGAATGCATAAATGGATTCAACACCCTAAGAAACTCGAATTATGTAGATTAAACAATTTAAATTTTTTTTTTTAATTCTCTATCGAATTTTAATTAAAATTAACCATAAAAGATGTCGTAAAAAACTAGCACCGTTAATTATCCTTAATTTCAATTACTAAGGTGTAATGGTGGGGATATGTAATTGAGGATTAATTAAATAAATTGTGATTAAAAAAATGATAATTAATGATTGATTCACTTAATTAAATAGTAGTCACACTTAATTAATTTAGAGACTTTTTTAATATTGTAAACATAATAATTAATTAATTAATCAATATTTTTCTAGGGTTGTCGAGAGCGCACAATCAGATCTCTGGTTCCCCTAGACGTGGGTTGTTTGCGCGCCCCCCCCCCCCCCCCTCTCTCCCTAGAATAAAGAGAGATTCGAATTCCAAGCGATGATCTTTGTTATTGAAAAATGTCCCCGCAAAAGAGATTTGAATGCAAAGTTTATTCAAAAAAGCAGAAGACATCCCTTTGATAGAGTTTCCATCGGGTGTGAGAATAAATTAGTCACCTTCTCGGAGCGAGCCCACATAGGGAAGTTCACTAGGATGTGGCCATCCCCAAAATCAATGTAGGTATGGATAGAAAAAACCTGGAGATCAATCATGACTTGTAATAACAAGTTATATGCTATTGGTAATGGATTTTTTCCCTTCCTATTCAAGAACAAAGAAGACAAAGATATTGTTTTCCGAAATGGACCTTACTTCTTTAGAAATAAGGGGGATGTATCTCAACAAGTGGATACTGGAATTTAATCCAAACGAAGACATCCCTCTTAGAGTCGGTCTTTACATCCCTCTGTCAGAGATCATTTCTCTTATTGCATTTCATTTTTAGGTGTCTCATTCCGCTCATTCATCTGCATTCCGTTAGGGGCATGTCATCATCTGACGGAAGGGTCTCTTCACTATTTTCCCTCATGTTTGTACCTGCTGGGTTGGTCGAAATTTATCAAAATTAGTTAAAGTTGATTTCAGTCATTTTCAGTCATAGATGGTCTTGTGGTCAAAAAAGAGTCTTTCAGTTACTAGGTCTAGGGTTTGGTCTTTATAACGTCAAATAATGCCCGCAAGCCATGAGGATGTCTTCAATAAGTTTTCATTTCAATATTTTCATCATTAATAATGCTCAAGGATGTTTCTTCTTCAAAACTCTGTTTTGAAGAAGAAATCGTCAAATTAATTGTTTTTAATAAGTATGTGTTTTAAAGTTTTCCACCATGAATTACTTCAAATGCAGCCTCTGGTCATCCTTTTTCGGAATCCAATGCCACCATCCCTTCAAAAAATCAACCAAGAAAGCCATCAATTCAGCCAAAAATCAAAAAGGAAACTTGAAGAACAGAGTTGTATTAAAAGTGAAGAAATGCCAATTTTGAAACATTACAAAGTGTGTCTTTACAAAGAAAAAATCAAAGCCATGTCTTTATGAAGATATTTCTATGTGTATCAATGTCATTTGCATTCAAGAGATCATTTGAAAGCCGACTCAAGCTGTGGAAGGGCGAAACTGTAATTTTCAAAGCCAAGACTTTGTTGAGACTCTGCGCGGCGCATTGGGTAAGCGCGCGACGCACATAGGCTGTGAGACGCATTGGGAGGTTTGCCAAAGTGTATTTTTCCTCTGGCGCGGCGCATCCACGGGGCGCGGCACACTGGGCTTGTGCGCGGCGCACAGAGCCTTAAAGACACAAATTCATCATGGCTCCATAAAAAATCAAATCTATTCAACTCATTTGTTCCAAGTAAGTTTGACAACGCTTTTTCAGTGATTTTAGTCATGTGTGGTGTTGTTTGGAGGCAAAGACATTAGAGTTTTGGTTGGTGAAAAACAAACCATATTTCCATATCAAAATCTGCTCCCTTAGGGTTTGTAATGAAGTGTTGAATTTCGATTATTGCTGCTAAACACTCCCACTCCATTGTTCATTCGTGTTCCCATCACTGTCATACTGTTATCACAGTCCTTTCCTCTTCCCTATGTCTCAAACCAATCATATTCCTTATACCCCGTTTTCCCTATCACTAAACCCTACTACATCTCCCATTCCCATATCACTTATAAAATCCCCAAATCCCGAAGTCCCCCAAACGATCAGTATGTTGTCCTTCCTCAAATTTCATAATGATTAAATTGCACCCCTTTGTTTTATAATTACCACAGTCCCTCATTTCTTACTTGGTACATATTTGACATATTTGGTATTGAAGAATAAATATTTTCACCACATATCTATCAGCATATACTTGTTATACACATTGCAAAGCACCATGTCGAGCAGATTCATCATATGAAGCTGAAATATGAGCGGAAAATGATTCAACCACGAGCTTAATGTCTGAGGAAGCCATCAGTCAAAATCAAAGGAAACTTGAAGAACATAGTTGTATTAAAGTGAAGAAATGCCAATTTTGAGACATTACAATGTGGTGCTACAAAGAAAAAATCAAAGCCATGTCTTTATGAAGATATTTCTATGTGTATCAATGTCATTTGCATTCAAGAGATCATGTGAAAGCCGACTCAAGTTGTGGAAGGGTGAAACTGTAATTTTCAAAGCCAAGACTGTGTTGAGACTTTGCGCGGTGCATTGGGTAAGTGCGCGACGCATTGGGCAGTTTGCCACAGTGTATTTTTCCTCTGGCGTGGCGCATCCACGGGGCGCGGCGCACTGGGCTTGTGCACGGCGCACAGAGCCTTAAAGACACAAATTCATCACGGCTCCATAAAAAATCAAATCGATTCGACTCATTTGTTCCAAGTAAGTTTGACAACACTTGTTCAGTGATTTTAGTCATGTGTGGTGTTGTTTGGAGGCAAAGACATTAGAGTTTTGGTTGGTGAAAAACAAACCCTATTTCCATATCAAAATCTGCTCCTTAGGGTTTTTAATGAGAGTGTTTAAGTTTGATTGTACGTAACTACTCCCTCCATTGTTCATTCATGTTCCCATCAACGTCATGCGTTATCCATGAGTCCTTTTCCTCTTCCTACTGTCTCAAACCAATCATATTCCTTCGTACCCCATTTTCCCTATCACTAAACCCTACATCTCCCACTCCCATATCACTTATAAAATCCCCAAATCCGAAGTCCCCCAAACGGTCAAGTGACTGTCCTTCCACTCAAATTTCACTTGACAGTCCATTACACCCACTGTTTATAATTACCACAGTCCCTCATTTCTTACTTGGTACATATTTGACATATTTGGTATTGAAAGACAAACTCTTATTTTCACCACATATCTATCAGCATATACTTGTTATACACATTGCAAAGCACCATGTCAGAGACAGATTCATCATATGAGCAAGAATATGAGCAGGAAAATGATTCAACCACCGAGCTTAATGTACCGAGGAAGCCATCAATTCAGCCAAAAATCAAAAAGGAAACTTGAAGAACATAGTTGTATTAAAAGTGAAGAAATGCCAATTTTGAAACATTACAAAGTGGGTCTTTACAAAGAAAAAATCAAAGCCATGTCTTTATGAAGATATTTCTATGTGTATCAATGTCATTTGCATTCAAGAGATCATGTGAAAGCCGACTCAAGTTGTGGAAGGGTGAAACTGTAATTTTCAAAGCCAAGACTGTGTTGAGACTTTGCGCGGCGCATTGGGTAAGTGCGCGACGCATTGGGCAGTTTGCCACAGTGTATTTTTCCTCTGGCGTGGCGCATCCACGGGGCGCGGCGCACTGGGCTTGTGCACGGCGCACAGAGCCTTAAAGACACAAATTCATCACGGCTCCATAAAAAATCAAATCGATTCGACTCATTTGTTCCAAGTAAGTTTGACAACACTTGTTCAGTGATTTTAGTCATGTGTGGTGTTGTTTGGAGGCAAAGACATTAGAGTTTTGGTTGGTGAAAAACAAACCCTATTTCCATATCAAAATCTGCTCCCTTAGGGTTTTTAATGAAGTGTTTAAGTTTGATTATTTTTGCTAAACACTCCCACTCCATTGTTCATTCGTGTTCCCATCACTGTCATACTGTTATCACAGTCCTTTCCTCTTCCCTCTGTCTCAAACCAATCATATTCCTTGTACCCCATTTTCCCTATCACTAAACCCTACTACATCTCCCACTCCCATATCACTTATAAAATCCCCAAATCCCGAAGTCCCCCAAGCAGTCAAGTGACTATCCTTCCACTCAAATTTCACTTGACAGTCCATTACACCCACTGTTTATAATTACCACAGTCCCTCATTTATTACTCGATACATATTTGACATATTTGGTATTGAAAGACAAACTCTTATTTTCAGCACACATCTATCAGCATATACTTGTTATACACATTGCAAAGCACCATGTTAGAGACAAATTCATCATACGAGCAAGGATATGAGCAAGACAGTGACTCAACCACAGAGCTAAATGTACCGAGGAGGTCTCATAAAAGTGGCAGGCACGTCAGAGAAGAGCCCACTTCCTTGACTCAATTGTAGGCTTGCCCGCTTGCAATGACATGCTTTTAGCAACATTCATGTTTTCAGTATTGTGAGATGATTTCTCAGATTCAGCATCATCAGGAGTTGGTTCGCTTATTTTTCCAACATTTGCGTGATGGCCATGTAAACCTTGCTGGAGTGAACTTCACCTTGACACCAGAAACCATTTCTCAGGCGACCAGGATACCAAACATAGGTGAAGAGTGGAACAAGAGACAGTAGCTGGATAGAGAATATTATGAACCTTACATCAAGCCTGGTTATATGAGGCAGCTCAGCAGGGTGTTTCCTTTCAGATTCTTGAAGGAGTCTTATGCGCCATTAATGAAGCTCATCATTAGATACTTCAGTTGCGAGGGTAGATTCTCACGCCTTTATGCATACCACATCAGACTTTTGATGAATTTCACGAGAGTGAGACTGATGAATATTCCATACTTCATGTGCTGAAACATAGAGCGGATGACTACCCTTGTGCAGAAGAAGACTCCAGAGCAGCAACATAACAGCCTTTATCATTACGTGCTCATCAAGATGATTGTGGTACATCAGCTTGGATTGCAGGGCATTGCATGGGAGGAGTTCATTTCCCGTGACTTCTTTACAGCCCCGCAGCCTCCTCCAAAGATTTTTCACGATGCAGGTGAGCCTTCACATCAGTTTAAGGTTCCTAAGACAGAGCCTATCGGTGTTCCAGTGTGTGTTACCTATCAGAGAGGTACCAAAGCCTTATTTGCAGCAGCACGACGAGTACTATCTCCACCCGGGGTGGAAGGGGTCTCGTTACCTTCGACAGTAGCGCGAGTACTATCTCCACATGACGTGGAAGGGGTCTCGCCTTCTACATCAGCACAGGTACAGGATAGAGGCAAGAAGCCTATGCAGGATGAGGGCCCCTCAGGAGGCCAAGATACTGATTTTATATTGATCGATGTTGATTCGAGCTCTCCCAGCTCAAAGCTGAAAGAAATCATCCAGGAGCAGAAAGCTGAGATCGACACACTTACCGAGAAATTTCAGAGAGCTCAATGGGTTATAAATTACTTGGAGCAGTGGAATAAACAATTGGAGGATCAACACACACTCATGGAGCTGCAGAGAATCCGCGAAGCCCGTGAATTGGCCCGAAAGAGACTAGGTGACATGACACCATTTGAGCGAGAGACTTGCCTTACGAGAGTCAACATTCATCTGGAGAAGCTCTTGGCGAAGGCCAATAGGGACAAAGACATGCTCAGACATATGAAGAACCACTATTGGGCCCGCACACACGTTTGCAGAGCTAGGATGAAGATCCTGAAGGCGAGGTTGAGAAGAGCACTGAAACGGCGAAAAAGGCCTGATCCACTCCAAATCTTGGCCGAAGCTTCCTTGGCTGAGCATGGGACATGATGGGAGGAATTCACTCGAAATTTCAACAAATTTGGAGTAAATTTTGTCATTTTTGAAATTTTGGTTGCAAAACAGGTTTTTTTGCTCGACGCGTCGCGCCACTCGACGTGCGCTTACGTTTGAGAGGTCTTCTGGAGAAAAAATTTACATTTTTGGATTTTTTATGGTAAATTATGCATGCTCAGGAGTGGCTGAGAGATTTCATCAAGTTCTGGGTGGTCTTAAAGGTCAAAAACACTCCAAAAATGGCCTTTCTGCCACTTTTTGCACCAGCAGGAACCAATCTTAGGGGATTTCATTTTTGGAGGGGGAAATGAACTCCAAATTGAAAAATTCCACTTGGGTTGGATAGCATACATATAGGGCTTTCCAACGAGCTATCATGAGCTCAATTTGGACTTCAGGAAGTGCCCCAAAAACAGGCTCAAAGTGGCGCGGCGCATTGAGTTTTCCGGTGCGGCGCATAGAGGATTTTGGTCCAATTTTTACTTTTCAGCTCAGAAATTCGGCCAGTTTGACTAGTTTCACTTTGTGATATAATTATTGATCTACATTGATGTAATTTTATGGCTATGATGTAATTTTGGCTCAAATTTACTTGTTCTAGAGGATTCATTCACTAAAAAGTGAAAATTAAGTGAATGGATCAGTTTCCTAGCATATAGAGGCAAGTTGTTTGGCTGCCTAGATTTCAGTTCCATGTTTAGAATTGGTTGAAACAACTCCTAGAAGGATGAGCTCGACCCCTAGAGGCATGGGAAGGGGTTAGGATGGTCTATATATTGTATTTTCTGAGACATTTTCAGGGTTGGATACTTGGGAATAGTTTGGCACCTCATTGTACATACACTTCTGCATTTTTGGCAAAGGAAAGACCAGGGTTTTGCAGCACTTGTTGGGATCCTTGTGGCTCTGAGTTTTGATGATGTTTTTCTTCATGTATCTGTAAGTTTCATTGATGTTTATGTATGCCATTTCCCTTCTCTTTGCTTCTGAATTAAAAAAATGAGTAACTAAGGTAGAATTCATTAGTTTGCTGGTGCTCTGCCTTAAAAATTTTTGTTTAGTTTTTATGTTTTCGTCAGTTTGAAGAGGATCCTTGCTCCCTCTTTCCCTCTTCAGCTTCTCAGCAGTATTTTCTATCCATTCATTGGATCTAATACATAAAAGCCATTGCCTTCACTGCCCCAACTTGAACTCTGCAAGAAATTGGCCTCATCCCCAAGCCCAAAATTGCCTTTCCCTTTTTCCAACAAAAACCCCTAAAACTCATTCCAAACTCCTTGATTAATATACCTAGCCTAAAATTAGCACTCATTTTAGTCATATCAAGCCCTATTGATACATTTTTCCTAAGATTGACCCGGAGAGAGCCCTCTCCTATTCTAGTAGGGCTAGCTACCAGACTGAGCGTGGTTTGGTGTTACCCTTAATCCCGCCTTTTTTCAGCCTGAGGTGGATTTGGGCAATAACATAGTGGCGACCATACTGGGAAGAAAATGGTTTGCTTGTTGGTGTTATTTGTTTCATAAGTTACAGACGGAGCCTGAAGTTACTCCAGGTAGCTTTCGAAACGCTTTTGCTTTGCATTAGTGGAAGTAGATAAACGTTGCTTCAGTCAATCTCCGGTTTAGCTTGTGAACGTGACACTTGAATTGTGAATTACCCCAGTATATTACATCGTTCTGGAATTTTGGGTGATTGAGTCTAGAATTTGATAGGCTGAAATAGATCGGTTTTGTCCTTATTTTTGAATAGATCAACACACTGGCTTCCAGAAGACATACTAGAGCAAATCCTGATCCTGATCCGCCTCCAGTGTATGAGAATCCAAATCTAATTTCAAGAATCCTCCGTCGAGAAAGTCCTGTGATCCCTTTGTTTAAATCTCATTCATGCCCGACTGTATTTGAGTTCCTTGAAGATATTGAGTTTGATGATCAATTCGAGCTGTTGTTGTTTGAAACTAAGTCTGAAAGTGCTACTGGTTCTACTGTCATAAATCCTGAGTTTATCAAGTATCTTGAGATTTAACAAGCTAATAGATCCATTGATAGTTACATCTTGAACATCCAAAACTCTATTGTGGCAACGAATATTCCTGAGTTTATCGAATCTGCTTCTGAAACTCTTGGTCTATCAGCAGTTACTTCTGATTCACAAGTTCACGCTAAGCCTTATTTCATTCCTACCATTCCCGTGCAACCATCTATATCTGATCAGCAATCTACAGTAGTTCCTCCTCCATCTCCACCACATACACCTCGTACATCTACTGCTCCTACTCCTCCCGTTTCTCCAAGACAGTTCATAAATCCACCAAGAGCAATGGCTGCTAGATTCGCACCTCTTTTCTTGCCCCAGAACTTAGATCCCATGTCCACTGATTATCAGAGTAAAATCCCATTGTTTGATGGTACTCCTCAAAGTGTGCCCGCTTAGCAGCATATTGATAGAATGACAGACTTATTTGATCTCCATGAAATTGATGAAGAGAATTTCACCATGAGATTGTTTGTGCAAACTTTTGGAGGTGAGGTACGCAAGTGGTTCAGAGCTTTGCAGCCCAGAAGTATTAATACATTAGAAGAGCTTCGGAGACAGTTTCTAGATCGGTGGGAAATGAAGAAAGATCCACTTCAAATCACTTCTGAATATACCAAGATCAAGCGCATTGCTGGTGAGTCCGTCCAAGACTATATTATCAGATTTAATGCGGTTTATAATGCAATTCCTGATGATTTGAGGCCTTCTAAGAAGTCAGCCTTGTTAAAATTCCCGGATGGTTTTGATCATGAGATGGCCTATTCATTACGAGACAGAGATCTGCCCACCTTAGAAGATATGCAGAAAATTGCGGTGAGTGTTGAGGCAAATTTGAATGGCAAGCGAGCTAGATTGAAAGCAGAAAAGAAAGTTGTGATAAAGGAAGAAGCTTCTACATCTACATCAGATC
Organism: Pinus albicaulis; assembly: GCA_034641835.2. Lineage (NCBI taxonomy): Eukaryota > Viridiplantae > Streptophyta > Pinopsida > Pinales > Pinaceae > Pinus > Pinus albicaulis. Next base: position 188,365,238 of record CM076570.1, on the reverse strand, counting down.
AGCTGCTTCGTAAAGTGGAAAAAATGTTCGAAAGGTTCACACTTGATAAGCTTGAACCGCAGATACGAAATCCCAACTTCCGTGGTCAGCAGCAGCCACAATTTAGGATCAAACAACGAGAATAGCGAGCACAAGAACCAGCAGTCCAATAGCAAGTAAAGACACCTCTTGAGCAGAATTTTGTTGGTCAGGATTCAAATGATGAAGATGATGTAGTAGGGGAGGAAAATCATTTCTTTACTCCTGATGATTTTCCCATTTATATCACCGAAGATGAGGAGTATTCAGAGAGTTCAGCTGTACAAAGAGATGCGGATTTTATCTTGGCCAATGGTGCAGCTCTTGAGGGAGAGTCGGATGAGTATCAGAGAGGTTATATGAATGCCTTGTCAGCCCAACAGAAGCAATATTCTCTTAGAAACAGAGATGTGCCTGTCAATCCAATCCAAAAGAGAAAGGAAGTTTCAGCACCTAAAAAAGATTCACCTGTTGCAGAAAAGAAAGCAAAAGAGATAGTTGATCTCGCTGCCACCAAGTCATCATCAGCAGAAAAATCAAATCAGCCAATTACATCGAGGGGGAAGGTTGAAAAGAAAGATGTTACAGCCAAAGAGATAAAAAATACTTCAGCCTTTAGTTTGGAGAATGAGATTTCTAAATTAAAGGTATCCATTCCCGTGACTGAACTAATGAGGAACAACAGTTATAGAGGTCAAGTTTCTAAAATTTTGAATTTCGATCCCATATCTGATATGGTAAATATTGAAGATGATCAACCTGAACTGATATTTGGACCAGCTTTAGACGGTGAGTCTCCAGATAGCGAAGTGCCTCCTTTTTATATATGTCTTCGATTGCATGAGTTTGTATTGCATAATGCCATGTTCGAATCCGGTGCTTCCCATAATCTTATGCCGAAGGAAATCATGGAGAAGTTGGGTTTAGACATCACTAGGAAGTACCATGATCTTTATTCATTTGATTCTAGCAGAGTGAGATGTATTGGGCTCATTAAATACTGGTTTTTAGTTTGGATCAGATTCCCACAAAGAATGTTTTGATGGACGTAGTTGTGGCAGACATTCCTCCCAAGTTTGGTATGTTGCTTTCCAGATCTTGGGGAGAAAAATTGAAAGGGACATTACAATTATATTTCTCCTATGCAACGATTCCCGTGTTTGGTCAAATGAGAAAGTTGTACCGGGAACAAAAAATGAAGTATATGATTACAACCAAGGAGAAACCGGTCAATCATCCGATTAATTATGTACATACAGATTTAGAGTCTTTTGTTTTGTTTGTCGATAGTTTCAATGATGTATATAGTCAGTTAGTTCAAGCAGAAGATATTCCAGAGATTACCGAGAATTTCAGAGAAGTTTTGCAGAAAGAAAGGCAAAAACCGGAAAGCACAGTTGAGCAATCAGCTAAAGATAGTGGACAACAAGCAGAAAAAACAGAGCTAGCACAATTTTAGCAGTTGGAGGATGATGAAGAGGGTCTATGGACCATGGATTTTGATGGTGCAGTGGGAAATGATGGTGCTGGAATTGGTATTTGGGTACGCAGTCCTTTTTCCGCTCCAAACAAGGTACCGAGCAATGTACGGGTATGTTCTTACAAATTAGCATTTGATTGTTCGAACAATGAGGCTGAGTACGAAGCTCTGATTGTTGGCCTAAAAATTCTTAGAAAGCTCAATGCTAAGAGAATTTCAGTCTATGGCGACTCCGAATTGGTGATTAAGCAAGTAAATGGTGAATATCAAACAAAGCATCCCCAGATGCGGGCTTACCGTAATGCTGTTTTGGATATTTTGAAGCACTTTTCAAATTATACTTTGACTTGTATTCCTCGCATTCAAAATGGAATTGCAGATGCACTTGCTAAGGCAGCAAGTAATTTGAAGATCCCAATGAATTCAAGTAATAAGTTCGAAATCCATGTGAAGCACCGTCCTACGTTATTTCTAAAGGTTTGATACCTTTAGAAGAGCTCTTTGATCAGGATGATGTGGCCAAGAAACAAACTTTACGGCCGACTGAAAAAGGAGTTGAAGATGTAAATATTGGAACAGCTGAAGACCCCAAGATGGTGAAGTTATCCAAATCATTGCCATCGGAGGTAAAAGCAAAATATGTGAGTTTGTTGTCTTTGTTTGCTGATGCTTTCGCTAGGGATTATTCAGATTTAAAGACGTATGATACTAATATAATTCAACACACTATCCCAATCAAGCCTAATCAGAAGCCTTTCAGACAGAAGCTAAGAAGAATCAACCCAAAGTTGCTGCCATCGATTGAGAAGGAGGTAAACAGGTTGTACAAAGCAGGAATCATTGTTCCCATCAGATTTTCTGATTGGATTTCGAATTTAGTGCCAGTGTGGAAAAAGACAGGTGAGATTTGATAGTGCATTGATTTCCGAAATCTGAACAAGGTGTCATTGAAGGAAAATTATCCATTGCCCAAAATGGATCATATATTGCAGCGAGTAGTTGGAGCATCTCGCATGTCACTACTCGACGGTTATTCTGGATATAACCAAATTTTGGTCCATGAGGACGACCATGACAAAACAACGTTCACCACTCCGTGGGGAACTTTCCACTATGCCAAGATGCCATTCGGTTTGAAGAATGCTGGTGCGACTTTTCAGCGGGCAATGGACATGGCTTTTTCGAATGAGAAAGATGTTTTCCTTGTTATATACCTTGATGATTTGACGGTTTTTTCCAATTCAGATGAAGAGCATATGTATCACTTGAAAGTTGCTTTTCAAAAGTGCAGAAAATATGGTGTCTCGCTTAATCCTAAAAAGAGCTTGTTTGCCATGGATGAGGGAAAATTACTTGGTCAAATTATTTCAAAATATGGCATTCGTATTGATCCAGCACGTGTCAAATCAATTCAGCAAATTGACCCTCCCAGGAACAAGAAGGAGATTCAGTCTTTTAATGGTAAGATGAATTTTTTACGCCATTTTGTCCCTAACCTTGCTCAACATTTAAGAGAAATAAAAAATATGCTGAAAAAGGACAGCCAAGTGAAGTGGACTGAAGAGGCAGTAAAGTCCTTTAATTTAGTTAAGTTGGCATTATCTTCAGCTCCGGTGTTAATCAGCCCGGAATACACCCAAGATTTTATTTTGTTTTCCTTTGCTTCAGAGCATACCATGGCAGCCGTGTTAATGCAGAAAAGAGATGGGCATGAGAAGCCAATAGCTTTTTTTAGTCGAACTATAAGAGACGTAGCCTTGAAGTACAACATCATTGAGAAGCAAGCTCTGGCACTGGTAAAAGCATTAAAGGATTTTCGGGTATACATTTTGCATTCTCATATTTTGGCTTATGTTCCTAACGCTGTCGTGAAAGATGTTTTAGTACAAACAGATCCGGAAGGAAGACGAGGTAAGTGGTTCACAGCTTTGCTGGAGTATGATGTGGAGATAAGGGCCATGAAGCTTATCAAGGGACAGGGGCTGGCGAAGCTTATGGCTGAATTGAATTTGCATGCGTTAGACATAAATTTGATTGCTGCTATGTCTGATGAGGATGAGGAGAATTCACCACTTCAGGTATCAGAAATGTTTGTTGCTTCCCCATGGTATTCAAATATCGTGTATGTTCTTCAAAATTTGTCATCACCGCCTGACATGACTAGAAACAAAGGTAGAACTCTAAAATTGAAGGCTGCAAAATTTTGTATTTTGAATTCTGCACTTTATTGGAAAGATCCGGGTGGTGATTTGTTAAATTTTTTGGTGGAGGAAGAAGCGAAGAAGGTAATGGAGGATTTCCATAAAGGAGACTGCGGGGGTCACCATTTTTGGAAAAAAACAGCCAATAAGATTTTGAGAGCAGGATACTATTGGCCGAAATTGTTTGCTGATGTGTATAAAACAGTCAAAGGCTGCCATGAGTGCCAGATGTTAGAAGGAAGACAGAAATTACAACCTTTTCCGTTTAAACCTATTGAGGTAAGCACCCCTTTTCAGTAGTGGGGTTTGGATTTCATTGGGGATATCCACCCTCCTTCTTCAGGACAACATAGATGGATCCTAACAACGACTGATTACTTCACAAAATGGATCGAAGCAATTCCCACCAGACAAGCTACCGATTCGGTAATCATTTCTTTCCTTGAGAACAACATTTTGTCTCATTTTGGTTGCCCGAATAAATTGATCACTGATAATGTAGCAGCTTTTAAATAAAGAAAGATGATTGAGTTTTGTGCCAAGTATAAAATCATTTTGGGGCATTCAACCACCTATCATCCGCAAGGCAACGGTTTGGCGGAATCTTCTAATAAATCTTTAGTCAACATCATTAAAAAGTTGCTGGACATAAACAAGAAGAGTTGGCATAAGAAGCTGGTCAATGCGCTATGGGCTGATCGAGTGAGTCAAAAGAAGTCCATTGGTATGTCCCCCTTTGAGTTAGTTTATGGAGTGGATACAGTGTTTCCTACCTCTCTTGCTATTCCGGTGGTCAAGCTTCTTCAGGAAGCTGGTAGTGAAGAAAGCCATATGCAGAGAAGGATAAATCAGATGATTCACTTGCAGCAAACGAGAGAAGAGGTTTTCCAGAACACATTCAAGTTGCAGGAGAGAATCAAGAAAATCTATGACAGGAAAGCGAAGGCGGATAAATTCCAATTGGAGGAAGTGGTGCTGAAGTGGGATGCTAGGAATGAGGACAAAGGTAAACACGGTAAGTTTGAAAATCTCTGGAAAGGTCCATTCAAGATTGCAGCATATCGAGGGCAGAACGCCTTTCTTTTGAAGGAGATGAATGGTGAAGACTGTCCAGGAGTGCCGGTCAATGGTTGGCTACTCAAGCGGTACCATTTCTAAGATGTTTTCTGTTGATCACATTGTCATTGTATATATCATTTATTTCAATTTCATTGCAAGTGTGTACTGTGGTATTTTCTTCAGTTTGGGGCCCGAAGTGAAGGCTATAATTCTGAAGAAGGATTTCAGTTTTAGTTTGAGTCTGTCTAGTCAGTTTGGTTCAGTCATTTCTGTTTTAAAAATTGATTCAGTCAGTCAAATAAATTCAGTCAACAGTCTTGAGTTGCTTTGTCAAAATAATGGACTCCATAGCCCAATGGACGAAGGCACTGCCTACTCTCCCAGAGATCTACCGTTCTTGGCACCTCCCAGGAGCTACCATCCCCATTGGAGCTAATGTTAGAGTCGGTCTTTACATCCCTCTGTCAGAGATCATTTCTCTTATTGCATTTCATTTTTAGGTGTCTCATTCTTCTCATTCATCTGCATTCTGTTAGGGGCATGCCATCATCTGAAGGGTCTCTTCACTAGTTTCCCTCATGTTTGTACCTGCTGGGTTGGTCAAAATTTATCAAAATTCATTAAAGTTGATTTCAATCATTTACAGTCATAGATGGTCTTGTGGTAAAAAAAAGAGTCTTTTAGTCACTAGGTCTAGGGTTTGGTCTTTAGAATGTCAAATAATGCCCGCAGGCCATGAGGATGTCTTCAATAAGTTTTCATTTCAAGATTTTCATCATTAACAATGCTCAAGGATGTTTCTTCTTCAAAACTATGTTTTGAAGAAGAAATCGTCAAATTAATTATTTGTAATAAATATGTATTTTTAAAGTTTTCTGCCATGAATTACTTCAAATGCAGCCTCTGGTCATCCTTTGTCGAAGTCCAAATGCCACCATCCCTACAAAAAATCAACCAAGAAAGCCATCAATTCAGCCAAAAATCAAAGAGGAAACAAAAAGACAAAGTTGTATTAAAAGTGAAGAAATGCCAATTTTGAAACATTACAAAAGTGGGTCTTTACAAAGAGAAAATCAAAGCCATAACTTTATAAAGATATTTCTATGTGTATCAATGCCATTTGCATCCAAGAGTTCAAAGAAAGTCGAAGTTTAGTGGTGAGAGGGCGAAGCTGCCATTTTGGAGCCAAGACTGTGGGTAATTGTCTGCGTGGCGCATTGGGCAAGAGCGCAGCGCACATAGGCTGCGCGACGCACTGGGCCTCCTGCCACAGTGCATTTTTCCACTGGCGCACTGGGCTTGTGTGCGGCGCATAGAGCCTTAAAGACACAAATTCATCACGGCTCCATAAAAAATAAAATCGATTCAACTCATTTGTTCCAAGTAAGTTTGACAACGCTTTTTCAGTGATTTTAGTCATGTGTGGTGTTGTTTGGAGGCAAAGACATTAGAGTTTTGGTTGGTGAAAAACAAACCCTATTTCCATATCAAAATCTGCTCCCTTAGGGTTTGTAATGAAGTGTTGAAGTTTGATTATTGCTGCTAAACACTCCCACTCCATTGTTCATTCATGTTCCCATCACTGTCATACTGTTATCACAGTCCTTTTCTCTTCCCTCTGTCTCAAACCAATCATATTCCTTGTACCCCATTTTCCCTATCACTAAACCCTACTACATCTCCCACTCCCATATCACTTATAAAATCCCCAAATCCCGAAGTCCCCCAAGCAGTCAAGTGACTGTCCTTCCACTCAAATTTCACTTGACAGTCCATTACACCCACTGTTTATAATTACCACAGTCCCTCATTTCTTACTTGGTACATATTTGACATATTTGGTATTGAAAGACAAAATCTTATTTTCACCACATATCTATCAGCATATACTTGTTATACACATTGAAAAGCACCATGTCAGAGACAAATTCATCATATGAGCAAGAATATGAGCAGGACAATGATTCAACCACCGAGCTTAATGTACCGAGGTGGTCTCATAAAAGTGGCAGGCATGTCAGAGAAGAGCCCACTTCCTTGACTCAATTGCAGGCCTGCCCACTTGCAATGGCATGCTTTTAGCAACATTCATGTTTTCAGTATTGTGAGATGATTGCTCAGATTCAACATCATCAGGAGTTGGTTCGCTTATTTGTCCTACATTTGCGTGATGTTCATGTAAACCTTGCTGGAGTGAACTTCACCTTAACACCAGAAACCATTTCTCAGGCGACCGGGATACCAAACATAGGTGAAGAGTGGAATAAGAGAAAAAAAATGGATAGAGCATATTATGAACCTTACATCAGGCTTGGTTATATGAGGCAGCTCAGCAGGGTGTTTTCATTTTAGATTCTTGAAGGAGTCCTATGCACCATTAATGAAGCTCATCATTAGATACTTCAGTTGCGAGGGTAGATTCTCACGCCTTTATGCATACCACATCCGACTGTTGATGCATTTCACGAGAGTGAGACTGATGAATATTCCATACTTCATGTGCCGAAACATAGAGCGGATGACTACCCTTGTGCAGAAGAAGACTCCAGAGCAGCAACATAACCGCATTTATCATTATGCGCTCATCAAGATGATTGTGGTACATCAGCTTGGATTGCAGGGCATTTCATGGGAGGAGTTCATTTCCCGTGACTTCTTTACAGCCCCTCAGCCTCCTCCAGAGATTGTTCATGATGCAGGTGAGCCTTCACATTAGTTTGAGGTTCCTGAGATAGAGCCTATCAGTTTTCCAGTGTGTGTTACCCATCAGAGAGGTACCCGAGCCTTATTTGCAGCAACACGACGAGTACTATCTCAACCCGGGGTGGAAGGGGTCTCGTTACCTTTGAAAACATCGCGAGTAATATCTCCACATGGCGTGGAAGGGGTCTCACCTTCTACATCAGCACAAGTACAGGACAGAGGCAAGAAGCCTATGCAGGATGAGGGCCCCTCAGGAGGCCAAGATACTGATTATATATTGATCGATGTTGATTCAAGCTCTCCCAGCTCAAAGCTGAAAGAAATCATCTAGGAACAGAAAGCTGAGATCGACACACTGACCGAGAAATTTCAGAGAGCTCAGTGGGTTATAAATTACTTGGAGCAGTGGAATAAACAATTGGAGGATCAACAGACAATTATAGAGTTGCGGCAAATCCGTGAAGACCGTGAATTGGCCCGAAAGAGACCAGGTGACATGACACCATTTGAGCGGGAGACTTGCCTTACGAAAGTCAACATTCATCTGGAGAAGCTCTTGGTGAAGGCCAATAGGGACAAAGACATGCTTAGACATATGAAGAACCACTATTGGGCCCGCACACACATTTGCAGAGCTAGGATGAAGATCCTGAAGGCGAGGTTGAGAAGAGCACTGAAACGGCGAAAAAGGCCTGATTCACTCCAAATCTTGGCCGAAGCTTCCTTGGCTGGGCATGGGACATGATGGGAGACATTCACTCCAAATTTCAACAAATTTGGAGTAAATTTTGTCATTTTTGAAATTTTGGTTGCAAAACAGGTTTTTCTACCCGACGCGTCGCACCACTCGACGTGCGCTTACGTTTGAGAGATCTTCTGAAGGAAAAATTTACATTTTTTGATTTTTTATGGTAAATTATGCATGCTCAAGAATGGCTGAGATATTTCATCAAGTTTTGGGTGGTTTTAAAGGTCAAAAACACTCCAAAAATGGCCTTTTTGTCACTTTTTGCACCAGCAGGAACTAATCTTGGGAGATTGCAGTTTTGGAGGGGTAAATGAACTCCAAATTGAAAAGTCGACCTGGGTTGGATAGTAGACAGACATGGCTTTCCAACGAGCTATCATGATCTCAATTTGGACTTCAGGAAGTGCCCCAAAAACAGGCTCAAAGTGGCGTGGTGCATTGAGTTTTCTGGCGCGACGCATAGAGGATTTTGGTCCAATTTTTACTTTTCAGCTCAGAAATTCGGCCAGTTTGACTAGTTTCACTTTGTGATGTAATTATTGATCTATCTTGATGTAATTTTATGGCTATGATGTAATTTTGGCTCACATTTACTTGTTCTAGAGGATTCATTCACTAAAAAGTGAAAATTAAGTGAATGGATCAGTTTCCTAGCATATAGAGGCAAGTTGTTTGATTGCCTAGATTTCAGTTCCATGTTTAGAATTGGTTGAAACAACTCCTAGAAGGATGAGCTCAACCCCTGGAGGCATGGGAAGGGGTTAGGATCGTCTATATATTGTATTTTTTGAGACATTTTCAGGGTTGGATACCTGGGAAAAGTTTGGCATCTCATTGTACATACACTTCTGCATTTTTGGCAAAGGAAAGACCAGGGTTTTGTAGCACTTGTTGGGATCCTTGTGGATTTGAGTTTTGATGATGTTTTTCTTCATGTATATATAAGTTTCATTGATTTTTATGTATTCCATTTCCCTTCTCATTGCTTCTGAATTAAACAAATGAGTAACTAAGGTAGAATTCATTAGTTTACTGGTGCTCTGCCTTAAACTTTTGTTTAGTTTTTTATGTTTTCTTCAGTTTGAAGAGGATCCTTGCTCCCTCTTGCCCTCTTCAGCTTCTCAGCAGTATTTTCTATCCATTCATTAGATCTAAGACATCAAAGCCATTGCCTTCCCTGGCCCAACTTGAACTCTGCAAGAAATTGGCCTCATCCCCAAGCCCAAAATTGCCTTTCCCTTTTTCCAAAAAAAACCCCTAAAAATCATTCCAAACTCCTTGATTAATATACCTAGCCTAAAATTAGCACTCATTTCAGTCATCTCAACCCTTATTGATACATTTTTCCTGATATTGACCTTGAGAGAGCCCTCTCCTATTTTGGTAGGGCTAGCTACCAGACTGAGCGTGGTTTGGTGTTACCCTGAATCCCGCCTTCTTTCAGCGTGAGGTGGATTTGGGCAATAACATAGTGGCGACCATACTGGGGAGAAAATGGTTTGCTTGTTGGTGTTATTTGTTTCATAAGTTACAGACGGAGCCTGAAGTTACACCAGGTAGCTTTCGAAATGCTTTTGCTTTGCATTAGCGGAAGTAGATAAACGCTGCTTCAGTCAATCTCTGGTTTAGCTTGTGAACGTGACACTTGACTTGTGAATTACCCCAGTATATTACATCGTTATGGAATTTTGGGTGATTGAGTCTAGAATTTGATAGGCTGAAATAGATCGGTTTTGTCCTTTGATTTTTGAATAGATCAACACACTGGCTTCCAGAAGACATACTAGAGCAAATCCCAATCCTGATCTGCCTCCAGTGTATGAGAATCCCAATCTGATTTCAAGAATCCTCTGTCGAGAAAGTCCTGTGATCCCTTTTTTTAAATCTCATTCATGCTCGACTGTATTTGAGTTCCTTGAAGATATTGAGTTTGATGATCAATTCGAGGTGTCGTTGTTTGAAACTAAGTCTGAAAGTGCTACTGGTTCTACTATCATAAATCCCGAGTTTATCAAGTATCTTAAGATTGAACAAGATAATATATCCATTGATAGTTACATCTTGAACATCCAAAACTCTATTGTGGCAACGAATATTCCTGAGTTTATTGAATCTGCTTCTGAAAATCTTGGTCCATCAGCAGGTACTTCTGATTCACAAGTTCACGCTGAGCCTTCTTTCATTCTTACCATTCTCGTGCAACCATCTATATCTGATCAGCAATCTGCATTAGTTCCTCCTCCATCTCCACCACATACACCTCATACATCTACTACTCCTACTCCTCCCGTTTCTCCAAGACAGATCATAAATCCACCAAGAGCAATGGCTGCTAGATTCACACCTCTTGTCTTGCCCCAGAACTTAGATCCCATGCCCGCTGATTATCAGAGTAAAATCCCATTGTTTGATGGTACTCCTCAAAGTGTGCCCGCTTAGCAGCATATTGATAGAATGACAGACTTCTTTGATCTCCATGAAATTGATGAAGAGAATGTCACCGTGAGATTGTTTGTGTGAACTTTTGGAGGTGAGGTACGCAAGTGGTTCAGAGCTTTGTAGCCTAGAATTATTAATACATTAGAAGAGCTTCAGAGAAATTTTCTAGATCGGTGGGAAATGAAGAAAGATCCACTTCAAATCACTTCTGAATATACCAAGATCAAGCGCAATGCTGGTGAGTCCGTCCAAGACTATATTATCAGATTTAATGCGGTTTGTAATGCAATTCCTGATGATTTGAGGCCTTCTAAGAATTCAACCTTGTTAAAATTCCCGGATGTTTTTGATCCGAAGATGGCCTATTCATTATGAGACAGAGATCCGCCCACCTTAGAAGATATGCAGAAAATTGCGATGAGTGTTGAGGCAAATTTGAATGACAAGAGAGCTAGATTGAAAGCAGAAAAGAAAGTTGTGATAAAAAAAGAAGCTTCTACATCTACATCAGATCAGCTGCTTCGTAAAGTCGAAAAAATGTTCGAAAGGTTCACACTTGATAATCCCGAACCGTAGATACGAAATCCCAACTTCCGTGGTCAGCAGCAGCCACAATTCAGGATCAAACAACGAGAACGACGAGCACAAGAACCAGCAGTCCAACAGAAAGTAAAGACACCTCTTGAGCAGAATTTTGTTGGTCAGGATTCAGATGATGAAGATGATGTAGTAGGGGAGGAAAATCATTTCTTTACTCCTGATGATTTGCCCATTATATCACCGAAGATGAGGAGTATGCAGAAAGTTCAGCTGTACAAAGAGATGAGGATTTTATCTTGGCCAATGATGCAGCTCTTGAGGAAGAGTCGGATGAGTATCAGAGAGGTTATATGAATGCCTTGTCAGCCCAACAGAAGCAATATTCTCTTAGAAATAGAGATGTGCCTGTCAATCCAATCCAAAAGAGAAAGGAAGTTTCAGCACCTTAAAATGATTCACCTGTTGCACAAAAGAAAGCAAAAGAGATAGTTGATCCCGCTGCCACCAAGTCATCATCAACAGAAAAATAAAATCAGCCAATTACATCGAGGGAGAAGGCTAAAAAGAAAGATGTTACAGCCAAAGAGATCGAAAAGACTTCAGCCTTTAGTTTGGAGAATGAGATTTCTAAATTAAAGGTATCCATTCCCTTGACTGAACTAATGAGGAACAACAGTTATAGAGGTCAAGTTTCTAAAATTTTGAATTTCGATCCCATGTCTGATATGGTAAATATTGAAGATGATCAACCTGAACTGATATTTGGACCAGCTTTAGACGGTGAGTCTCCAGATAGCGAAGTGCCTCCTTTTTATATCAGTCTTCGATTGCATGAGTTTGTATTGCATAATGCCATGTTCGATTCCGGTGATTCCCATAATCTTATGCCGAAGGCAATCATGGAGAAGTTGGGTTTAGACATCACTAGGAGGTACCATGATATTTATTCATTTGATTCTAGCAGAGTGAGATGTATTGGGCTCATTAAAGACTTGGTTGTTAGTTTGGATCAGATTCCCACAAAGAATGTTTTTATGGACGTAGTCGTGGCAGACATTCCTCCTAGGTTTGGTATGTTGCTTTCTAGATCTTGGGGAGCAAAATTGAAAGGGACATTACAATTATATTTATCCTATGCAACGATTCCCGTGTTTGGTCAAATGAGAAAGTTGTATCGGGAACGAAAAATGAAGTATATGATTACAACCAAGGAGAAACCGGTCAATCATCCGATTAATTATGTACATACAGATTTAGAGTCTTTTGTTTTGTTTTCCGATAGTTTCAATCATGTAGATAGTCAGTTAATTCAAGAAGAAGATATTCTATAGATTACCGAGAATTTCAGAGAAGTTTTGCAGAAAGAAAGGCAAAAACCGGAAAGCACAGTTGAGCAATCAGCTAAAGATAGTGGACAGCAAGCAGAAAAAACAGAGCTAGCACAATTTCAGCACTTGGAGGATGATGAAGAGGGTCTATGGACCATGGATTTCGATGGTGCAGTGGGAAATGATGGTTCTGGAATTGGTATTTGGATACGCAGTCCTTTTTCCGCTCCAAACAAGGTACCGAGCAATGTACGGGTATGTTCTTACAAATTAGCATTTGATTGTTCGAACAATGAGGCTGAGTATGAAGCTCTGATTGTTGGCCTAAAAATTCTTAGAAAGCTGAATGCTAAGAGAATTGCAGTCTATGGCGACTCCGAATTGGTGATTAAGCAAGTAAAGGGTGAATATCAAACGAAGCATCCCCAGATGCGGGCTTACCGTAATGTTGTTCTGGATATTTTGAAGCAGTTTTCAAATTATACTTTGAATTGTATTCCTCGCATTCAAAATGGAATTGCAGATGCACTTGCTAAGGCAGAAAGTAATTTGAAGATCCCAATGAATTCAAGTAATAAGTTCGAAATCCATGTGAAGCACCGTCCTACCGTCCTGGATAATCAAAGATGATGGCAAGTTTTCCAAGATGATGATGAGATTAATGATTTTCTGCAAAATAAAGGGAAGTTCAAAGATACCTCAATTGATGTATAATATGATGATGGTGAAGCTGACGTGCAAGTAAATCAAATGGAAGTGTTGCAGCTGAAAGACAACGTTATTCCTAAAGGTTTGATACCTTTAGAAGAGCTCTTCGATCATGATGATGTGGCCCAGAAACCAACCTTACGACTGACTAAAAAAGGAGTTGAAGATGTAAATATTGGAACAGCTGAAGACCCCAAGATGGTGAAGTCATCCAAATCATTGCCACCGGAGGTAAAAGCAAAATATGTGAGTTTGTTGTCTTCGTTTGCTGATGCTTTCGCTTGGGATTATTCAGATTTAAAGACATATGATACCAATATAATTCAACACACTATCCCAATCAAGCCTAATCAGAAGCCTTTCAGACAGAAGCTAAGAAGAATCAACCCGAATTTGCTGCCATCGACTGAGAAGGAGGTAAATAGGTTGTACAAAGCAGGAATCATTGTTCCCATCAGATTTTCTGATTGGATTTCCAATTTAGTGCCAGTGCGGAAAAAGATAGGTGAGATTAGATTGTGCATTGATTTCCGAAATCTGAACAAGGTGTCATTGAAGGACAATTATCCATTGCCCAAAATGGATCATATATTGCAGTGAGTAGTTGGAGCATCTCGCATGTCACTACTTGACGGTTATTCTGGATATAACCAAATTTTGGTCCATGAGGACGACCATTACAAAACAACGTTCACCACTCCATGGGGAACTTTCCACTATGCCAAGATGCCATTCGGTTTGAAGAATGCTGGTGCGACTTTTCAGCGGGAAATGGACATGGCTTTTGCGAATGAGAAAGATGTTTTCCTTGTTATATACCTTGATGATTTGACGGTTTTTTCCAATTCAGATGAAGAGCATATGTATCACTTGAATTTTTTTTTTCAAAAGTGCAGAAAATATGGTGTCTCGCTTAATCCTAAAAAGAGCTTGTTTGCCATGGATGAGGGAAAATTACTTGGTCAGATTATTTCAAAAGATGGCATTCGTATTGATCCAACACGTGTTGAAGCAATTCAGCAAATTGACCCTCCCAAGAATAAGAAGGAGATTCAGTCTTTTAATGGTAAGATGAACTTTTTATGCCGCTTTGTCCCTAACCTTGCTGAACATCTAAGAGAGATAAAAAATATGCTGAAAAAGGAAAGCCAAGTGAAGTGGACTGAAGAGTTGGTAAAGTCCTTTAATTTGGTAAAGTTGGCACTATCTTCAGCTCCGGTGTTAATCAACCCAGATTACACCCAAGATTTTATCTTGTTTTCCTTTGCTTCGGAGCATACCATGGCAGCTGTGTTAATGCAGAAAAGAGATGGGCATGAGAAGCCAATAGCTTTTTTCATTCAAAATATAAGAGACGCAGCCTTGAAGTACAACATCATTGAGAAGCAAGCTATGGCACTGGTAAAAGCATTAAAGTATTTCCGGGTATACATTTTGCATTCTCATATTTTGGCTTATGTTCCTAACGCTGTCGTGAAAGATGTTTTAGTAAAAACTGATCTGGAAGGAAGATGAGGCAAGTGGATTGCAGCTTTGCTGGAGTATGATGTGGAGATAAGGCCCACGAATCTTATCAAGGGACAGGGGCTGGCAAAGCTTATGGCTGAATTGAATTTGCATGCGCTAGACATAAATCTGATTGCTGCTATGTCTGATGAGGATGAGGAGAATTCGCCACTTCAGGTATTGGAAATTTTTGTTGCTTCTTCGTGGTATTCAGATATCGTGTATGTTCTTCAAAATTTGTCATCATTGCCCGGCATGACTAGAAACAAAGGTAGAACTATGAAAATGAAGGCTGTAAAATTTTGGATTTTGAATTCTGCCCTTTATTGGAAAGATCCAGGTGGTGTTTTGTTAAATTGTTTGGTGGAGGAAGAAGCGAAGAAGGTAATGGAGGATTTTTATAAAGGAGACTGTGGGGGTCACCATTTTTGGAAAACAACAACCAATAAGATTTTGAGAGCGTGATACTATTGGCCGACATTGTTTGCTGATGTGTATAAGACAGTCAAAGGCTACCATGAGTGCCAGATTTTTGAAGGAAGACAAAAATTACAGCCTTTGCTGCTTAAACCTATCGAGGTAAGCGCCCCTTTTCAGCAGTGGGGTTTGGATTTCATTGGGGAGATCCGTCCTCCTTCTTCAGGACAACATAGATGGATCCTAACGATGACTGATTATTTCACGAAATGGATTGAAGCAGTTCCCACCAGGCAAGCTACCGATTCGGTAATCATTTCTTTCCTTGAGAATAACATTTTGTCTCATTTTGGTTGCCCAAATAAATTGATCACTGATAATGTAGCAGCTTTTAAATCAAGAAAGATGATTGAGTTTTGTGCCAAGTATAAAAGCATTTTGGGACATTCAACCGCCTATCATCCTTAGGGCAACAGATTGGCGGAATCTTCCAATAAATATTTAGTCAACATCATTAAAAAGTTGTTGGACATAAATAAGAAGAGTTGGCATAAGAAGCTGGTCAATGTGCTATGGGCTGATCGGGTGAGTCAAAAGAAATCCATTGGTATGTCCCCCTTTGAGTTAGTTTATGGAGTGGATACAGTGTTTCCTACCTCTCTTGCTGTTCCGGTGGTCAAGCTTCTTCAGGAAGCTGGCAGTGAAGAAAGCCATATGCAGAGAAGGATAAATAAGATGATTCATGAAAAAACGAGAAAGTTTTCCAGAGCCTTCAAGATTGGGAGAAAGATAAGAAAATCTTGGGCAGTGGATGCAAAATTTCATTGATTATATGTAAGAAGTTGATACTGGGTGGGACAAGTGTGAGTAGGTGAGGAAATCTGAGGTCATTAGATTGCAGCATATCGAGG
The DNA here is from genome assembly GCA_034641835.2 of Pinus albicaulis. Taxonomy (NCBI): domain Eukaryota; kingdom Viridiplantae; phylum Streptophyta; class Pinopsida; order Pinales; family Pinaceae; genus Pinus; species Pinus albicaulis. Next base: position 188,349,180 of record CM076570.1, on the reverse strand, counting down.
GCAGAACGATTTTCTTTTGAAGGAGATGAACGGTGAAGACTGTCCAGGAGGGCCGGTCAATGGTCGGCTGCTCAAGTGGTACCATTTCTAAGATGTTTTCTGCTGATCACATTGTCATTGTATATATCATTTATTTCAATTTCATTGCAAGTGTGTATTGTGGTCTTTTATTCAGTTTGGGGCCCGAAGTGAAGGCTATAATTCTGAAGAAGGATTTCAGTTTCGGTTTGAGTCTGTCTAGTCAGTTTGGTTCAGTTATTTCTGTTTTAAAAATTGAGTCAGTCAGTCAAATAAATTTAGTCAACAGTCTTGAGTTGCTTTGTCAAAATAATGGACTCCATAGCCCAATGGACGAAGGCACTACCTACTCTCCCAGAGATCTGCCATTCTTGGCACCTCCTAGGAGCTACAATCCCCATTAGAGCCAATGTTAGAGTCGGTCTTTACATCCCTCCGTTAGAGATCATTTCTCTTATTGCATTTCATTTTTAGGTGTCTCATTCTGCTCATTCATCTGCATTCTGTTAGGGGCATGCCATCATCTGACGGAAGGGTCTCTTCACTATTTTCCCTCATGTTTGTACCTGCTGGGTTGGTCGAAATTTATCAAAATTAGTTAAAGTTGATTTCAGTCATTTTCAGTCATAGATGGTCTTGTGGTCAAAAAAGAGTCTTTCAGTTACTAGGTCTAGGGTTTGGTCTTTATAACGTCAAATAATGCCCGCAAGCCATGAGGATGTCTTCAATAAGTTTTCATTTCAATATTTTCATCATTAATAATGCTCAAGGATGTTTCTTCTTCAAAACTCTGTTTTGAAGAAGAAATCGTCAAATTAATTGTTTTTAATAAGTATGTGTTTTAAAGTTTTCCACCATGAATTACTTCAAATGCAGCCTCTGGTCATCCTTTTTCGGAATCCAATGCCACCATCCCTTCAAAAAATCAACCAAGAAAGCCATCAATTCAGCCAAAAATCAAAAAGGAAACTTGAAGAACAGAGTTGTATTAAAAGTGAAGAAATGCCAATTTTGAAACATTACAAAGTGTGTCTTTACAAAGAAAAAATCAAAGCCATGTCTTTATGAAGATATTTCTATGTGTATCAATGTCATTTGCATTCAAGAGATCATTTGAAAGCCGACTCAAGCTGTGGAAGGGCGAAACTGTAATTTTCAAAGCCAAGACTTTGTTGAGACTCTGCGCGGCGCATTGGGTAAGCGCGCGACGCACATAGGCTGTGAGACGCATTGGGAGGTTTGCCAAAGTGTATTTTTCCTCTGGCGCGGCGCATCCACGGGGCGCGGCACACTGGGCTTGTGCGCGGCGCACAGAGCCTTAAAGACACAAATTCATCATGGCTCCATAAAAAATCAAATCTATTCAACTCATTTGTTCCAAGTAAGTTTGACAACGCTTTTTCAGTGATTTTAGTCATGTGTGGTGTTGTTTGGAGGCAAAGACATTAGAGTTTTGGTTGGTGAAAAACAAACCATATTTCCATATCAAAATCTGCTCCCTTAGGGTTTGTAATGAAGTGTTGAATTTCGATTATTGCTGCTAAACACTCCCACTCCATTGTTCATTCGTGTTCCCATCACTGTCATACTGTTATCACAGTCCTTTCCTCTTCCCTATGTCTCAAACCAATCATATTCCTTATACCCCGTTTTCCCTATCACTAAACCCTACTACATCTCCCATTCCCATATCACTTATAAAATCCCCAAATCCCGAAGTCCCCCAAGCAGTCAAGTGACTGTCCTTCCACTCAAATTTCACTTGACAGTCCATTACACCCACTGTTTATAATTACCACAATCCCTCATTTCTTACTTGGTACATATTTGACATATTTGGTATTGAAAGACAAACTCTTATTTTCACCACATATCTATCAGCATATACTTGTTATACACATTGCAAAGCACCATGTCAGAGACATATTCATCATATGAGCAAGAATATGAGTAGGACAGTGATTCAACCACCGAGCTTAATGTATCGAGGAGGTCTCATAAAAGTGGCAGGAACGTCAGAGAAGAGCCCACTTCCTTGACTCAATTGCAGGCCTGCCCGCTTGCAATGGCATGCTTTCAGCAACATTCATGTTTTCAGTATTGTGAAATGATTGCTCAGATTCAGCATCATCAGGAGTTGGTTCGCTTATTTGTCCTACATTTGCATGATGGTCATGTAAACCTTGCTGGAGTGAACTTCACCTTAACACCAGAAACCATTTCTCAGGCGACCGGGATACCAAACATAGGTGAAGAGTGGAATAAGAGACATCAGCTGGATAGAGCATATTATGAACCTTACATCAGGCCTGGTTATATGAGGTAGCTCAACAGGGTGTTTTCCTTTTAGATTCTTGAAGGAGTCCTATGCGCCATTAATGAAGCTCATCATTAGATACTTCAGTTGCAAGGGTAGATTCTCACGCCTTTCTGCATATCACATCTGACTATTGATGCATTTCACGAGAGTGAGACTGATGAATATTCCATACTTCATGTGACTAAACATAGAGCGAATGACTACCCTTTTGCAGAAGAAGACTCCAGAGGAGCAACATAACTGCATTTATCATTATGCGCTCATCAAGATGGTTGTGGTACATCAGCTTGGATTGCAAGGCATTGCATGGGAGGAGTTCATTTCCCGTGACTTCTTTACAGCCCCTCAACCTCCTCCAGAGATTGTTCACGATGCAGGTGAGCCTTCACATCAGTTTTAGGTTCCTGAGACAGAGCCTATCAGTGTTCTAGTGTGTGTTACCCATCAGAGAGGTACCAGAGCCTTATTTGCAGCAACACGACGAGTACTATCTCTACCCGGGGTGGAAGGGGTCTCGTTACCTTTGACAACAGTGAAAGTACTATCTCCACATGGCATGGAAGGGGTCTCGCCTTCTACATTAGCATAGGGACAGGACAGAGGCAAGAAGCCTATGCAGGATGAGGGCCCCTCAGGAGGCCAAGATACTGATTTTATATTGATCGATGTTGATTCGAGCTCTCCCAGCTCAAAGTTGAAAGAAATCATCCAGGAACAGAAAGCCGAGATCAACACACTGACCAAGAAATTGTAGAGAGCTCAGTGGGTTATAAATTACTTGGAGCAGTGGAATAAATAATTGGAGGATCAGCAAACACTTATAGAGTTGCGGCAAATCCGTGAAGACCGTGAATTGGCCCGAAAGAGACCAGGTGACATGACACCATTTGAGCGGGAGATTTGCCTTACGAGAGTCAACATTCATCTGGAGAAGCTCTTGGCGAAGGCCGATAGGGACAAATACATGCTCAGACATATGAAGAACCACTATTGGGCCCGCACACACGTTTGCAGAGCTAGGATGAAGATCTTGAAGGCGAGGTTGAGAAGAGCACTGAAACGGCGAAAAAGGCCTGATCCACTCCAAATATTGGTTGAAGCTTCCTTGGCTGAGCATGGGACATGATGGGAGATATTCACTCCAAATTTCAACAAATTTGGAGTAAATTTTGTCATTTTTGAAATTTTGGTTGCAAAACAGGTTTTTCTGCCCGACGCGTCGCGCCACTCGGTGCGTGCTTACATTTGAGAGATATTCTGGAGGAAAAATTTACATTTTCGGATTTTTTATGGTAAATTATGCATGCTCAGGAATTTTTTAGATATTTCATCAAGTTATGGGTCGTTTTAAAGGTCAAAAACACTCCAAAAATGGCCTTTCTGCCACTTTTTGCACCAGCAGGAACCATTCTTGTGAGATTGCAGTTTTGGAGGGGAAAATGAACTCAAAATTGAACAATTCCACTTGGGTTGGATAGTAGACAGACAGGGATTTCCAACGAGCTATCATGAGCTCAATTTGGACTTCAGGAAGTGCCCCAAAAATAGGCTCAAAGTGGCGCGGCGCATTGAGTTTTCTGGCGCGGCGCATAGAGGATTTTGGTCCAATTTTTACTTTTCAGCTCATAAATTCGGCCAGTTTGAATAGTTTCACTTTGTGATGTAATTATTGATCTATCTTGATGTAATTTTATGGCTATGATGTAATTTTGGCTCAAATTTACTTGTTCTAGAGGTTTCATTCACTAAAAAGTGAAAATTAAGTGAATGGATCAGTTTCCTAGCATATAGAGGCAAGTTGTTTGATTGCCTAGATTTCAGTTCCATGTTTAGAATTGGTTGAAACAACTCCTAGAAGGATGAGCTCGACCCCTAGAGGCATGGGAAGGGGTTAGGATGGTCTATATATTGTATTTTCTGAGACATTTTCAGGGTTGGACTCTTGGGAATAGTTTGGCACCTCATTGTATATTCATTTCAGATTTTTGGCAAAGGAAAGACCAGAGTTTTGCAACACTTGTTGGGATCCTTGTGGCTCTGAGTTTTGATGATGTTTTTCTTCATGTATCTGTAAGTTTCATTGATGTTTATGTATGCCATTTCCCTTCTCTTTGCTTCTGAATTAAAAAAATGAGTAACTAAGGTAGAATTCATTAGTTTGCTGGTGCTCTGCCTTAAACTTTTGTTTAGTTTTTTATGTTTTTGTCAGTTTGAAGAGGATCCTTGCTCCCTCTTTCCCTCTTCAGCTTCTCAGCAGTATTTTCTATCCATTCATTGGATCTAAGACATCAAAGCCATTGCCTTCCCTGCCCCAACTTGAACTCTGCAAGAAATTGGCCTCATCCCCAAGCCCAAAATTTCCTTTCCCTTTTTCCAACAAAAACCCCTAAAAATCATTCCAAACTCCTTGATTAATATACCTCACCTAAAATTAGCACTCATTTATGTCATATCAAGCCCTATTGATACATTTTTCCTGAGATTGACCCGGAGAGAGCCCTCTCCTGTTCTGGTAGGGCTAGCTACCAGACTGAGCATGGTTTGGTGTTACCCTGAATCCCGCCTTCTTTCAGCCTGAGGTGGATTTGGGCAATAAAAATCCCAACAACAATCTCAGTTTGGGTAAAACTATTCAGACTCCTCTTATCCTGCAAGAGTGATGACTACCTTAGAGAAATAGGAAATGGAATTCAAAAATTTATTGACCAGGCAGAACCAAAAGGATCACAGTTTGCATGCTCAAAAATATGTGTGGAGGTTGATCTTGAAAAAGGGTTTCCATTAGAGATCAACTTAACTATAGGGGAATTGACTGATTATTAGTCGTTGGACTATGAAAAAATCCCTTTCAAATGTCGATACTACCATGAGTATGGGAACTTTGCAAGGGACTGTTAAAATTCCACTCCGAAAAATGCGTCGGATGAGCGAGTGGATCAATGGCATACTCAAAAGAATGGTGGAAACAAGAGCAGGGAAGGGACCAAAAAAGGGAAAAGTAGTAAGGAAAAGAGTGGGACAATAGTGTCTGAAAATTTCTTCAAATTCAGAAACATGAAGGGAATGAAGGCATCGATTATGAAATAAATGTCCAAGAACCTGAGCCAAATGAGAACCAGGGAGAAGAAGTGGGGGATGAAGAGAATAAAAGTCAACAGATTTAAGAGGAGGAAAATCTATCTACTCAAGATCCTACGCAAGACCTAGACATGATGCAAAATAGAGCAGAAGTTGAATCCAACATCCCAGCAAGGGTATCAACTCGAACTAAAACCCAAATGCTAATTTTTGCAGACGAAGGAAGAAGTCTTGAAATGGAAAGTAGTAAAAAAAAAGCATGAGTGAAGACCACTTAAGAAAACAGTGAGAGAAAGGAAAGTTGAGAAAAACAAAAAGTTTTAGAGTCAATCTGTGCTTCTGGAAATCATCAAGTCAAAAACATCGAAAGGTGCAGAAGGGAAAAAAGAAGGTGGAGTTCCTCTCAAAACACCCTTTCTGAAATGAAAGTTTTAACTTGGAATTTAAGAGGAATGGGAGGCTCCCAAAAACTCCTAGATTTGAAAAATCTGATAGAAAAGGAAAATATTTTAGTTGTGTTGTTGCAAGAAACAAAAATTGAGACAGTAGTATCAATAGAAAACATAAAAAAAATTGGAAAAAAAGTTTTGGAATTGCTCTAGTCTCAAAGGGTGTGTCAAGATGATTGGAAGTTTTTAGGGATGACCCAAAATTTAAAATAGTGGATAGTCTTAGCTCGCAACATTGGATAGAAATTTTTTTGGAGGAAAAAAGCAGTGGATAAAGAAATCTAGTGTTATGTGTCTACGAGTCTATTTTATATGGCGAAAAACATGAATTATGGAACTCCCTAGAAAGAATAAGGGATGTTCTAGGAGGATATTTCAACATAGTTATGAAGGCCACAAAGAAAAGAGGAGGATGCCCAGTTCGGGACCCTTTTCGAGAATGGATGGAAGATTTAATTATGTAGTGGGAATTGGTGGATGTACCACCAAAGATTGGAAAATTTACCTAGTCAAAAAAACGCAGCGTAAATAGTCATATTGTTGCTCAATTGGACCGGTTCTTGATCCAAAGTTGTTGGTTGGAAAAAGGTATAGATTGTATCACTTCTATTATGTCTCAAGGTGAGTCAGAGCATAAACCAATCAGGATAAAATTATTCCCTGTAGAGAATCTGGGACCAATACCATTTATATTTAATTCGGCCTAGCTTAAAGAAGAATGCATTTTGGAGATGATCACTCAGGCCTGGAAAATATCAATCTCTAGTTCGCCTTCTTATGTTTGGGAAAAAAAATTGAAGACAGTAAAATTATAGTTAAGAATTTGGTGGAAGACAAAATACCAACCTCCAGGGTGGAATAGACATGAGTTATAAAAGAGGTTAACATCTCATCAGCTGAAAATGGAAGATGAGGATGTAACTCTGAACCATTTAGAAGCATAAGAAACCCTTACAAAAGAAACCTTTGTTGAAGGAAAAAAGGAAGACGAACACTAGAGTTTGAAATCTTGAATTCATTGGCTAAAGGAGGGAGATAAAAATACAACTTATTTCCATAGAATGGAAAAATATAGAGAAGCACAAAACAAGGCCAAATAAATTACTCTGGAAGGAAAAGAGAAAATTTCCTCCATGGAGGGTATCAAGCAAGAGACTTACAACCACTTTTGTAGCCTATTTCAGGAAGAATGAGGTTTGGATGAGGAGAAGGTTGCGGAATTATTGAACCCAATTGAAGCATCCCTTTTGATGGAAGATAATCACAAGATGGTAAGAGAGGTAAGTGAAGAAGAGTTGGATGAGGTAGTTTGGGGTCTGGCTCTAGATAAAGCACCTAGTCCTGATGACTTATCAATATGATTCTATAGAGCATTGTAGAGTCTGATTAAAAAGGATCTCCTTCACATGGTTAACAAATATAGATCAAAGGAAATATTAGGAGGCGGAACAAATTCCTCCTTCCTTTCCCTCATCCTGAAAGAATCCAATCCAGTAAGCTTTTCCATATATTGTCCTATTTCTTTTGCAATTATTCATATAAGATAAAGGATTGAACATTAGAGTGACCAAGCTCACAAATTTTCTTCCCTCTTTGATCTTTGAAAACCAAGGGGGATTCATGGAGAAGAGACAAATAGCAAACAAAATAATTTTAGTTCAGGAGGCTATCCATTCCAGGAAAGAATCAAGAGAAGAAGGTATGGTAATAAAGTTGGAAATCGCGAACGTCGTTGACAAATTGAGGCACATATTTCTATTAAAAAATATGAGGAAAATGGGCTTCAATGAGAATGTAATCTAGTGGATTGTAGCTTGCATAAGATCCCCCTCGATAGCCCCGTTGGTGAATGGAATAATTGTGGGTTTTTTCAAAAAAGAGGGATGAGGCAAGGCTTCCCCATGTCCCCCTTGTTATATATCATATTGGAAGAACCTTTTAGAAGAAATATAGAAAGAGAAAGGCTGGAAGGAAAATTAGTTGGGCTAAGAATTGCTCGTAATGTCAAAAATATTAATCACTGTCTCTTTGTAGATGACACCTTGTTGATGGTAGGGGCCTCTAAAATTGTTGCAGGTCAATTTCAAAAAATAATGCACAATTGTCACGAGTTATATCGGGGAAAGCTTAACAAAGAGAAGTGCCACATCTATGGTTGGAACTGTAGTGAATAAATATTGATCGAAATTGTAAGAGATCTTTCCTTCTCGGTCTGCAAAGAATGGAAATCATTTAAATATCTCAGACTAGAAATATCCATAGGTGAAACTCACAGTGATGACTCAGAAGGTGTGATCTAGAAAGTTAAGAAAAGAGTATTAAATTGGGGAACACAATGGATTAATGTTGTTGGGAAAGTTTTTCTAATTATTTTTTGCTTTCCACCCTTCCTCTTTATTCAGGGATGGTGCTTTTAGCTCCAAATGGAATTCTATCTAAGATTTGGGGGCTTATTATAAATTCTTGTGGCAATGAGATAATTCTAATGAAAATAGATTCAATCTTGGCTATTGGTAAACAATAAAGCTTCCTAACCTCTGTGGGACTTAAGTGTCAAGGACCTTGAACTTATGAACATAGATATGGGTGCCAAGATAGTTTGGAGAACGATATCTCCTACCTATGAATGGAGGAAATATGCCCTACTCTGAACAAACTTTCACAAAAGTTGACTTCTGAGACATGCAAGTGAAAATTAGACTGGGAAGGGATCAAACATTTCGAAGCTTTTCAAGGGAGTCACTCCCCTAATAATCGAACATCTAGGATAGAAAGTTGGAAATGGGAAAATGATATAGTTATGGAAGGATTATCCTCCTTCAAAAGTGCTTCTTCATGAAAACCCCAAAATTTCAAAACTAGCAGATTAGATGAAAGCCCATCAATTAGTTTTTATTGTTGATCTTTCATCCTGGGATGACAATGGACATTGAAGAGGTTGGATTTGTCCATATGTTCCAGAACATCTACTGTCTGAATGGAACTTGATGATTCGGGATCTAAAAGTGTGCACTCCCATTAGTACACACCTGGTCAATGAAAGAGTCTAGACTGCCAACAAAAATAAATCATATTCAGTTAAAAGGGGATACGAAGTGTTGTCACAAAGTCACAATACTTTGTCAACTGTTGGAATATGGAAATATGTCTGGAATGCTGATGGATTGCCTAAGGTAAACATTTTCTATTTGGAGCTTGTTTTGGGGAAAATCCTCAGAGCTGAAAATCTAAGGAAAATACAAATTCAAGGACCGTCCAGATGCATCATGTGAAAATAAGAGAAAGAGACAATTTAAAATCTATTCAAGAATTGAAATTATGCTCAATTTGTTTGGCAGGAAATTTTCGAAGAAGTAATGGAGTTGGACTCTTGCCCTGTGACTTGGGAAGTGATGTATGTTACCTAGATTAAAAAAAAATCATGGAAGTGCTCAAGAGCAGTTATAGTCGCTTGGTATTGGAGTTTCTTTCCCAAATACATTTGTTAGCTAATATGGATACCATGAAATTAGTAATTTTCTAGAATAAATATGTTAAAAGTAGAATTACAGCTACCAAAGTATAGTTAGTAGCAAAGGAAATAATAATTAATGGATTTGATATAGTGGATCTTTTAATAATCCCAGAAAAAAAAGAATTGGGGTAGCTTAGATCTTCCTAACTCTCAAATTGGTCACTGTATGCATCCTATTTAAAATCACAACTAGAAGCTTCAGATGGAGGAATTAAAATTAAAAAGAATTGAGGAATGGAAAGCATAGATTCTTCTTGTATTTCAATGGGGCATCAAAGGAAATCTGGGGCATGCAGGAGAGGGGGGGGGGGGGTTACTTATAGATCTTGACGAAGACGAAGAAATAAAGTATGCTTGGGGGCTTGGGTTATCTATAACTAATGAAGCACAGTTCCTGGCCCTCTTTCAAGGACTGATATTGGCTAGGGAAAGAGAAATAATATAATGGTAGTCTCCGATGACTCTCTCTTGGTTATTCAACAAATGAATAAGGGAAATATTTTCAAGGACCCTCCTAGAGACTCTTTGCAAGGTTGAATCATCCATCAGTTGGAAACATTTGAAGAAGTAGAGTTATTTCATGTTATAAGAGTACAAAATAAAAATGTAGATGAAATGGATAATTTCGGTGCAGCGCTGCCACAAGAAAACATGTTGATCAATGGGGAGCCCAAGGGCATTCTACCCATTCCATGGCTATGGAAGAAATCAGTTTCCTTTAGGTTGATATAGTGCAAGAAAAACTAGAATCCCTCTTATTAATAGAAGAGACCTCAACAAATATGATAGTAGGGGACCTCCCTTGGATTCCTTCAGTGGGATACTCTTTTGATGGAAAAGATTTATTAGGGGATACAGAGTGCATCCTAGCAGAGAAAGTGGATAATTTCCCATCAAAGAATAAGGAAGCAGGTTTCAACCTGTTGAAGCCCCGAAAATCGGGTCTACAACAAGGGGGATATCCCCCCGGTCCGGACCTTGGTTGGCAGCTCCTTTTCCGTTTGGTATAGTGGGTCTGACTGGGGATAATGGGACCAGTTTCCCAATATGTGTGTGTGTGTTGAGAATTGATATTTCCTTTCTAAAAGTTCCTAAGTAAGATGATTTTATTCCAACTCTAATCTAATAACATGCAATTTTATTCTAATAAATGGAAATATCTAATTCTACACTAACCCGGGATGTAATATTTCCGTTATGCGATCTAAAATGATTTCAAATAACAATTGATAATAAAGATCATTCAACTGTTATAAGAAAAGAATTCAATAAAGGTAAACTACTTCGTATAAAAAGTTAGACGAAACAGTTGTGAAAAACATATCACATAATAAGCTACTCACATATTAAGCATAAATAAATAGCTATCGCCGTACAGAAGTGCCAAATGATAACTCAAGCATTCAAGCATTAATATATAAACAACTGAACATGAATATCACTTTAACACAAAGGCAGAAATGGTTAAGAGATAAAAGTACCATTGATAACTAGTTTTACTCATGAGCTTCAAGTAATAATGACTTATTTCTTCTTAATTCAACATCCACTAAGAATACAAAATTGCAACATCAGTAGTAGATATTAAATGCAGATATCAATAAATCCTATTCCATTCATTCATCAAAACCTCCTCGGAGGGTGCAAAAGTGCATGTTTGGAGGACAAGTTTTTGACAAATTTCAGGACCCTTCTCTAAATGCATGAGAAGGGTTTAAATACTACTAACTAAATCTAAAAATAATTTATTACAAAAATGTAGGATACAGTTTAAATGACCATCCTTATTTTAGGCAAAAATAAAGCAAAATTAATACTAAATCTAAAATCAACTAACTATTTGTGAATCTGTTCTTTGAAATTGCAAGCATTCAGCATTTGTTTGAGAAGAGTAGGCTGGCTGACTTCAGACTTTAACTGTCCTGTGAAAACGGAATCGACAAGAGTTGGCGCCATCTTCTCGACAGAATTGATGATACATTTGAGAGTCATGCACTGGCTGTGTGGTTTTACCAAACACGCCCAATAAGAATCCCAATTTAATTGAGTTAATATTTTAATTGATTCTGCCTTTTCTTGAGCCTTCTGTCTCCAACCTGTCTGTAGTTGTTGTGCTTTCAGTAGATACCCTGGAGTGGTTTCTGATATCAGATTTGCCTTGTGCAAATTTTCATTTATGCAATCAATAACATTGTTTGCTGCTGTGGCTGCTTCTTCTGCCGCTTGCTCTGCTTTCCTGATTTGTGCATCCCAATTATTAAAGAGAATTTCTTTGTGATTGTCGTCGATTATTGGTGCACCTGATCTTCTCCCATCCTCTATTTCTTGCCAAGCCAAATATTCGGTAACTCTTTTATCAATTAAATCATAATCATGTCGTAAGTCTATGACTTGATTAGTGATTTTATCACTTTCTTCACAATAAGAGTTCCACTGTGATATTCTTTGGCACAATATTTCCTGTTGCTTCAGTAGTTGATCATTTAAGGAAATGGATTCTGTGATGAATTATGTAAGCTTGGGATCATCCTTGTGCATCTCTTGCATAGCCTATAACTGTTTTTCTTTGTCAGCCAAACTGTTCTGGTACCCTATCTGCATTTGTGGGAAGTCCCGCTGTAATTTTTCAAGTTGTTTCTATGCTTCATTGTTGGCGTTGGCTTGTTGCAGCTGTTGTTGCAAAACCTGTACTAGATATTCTTTCTCATTTAGTAATTGTTGTACCTCAGATGCTTTATCAATGGCTGCAGAGGCATATGCTCTTGTGATCTGAGATAATTTGGTGAGATTTTCAATGGGATCAGTGATAGGATCTCTCCACAGGATGTCTAATTGCTCTACATCCTGAGAGAGCACGTTTTCCAATTTCCTTTTCTTTCTTTGTCTTCTTACCACTGCCTTGTGTTTTGGACTATAAAATACATCAAGAGGAGGAATTTCCTCTATTTTGAGCATAAGTTCAGAGGATGGGGTAATGGGAATATGTTCCATTTCTGAGACATTGCTAGTTATTTTTGTGAGTATATTTTTTGTTTCCTGTATATTACTCACATGTGTCTGTGTGTTCTGTCCTTCAATATTGATTAAATAATTGAATGTCTCCCATTATTTATCTAGCTCAGTTCTGACTGATGATTGCTGTACGATGAGAGGGGGAAGATTTAGCTGCAGAGAGGTCAAAACCTGTTGTTGTGGGAGTTCCTTTGACTGGGCAGTATCCCTTACTGACCCTTGACTTTTATCATGGTCATTTTCAGACCTCTTAGAGTGTTCTGACGTTTGTCTCCAGGACTTAGATTTAGATCTATCTGTGCTTGAACTTCCACTGAGACTAATACTGGGAGTTGGTTCCCTTATAGGTTCGAGGCGTAATTTATCCAAAGGGATACTAGATAACCTCCTTTCCTGTACATCTTGAAATCTTGAAATTCTGCTAGAGGAAATCGTATTTGGGCCGAATGTAGAACCTCTTTAAGTGTGCCTTTCTCTTAGAACATGTCATCAAAAAGATCATCTTCTTTAGAAAACACCCTTATTTTGACTGCAGTGGTGAAATTTTTAGCAATATCATAAGGGTCAAACGGTCTTCTTGGAAATTTGAAAAAACGTAAACATGTTATGTTGTTTACTTCTTTGAATGCATGGCCTACATAAAATAGTGAAAAGGCCCCACAGGCCATAGGAAATTGTGGCCAAATAGCCTTCTTTTTATCTTTCAAATCTTTAGTCAAACCTCCTTCTCCGCAGGTTTGATAAGAAATTTCTTGTGCCATGAGTTTATCTTGAACATACAAAGGTAAGACATGAGGGGAAGCAAGACTTCCAAATACCCTGACATATGTAAACAGTTCTTCTCCAAACCATCTCGCGACAGGGAGTATATCTACCTCTACTTCAGGAGAAAACCTTGGAGCGTCTTTATCATATAACATTTTATACAGGGGCAACATGATTCCATGACATATCTTGTAAAAACAGGGAATGAACTTGGAATCCCACAATTATTTATGATAAATATGAATGGGTAAGGGGTCTTGAGTCATCCAATTTCAACCCATTAGAGGAAACTTGGAAATATAACAGATTAAATCCATCACATATGCAGATAAGTAAAAAGGGGGATAAATTATCTGAGAAATAGTTCTTTTAGACTGGTAATTCAAAATGGCTGTGGCTAAGTTATCGAATAATATCTTAGCCCAATCCACAACAATAGCATTAACAACAACATTCAATAATGGTATCCATTCAGATGAAAATTAATTAATGTCTGGCTTCCCAAAAATCCTACAGAGCATAGCAGCAGCAAAGCAATACGGGGAGGTGAGAGAACCAGTACTATACATACCATGTTTATCCTTTTTTAGTGGTTCGTCATTCCTTGACCAGTCCTTGGTACATACTGCCAGGTCTTCATTTTCTTTAGCAAACTTCTCCATGAAATATTTGTTATAAGTTGCCTGTGGCTTTGGTAAATGATATATGAGTCTCAAATCTTGTGGAGTGAATGAGCCAATGAGTTCTTGACCCTAAATATTAAACTGTCTGTTTGTGATATTAGTGTTGTCCAGTACCCATTTAACCATGTCTATGTATGGAAGAATTTTAGGCCTCGCTGCTATTCGATGCAAGAATGAGCAAGCTAACTCTGTAATAGACGCCTAAGAAGACCCATGTGAGCCTACAGTAGCTGTAACCTCCATTACTCTGGGGTTCTCTTCCTCAAGTAGATTGTACATGCCTTCCCAAGTAGTAATACCAACATCTTTGTTACAGGTGGTGTCTGTATACAAGGGCGCCATTTCTTTGTCTTCAAAACTCAGAGCCTTGTATTTCTTTCCCATAATAACTTGAGTACTGCTTTGTATAGTTCTCTGTTCTTCGTTCCTGCAGTTTACAAGTGAGATGAGAATAATGATAAAAAAGGTGACGAGAAAGATTTTAAATGTTGAAGACATATAAAATATACCACCTTACGTGAAATGGCTCTTCGATCATAACAAAACCATATTTTATTAATGATTGACAACCAATTCATTTATTAACACTAAAGTGCATAACCAAGCCTCAGTTTATAGAAATATTTTTCGTACAATGAGCCTTAAAGATCTATGATAAGGCGATCTGCGATTTTCTTCACAATATCGTAGATCGTAGTATTGCAAATAGCAATCTCATGGAATTGCAATATCTCAATACTGCAATATCGCAAAATCGCAAAATCACTGGAGCGTAGCATATGACAAACATTCGTTAATGTGTTTTTCTGCGAAACGCGATTTGCGATATGTGCCATCGCATATCGGTGGTTTGAGGTTTTTAGCGTAAGTGATATTTGAGGCATGCGATGCGATGAATATTTTTTAGTGCATAGTATCGCATCGTGATATCGCAATCTTTAGAATTCCGCTTGTAAGGAGATATTCATTACCTTTTTGCGATGCGATATTCCTTTAAGGAATGATTTTATTCTATCTTATCATAAAACTTAAGCTTTTTAGATTTTTCAAGGGGTATTCTCATAAGTCTATGATATTAAGTTTTATTGGAAAAAAAAGGAAAAACAAGCACTAATCGATTTTTAAATTTTTTGACTAAGGACCCCCACTTATTTAGTAGTAGTGATAATACTAAATAAGAAGGGGGGTTGTTGCTGGCCACAACAATTGGCGATTCACTTGGAAGAACCAATTATCTCTTCTTTTCTTTTGAATTTTCTAAACTTCCAAAACAGAAAATTTTTCAGAAAATCAAACTTTATTATAAAAAGACAAAGTACATCATGCTTTTATCTATCAATGATATTTCATTTCTTCTATATTTAACTTTGATTATTTACTTCCTCAAGCTAGTCCTTGTATCTACATCAGTCATTACTTGATTTATAAAGATAAAAACAAAGGCTTCTCTGTAAATCAGTTCTAAATATGCTTATTTTTCGTAGGTAGTGCCTCTATTGCCAGTAGGCTTTTATAGCCTCGACAGGGTTACCTGTTACCCAGCAATGACCCTGTATCCTACTTAGAGAAATATACAATTTTCAAAGAGAAATCCATATTCAAACTTATTGCTTTCATTTTCTTTTTACCCTTAAAGAACAATGTCTTGGTTTGGTAGCCAATTTATGACAGTGCCATTCACTTGATTTATAACTTTTCTGAACAAGCTTGCTCGTGATGAGACCCCTTGTCTTTTGATTGCAACAATCTTGAGTCATTTCCCTGTTGTGGTATGCAGTATTGGCAAACTCAGCAAGCTATAATATCTATGATCATGATAAGTCGGCTCGTGATGAGACCTCTTACTCTTTAAGTTAAAGTGTATCATTGGATTATTCCCTGAACATTGTAATTTCCTAAGTGGGGAGGAAGTCATTGTTTCCTTAAGATAGCTCTGGACGACAATGGAAAAGTTTTTGGAAATAAATTTTCTACAAAGAATCTTCGTTTTGATATTGATACCTTTCATTAGACTGATATAAAACAATTTTCCACTAAAGGTCGTTTTTATCAAAATTTATAAGGTTGAAACTAGAATCATTTCTAAGTTTAAAGTCTTTAATTGTATCTTTCAATAATAATGATCAATTTTCTAAAAGAATTCTATTTATACAAGTGAAAAAACAAAATCTAAAAGAGAATTTGTATCTTTTTCGTGAATTGGAAATGTAACCATTTACAACTGGTTTTATTATGAACATAAAGAAAACTAATATACAAAATAGAAGAATGATCTCCTATGGAAAATATTTTTTGAGGATCTGTCCATTAACAGGTAAAGACTCTCTTTTTCCTGTTAAATCCTGTAACATAAAAGTAGATGGACCTTTGACTTCTGCGATTTGGAAAGGGCCAAGCCACATTCGTTGAAATTTCGTATGTTTCCCTTTTTCCTCATGAGCCTTGTCCCATTTTAAAACTAGATCTCCCATCTGAAATTTCTTTCTGGATATCATGTTTGAATCAAAAGAAGCTTTTACTAATGCTTGGTGACAAGCATGAGTTATTTTGGCCTGTTCTCGTTGTTCTTCTAGCTTAATTATTTCTAGTTGCCTTATTTGTAAGGAAGAAGTTGGTGCTTCATCAATATATTGAACTAAGGCTAAAGAGAGAATTTCTAGATGAGTTGGAAGAACCACTTCTTTCCCATAAAATAAATTAAAGGGAGAAGTGCCAATGGAGGCTTTCTGCGTTATTCGATCTGCCCATAAAGCATATATTAAAGACTTATGCCAATTTTTGTGATTTTGATCAATGGTTCGCTTAATGATTATGATTAAGTTTTTATTTGTAGATTCAGCTAATCCATTCCCGTGTGGATAATAATTGGCAAAGTATTTCAGTTTGAAACCTCTTTTGAAGGAAAATTCAGTCATAGCATTACCAGAAAAATATGATGCATTATCAAACATTAAAGCAGAAGGTAAACCAAACCTGGTGATTATGAACTGATCTATGAACTCGATGATATGCTCGGCATTAGCCGTCTTGAAAGGAAATGCCTCTGCCCATTTATTTAAATAATCAGTTGTCGTAAGGATATACCTATGTTGTTTAGAAGAGTGAGGAATGATCTCACCTATTATGTCCAATCCCCATTGATCAAAAGGCTGCTCAATGTTGACTGGTTGCAACACCAATGATGGTTTATTTTGTCTCCCAGCAGCGGTTTGACAAACTTGACATTTCCTTACGTAGCTATGTGAGTCTTTGAATAGTGTGGGCCAGTAATAGCATGCGCGGAGGATTTTATGTGCAGTAGCATCTCCAGCATAATGTCCGCCAGCTGGCTCATCGTGGAGTTCCTGCAAGACTTTTTCAGCTTCAGATTTCTCAAGACATCTAAGGAGAACAGAATCATAATTCATTCTAAAAAGAACATTATTCATGAGCTGATATTGTTTAGCCTTCAACCTTAGAGCTATTTTCTTGGTGTAATTGAGATTTGGAGGAGCATATCCATTCTTTAGATAAAATATGATATAAGCATATAATGATTCAATATCGTTTAGGCTTACCTCATATATTTGTATCTCTGCAGATGGTATTTTAGAAATAAGCGATGCTCCAGCTAGCATTTTGCAAAAGCCTTGACCTCTTACAATACTCACTGGTTTGATTTCGACGTCATATTCTTGTAAGGAAGTAACCCAATTGGCTCTTTCCTCACCCACATCTTTCTGTACTAAGAGATTTCTTACCGCTGGGAACGGTACTATGATTTTTGTATGGGTTTTAAGTAGAAGGGGTCTGAAATATTTAATTGCTTTGAAAACAGCATAAGCTTGTTTCTCTACATCTGAATAATTCAACTCAACCCCCTGTAAATTTGAACTGAAGAAAGCAATTGGGGCTTCTGCCTTGTCTTGATTTGCTCGAGTGAGTATCGCAGCATATGATCTATCAGAGAAAATGTATTTAAAATAAAAGGATCAGAAAAATTTGGGGTTACTAAAGATGGAGCGTTAAAAATTTATTGTTTGATCAGATTGAATGCCTCATATTCGTCTTGGCCCCATTTGAAGTTTGAGTTCTTTTTAATCATTGCTTGTAAAGGAGATACAATTCTTGAAAAATCTGGCACAAATCTCTTTACAAAATTAATCTGGCCAAGGAAAGATTGCATAGCTTTCTTGTTGTGAGGTAGGGGTATTTCGGAAATCTTCTTGATTCTGTCAGGATCAATATGAAATCTAGATTTTGACACTATGAATCCAAGAAGTTTTCCTTCACTTAATGCAAAAAATTATTTTTTCGGGTTAAGTGAAATTCCATACCTTTGACAACGTTGGAAGATCTGTTTTAAATCTCTAAGATGATTGCTTCGTTTCTTGGAATATACAGTTATATCATCCAAGTAAACTACCACTGATTTGTTAACTAATCCCTTGAATGTGATGTCCATGGCTCTTTGAAATGTGGCACCAGCATTGATCAGACCAAATGGCATCTTTTGATATGCATAAGTGCCCCATTTGGTTCTGAATGTGGTTTTCAATTGATCATCAGGATGGACCAACACCTGGTTGTAACCAGAGAAACCATCGAAGAAGGACATTAATTCTGATCCTGTGACTGCTTGCAATATTTGCTCCATAGGAGGCAAAGGAAAATTATCTTTTTGGCAGGCTTTGTTAAGATTTTGAAAGTCAATGCAAATTCTAATGTCTCCATTATTCTTTCTAACGGGAACCATATTGGAAACCCATTTAAAATGTTGAACGGGAAAAATGATTTTGGCTTTCAATAACTTATTGAGTTCAGATTTGATTTGGTTTTCTAGATTGGGATGGATCTTTCTCAGCTTTTGCTGGAAAGGTTTTTCATCGTTTATTATTGGGATAGTATGTTGGATGATAGAAGTGTCATAAGTTTTGAGTTCATCGTAGTTCCAAGCAAAGACACTTTTGTATTGTTTCAAGATGAACATACACTAATTTTTCTTTAGGAGCTAGGCCAAGGCCTAGGTTGATATTCTGTGGTTTGGTATCAGTTCCTAGATTTACTAATTCATAGTTCAAAGTTGAACTTTGCAATTTTGAATTGGTAGATCTTTTGAATCGATCTTTCAAATCATAAAGGTCTTCTAACTTGACTACTGAATTCGGCATAGCATTATTAGTGCTATCTTGTTGCAATTGTTTGTCATGTTGGTCCTCATCAATTATCTAATTGGTGTAATATCCTTCAGATGTGAGGAAGCTTACAATATCAGGATCATCGTTGAAAATCCCCCAATTGGTAATGTTATAAGGAATCAAGGGTCTAAAGATTAATTCGATTGAAAATCGATCAGGGCTATAGTCTTATGAAGGAATGAGTTTGGAAGCTACGTTAGCTAGGAGGTCTGCACTAGCATTCTGAAGTCTGGGGATTGATGAAATATTAAATGCTATAAAGTGTTCAGACAGATCTTGAACTAAAGATTGATAATGCTTTAAATGACCTGATAAACAATGTATAGTATTACGTACCTGTCTGATTACAATTTCAGAATCTCCGAAAACGTGTAGATACTTTATGTCTAATATGATTGCTTTGTATAATCCTTGGACTAAAGCCTCGTATTTTGCGGTATTATTGCTGCAATCAAACTCGAGTCTGTAAGTTAACATAATTTTGTTTCCCTATGGACTAATCAACACGCATCCTGCTTCTGCTCCTTCATTAGACTTAGAACCATCAAAAAATAACTTCCAAAAAAAATATTTATTTACAGGAGCATCTATAAAATTAATACATTTAGAACTATCTGTTTGAGAAAAATTTTCTATTTGAGATAAAACAGAATGTTCTAAGTAAGGTGAAGTATGAGCATTAAAATTTCCTAAGAAAGAATCAACTGAGTAGTTGCCAATGATATTATTGCTGTATGCTACCGGTTCATTTTTTCCTTCCAGTTCTGTTACTATGTATTTCTGATGTTTTTCTCGCTCAACCTTTATCTCATTTGGTTTACCATTGTAAGGGAGCCACATGTGTGACCAATCAGTTGCAAAGTATTCGTGAATTTTTTCTGACCAATCTCGACTAAGAATTAAGCCATAAAATTATGGAATATCTGCAACTAAAATGTCGATAACTTGACATACCTTTGGATTAGATGACAACCTTATGGTAACCTGATTTAATTCACCGATCACTTCAACTTGCGATCGATCTAGTTGAACTATGCGCACAACATATTTTTGTGGTTGAATGTTCAACTTTGCACATATTGATTTTGGTAGAATATTAGATGAAGCTCCAGAATCCACTAAACAATTACGCAAATTTTTATTGAAAACTTCATAAGTAAGAAGAAATGGGGGAGTATGAGATCTCGACCTTCCTCCAATTAAAGCGATATTTTCTAGATCATCTTTATTAATCACATTAGTTGGAGGTCTTCCCATTTCATGGGAAGCTTGAGAGATTATAGGTGCGGGCAAAGGTTTTTCTGGTACAGCATGTAATTCTTTCAAAAGTACCTTTTGCTGGTGTTTTAACTTGCTCAATTTATAAAAAGTGATGTTAGCCCTAGTCTTCTTCATGTCTTCTATGATATTATACTCCATTTCATCCGAAACGATCAGTGTTTTTGATGGAGTTGATGAATCAGTTTGGACTGGGCTAGTTTGAGTCACTTTAGATGTCTTTTTCTTGGCTGCGACTTTATCCTTAGTCATTGAGCTTGCGCTCTTTGGCTTAGGAGTAGGTTGAGGAGGATCAAGTTGATTTCTACTTCGAGTGCTAACCAGGGATGCCTCTTGATCTTCTTCATATGGGAGGATGAAATCCCACATACCTTGTACCTCTGCAACTTCTTCTTCATCGGTAATTTCTTCAGTAGCAATCTCCTCTTCTTCTTCTTCTGATTCAGCACTTGTGATAGCATTTGGCAGCTTTGAATCGGTCGAAGGGTTTCTTCTATAAATTTTGTACGAATTTTTAGAATATGTTTCTGCCACTTGTTTCTTAATGTCAACCATTTCATTGGACATGGTTTTCAGAACTTTCTGTAATCCTTCTAAATCGAATGGATCTTTCGATTGTTTTTTCTTGGGGTTTTCCTTAAAAGTAACCTTCTTGGATTTTCGTTCCTCTATCATGTTTTTATTTTCTAGGGCTATGATACGTTTCTCTACTGCTATTGCTTCCTTCATATTGTCAGCTAAAGTTGTTTTGTTAGCCCTATCAATGAAGATTTCTGTGTTTGATGGTAAAGCAAAGATGTATCATTCACTTCGCACTTCTTCACTAGGCTTGGAAGCAGTAGAAATTTTATTTAACAGTTTATTGAAACGTGAATTAAAATCCTTGATAGGTTCTTTTGACTTGGCCCTCAGGTTGGACAGGTCATTGATCAGTGTCGTTGTAGATCTGTCATCACCGAACTTAGTCAAAAATTGATCTTGGAAGATATCCCAACTAGTGATAGATCCAGACGGTAATGAGAAATACCATGATCTGGCTGCTCCTTGTAGAGTATAGGGAAAAATTCGGATGACAACGTCTTCATTGGTAACTCCATTAAGATTTATGGAGAACATAAAGTTATTTGTATGTTCTTCCGCTAGCATGCATGCTTCAGGATTAAACTTAGGCAGCCATTTTTCAAGATGGGCTGGTAATTGACTCAAGGGCGCAGGAATTAAGACTGCCCCTGGATTATTCCATGGAAATTGGGCCATCGCTGAACTACCAACAGAGGAAAACACATAAGATGATCCTTGCAATTGGGAAGATGAGGATATTATGATTACAGATGTTTGAGAAGGAGATGTGGAAGTTCCAGTGGACTGACGGACAATAGTCTGAAGTGGAGGGGTGGATGGTTGAATTCGTGGTGAAGAGGTTGAGATGGATGATGATGATGAAAGAGTCTCTCTATCAGACCCTTTAGGTGATTTCTTTGCTCTCTTCCTTGTTGGTAGAGGTAATTCGGTTGGCTGAATGCCAAAATTTTCGCTCTGTAATATGGTGAGAGGATGAGCAGGGTTATATTGCGAAGTCACACTACCTTGAGATTTATCAGATCTTTGAGGTGATATTGAAAATCGCTGAAGTTTATGGATCAAAGATTCAACTTCAGGAGGTTCAATAGCAGATTCTTCTGAAAAGTTAGGGTTTTTGGGAGTGGCTGTTTTTCTTTCGACTTCTAGCTCTAGATTAAAGATTCTAAGTGCAATGGGGAAGTCGGGGGAGATGGTGAGGGCGATTTACTCTCAGAATGGTATTTAGATTTTGAATTACTTGCCATTCATAGTTCAGGGCCCTCCTTCTAGCGCCAAATATGTTGAAGCCTCGAAAATCGGGTCTACAATAAGGGGGATACCCACCCGGTCCAGACCTTGGTTGGCAGCTCCTTTTCTGTTTGGTATAGTGGGTCCGACTAGGGATAATGGGACCAGTTTCCCAATATGTGTGTGTGTGTTGAGAATTGATATTTCCTTTCTAAAAGTTCCTAAGTAAGATGCTTTTATTCTAACTCTAATCTAATAACATGCAATTGTATTCCAATAAACATAAATATTTAATTCTACACTAACACGGGATGTAATATTTCCGTTATGTGATCTAAAATGATTTCAAATAACAATTGATAATAAATATCATTCAACTGTTATAAGAAAATAATTCAATAAAGGTAAACTACTTCGTATAAAAATTTAGACGAAACAGTTGTGAAAAACATATCGCAGAATAAGCTACTCACATATTAAGCATAAATAAATAGCTATCACTGTACAGAAGTGCCAAATGATAACTCAAGCATTCAAGCATTAATATATAAACAACTGAACATGAATATCACTTTAACACAAAGGCAGAAATAGTTAAGAGATAAAAGTACCATTTATAACTAGTTCTACTCATGAGCTTCAAGTAATAATGACTTATCTCTTCTTAATCCAACATCCACTAAGAGTAAAAAAGTGCAACATCAGTAGTAGATATTAAAAGTAGATATCAATAAATCCTATTCCATTCATTCATCAAAACCTCTTCAGAGGGTGCAAAAGTGCATGTTCTGAGGACAAGTTTTTGACAAATTTCAGGACCCTTCTCTAAATGCATGAGAAGGGTTTAAATACTACTAACTAAATCTAAAAATAATTTATTGAAAAAATGTAGGATACGGTTTAAATGACCATCCTTATTTTAGGAAAAAATAAAGAAAAATTAATACTAAATCTAAAATCAACTAACTATTTGTGAATCTGTTCTTTGAAATTGCAAGCGTTCAGCATTTGTTTGAGAAGAGTAGGCTGGCCGACTTCAGAATTTAACTGTCCTGTGAAAACGGAATCGGCAAGAGCTGGTGCCATCTTCTCGGCAGAATTGATGATACATTTGAGAGTCATGCACTGGCTGTGTGGTTTTACCAAACACGCCCAATAAGAATCCCAATTTAACTGAGTTAATATTTTAATTGATTCTGCCTTTTCTTGAGCCATATGTCTCCATCCTGTCTGCAGTTGCTGTGCTTTCGGTAGATACCCTGGAGTGGTTTCTAATATCAGATTTTCCTTGTGCAAATTTTCATTTATGCAATCAATAACATTGTTTGTTGCTGTGGCTGCTTCT
This sequence comes from Pinus albicaulis, assembly GCA_034641835.2. Taxonomy (NCBI): domain Eukaryota; kingdom Viridiplantae; phylum Streptophyta; class Pinopsida; order Pinales; family Pinaceae; genus Pinus; species Pinus albicaulis. Next base: position 188,325,732 of record CM076570.1, on the reverse strand, counting down.
TCTGCCGCTTGATCTGCTTTCCTGATTTGTGCATCCCAATTATTAAAGAGCATTTCTTTGTGATTGTCGTCGATTATTGGTGCACCTGCTCTCTTCCCCTCCTCTATTTCTTGCCAAGCCAAATATTCGGTAACTCTTTTATCAATTAAATCATAATCATGCTGTAAGTCTACCACTTGATTAGTGATTTTATCACTTTCTTCACAATAAGAGTTCCACTGTGATATTCTTTGGCACAATATTTCCTGTTGCTGCAGTAGTTGATCATTTAAGGAAATGGATTCTGTGATGAATTCTGTAAGCTTGGGATCATCCTTGTGCATCTCTTGCATAACCTATACCTATTTTTCTTTTTCAGCCAAACTGTTCTGGTACCCTATCTGCATTTGTTGGAAGTCCTGCTATAATTTTTCAAGATGTTTCTATGCTTCATTGTTGGCATTGGCTTGTTGCAGTTGTTGTTGCAAAACCTGTACTTGATCTTCTTTCTCATTTAGTAATTTCCGTACCTCAAATGCTTTATCAATGGCTGCAGAGGCATATGCTCCTGTGATTTGAGATAATTTGGTGAGATTTTCAATGGGATCAGCGATAGGATCTTGCCATAGGATGTTTAATTGCTTTGCATCATGAGAGAGCACGTCTTCCAATTTCCTTTTCTTTCTTTGTCTTCTTACCACTGCCTTATGTTGTGGACTATAAAATACATCAAGAGGAGGAATTTCCTCTATTTTGAGCATAATTTCAGAGGATGGGGTAATGGGAATATGTTCCATTTTTGAGACATTGCTAGTTATTTTTGTGACTATATTTTTTGTTGCCTGTATATTACTCACAGGTGTCTATGTGTTCTGTCCTTCAATATTGATTAAATCATTGAATGTCTCCCATTCTTTATCTAGCTCAGTTCTAACTGATGATTGCAGTACGATGAGAGGGGGAAGATTTAGCTGTGGAGAGGTCAAAACCTGTTGCTGTGGGAGTTCCTTTGACTGGGCAGTATCCCTTACTGACCCTTCACTTTTATCATGGTCATTTTCAGACCTCTTAGAGTGTTCTAACGTTTCTCTCCTAGACTTATATTTAGATCTGTCTGTGCTTGAACTTCCACTAAGACTAATACTGGGAGTTGGTTCCCTTATGGGTTCGAGGCGTAATTTATCCAAAGGGATACTAGATAACGTCCTTTCCCTGTACATCTTGAAATCTTGAAATTCTGCTCGAGGAAATCGTATTTGGGCCGAATGTAGAACCTCTTTAAGTGTGCCTTTCTCTTGGAACATGTCATAAAAAAGATCATCTTCTTTAGAAAACACCCTGATTTTGACTGCAGTAGTGAAATTTTTAGCAATATCATAAGGGTTGAACGGTCTTCTTGGAAATTTGAACAAACGTAAACATGTTATGTTGTTTACTTCTTTGAATGCATGGCCTACATCAAATAGTGAAAAGGCCCCATAGGCCACAGGAAATTGTGGCCAAATAGCCTTCTTTTTATCTTTCAAATATTTAGTCAAACCTCCTTCTCCGTAGGTTTGATAAGCAATTTCTCGTGCCATGAGTTTATCAGGAACATAAAAAGGTAAGACATGAGGGGAAGCGAGACTTCCAAATACCCAGACATATGTAAATAGTTCTTCTCCAAACCATTTCGCGAGAGGAAGTATATCTACCTTTGCTTCAGGAGAAAACCTTGGAGCGTCTTTATCATATAACATTTTATACAGGGGCAACATGATTCCATGAAATATCTTGTAAAAATAGGGAATGAAATTGGAATCCCACAATTCTTTATGATAAATATGAATGGGTAAGGGGTCTTGAGTCATCCATTTCCAACCCATTAGAGGAAACTTAGAAATATAACAGATTGAATCCATCACATATGCAGATAAGTAAAAAGGGGGATAAATTCTCTGAGAAACAGTTCTTTTAGACCGGTAATTCAAAATGGCCATGGCTAAGTTATCGGATAATATCTTAGCCCAATACGTAACAGTAGCATTAACAACAGCATTCAATAATGGTAGCCATTCAGATGAAAATTTATTAATTTCTGGCTTCCCAAAACACCTACAGAGCATAGCAGCAGCAAAGCAATATGGGGAGGTGAGAGAACTAGTACTATACATATCGTGTTTATCCTTTTTTAGTGGTTCGTCCCTCCTAGACCAGTCCTTGGTACATACTGCTAGGTCTTCATTTTCTTTAGAAAACTTCTCCATGAACTGTTTGTTATAAGTTGTCTGTGGCTCTGGTAAATGATATATGAGTCTCAAATCTTGTGGAGTGAATGAGCCAATGAGTTCTTGACCCTGAGTCTTAAACTGTCTGTTTGTGATATCAGTGTTGTCCAGTACCCATTTAACCATGTCTGTGTATGGAATAATTTTATGCCTCGCTGCTATTCGGTGCAAGAATGAGCAAGCTAACTCTGTAATAGACGCCTTAGAAGACCCATGTGAGCCTGCAGTAGCTATAACCTCCATTAATCTGGGGTTCTCTTCCTCAAGTAGATTGTACATGCCTTCCCAAGTAGTAATACCAACATCTTTGTTACAGGAAGTGTCTGTATACAAGGGTATCATTTCTTTGTCTTCAGAACTCGGAGCCTTGTCTTTCTTTCCCATAATATCCTGAGTACTGATTTGTATAGTTATCTGTTCTTCGTTCCTGCAGTTTACAAGTGAGATGAGAATAATGATAAAAAAGGTGACGGGAAATATTTTAAATGCTGAAGACATATAAAAGATACCACCTTACATGAAATGGCTCTTCGATCATAACAAAACCATATTTTATTAATGATTGACAACCAATTCATTTATTAACATTAAAGCGCATAACCAGGCCTCGGTTTATGGAAAATATTTTTCGTACAATGAGCCTTAAAGATCTGTGATAAGGTGATCTGCGATTTGCTTCACAATATCGTAGATCGCAGTATTGCAAATTTCAATCTCATGGAATTGCAATATCTCAATACTGCGATATCGCAAAATCGCAATATCGCAAAATCGCAATATCGCAAAATCGTTGGAGCGTAGCATATGACAAACATCCGTTAATGTGTTTTTCTGTGAAACACGATTTGTGATATGTGCCATCGCATATTGGTGGTTTGAGGTTTTTTTGCGTAAGTGATATTTGAGGCATGCGATGCAATGAGTATTTTTTAGTGCATAGTATCGCATCGTGATATCGCAATCTTTAGAATTCCGCTTGTAAGGAGATATTCATTACCTTTTTGTGATGCGATATTCCTTTAAGGAATGCTTTTATTCTATGTTATCATAAAACTTAATATTTTTATATTTTTCAAGGGGTATTCTCCTAAGTCTATGATATTAAGTTTTATTGAAAAAAAAAGGAAAAACAAGCACTATTCGATTTTTAAATTTTTTGACTAAGGGCCCCCACTTATTTAGTAGTAGTGATAATACTAAATAAGAAGGGGCGTTGTTGCTGGCCACAACACAACCCCATCCCATCTTTATGCATATGAATGAATTGAAAATATGAGTTTTTTAGTAGTGTTTTTTGAAGAATTTATAATATTAGTCAAAGAGGAATTTTACAGCTTAGTAGAAAGGAAAGAAGGAAAAAATGAGTTGTAATCGGATTAGGAACAAGATAAATAGCAACTGAATTTTCTTGTAAAAGGCTTTGACCTTCAATCTAGAAAGTGCAACTATAAATCCAAATACACATTCCCTTGAAACAAATGTACATTGTAAACATAATGGGATACCTAATTAATGTCAATTAGTCGCAATATACATTAAGTTATGTTGATTAAATTAAACATATAGTGGTTATAAGACTAATATGGCTCCTTGATCAATTTTGGACAGTTCGAAGGTGAAAATATGATCTCCGCGATGATTTCCATGGCGGCTAGGGTTTCCTACATTGGACACTAGGGAAGTTTGTCGATGGCCTCGTGGGTCTGTGCCTCAGACGGAAAGCATTTCGGGGATCGGCCGCCCCCCCACCCCCACCCCCTTTTGCTTCATTCTTCCAGGACTAGATATGCGGCCCTATGGATCCCACCGTGGCCTCATTCCACCTCCCCTGCGCCCTATTCGACCTCACCCCTTGGCCAACTTCATCTATTCGGTCATTACATGCTTCTATACTATGGATCCAATCCTACAGGGGTGCTCCTATCACTACGAGCTGGGATTTGCATCTGGTTATTTGCTATGACCTCCTGTAGAACTGCCTAATGTGGGGGTCAGAGGACTCTTGGATGGGAAGGGCACACAATTTCCCCTTGGGGACTAGGTGCGTACTGGGTTTATTTGGTGATTACGATAATCAGTTATTATTTCTTGCTGACATCATCCTGTCTCCCAATATTTCATACAGTTGCGCCATGACACCTGACCCTCTGCGAACTTGGCCTCTACGACTAGAGCTGTCCCCCATGGAAGACGTCACAGCTATCATCAGCAATAAGGTAAGCCCTGTTCATTTTCAAATTTTTGTTAAGCCCCCTGTGTGGAACAATATATTAATATGGGCTCAGGAAAACGATGGGGTGGTTGGTCTGAAGAAAATTATCAGTCATGCATCTGGTTACCCTAGCCATCTACAATCTATAATACACAGTGGGAGATCCCTCCAAGACTCTGACTCATTAAAATATTACTCCATCCGTTTTGGCTCCAACAAATATTTCAATCTAATACTGAGGGCTGGCACAACTAAACAACATAGAACTCAAGGATCTGCAAGGGGTACAAGCACTCCAAAACCTAACTTCTCGAAAGGTACCTCATACAGGAACATTTTACAGGGGAAAAACAAAGCAGATATTCCAACTGAACCAGCTGACAATGCAACCAAACCATATATTCTGGAGCAACTGAATTTCATTCCAGAAATGAACATAGAGATTCCAGAGATACATGAACACCGAACTTCCTTTGAATCTCAAGTGATAATATGCAGATTTAATAGCTTCTGGCCCAAACCAATGGAGCTCTTTCATCGGATATTCACCAAATGGACTATGGAATATGAAAAAAACCTCTGTTCAAAGGGGTTTTTCATCGTCAAGTTTTCATATTCGGAAGCCAAAGACATCATCCTTAGGGAGGGACCGTGGTTCTGGGGATCCACTGGGCTTTTCATCATACCTTGGTTCCCGGATTTTGATGCAAACACCATGGAAGTGACCAAAATGTCGGTCTCGGTCCATCTTTACAACCTTCCTCTTCATTTTTGGAATGAAAGTGTTTTAGCTTGTATTGGAAACACCATTGGGAGATGTATCAAAACATACACACAACGCTTGCAGGATCGTGTCTACAATTTTTCATGAATCTGTGTGGAGGTGGATCTCAGTAAAGGGTTGCCAGAACGCATACAACTGATACAAAAAAAACAGAAATGGACACAACATCTTGACTTCGAAAATACTGCATTTAGATATCTTCGAAAATACTTCATTTAGATATCGAATATGCAAGAACACCAGTCATCTGCAAAATACATGCCCAGAAGAAAAAAAAGAGATAACAGGAAAAAAGGAAAAAAAAAGACAGGGAAAACCCCCAAAGGATGGAAATTTCCCTCAAGTGAACCAGAATAGGAGACAAATGAAGAAGAGGGTGTCCTCAATCCAAATGAGAACAATAAGACAACCAGTGAACCAGAGAAAAAAGAATAAGAGATGTAACACCCTTTCGACATTACCTCCATGGTTTAGCTGTCAAAGGACCTTGGGGCACTGGACAAAGGTGGTAATAAAAGACAACATAACTCAGACACCTCAGATTCAGATAAGGACGATGGAGCAGTCACTGAAGATACTCAACTCGCCCTTATCTTGGCCAGGCCAACACAAGGTGCTTGGCGGAAGGTCGAAAAAAAGAAAGGTAGAAAAACTTAATTTTTCTCCCCATGTACTATAGGTTTTACTTGCAACTTCATAGTCTATCTTGATTGAAAAATACCAACATATGTAACATGTAATTTTGTTTTCATTAATAAAATTACGAAATTTTCCTTGGAAAAAAAAGACTAATATGGCTCTGATATTAATTCAATGTTTTTCTTTGGACAGGGGTGGGAATTTGACATGCTAGGAAGACGATTAAGGATAATTGGAAAATACATCATAATGCTAACCTAGCTAGCATTATGGGAAACTTAGTATGAAGGTTGTGATAAACAAGCAAAATCCCATAGGAAATTCCACAAGGAGGTCCTCATGCTACCAAATATGAAGTTTCCTTTGGAGACATTGAAAACACCAATCCCACATAGAGAAAATCAGAAGATACACACTTAAAGGAATGCCAAAATATTGAATAAATCTCTTAGTTCAAATGTAGATCTAAGCCAAAGGAATCCAATCAAGACAAAAGTCCAGTATTGGTAGTGAAAAACTAAGTTCAGTCACCAACCACAACACTTAATGCCAAGTTAAATATGCATATAAATCATGCATACCATTCATTAAACTCCTCTTAGCACTGACCTGTATAGGAAAATTGTTAGAAAAATGGTTATTGACTATATCAAAACCATCAGGTAGTAAAATTCCCCTCACTTTCCCATGAATATGAGAAACCGCTAAAAAATATTCCATTGCATTTTCCAAATACATAGAGATATGTGGCCAAAGGGAACCCATAATAATAGGTTGACGTAGCTAGATTCAAGGGGCTATTTAACTATTGACCAACATAAAAGTTGAGGCATTTGTGGCCACACATTAAAAACTAAACCCCAAATAGGTCAACATCTCAATTATAAAAGTACAATCCACCTGGTTGTAATCTTTGTTGAAACCATTATTCTAGAAAATATATTATTTTTTGGTCCCACAAACTCACTCTAGGACTTCACTGCTTAAAATTCACAATGTCTACAAGAAATTATCCCTGACCAATGTGAGAAAAAGAGTATGATACTCTTTATAAACACGAAAACATTTCATGGTGAGATTGATAAATAATTCTCACTTTTGTACTCTTTAATAAATTATTAATTTAATCCTATAAATAATTAAGTTATTTAATAAGTATATAAATTTGGCCATGATAAGAAATTTGTGTGTTCAAGAGAGATATGTTCCACGTAAAGATGGTTTCACAAAAAGAACTTGAAAGGGTGAAAAGAAAAAGTATTATTGATACAAAAGGATGTATATATTAATTCAAAGAGGCCAATTGAGGTCCAATAACTTAGTTGATCTGGTGACTCATCAATGTTGTTGGGCATATGGATAGAGCTATTTTAAATGGTCCTTAGTTTGAATCCCATAAGGTAAGGTAGACTAGGTTACACCAATGAGTTTGTTAGATATGACATTGACAAACATTGAAAAACATAATTTGAAATTGTCCACAAAATTTTTGAATATATATATATATATATATATATATATATATATCAGTTAAATCAATAAATATGAAATAGCGTTCCTACTAAAATTTGAAATCATAATAATGTGTTTTCACTTTTACAAGAAAATGAATGTTATTGTTTAATAATTTATATATCATCAACATTAAGTGGAAATAAATAATTACACACCACCTCATAAGTGTAAATGGTATTAACCTTTTTAATAATTACAAGCCTCATAACCTCATAAATTGATCAGGTGCTTAGTGTAAAAGCTCAAAATAAAAGTGCTCAGAATTGATTGGAAATTGAATGATAGCAAAGAGCTCATTGCCAGGAATTCGGTGCAATTCGTTTTGTCGAAAAAAAAGTCCAGATGAAGAATATAGAGCCTGTTGTTCATTTTCCTAAATAGCTAAAAAATTTGTAGAACATGACAGAAGGATGACATGGATGCCTAATCAACATATAAGGTATATTATGGGAATATTCTTCAGTTTCACCCAATGACACTATGACAAGTGTCACTGCAGGATTCGCTAGTTTGGCTTGAAAGTGAAATTTTTTAATGTGTTGCTCCTAAGGTTGAATTCGATTTTTTTTTTAATATTATGGTTGGGGACAACCCAACTAGAGGCTAACAAGTGGTGTAGCCAAGGGCCACCACGTGCCCCCTCTATTGGACCCAGGTTTGGAGCATAGTCGAATTATGGTTTAAGTCCAAAATATTAATTTTTATGCCAAGGTTCAAACAATTGGATGCACATTTATTATTGGAGCAATCGAAATTCTTATAACCAAAGTATGAATACATATACATGTCTACAACCCAAAGTCTGAATGTGTAATAGTTCAAAGGTTTTGAATTATTATTGGGTGGCACATTTAATCTAAACCTAAGGCTTGGAACGTAATATCCGTTGGCAAAAATTTCTACAGTTCAGGCGGAGGTCGAGGATCGACCCCACGACCTCCCCCAAGTAAGTGTTGTGGCTTACCAATAGGTCGTGGCATGGTTCCTGTTATGAATAGCACCCACCTTTTATTTAAATTTTCATGGTTTATCTGACAGGGGTTTGGAGGGGTCTAACCCCCTCATATGACCAGTCTACCATAAAAACCAACGGAGCGGGAAATACATAAGAGCGCTAAGATTATATTAAGAGAAGGTTTAATACTTGGTTAAATGTGCCAAGTATGTTATTATTCCAGATTATTATAAACACACTTATGCATATTTAAACCACACTTATCCAATTTAATTCGTATTTAATTTAATTAAACTCCGAGTTTAATGTGGTGGGATTTTTTGTGGAACCCCTAAATTTGGAGCTGCCCCCAACTTTAGCGGCCCTAACTGGAGTCTTCTCCACTTTTGGAGGTAGTTTACTAAGAAAAAATGTTTTGGCCATATCTTTGGCAAAATTCGACCAAATTGAGGGAAGGAGGAGTCATTTCAGATAGATTTGGACATTCTGGACTCATTGAAGGAGGTTTCAGGAGCTGTAGGTGAATGTAAACATTTTTTTTTTAAATTTTGAGCTAATACATAGGCTCAAGCCATAGAAGTTTGACCAAGGAAATGTAGCCCAGGAGGGGTGAACTCCTTCATCAAAACACTGTGTTGATGGATCAATTGTGATGGTTTTTTGTACTTGTTATTGTTGTTGTTAAACATTTGTTTTTCATGCTTTATGCTCTTGAATTTAATTTAAAACTCAGCTCATTTTCCTGTTTGACACACATAAACACCAAGGAAACATATGCACATCAAGCATAAGATTAGAAAAATATTTATAAATATGAAGACTAAATTAGCACAGCAAAACTAACATTAAAGTTCAGATCAATTTGATATCAAAGCAAAGGTTGCAAAGGTTGTTTGCTTGATAGTTTCTTGAGTTTTGTGCAAGTAGTGTTGTAATGGTTCAAAATTTTTGATGCTGACAAGGTTAAAGTTGCAAAGAGGTGAAGGGAAAATGTTGGTTTCAAGTACTAAGATTAGGACCAGAAGAAGGAGAGCCACAAGCGCACCATCTCCACCCAAAGTTTCACTCACAGCTAAACTTGAAGCACCTCAAGTTTTATCTCAAGAAGCTGAGATTGAAGAGGTACAAGTTGCACCAGAAGCTGAGCTTGAATCCATAGCCATCATGTCAGGTGTTGGAAAAACTGAAGGTCATTCAGAAGAGGATGATGTCAAGAAACACTTCAATGAAATAAAGAGGATGGTTAAAATTATTTTTGATTCATTTACTGCTAGGATGACAAGAGAAGGTTCTAAGCCTCCACATGGAGAAGGAACTCCAGATGATAATAAGGATGAAGAAAAGGATTCAAAGGGTAGTGGAGGAAAGCCAGCTCCATCTCCACCATCTTCATCATCATCCTCATATTCTCCATTAGCATCATCTTCTACTTCCACCACCAAACCCACACATACTCACTCAAAGACCACAAGAGAAAAAAATCCCTTACTCAAACTTGATGTCAAATTTGAGCTTCCGAGGTATAATGGCAAGGTAAATGAAGAGAGTTTGGACAATTGGATACATCAATTAGACGTGTATTGCATAATTCAGAACCTTCATGAAGATGACATAAATATTCAATTGTCTACTTTGATGATGGAAGGATTTGCACTTGTATGGTGGGAAGAAAGGACTCAAGAAGAGATTAAAAATTATTGTAATATCTCTATGTATTGGTTAAGTTTTATTGCTGCCATTAAAAGGAAATTATATTCATTAGCTTACACGCAAAAGGCCATTATGGACTGGAAAAACTTTAGACAATTGAAAGGGTAAAGTGTGCAAGATTATATTCAGAGCTCTTATTTTAGTTATTAATTTGTATTCTCAAGAAACTTTGTTAAAGTACATTAGGGGTTTGCATAGTTACCTTAGGCACACTATTCTCATGTTCAATCCCACAAACATAGATGAGGTTTGTGTTCAAGCCATAAATTTAGAAGCAAGAAGGAAACATATTATAGATGAGAAAAGTGATAGTGAGGGTAAAGGAAAGGGCAAGTTTTATGGAAGAGGAAAAATAAATAGATCTGTCAAAAGAGATAAGGAGAAAATTAACATGTAAACATTGTTTGAAGAATGGCCATGATGAAGAACATTTTTGGCAACTTCATCTAGAGTTGAAGCCAAATAAACTGAAAACCAAAGAAAAGGATAAAATTGTTTCTATAGTTGAACATGACTTAGGTTCAGATTCAGGAGATGAAACAAAGATTACATTCATGGGTTTGAAAGGTAAGAACATAGCAAGCACTAGTTTTTAAAATTGTTCCAATGTCACTCAAGATGAAGATACAAGAATTGACCTTTTACATATTAAAGTCGTTTCTAAACATACAAATATAGACACACTTTCTAATAGTGGGTCACAAGCTAACTTAATTTTCGAAGAATTAGTTAAGAAGCTAAACCTTGAAACTGTTAGACATCCAAGGCCTTATCATTTAGGGTGGATTTTCAAGAATGCAAAATTGTAGGTTACAAGGAAGTGCATACTAAGATTCACCATTAATTCAAACTTTCTTGATGAAGTTGAACTTGATGTGGTGCCGCTTGAGATATCATGTATTGTTTTGGGAAGTCCGTATCTGTATGATAGGAAAGTAGTATTTCATTACCATGAGAATAAGTATCACTTGTTTAAATATGGAATTGAGTACATAGTTAGAGCGCATAAGAAGAAGACAAGTTTGTCTCTTATACATGCAGGAGAAATGAAGAGGATAGTGAATGCAAGTCATAATTTGACATTTTTGATGATCAAACATAGAGATGTTTTGAATCATATGTTTCAAAATGATGCATTGAATGAACAAGTTGATTTAATTAAGGTTTATTATGCTTATAATGAGATGTTTCAGGACTCTAATAGGTTTCCTTTGAAAGGAGGTAAACAAGATGTGACAAATTTGCAGCAGTTAACATCAGTGTTGAGAAGTGTTGGAAAAAAGATGCCAGTGCAAGAGAGTGCAAAGGTCAAAGAGAAAGTGACAGAGAAATTTTACAAAGAAGGCATGGGTTCCACAAGTGCTTGTTTTTGGTTTCCAAAGGGTACATGGAAATGACGAAGATACTTGGTCAAGAGTCGACACAAGTACAAAGCAAGAACAATTAAGAATCACCATGATGACAGTGTGCAAGGTGAGGCGATTTTTAAGTTTCCTTTGATTGATGACCAACGTAGGAAAAATATGGTTTATGCAAGAATAGCTTGCTGCTCTGTGAATTCATGGAAATTACAGCATGACGGTGTCAACGAAAACAAGATAGGGTCGCAAGAGTCAAGGAAAAAGTTAATATTTTTGTGAAAAGTTCAATTTGATGAAAATGGGAAAATTTCAGTGGATAGAGACTGGAAGGGTGAGGGAACAATACCCTCATCCACATGATCAGTAATAAAAGAGCTTTTGGGGTCCAAAAGGTTTCTAGTGGGGAGGAATGATCAGGTGCTCAGTGTAAAAGCCCAAAAGAGAAAGTGCTCAGAATTGATGAAAATTGAACGACAGCGAAGAGCTCGTCGCTAGGAATCCGACGCAATTCATTTCGTCGAAAACTAAATCCAGATGAAGAAGATAGATCTTGTTGTTCATTTTAATAAATAACTAAAATAATTGAAAAACATGACAGAAGGATGGCATGGAAACCCAGTCAGCATACAAGGTATATTCTGGGAATATTCTTCAATTTCACCCAATGACACTGTGACAAGTGTCACTGCAGGATTCGCCAGTTTGACTCGAAGTTGAAATTTTTTTATGTGTTTCTCCTAAGGTTGAATTCCAATTTTATCTTTTTATATTATGGTTGGATACATCCTAACCAGAGGCTGACATGTGGTGCAGCCAGGGGCTGCCACGTGCCCCCTCTGGTGACCCAGGTTTGGAGCATGGTCGAATTATGGTTTAAGTCCGAAATATTAATTTTTATGCCAAGGTAAAAACTATTGGGTGTACATTTATTATTGGAGCAATCGAAATTCCAATGACCAAAATTTGAATACATATATATTTCTACAACCCAAAGTCTGAATGTGTAATAGTTCAAAGGTTTTGAATTATTATTGGGTGGCACATTTTAATTAAACCTAAGGTTTGGAATGTAATATCTATTGGCAAAACTTTATCAGTTCAGGCGGAGTTCGGGACTTGACCCCACGACCTTCCCCAAGCAAGTGTTGTTTCTTACCAATAGGCCGCGACATGGTTCTTTTTATGAATAATTCCTGCACTTTATTTAAAGTTTCATGGTTCATCTGATGGGGGTTTAGAGAGTGCCAGCCCCATTGACTAGCCCCCTCCCCATACGACTAGTCTACCATAACCACAAGCGGATCCGGAAATACATAAGAGCGTGAATATTATATTAAGAGTAGGTTTGATACTTGGTTAAATGCACTAAGTATGTTATTAATCCAAATGATTATAAATTCGCTTATGCACATTTAAAACACAATTATCCCATTAAATCGATGATTAATTTATTTAAAATCAGAGTTTAATGTGGCGGGATTTTCGGCGGAACCCATAAATTCAGAGCTGCCCAAAATTTTACTGTGCTTTTTTATTATCGTCCCTGCAACCGGTCTTTCATTTTTCAGGTCAAGCACAACAAATTCCTTTTTTTTCTCCAGGTTCTCTTCAATTCAATTCCGCTTCTGCGCTCTGCTAACCCACATCACCAACAAATTCATTCATTCTACAACTTGAGACAACTGTGCCGCCCAATAAGAAAGGTCAAGAACTCCCCTTCAATGAAATGAATCACCCTCCGATCAACCTTGATCATGTTATCTTAGCTAACAAGGATTTTAGGATCCATGAAACACTTTGTGAGTTTGACCTCTTCAACAATTATTGTTTGTTAGAGGATAAACTCATAGATGGTGTGGATGATCTCTACCTATGGGACACCAACTTACCTTATTATATCTTCCCTAAAATACACATTGCCCCTGAGTTCATTAGAAGGTGATGTGCATGCTAAATTCCTAACCAGAGATCTGTAATTGCTCCTACATGTGAGGTTTTGTTTACAATTACAACCCAATCCATCATCCAAATGATGCAGTGACCTTCAACCGAAAATACTGCACCATTCTCACGAGAAGCCCTCATAGACTTGTACTAGAAGATTGATTTTGATAAGAGAGCCTAAACCCTTGAACTATTCCTCACTAAAAATACTCCTTTGCCTAAGAAAAATCCACCATATCCCTCATCTCTATTCCATGAAAGAACCAAGAAAATATCCATAGTCCTTGCATACCTCCTAGGGTACTATTATGACCAGTGGATAGATAAGGAAATTATAGGTTTCTTGACAATATTTTCTACATACTCCAAGCCCTCTATCATGTTTGATTTTAGCCAATTCTTGGCTGATAACATCCATGACCAATTTACAAAATTTCATACTGAAGGCGTATTTAAATATACATATGTCATTATCTATATGTTCTTATCAGGAGAGAAATTTTAGTTTGAAATGAAGAAAATGGATGAAGATGGACATCCACAGTCTGCCATTTTTTGGAAAACCTTACCGATGAAGAAACAAGAACAATTCAGTTATAAACAATTTGTTGAGCTATTTCTACATCCTACAATGAGTATTATGAATGGCACAGACGATCCATAAATAAGTGAAGAAATCAAGATAATAATGCAGCTTTCAGACCGGGCTAGAGCAACAGATTGGTGTTTATACCAAAATTACACAAAACTGAGAGTATATGGGTGTGCATTGCCACCCTATAAGCTACCAAAATTCCTCCCCATGAGGATTTTTGCCCTCAAATATATTAGAAAAATGTTGAATGAAAATGAGGTACACTTTATATCAGCAAAAAAGAAATCACAGTTCAGGATAAAGTCTGAGATAGGGCCATTTATATGCAACAGTAGGACAGCAGGAGAGGAGGTCGACAAGAGACTGAAAGAGATGAAGTTTTCTCATATCTTCGCTTGGTATTATGATCCCTTTGGGGTCATTTCTAAAATTAGGGTGGAGAATAAGTCTACACCCTACATTCATACACAAAGACCAGACATAGAGCAATTCAGGAATTATCTAGAATGGAAAGAGAATACCTTACATGAGGCAGCAGAGCGGGCTATATCTACTTTTGGTTTACAAACACCTGTACCTAAGCAAAAGAAAATTAAATAAGACAAACAAGAAGAAACGGGAAAGAGACAGAGGGAAGAACAGCCACCTTCAGTGACTGATACTTCCAACAAAGAGTTCAAGATGAAGTATAGAAAAAGGGACAGAATACATATGGACATTATGAAGGTAAAGAAACAGAGTAGGAAACCATAATTAATATCCTAGATACTCTAGGATAATCTCCAGTGGGAGGAAATCCTATCAATTCTCCTACTACTTATACTTCTATCATAAAACAACAACAGGCCATCCAAACAACTTCATCTAGTGTTGATACAGGAGAAAGGGAGAAAACAATATTTGATACTTTCAGAGAGATCAAACTCAGGAATGAAATCCTGAAAAATAACACTTTCACTCAATTTTGGAAGCATAGATCTAGCTCACAAAGTAGAATGTTATCTGCCTTTGATTCAGATAAGGGGAAGATGCATATGGAATTTCTAGAAGCTCAAATTACAAAACCCAAGATGGTAGTAGAATACAAGTAAAGTTCCTTTGAATTCAAAATCAAGGACATCCACCCCATCGACCAGATGGAAATGCACAAGCATATAGGAGAAACGATCTCTTTCACCTTAACTAACTTAGCCATGAATTTTTTCTAAACTGCAGGTCTCCTTGGAAAATATACAATCTCAACTCAATATGGAAAAGATCTATTCAATTTCCAAGGATACAAGGATAAAATCCTTGGAAGATCTGGTTGTGAAGATACAACATGACCCATCAAATTTTCAGGTTGTGGAGGATATTATTAAGAAGAAAATTGCAGATACAACATCCTTGAAGAAGCAACTGAATATGTTAGCTACATAGGAC
Organism: Pinus albicaulis; assembly: GCA_034641835.2. Lineage (NCBI taxonomy): Eukaryota > Viridiplantae > Streptophyta > Pinopsida > Pinales > Pinaceae > Pinus > Pinus albicaulis. The sequence continues at coordinate 188,310,349 of CM076570.1, read as the reverse complement.
CCTCTTACAAAAGAGATAGAAGAGACAGAGACACATAAATGTGACATGATGGAACTCATCATGGAGAAGACTGAGCAATTGAAAAAGATGGAGGTCGAAATGGAAAAGATGGTCAAAGAGAAAGAGAAGGCTACCAAAAATTCAATTGTTCCATTAGAGGTTGTACCCCTTACCGCCATTCCTGCATCAAAAAATTCAGCATGTAGTGCAAGAGATGTTGCAGATCAACTTGCTAAATCAGTGGAAAATATGTCATTGCAGACAGAGGAAATCAAAACTTTTGCAGGCCCAACAAAATATTTTATAGGATAAGATGGTGAAGACTGAAATTGCTCATTCTACAGAGTCACAGAGATATCATAAGTAGATAGAGAGTCTAGAGAAATATTTAAATGAGTCATCTATTGGCAACACATTGGGGCAAATCAAAGAAATCATATGGACCAGCATCACTAAGTCCATGAATGAAATCTAGCCATATATCCAAATCATTTTTGAGTAGAAGGACATGATTGAGAACGCCAACAAGGCCATTTCAGACATAAGTAAACATCTAGGAGATATTCCAGACACAACTAACAAGATCATTAAGTTCTTGAATGCCAAAAATAGATATGAGCTTGATGATCTAGGAGTGCATGACAGAACTGAAACAATTCTGAAGGTGAAGAAAGTCCTTACACTAAGAAATTTGGTACAAAAGTTTGAGGAAAAGTGTAATGGACTAGAAATTGCAGTCAGTAGGTTCTTTAGCAGGATTGATCCATTAACCAAAAGGGGCCTTCCTTCTCTATTTGTCATAAATGACAGATTAATGGCCAGAGATGATTACATGAAGATGCTCTAGGAAATTGCTAATGATACAACAAAATTTGAAAATATTAAAGGTGAAATGACAAGGAGAGATTTCATGGAAGCTATGAGAAATGATGCTTACATACATCATGAAATAAAACCCATTTTCATAGTCAAACCCACATTTAATGCTCGATACGCGGAAGATAACGAAATCTGCCAGAAAGCAAACAAGATTCTGCTTTCTGATGAGGATCGATGGGAAAAGTTGTTTGAATACCAGGATGAGTGAAGAAAAACTACAACCAGTGCAATAGGCCAATGCAACAACAGTTATATTGTGAACATAAATGGTTAGAACGTGCAACAATAGTTTCCTAGACAAAAGTGCCAGATGTCCACAATTTCTTAAATTACTCCACCTTTTTGGAGTATGTTGTTTTAACAGAGTTATGTTGTAATTAATAAGGAGATGGCCTATTTTGATATGGTATCCTTCATAGATCTAGTTTACTTATGCATTCGAAGTACCAAGGGTTGGACTCTGATCATTGTAATTTTTATTTTTTAAGTTGTATACTTTTTGAGTTGTTGATACATCAATAAAGAATACCATTCACGGGATACTTGTGCTATTTGTTACTGGTGATGTCTTTCCTTTTGTGATATTTGTTTCCACTGTGTTTCTTTACTGTATTTTAATATAATCGTAACAAAAAAAGTGAAGAAGTAATATTTGTTATTTGAACACCTTATTTCTGGTTGTGTTTGAAATGTTTATGTTTTCATTTGAATTTTGATTGAGAAATTCTTGAATGCAAGCTTTTCAATCACTACTGAAATCACTCATGCTTCATTTCATGGTTCATTTAGAATTAAAAATATAGAAAATATAACAAGCTTGCCCTAAATACTCTTTGAAAAATTGATGCATCAATTTATCTTTTATTTGACTCCATAGCCCAATGGAAAATAATTAACTAAAAAATATCACTTATCCAACCAACCAAGAAATCAACCAAACAAACAAACAATTCAGCCATCATCATAACTAGCCTAATATTAGTTAAGGAAACAAATCTAAATTATACAGAGAGATCCCTCTCTGAAGCTAGTAGGGCTGGATCCCAACTTTATAAGTGGTTTGATGTTGTCTTATATAATTATTCTTTCCAATCTTAAAATTATAGAATGATAACATAGTGGTGACCATACTGGGGAACTAACGAATTGAAAAATTGTCATTTCTTTCAAATTATGAAACCTTGGTTCGTATAACTGTGTATGATAGAAATATTTCATAATTATTGGTTTTCTTTCATTTTTTAAAATAATCATAATGTGTGTGCTTTAGGTTTTAGTTCTGGATCCCAAAAGTGCCTACACTAGATCTCATCCTGGCTCAAGTCCTGCAACTATAGTGGATAATCCTGAAAGAATCTTAAGAAAAACCAGAAAATCACATAAATAATTGAGAAATAACACTCTTTCTAGGACAATTTCTCTTCCTAAAAAGATTGACACTATACAAGACTTTTAATTTTATTTAAACTTCGAACATGGTTTATTCAGGACTAAATCTGAGAGTTGGGTAGATAAGACAATATTTGATCTATCAATTTTACAAAAAAATATTGTAAGAGAAGTTTCTTCACAAACTGCATCTAACCTTCAGCTCCTACATGATTTTGATGACCTCCAAGATTTGGTAACAGGTTTTACTTCAACAGTCGAAGATGCTTATCTTCAACAATCAGTTGAATTGTCTTCTTTAAACTTAGTTGCTTCTTGTATAGCTTCTCAGTCTTCACACTCTAAGTCATCTAGTCCCACTACTTTGGTGATTCCCACCAATTCTCCTTTCTTTCCTCATAACACTACACCAACCCCATCACATTTACATTTTTCCATTACCCACCCTACTTCACGTATTTTTCAGCTTCCCCCACTTATTTTTAATCCCCCTCTACCTCCTCCTCCACCAATCATGGCAGCAAGGTATGCTCCATTGGTGCTGCCTACACCTCTGGCAAACATGCCATAGGATTATTAGTAAAAAATTCCACAATTTGATGGGACAGGTCCTTTAACAACCCAAAAACATATTGATAAGATGAATGACCATTTTTACCTTCAATAAGTTGATGATGAGAGTGTTAGGTTAAGAATTTTTGCTCAAAGTTTAATCGAAGAAGTAAGAAAATGGTTTAAAGGTTTGGCTGCCAACGGTATTAATGGGATTCCTAAATTTCATCAGACATTCCTTAATAAGTGGGAAGTTAAGAAAAACCCTCTTCAAATCTTATCTGAATATGAAAGAATTAGGAGGGCTCCAACAGAAAGTGTCCAGGATTATTGCACTAGATTAAATAGTTTATATAATGCAATTCTGCTCACATAAAACCACCCCAAGTTTTAGCTTTACTGAAATTCCCAGATGGTTTTGAGCCAGAAATGTCTTACCAACTTAGAGAGAGAAATTCAGCAACATTAGAAGAAATGCAGAGGGATGCAGTAAGTGTAGAAGCCAATCTGTTAACAAAGAGAGCAAGGATGAAAAATGAGAGAAGAGTTACCGTAAGAGATGAACCTTTAACTTCCTCAGCTAATGCCAAAATTGATGCCTTGACAAGAACTGTAGAAATAATGATGGAGAGGATTAGCCTGAACGAGAGGTCTGCCCCTAGAGAAAATCAGCCTGCACCTCAAAATTGTAATCAAAATTCCAAAATAAACCCTCCTTAGATGAGACAAAGAGAACAAAGAGGCCCTAATCAGCAGATTAGGCCTCCATTTCAGGAGAATTATGCTAATGAGGATGGGGAAATAGTTAAAGAGGTATAAGAAAACCAAATAAATAATTTAGTGGGTGTAAATGAAGATGATATTGTTTTTCTCACTCGGGAAGAACAAGAATCGTTTTTTTTGACCCAAACTGAATTTGAAGTTGAAGATTCTGATGAATACAAATAAGGATTTGAAAGTTCCATCATGGAATTCCATAGGCAATACAATCTTCAGAGCAAGAGAAACTTAGACACCTCCAGTAAAAAGAACATTGAAAACTCTACCAAAAAGGTCTTTGAATCTAATTCTAAGAAAAATATAGAATATCCTAAGAAAATTTTAGATAATTCAGGAAAAAAGACCATAGAAAGCCTTACTAAAAGAACAGTTGATAATTCTTCTAAATTTGTAAAAACTGATGTCCCTACTAATAGTCAACAAACAGAACCCGCCACAAATGTAGCTGCTGAAAAATCTGATTTTTCAAATCTGATTAAGAGCCAAACACCATTCAGTATTGAAAATGAACTTTCCAAACTGAAAATTTCTATCCCCTTAACTAAATTAATAAACAAAAATGTGTATAGGACTCAGGCCATGAAAGCATTAAACGTAGGGGAAAACACAGATAATGTCAATCTGAATGATGATCAACCTGAACTTTTGTTTGGACTAGAAGTTGATGGTAAACCACAGGAATGAGGTGTCCCTCCATTATATGTCAGTCTAAATGTTCATGTCAAGATTCTCCACAATGCAATGTTGGATTCAGGTGCATATCATAATTTAATGCCAAAAGTTGTTATGGAGAAACTTGGCCTTGAAATTACTAGACCTTACAAATACTTATATTCGTTTCATTCTAGAAAAGTTAGATGTTTAGGTATTATTAAAGATATTTGTGTCACTTTAGCTCAAATCCCAGCTAAGAGTCTAGTAATGGACATAGTAGTAGTAGACACCCCTCCTAAATATGGCATGTTGTTGTCATGCTCATCGGGAGAAAAGTTACAAGGAACCCTTCAAATGGACATGTCTTATGCTACAATACCATTATTTGGTCAAAGAGAAGATTGTATAGGGAAAACTTAATGAATTATATGGTGAGTAGCCAGGAGAAACCACATAACTACCACCTTTACTCTTTTCATTTTGACCTTGACTCTTTTATTCTTTATAATGATGGAGATATTGATACACAAGTTACCAAGGTAGAAAAAAACTCTATTGAAAAACATGAAAACCCAATGCAAATTGTACCACTAAACACTGAAACTGATCCTTTTTGGAGCATGAGTTTTGATGGCTCATGTGGAAAAGTAGGCTCAAGGCCGATGTTTGGGTGAGAAATATAAAGAATAACCATGAAGAAGGTCATTCCTACAAACTTAACTTTCAGTGCACTAATAATATATCAAAATATGAGGCACTTCTCTTAGGGTTACAATTGCTAAAAAAGTTGGGAGCCAAAATAATTTCTGTTCATGGAGATTCTAAATTAATCATAAAACAGATCAAAGGATAATATGATGCAAATAATCCTATATTGAGAGCATACATAAATGATGTGCTTGACTTTCTAAGAACTTTTGATGAATATGATCTTGTTGTCATTCCACAAAATCATAATATCTTAGTTAATGGTTTGGATTTTTCAGCAAGCACTTGTAAGTTGCCTCATCCCAATAAACAATACACAGTGGAATTTAAACATTGTCTAGTTTTTCTTGATAACATGAGATATTGACAAGTTTTTGGGAGTGATAAACAGATTGAAAGTTTCTTACAGTCAAAGGATGAGTTTGAAGATAGTTGTATAGATTTAGATTGTGAATAAGAAAATCAAACTGATGTACAGGATAATATAGATAAACAGTTTGATGTTTCTGATGTGAATAATCCAGCAAATAAAAGTGTACATAAATCAGAATTGCATGAAAAATACCCATAAAAGAAGAATTTGAGGTGCTTCAACTGAAGGATAATGTCCTACCCAGAGGACTTGTCCCTTTAGAAGAATTTTTTTATTTCAATGATGTAGCGAAAAAACCAAAAATAGAACCCACAGGAGAAAACATAGAAGAGTGTAACATAGGTAGTGAAAAAAATCCCAAAATGATAAAACTGTCTAAATCACTGCCTATTGTTACAAAGAAAAGATACATAACCTTGTTCAAATAATTCATAGATGTTTTTGCATGGAGTTATGAAGATCTGAAATCCTATGACACTAGTATCATACAACATAAAATACCAATCAAAGAAGATCAAAAATTGTTTTAACAAAAACTGTGTAGGATAAATCCTGTCCTAATGCCTTTGGTTGAAGAAGAAGTAAAGAAAATGTGTGATGCTAAAATCATAGTTCCTATTATATATTCTAAATGGGTATCAAACATTGTGCCTACAAGAAAGAAAATTGTAGAAATCAGATTATGCATTGATTTCAGGAATCTAAACAATGTCTCCTTAAAATATAACTACCCACTACCAAAAATAGATCACATATTACAAAGGGTAGTAGTATCTAGCATGATTTATTTATTATATGGTTTCTCAGGTTATAACCAAGTCTTAGTGCATCCTGATGATAAGGATAAAACTGTCTTCACTACACCATGGGGAACTTTCATGTATGTGAAAATGCCCTTTGGTTTGATGAATGTTGGAGCTACTTTCCAGAGAGCAATGGATATTGCTTTTGCTGATGAAATTGGGCATTTTATAGTGATTTATCTTGATGACATCACTGTTTATTTGAAAACTGACGAGGAACACTTGGAACATCAAAGAATAGTTTTTGAGAAATTTAGAAGGTTTGGCATCTAATTGAATCCTAAGAAAACACTTTTTGGTCTTGAAGAAGGAAAAATTCTTGGCCATATTATTTCTAAAGATGGTATTAGGATTGATCCCAGTGAGATTGAAGGTATACTTAAAATCAGTCACCCAAGAAACCTCAAAGAAATTCATTCTTTTTTTGGTAAAATAATTTCCCTAAGAAGATTCATTCCTAACCTAGAATAACTTCTTAGAAACATATCCAACATGTTTAAGAAATATTTAGAAATCAAGTGGAATATTGAAGCTAAACATCTTTTGATTTAGTCAAACATGCATTAACAACAACTCCAGTGCTAATTAGCCTAGATTTTACCAAATATTTTATAATCATTTCCTTTGCCTCTAAACATACTATTGCAACTGTCCTATTGTAGAAAACAAATGAAGGATTTGAACAACCTATTGCATTCTTTAGCAAAGCTTTAAGGGATGCCTATCTGAAATGAAACATTATGGAAAAATAGGCTTTTGCATTGGTTAAAGAAATATAATATTTTAGAGTATATATTTTACATTCCCATATTATTTCTTATGTTCCTAATGCAGTGGAAAAAGACATTTTAACACATAACGAGCCTGATGGGAAGTGAGGCAAATGGATTGCCATCATTCTGGAATATGGAAATCAGACCCACCAAATTGATCAAAGGTCAAGGACTAGCCAAACTGATGGCTGAGTCCAATTTTCAGGCATTAGAAATCAATATGATTTGTTCATTTGATGATCAAGAGGTATAGGCGACTCCAAAAATTGATAAATCTTTTTTAAACTCTCCCTAGTATGTAGACCTATTATATTTTTTATTTAACTTGAATGCTCCTCTTGGTCTAAAAAAAAAAAAAATCAAGATTTCTGAAGTTGAAAGCAGTTAAATTTTGCATTCTGGAAAATTTCTTATGCTGGAAAGGTGTTGGGGGTATTTTACTCAAATTTTTGTTAAATGATGATGCAAAAAAAATTATGCAGGAGTTCCATGCAGGTGACTGCAGTGGACACACTTATTGGAAAACTACTGCTAATAAAATCCTTAGAGCTGGTTTTTATTGGTCAAATATTTTCCCTGACGTATGGCCTGTCATAAATGCCAAATATTTGAAGGAAATAGAAATTTGTTACCCCTTCCATTAAAGCCTATTTCTGTGGAAATCCATTTCCAACAATGGGGATTAGATTTCATTGGTGAAATTCATCCTCCCTCCTCTGCCCAGTATAAGAGGATTCTTACTGCTACATAATACTTTACCAAATGGATAGAAGCCACTCCTTCCAGAAATGCCACTGATTCTGTCATTATTAAATTCCTTGAAACAAATATCCTTTCTAGATTTGGTTTTCCTAGAAAAATCATCACTGATAATGCTGCAGCCTTCAAGTCCAAGAAAATGGTTGATTTATGTCATAGATACCATATTACCTTGGGACATTCAAAAACTTATTACCCTCAGGGTAATGGGTTAGATGAATCCTAAAATAAAATTTTGGTGAATATTATCAAGAAGCTATTAGGAGACAACAAGAAATCATGGCATAAAAAGTTGGTCAATGCACTTTGGGCTGATAGAATTACTACCAAAAAATCAATTGGCATGTCTCCATACCAATTTTTCTATGGAATGGATGTCGTTTTTCCTTCCTCTTTAGGAGTTACAGTCATGAAGATCATTCAAGAAATATAAGTTGAACCAAATGTTGTACAAAGGAGGATCAATAAACTATTCAATTACAACAGTCCAGAGAAGAGGTATATAATAGGACCCAAGTTGTTCAGGAAAATATCAAGAAATTTTTTGACAGAAGAACAAAGGCTGATGATTTCAATCTAGGCGACAAAGTTTTGAAATGGGATTCTAGGAGAGAAGACAAAGGTAAACATGGAAAATTTGACAACCTTTGGAAAGTACCATACATTATTGATGCCTTCAGAGGAAATAATGCATATTTCCTTAAAGAGCTAGATGGAATAGAGGTACCTGGAGGTCCCGTCAATGGTAGGATACTAAAGCATTACTTCTCTTAAAAATACAGTTTAAATCTTTCATCATTGTAAATACCATAGTTTTTCAGTTTGTGATTTGGGTAACTCATTAACAAAGATTGAAGCCCGCACAGAAGGCCCTAAGCTTGGTTTGATGAGCTATCATAAAACAAAAAAATTAATCTGATGAAGACTTTGCAGAAAATGGAGTACTCAAGGCTACTGATCTTATGTTCTTGACACTTCACTTGGAGAAGTGCCATCCCCAGCTGGAGCCACCGTTAGGGTCCTATAAATTATAGGATCTCAAGGTGATTGAGTATTTTATAGCTTCAATTTCATATTGTACATGATTTTTGATATTCAAATGATTTCCAAAAAAAAATGAAAAAACAAAAAGAGGGTATGTCAAAAAAGAAAGAAAGAAAAGAAAAAGAAAACCCCACAAAAGAATAATACTGAAAGTGATGCAAGTCAAAATGCCACTACTGATAAGTTAGTTTGTTCAATTCACACAGTTTAAGCATGATTGAACAAGTTTGAATTTTTTTCAAATAGGTTAGAGAATAAAGACTTACCAAACAGTTTAATCTTGGCAAATCAGTAGTTAGGTAGAGAAGAAATTGATTCAACAGTGTTATATGAATCAATTGGAGAGATAAGGAATATGATAGGATGGATTTTCGTATAAATAAAATAAAAAGACAAGTTGGGTCTACTAGTTCAAATGCACCCTGCAAAAGAAAAGAAGAAAAAATGTTAGATTAGAGGAAAGGGTAGGTAGAAAAAGAGAAAGTGATTTTGGGATAGAACTTGAAAAACCTAGGAAAAGGCTATATCATAAGTGAAAAATGAAGAAAATTCCTATGTTGGAGGAAAAAAAAAAAAAAAGATACATTTTGATATCCTAAGTTTCAAAGGCTTTCGGGCGTTATACTTTTCATTTTCCTAAGTTGTATCCATCCATAACATTCCACCCACATTTCATATCCTTTTCTCGACCCTAGCATCCATCCGTCACATCAAATCTATATTCCCAACACCTTTCCCATAATCCCGATCTCCATCATCTAATCGGATGGTCATCGTTACCTTTTGACCCCCCCCAAACCATATGAACTTTATTGTCGGGGGGGTCTGAAGTCAGCGGTATTATAATAGGCCCCACCTCATACGTGGCGGGTGCTCATGCTTTCACACCCCCCTCACTAAACCCGCTTACCATGCGCTACCCCTTTCGAAAATTGTTTCTCCGATACCATAAACCGCCCTCCCGATTGTGATCGTTATCCCTCCTCCTATCATATCCCTCCACCTCATCCATCCGTTGCACATTAAATCAGCTCCGCTGTCACAAAAATCAGCCGGTTAGTTAATTAATGAGTTTAAATTTTAATCAATGGATCCACGCCATGGATAATGGGAAAACCAGAAAAGCTATAAAATTTACCCCTCCTGCCTTGATTAAATTTTACCGTGCTCCTCGATTATCGTCCCTGTAACTAGCCTTTCATTTTTTAGGTCAAGCACAACAAATTCCCATTTTTTCTTTAGGTTCTCTTCAATTCAATTCTGCTTCTGCACTCTGGTAACCCACATCATCAAAAAATTCAATCATTATATAACCTAAGTCAACTATGCTGCCTAAGAAGAAATGTCACAAACCCCCCTTCAATCCAATGATTCAACCTTCAATCGACCTTGATCATGTTAGCTTAGCTGAGAATGATTTCAAGATCCACAAAACACTTTGTGAGTTTGACCTCTTCGACGTTTATTTTTGGTTATAGGATAAGCTCATAGATGGTGTGGATGATATCTCCCTATGGGACACCAACTTACCTTATTATATCTTCCATAAAACCCACAGTTCCCTTGAGTTCATTAGAAGGTGTTGTGCATGCTACATTCCTAACCAGAGAGTTGTAATTTCTCCTACAGGTTAGGTTTTGTTTACATTGATAGCCCAATCCATCATTCAAATGATGCAGGGACCTTCAACCGAAAATACTACACCATTCTCACGAGAATCCCTCATAGACTTGTACCAAAATATTGATTTTGATAAGAGAGCCTCAACCCTTGAGCTATTCCTCACTGAAAATACTCCTTTGCCTAAGAAAAATCCCCCATATCCCTCATCTTTATTCCCTGAAAGAACCAAGAAAATAACCACAGTCCTTGCATACCTCCTAGGGTACTATTATCACCATTGGATTGATGAGGAATTGATAGGTTTCTTGACTATATTTTCTACAGACTCCAAGCCCTCTGTCATGTTTGATTTTAGCCAATTCTTGGCTGATAACATCCATGACCAGTTTACAAAATTTCATACTGAAGGAGTATTTAAATATAATTCTATCATTATTTATATGTTCTTATATTTTCAGGTAGAGAAATTTCAGTTTAAAATGAAGAAAATGGATGAATATGGACATCCACAGTCTTTAATTTTTTGGACAACCTTACTGATGATGAAGAAAGAAAAATTCAGTTATGAACATTTTGTTGAGCTATTTATACATCCTGCAATGAGTATTCTGAATGGCACAACTAAGCCCATAATAACTGAAGAAATCAAGAGAATAATCCAGCTTTCAGATAAGGGAAGAATAGAAGATTGGTATTTATACCAAAATTACACAAAACTGAGGGTATATGGGTGTGAATTTCCACCCTATAAGCTACCAAAATTCCTCCCCATGAGGATTTTTTCCCTCGAATATATTATACAAATGTTGAATTCAAATGAGGTACACTTTGTCTCAGCAAAAAAGAAATCACAGTTCAGGATAACGTTTGAGATAGGGGCACTTATATGCAACAGTAGGACAACAGGAGAGGAGGCCGACAAGAGACTAAAAGAGATGAATTTTTCTCCTAGCTTCACTTGGTATTATGATCCCTTTCGGGTCATTTCTAAACTTAGGGTGGAGAATAAGTCTACACCCTACATTCATACACAAAGACCAGACATAGAGCAATTCAGGAATCTGCCAGAATGGACAGAGAATACCTTACAGGAGGCATAAGAGCAGGCTATATCTACTTCAGTTTTACAAACACCTGTACCTTAGCAAAAGAAAAGTAAAGAAGACAAACAAGAACCAATAGGAAATAGGCAGATGGAAGAACAATCACCTTTAGTGACTGACACTTCCAGCAAAGAGTTCAAGATGAAGTATAGAAAAAGGGTCAGAATACATATGTACATTGATGAAGGTAAAGAAATAGAGCAAGAGACCATAATTAATATCCTAGATACTCCAGGATCATATCTAGTGGGAGGAAAGCCTATCACTTCTCCTACTACTTCAAATTATATCCTAAATCAGCACCAAGCGCTCCAAACAACTTCATCTAGTGCTGCTACAGGAGAAAGGGAGAAAACAGTGTTTGATACTTTCAGAGAGATCAAACTCAGGAACGAAATCCTGAAAAATATCACTTACACTCAATTTTGGAAGAATATCTCTAGCTCACAAAGAAAACTATTATCTACCTTTGATTCAGAGAAGGGGAAGATGCATATGGAATTTCTAGAAGCTAAAATTACAAAACCCAAGATGGCAGCAGACTACAAGCAAAGTTCCTTTGAATTCGACATCAAGGACATCCACCCCATCGACTAGATGGAAATGCACAAGCAAACAAGAGAAATGATCTCTTCCACCTTAACTAACAAAACCATGAATTTTTGTAAACTATAGGTCTCCTTGGAAAATATACAATCTCGACTCAAGATGGAAAAGATCTCTTCAATGTCCAAGGATACAAGGATAAATTTTTTAGAAGATCTGGTTTTGAAGATAGGATATGACCCATCAAATTTGGAGGCTATGGAGGATATTATTAAGAAGAAAAATGCAGATATAGAAGCCTTGAAAAAGCATCTGAAGATGTCAGCTACAAAAGAACCTCTTACAAAAGAGATACAAGAGACAGAGACACAGAAATATGACATGATGAAACTCATCATGGAGAAAACTAAGCAATTGAAAAATATGGAGGTCAAAATGGAAAAGATGGTCGAAGAGAAAGAGCAGGCTAACAAAACTTCAATTGTTCCATTAGAGGTTGTACCCCTTACAAACATTCATGCATCAACAACTTTAGCAACCAGTATATGAGATGTTGCAAATCAAATTTCTAAATCAATGGAAAATATGTCATTGCAGAGAGAGGAAATCAAAAGATTGCAGTCCCAGCATAAAATTTTATAGGATTAGATGGTGAAGACTGAAATTTCTCATTCTGCAGTCACAGAGATATCAGAAGAAGATAGAGAGTCTAGATAAATCTTTAAAGGAGTCATCTATTGGCAACACATTGGGGAAAATCAAAGAAATCATATGGACCAGCATCACTGAGTCCATGAATGAAATATGGCCATATATCCATATCACTTTTGAGCAGAATGACCTGATTGAGAAGGCCAAAAAGGACATTTCATACATAACTAAAGATCTAGGAGATATGCAAGACACAACTAATAAGATCATTAAGCTCTTGAATGCAAAAAAAAGATATGAGCTTGATGATCTAGGAGTGCATGACAGAACTGAAACAATTTTGGATGTGAAGAAAGTCCTTACACTAAGAAATTTGGTACAACAGCTTGAGGAAAATTGGAATGGACTGGAAATTGCAGTTAGCAGGTTCTTTAATAGGATTGAGCCATTAACCAAAATGGGCCTGCCTTCTCTATTTGTCATAAATGACAGATTAATGGCCAAAGATGATTACATGAAGAAGCTCCAAGAAATTGCTAAGGATACAACAAAATTTTCAAATATTAAAGGTGCAATGACAGGGAGAGATTTCATGGAAGCTATTAGCAATGATGTTTACATATAGCATGAAATAAAACACATTTTTGTGGTCAAACCCACATTTTCTCGATGCACGGAAGTGGATGAAATCTATCGGAAAGCAAACAAAATTCTTCTTCCTGATGAGGATCGGTGGGAAAAGCTGTACGAATACTAGGTTGAGTGAAGAATAGATACAACCAGCACAACAGGCTAGCACAAAAATAGTCAGATAGTGCATATAAATGGTTAGAACATGCAGCAACGGTTTCCCAGACATAAATGCCATATGTCCACAATTTTTTAAATTAATCCACCTTTTTGGAACACATTGTTTTGACAGAGCTATGTTGTAATTAATAAGGAGATGGCCTATTTTGATACGACATCCTTCATAGATATAGTTTAAATACTTATACATTCGAAGTATCAGGGGTTGGAATCTGATCATTGTAACTTTTCTCTTTTAAGCTGTGTACTTTTTGAGCTGTTGATACATCAATAAAGAAGACCATTCATAGGATACTTGTGCTATATGTTACTGGTGATGTCTTTCGTTTTGTGATATTTGTTTCCACTGTGTTTCCTTACTGGGTTTTAATCTAATTGTAAAACAGAAAGTGAAGAAGTAAGATTTGTTATTTGAACACATTATTTTTTGTTGTGTTTGCAATGTTTATGTTTTCTTCTGAAGTCTGATTGAGAAATTCTTGAATGCAAGCTTTTCAATCACTACTGAAATCACTCATGCTTCATTTCATGGTTCATTCAAAATTAAAAATCCAACAACTATAACTAGGTTTCCCAATGAACACTCTTTGAAAAAATGATGCAACAATTTATCTTTTATTTGACTCCATAGCCCAATGGAAAATAATTAACTCAAAAATATCAATTATCCAACCAACCAAGCAATCAACCAAACAAACAAACAATTCAGCCATCATCATAACTAGCCTAATATTAATTAAGAAATAAAGCTAAATTATACAGAGAGAGCCCTCTTTGAAGATGGTAGGGCTAGATCCCAGCTTTATAAGTGGTTTGATGTTGTCCTATATAATTATTCTTGCCAATCTTAAAATTATAGAACGATAACACTAGGAAATTTTGTTTTGGCCATATCTTCGGCAAAATTTGACCAAATTGAGTGAAGGATGAGTCATTTCTGATAGATTTGGACATTTTGGACTCATTGAAGGAGGTTTCAGGATCTGTAGGTGAATATAAACAACAATTTTTTCACTTTTGAGCTAATACAGAGGCCCAAGCCATGGAAGCTGGACCAAGGAGATGTATCCCAGGAGGGGTGAACTCCTTGATCAAAACATTGTTTTGATGGATCAATTGTGATGGTTTGATGTACTTTTTATTGCTGTTGTTCAACATTTGTTTTTCATGCTTTATGATCTTGAATTTAATTTAAAACTCAGCTCATTTCCCTGTTTGACACACATAAACACCAAGGAAATCTATGCACATCAAGCATAAGATCAACAAAATAATTATAAATCTGAAGATGAAATTAGCATGACAAAACTAACATTCAAATTTAGATCATATATATAAATGATATTCCACCTTTTTATAGGTGATAAATAATTAACATTTTAACATAATAAAGAATTTTTTCAACCTCTAAGTCATGGAAGTGTAAATTTATTAAAAGCTACTAGTCACCAACATGTCATTTTCTTAGTCATGGCCTTTTTATATATTAAACATAAAATATTATTTTTTTTGTAAATGGCTAATGAGAGGGGCTTGTATTTGATCTCCTAATTTTGTTTTCTAAATAGTTGATATTCATTTGTTTGATAAAAGTTTGCTAAAAAAAATCCTATCATTTCCCTACTACTAGCGAGTGACTAACATAGATAAAATATAAAGATTAGTTTTTCTGGTTGTGTTAGGCATGTAATATTTGAAATAAGCATTGAAAATGAAATTCACTTTTTTTTAAACTACTTCTAAAGATTCACTTTTTTTTTTAAACTACTTCTAAGGTTTTCAAAGTCATCAACATGTTGTGGCATATGCAAATGTTCCTCCCTTCAAATTTTATGCATAGAAATAACAATATGGTAATATTGTATGAAAATAAATTTATTCATGGTTCATAGCAATAGGTTATGTAGTACCCAGTTATTTAAAACAAACATACATACATATATCCATACATATTTAAAATATTTTGTTTAAATCTTGTTAATAAGAATTTAAACAAATTTTGGTTCAACTCTTATTTATATGGGTCTATAAGTTATTGATTCACTTTTAGGAGACTTGTTTTCAAATTAAATGAAAAAACGAGTTTAATTGAAAATTTTGACAAAGTGTAATGTGTCTTGTTAAAGCAATATTAGAAATGCATATACTAGATTACTTCATTGGTACTCTTTCTATAATCAACCACTAAATGTGAGCTTAAACATGAGTGTCCTTGCAACGATATGCAAGTTTACAATGTCACTATTCGTTTACATGCTGATATTCGTTCATTTTTATTTGTTGCTCACTCTTTCTATAATCAACCACTAAATGTGAGCTTACACATGACTTCCCTTGAAATTTTATAGTGTCACTATTCATTACATGTTGATATTCATTCACTTTTTTTATTTATTTATTCACAGTTCCATCTTAGGGAGACCATAATGATTTTCCATTCTCCAAAGAAATATGATATTTGGATTCTCAACATATTGAAACATTGGGATATTTTCTTTTTTTTATTAGATTCTATGTTGACTTGCAAGGGAACATATTATCTACATCTGCGGTGGAACTCGTCGATATTTATTAGGGTAATTAAAATTATAGACAATTTCCATTTGGTACAAGCTATAAACTTTTTACCAACATGTAAGTGGTATTAATAGAATTTTTTTTTTCCATATCAAGAAAAAGCAAAAGAAAAAAAAATGTATTCCTCTATTTGTGTGTGTGTGTGTGTTTATTTATAAAACTATAGTGGGTAGATACCAAAAAGAAAAAGACAAAAAATCGATGCACTTTAGGGACAAAAGAAACAAGAAGTTGGAGATAAGCATATGGCTTAAATAAATAAATTTGGCGTACGTGAAGAGCTTGATATTAATGTTATTTTGGAAAAACATAATTTGACTCCCTTGAACAACTTCACTTTTACTCCCTGAGATTGCTTATTTGATTCTCTTCGAGTGTTTTTTCACAATATATATACTTCTATAGAATTGATACAAAGGGACAATACAACATTTTAGACTTTTCTTGCAAAATAATTGCAATGAATCATTATTGTATTATATAAATGAGTTAAATACATATTCATTGATGGAAATGCATAATGTCAATGATCCTGAGGTTTATCTTCAAAAAATGTGGCAATCAACTTCATTTTAATGCCCATTGAATGAGAGGGGGTTTTGGGGATACATCTTTTGCATACATTAGCTGTCAAAGTGGCTCAACATACCAATAAAAATTTGGTCAAAGAGACCAAATAGGCCATGCTTGCATTTCAATTCATCTCTAGGAATGCACACATGTGACATATTATTTCATGATGACAACCCCCTTGTTGGACATTTTGAGCCACTCTTGTACCAAAAATAAAATGCACATATCAATAGTCCTAAAGACCAGGGAGAATTTTAAGGATGGAAATTTATTTTAAAGTTTAGAAACGTTGGCAAATATCACTAGTACATAATATGCAATTTGTAAAATATTTGCAAATGTTTTTGTAAAAGTATTCAAATTCTAATAATTGTATATAGTCCATATATAAAAAATTTCCGATTTTCAAGGTAAAAAAAAAATATACTATAAAATTTGGGCAAATAAGTTTTAGAAAAAAATGGAAATTAATGATTTTTTTTTTTTTTTTTTTTTTTTTTTTTTGGCAAAAAGCATGGAAAATTAGCCCACTTGAAAATATTAACCCTAGAATTTTCCCTGCTAGAGACAATTTAGATGTTTTGTCACATGAAATCATCGAAAAAAAATGGGCACAAATGTAGGTTTTAACCCTCAACAGAAATTATCTACACATGAATCTTATAATAGAAAATAAACAATAGCGAGAGCATAAAACATAAAACAGATAAACACAGATATTTTCCCCTGGATCCCAAATCGGGACGACCAACTTGATTTTTCATTATATTCCTTTTAGTGTTACAACACATATATATACATGCCAAAGCATACATAACCCCCAATCCATTAACCTTGGATTAGAACATAACTGTAGTTCCCTTGACCGGATCTACAAAATACCAGGAGCCGAAAAACCATCGTACCCCAAAACCATGTCCAAACTCATGCACAAAACATGGGTGGGTCCGCACACCAAAAAAAATAAATTTGTCGGGGCGCTGCCCCCCCTATGACCCCCCTGCTGCGCCCGACGCAACGTATAGCACGTGACGCTAGTCGTGGAAAGAATATAACACATACCCAACATTCTCCCACTTGTTGTTTTCTTTCCATAAGGGGCCATAGGAGAGCTTAGTCATTGGGCCAATTCTTTAACACCCATTGTTTCTCTACCACCAAGAGAACTTCTGAGTGCTCACATACTTCGTCAATGTATCCACAACATTCTTCGAAGTGTCCACCTTTACCAGAAACACCCTTTTAGCCTCAACCATATCTCTAACAAAGTGATATTGAACATCAATGTGCTTTGTCTTTGAATGATAAGCAAGGTTCTTAGCCAAGAAAATTTCACTTTGGCTATCACAGTCTATCCTTATAGCTTGTTGTACCAACCCCATACTTGAACACAACCTCTGCAACCAAACTGCTTCCTTGCTTGCATGAGTGGCTGCTATGTATTCTGCCTCTGTAGTTGAAAGAGCCACTACAGACTGTCTTTTACTCATCCAACTGACTGCGCCTCCAAATAGGCTAAACACATACCTACTTGTAGATCTTCTTTGGTCCAGATCTCCAGCCCAGTCTGCATCAACAAAACCACGAATGTCCAACATTCTTTCCAATCCTGGTCTTCCCTGGTAGCACAAGCCATAATCACTAGTGCCACGTAAATATCTAAAAACCCGCTTCACTGCTGTCCAATGCTCCTTCTCTGGGTTTGACATAAACCTGCTCAATACTCCCACTGCATGTGCAATGTCTGGTCTAGTACAGACCATTTCATACATCAGGCTACCCACTACACTTGCATATGGAACACGTGACATATCCTCCTCTTCTTCTTGTGTCTTGGGACACTGTTTAGCAGAAAGCTTTGCACCTATAGGAATAGGAACACTCACCGGTTTACTATCCTGCATATTGAACCTCTGCAATATAGTCTCGACATACTTCCTCTGGTTTAACCAGAGCTTCCTCTTTGCCCGATCTCTCTTAATTTCCATGCCCAAAATATAGTTTGTAGCATCAAGATCCTTCATGTCGAATTTGGAGAACAGTTGGGTCTTCAAATCTTGGATAATTTCTTTGTCATTTCCAATCAACAACATATCATCCACATACAAGACCAAATAAATAACACGGTCACCAATTAATTTAAAATAAACATGGTGGTCCTCCTTGCTTCTGGTGAAGCCAAGTCCCCGTATACAGCATTTGCTCCCATACTCACATCCTTAGTGACCTGCTTAACCGCGCGCACTTTCTTCAACCCACATGTCTTCATTTTTACCTTCACCAGAAGCAAAGAGCCATGTAGATCTCCTCTTTTAGATCCCCGTGAAGAAATGTTGTCTTCACATCCATCTGTTCTATCTCAAAATCAAATGCAGCAGCAACAGATAAAAGTAATCTAACAGAAGTAACTTTGGCAACAGGAGAAAAAATATCACCAAAATCAATTCCCGGCACCTGGGAATAACTTTTCGCTACCAACCGAGCTTTGTATTTCTCCACCTTGCCTTCTACATTCATCTTCTTTTTTTAAACACCCATTTTCCTCCGATGAAGGCTTCCTTCCACTTTCCAAATCTTCCGCATCCCATGTTCTAGCTTTTTGTAAAGGATGCTATTTCATCACCCATGGCCCTTCCGCAGTTTTCCATCCTCTGAATCTGACGCTCCTCTGAGCAGCCTCCGGGATCATCATTATAGTTAAGGAAAACTCGAACAGAAGAAGATGATCATACTGCTTGCCTTATTTCTCGAACCCATCTTCTAATGAGTTTTCAGGCCTCTTCTCCTCTTTCTGAGTCTTCTTCTGTTGTAGAGTCCGATTCATCCTCCTTTAGCTCAAACTCTATCTTTTCAGGTTCCTTTGATAGGACTTCATGTTTAACAACATCTTTCACTTCTCTAAACACCACATCTCGGCTGTACACAACCTTCCTTGTTTCTGGGTTCCAAAGCTTGTAACCCTTTAAACCATCCTTATACCCAATAAAGATGCACCTTTCAGATTTATTATCCAACTTGGTCCTTCTCTCCTTTGGAACATGTACATATGCATCAAGAACAAATGGACATTACAAAGAGAGGGTTTCTGCTCAGAGGGACCTCATTAATACTTTATCTCCAACGCCGATGAATGCATCCAACGAAGTAATATGCAATTTGATCGCCTTTGCCTGGCCCTTGTCCTAACCCGGTACCACTGAGCATGCTTCTTGCCTTTTCCATCAGTGTTCTGTTCATTCTTTCTGCAAATCCATTTTGCTGCGGTGTGTATGGAGTAGTCTTCTGTCGTGCTATACCACACTTCTTACAGAACTCTTCAAATTCCTTCTTGCAGAACTCCCCACCATTATCTGTCCTCAGCACCTTTATCTTCTTCTCTGTCTGGTTTTCCACCAGAGCCTTAAATTCTTTAAATCTATCAAAGAATTTAGATTTCTTCCTCAAGAAATATATCCATGTATTCCTTGAGAAGTCATCTATGAATGAAACATAGTACACAAACTTACCCAGTGATGGAACCGACATAGGTCCAAACACATCACTGTGCACAAGTTCTAATATCTTGTTCGCCCTCTTAGCACCAGAAGGAAAAATCACCCAATTCTGCTTCCCATATACACAATGTTCATAGAAATTGAAATATAGAGAGCAATTAGACATACCTTCTACCACACCATTTCTATTCAGTATTCGAAGGCCCTTCTCTCCAATATGTCCAAGCCTTCGATGCCATAGCATGGTCTTTTCTCCAGAGATAGCTAGGATTTCCGCTCCACTTATAGGAACCAAAAAACTATTACACCCATCAATAACAGTGCTACCTTGTAGCTTGTACTAATGGGTACCAAACCTTGGAAGATTAATACCTGCTCCCCAAACCATCTGGCAGCATTCTTTCTACACCGTTTTTACACCTACATCATCCATCTTGTTCAAGGTAACCAGATTTCCGCCACGCAGTGACAAGGCACTGTGGAAGTGTTCTAATCCTTCCACCTCACTTTCCAGCTCGACCTTTCCACGTCCGACGACTCCGGCCTTCCGAATCCCTGAAGACATCACCACCATCATATTTCTCATACTGTTAACCACCCCTGCGGGGAATGAAAGGATGCACCGAGTCAATCAACCATGACTCATGATCTACATGTGTATTTGAAGAAGAAGCCAAATACACATCCCCACCTTCATCCGAGGTGGTTTTTGCCTCTGCAGAAGGAGCATCATCAGATCCCTTTCCTTTCTCATGATCTTTAGATTTGCACTCCTTTTTGTAGTGTTCTTCCTTTCCGCATTTCCAGCATACCTTTACAAACTTTCCAGGAGATTTAGATCTCCCTCTAGATTTGGATCTCCAACTCGAAAATTTATTCTTGTTTCTATTTTGGGACCTTCCTCATACCGATAAGGCATCTCCATTCTGGCCCTGCATATTTCTCCGTCTCATTTTCTCTGACAACAAGGCTGAGACAATGTCATCAAAATTCAAGGTAGTTGTATTGCTACCTATTTCAATAACCAGACTGTCCCATGAGTCTGGTAGAGAACACAACAAAATGATTCACTTATCTTCATCTGAGATTTTAATATCAACAGATGACAGCTGACTTACCACATTATTGAAGGCATTCAGATGCTCTGTCACCGAGTCTCCATCCTTCATCCTCGGGTTATATAGCTTTTTCCGCAGGAACAACTTATTCACCAGAGACTTAGATTGGTACAAAGTCCCAAGTTTTTCCTACAAATTCTTCATCGTAGCTTCCCCAGATACATTCAACAATACTGAATCTGAGACACACAACCGTATTGTGCTCTAAGCCTTTCGATCCAGCTTCTTCCAGTCTTCATTTGACATTTCTGTTGGTTTAGTACCTAGATCTATCGTGATCCACTGATATTTATCCACCAGCAGATCCTCCATCTTGAGCTTCCATAACTCAAAGCTCTGACCATTAAATTTCTCATCTCTATCTTCCCACCGCACGCCATCTTCTTTCACCGCAAGAATCGATCCCGTAGATCTCCCACTGAACAAGGTCTACCTCAAGCTCAAGCAAAAAACCCTCAGCAGCAAACACATCCCCTTGAAGCTGAAACAGCTCTGATACCAAATGTAGGTTTTAACCCTGAACAAAAATTATCTACACATGAATCTTATAACAGAAAATAAACAAAAGCGAGAGCATAAAACATAAAATAGATAAACAAAGAGATTTTCCCCTGGATCCCAAATCGGGATGACCAGCTTGATTTTTCATTATATTCCTTTTAGTGTTACAACACATATATATACATGCCGAAGCATACATAAACCCCAATCCATTAACCTTGGATTAGAACATAACCGTAGTTCCCTTGACCGGATCTACAAAATACCAAGAGAAGAAAAACCATCGTACCCTAAAACTATGTGCAAAATCATGCACAAAACATGGGTGGGTCCGCACACCAAAAAAAATAAAATTTGCCGGGGCGCTGCCCCCCCTGTGACCCCCCTGCTGCGCCTGGCGTAACATACAACACATGGGGCTAGTCGTGGAAAGAATATAACACATACCCAACAACAAATAGAGGCCAAGATGCTACCACAAGGACTTCAATGAATACAAAATTTCAATGGTGCTTGTGGTGAAAGCTCATTTCAATGCATTTATCATGTAATGCGACATGAATATGATGTGGCTCTCTTGCATCACATTATGGCCCAAAATTTATCAAACATAATTTTGCAGACCATTATGTCAAACTTGAAATTCAAAGAAAAGGAAACAAAATTTTTGGGTTTGGAAGGTTATATATCTCTTTTGGCACTCGCATATGAAAAAAGAGATATGCAAGGTGGAATTTTTCTTTTTGCCTTGATGGCTTACATTTTGGGGCTAGAAATTTATGTGTGGTCTATAGACAGATGAGATATTTTGAGTCAATTTAACTTAGACAACTTCAAGCCAAGCACATTTAATGTTATTCAGTATTAGAAAAATACAAGGAAACATCATTTTGAACCATTGGAACATAGAAGAAATATATTTATGAATAGCATACTAATGCTTTCAACAAGTACCAATTATATGGAAGGGAAAAGAAATTCCCTTTGAGCAATGAAAAAAATTGTTATGAACAACACTGAGCCAAACCAAAAAACAATTACACTTGTTTTTGTTGTTTCTAGAAATAAATACATCAAAGAGCATGGTAGAATCGAAACACAAAAAATTGAATTCTTGAAAAAAAAACATCAAAATAAAGTCAAAAGCAGTTATAATTCATCATAGGAAGAGGAAGTAACCACTAAAGAACATTGTCGCACTTGTTGAACAAAACTTTGTAAAGACAATTGTTGACATGATTATTTACAATTGCTCATGTTTTTGTTAGAATTTCATTGGAAAGGATGTTATAACAAATAAACAATTTTATTTACAAAAACATGTTGCAACTAAAGGTATGCATATAAAAGACTACAATTTTATCAAACTAAAAAATGAATACAACTACATGCCCTGTCAAAAATCCTTGCATCATGGTGAGATTCCCAAATTTTCACACCCTCATGAAATTAGGTGCAATAAGTGTGTCCAAATAATATAAAAACTAATTGAGCTAGAAGAATGACTAGTATCAATCCACTTACCTTTCATGCAAATTCAAGAATTGGGCCAAAAATATAGAGGTCAACAAATGGGCCTATCTGGAGGTATAATTAATGTCCCTACTAGCACATCTTAGATTCAACATGCCCTTTCACATGAAATAAAATAAATTGATACAATTGTTGTGGCAATAAAGAAAAAATGTGCTACAAAATCACTTACACTTATGGTCACATTTGGGCACATATGATCATGATGAAATCATTGCATTGTTTATGAAAAACCATGCTTTATCATATGGAGAGGGTTGTCATAAATGACAATTAGAAGGAAAAGTTTATGGAGGCCATAGATACACTTGTAATTGAGTCATATATTGAAATAAATAATGACATCAATGACAACAATGAAGATCCAGTGACAAAAACATTGTTTCATGGGTTCACAGAATCACATAGTATTTACGGTCTTCAAAGTAATCAATAAAACATTGCCCCTAGTGAGAGATACATGCCATTTGGAAAATTTTAGGATAAACATTTGGAGGAAATAAGCTTCCCCACACTTTTCTATAGAGAAATATGCCTAAATGATATTACAAGAGAAATTAAATATAAAAAATTGCATAATGGGAAATATTGCACAAAGACCATGACATTGCATACAACATCACAAATTTGTTTTATCAGTAATCATGAATTATACTTAAACAAGTTCTCAATTGTATTTAGGTAATAATATAAAATGGACAACTAAAGGGAAGAAACCTACTAGCATAATATGTTAAGTCAAAGCCAAATCTATATCACATTTTAAATCAAACATTGGCTACATGGATCTAAGAACAATCCACACACCCTTATATTATTTTATTGGTTTTTATAGGAATTTTTATTCAATGATACGACAATTGGGTTCACCGACATTCTTTGTTTCCTTTAGTTTTGGTGACCATCATTGGAAACCATTGGTTAGTGCATAAGCCATATGAAGGAAAAAAATAACACATATGCTGACAATGAGACAATAGAAAAAATTCTTAAAACCTTATTAAGAAATTATCTAGTAACATTTTTCCCTTACTACAATAATAGGGTGGGTTCCCTATGACAACAAATTTCCCATGATAACAAGTATTTTAGTGAATTTCAAGACCAATTTTTTGTAACACAATTCCAAAACAGAGGAAGCCAACGTGACCCATGCATTGCTATGGACAAATAATGCACGAGTCTATGGCATATATAAAAATGTGAAGATAGAGGATTTTGTATATATATATTTGTCTTGTGATTCACATATTCTTTCTTGTGATAGGGTGGATTCATCCTTTTCTTGACGATGAACCTCAGTAGTGGTTCAAAATGCATTGATCGAAAATCTGATGTGATCTACCGGGAAATTTTTTTCTTGATTATCTAAAAAAATTCATCATCATCATCATACACATTCTTTTAGGAAAAAAAAATGTTCATTGTAGGTTCAATTTTCCCATTTCCCCAATAAGAAAAATAATTATACTTGAGCTAATTGAGTTCATAGATGACAAAATGAAGAAAAATACCAAACTTATTTTCAAAACATTGGAACATTCTAGATACAATGAATCATATATGTTCGACACATTTTTAAGATATTTTGGTTTTCCATGGCATGAATACATTGATGCCATAAAATCTAATTTTAAAAAATAATTATTTTACTGAAAAGAAACACAAATAGCATATGAAGGAATATTTTTTCTTGTCATATTCCAAACATGTTAAATGCAAACAATGCTAAATTTGTTCTTGATTCTTATGCGACAACCAAATACTATTGCACATACATTAAAAAAATTGATAAATTTATTATAGCAAGTTTTAAACATATACGAGAAGAATATCAGGAAAAAAAAACCTTGACATTGTGAAAACAATCGCTTACTTGGAAAAGCTTTTCTAAACTTTCAACAAATGTCTACACAATTGGTTTTGTATATTGTCTTGTCCCTTCCTTTGTCTACGAGTTCAAGAAAATGTATATTAATAAATACTTCTCCCAAAGACCAATGTGTGTCTATCCTCAAACAACCAAAACAATTTAGCAAGAAGAAGATGATTCATAGGATATGTGTAGTGCTTAAATCATTAATTTTCACTTGAAACAACCTTCAAACATTGAAAAAATTTGCTTAGAAAACTTTGCGTCGAGCTATATAAAAAGAAGAAAGAAACAAAAACATGGCAATGTGTCTTTTGTCATAAGATTCATGAGATATAGTGAACATAAGGACCTAGAATTTTTTTATCTTGAAAAATTGATGTTATATGTTCCATATAGGCTTGAACAATATGTTTTTAAGCATGTGTATTATAATTAGATAAATTCTTATTTGAGACTAAAAGAAACCATAAGACAAAATAGGCAAAGCTTCACTTATATAGTTCCTAAAGCACGGGGCGACCTTGATGACGCATCTAACATTGTTGAACTGAATGATTGTGGAGATTTCAATAAATATGTAATTGAAGAAAAAAAGTCAATTTCTAATGGCCTCTTGAAAAAAAGTACACAATATGAAGAGTAAAATATTGATGTTGACCTCCACTACTTTCATATAATGAAACACGTAAAAACATCACTTGATCGACCTTATCATATTTTAAAACAACCACATATACTAGAGGAAAAATAATTCTATAGCATAATTAGACAATTGAACAAAGAACACACGTCAATAGTAAAAGATATCTTGAGTAAAAATAAAAGGGCTTCCTCAGAGAAAATATATATATATATATATATATATATATATATAACTAGATATGCAAGCATTGGAAACACTACTACATACAAGACTAAATTGTGATGACATAGTCCACCGGTATAGCCCATATTGTTGCAAAGTTTAAGATTAATTTTGGCAGTGTAAAGTCCCCATGTTTGTTGCAATTTTGATGCCCTATTTCTATGGCATCATAATCGCGAAAAACTATTTCTAGGTCATATCAATTGCGATGACAAATGTTGTTTTCTGCAATTGCGACTTCTAATTTTAGGAGTCAAAATTACGATGAACAACATTTGTCATCGCAATTGCAAGGAAAAATTGTTTTTTTCATTCTAATGTCAATTTGACCATTTGTTTGATGGGAATATTTGAATTTTAATAATCATCTAACGTCGCAATTGCGACGATAAATAAATATATAAAGATCCTGCATGTAAGAGATGTTGCAACATCTTTGTTATAACTACAATAATTATGAAAGGTTATAACTACAAATTTAGTTTTATATAATTGTTTTGTGGTTGGGAAGAATGTAAAAAAACATTAGATGGGGAACTAATCGGCTAGGGGTCAATGAAGGGAAACTTTTTTTCCCTTGAAAAGTTTACGGTGTAGAGGTTTGCAGATAATTTCATATGAAACAACTGATATACATTGTAGGAAAAATGGGCACATTGAATGGGAGAACAAATATAATCCGGTGGTAAGCTATATTTTATGAATCAATATATATATATATATATATATATATATATATATATATATATATATATATATTAATTGTATTTGTAAAATGGATTGTTATAATATTTTTTTGCAGACTAATTTCACATGATTGTTTGTAATTATTATAAATTCAAGTTGCCCCCCTAGGTACTGTGATTTGAATGCACCAAGTAGTAGTACTAGAAATGATGTTCTACAGGTTTAGGAACATGGAGTGAATATGAAATATCAAGATAATGATCTCGTGGAAAAATATGAAAATAATAACATAGTTCAAGATGATGGGACAAATAAACTGATCCAAGAAATGTTCGACAATGAGAATGATGATGTTATTTGTGATGATGAACTTGTGCTATATAAGGTAGTGGCACCTATTTATGAAGTATCAAAAGAAAATATTCTCTCTGTTACATTATTTTGCTGAAATTAAAGGTCTTGAATGGTTTTTCAATCACTTGTATGACATATATCCTAAGGTATAATGTAATATGTTGCATCACGTGAAATGTTGATTTTTTTTCTTTTTTCAATGTTCATTAATGTGTAAATAAGAATGTAATATTTATGACCCCTACTGCAGGTGATGACACTAGTATACATCATTGATATGATGGGTGAATATGGTTGGGTAAGCCACATGGCTTTCCATGTGCCTCCACTTCGTCGAAGGTATAGAACGATAATGAACAGGCTCGTGCGAACATTACTTCTGCCTGAGAGAAATTAGATAGGTATAAATTGCATCATGGCCATACATTATGTTTCTATCATTCCTCCCTTGCACATAAGTGACCCTCTCATTCCTTTGGCGTGGGACTCTATTACAGTTTTCTCCATCTCTTTTTTAGGTTGTATAGTTTATCTAGATCACAACAGAGCTATATTGAGTTTCAATAGATATGATTATCAATATCACAGTGGTTATGCACTCTGTCTCAAAGACAAATATGGGAATTTTGTGTCTCTTTCCAATCTAGAGAATTGGGGTTGCAATGCATCTGTCTTTGGGAAATATTTTTCCTTCTGAATTCCTCTGGTCTCTGTGGGGCTCTAGCAGTCTAACTCATCTTTCAATTCAGATATGCATGGCTC
Organism: Pinus albicaulis; assembly: GCA_034641835.2. Classification (NCBI taxonomy): domain Eukaryota; kingdom Viridiplantae; phylum Streptophyta; class Pinopsida; order Pinales; family Pinaceae; genus Pinus; species Pinus albicaulis. The sequence continues at coordinate 188,282,562 of CM076570.1, read as the reverse complement.
TTAGGCTAAATTGCAAAGTATTTGCGGTAAACATCATGTAGTGTAGTCTTCTCAGTTGGGTTCTTGGAATTGTCCTTTCAGTTGGGTTCTTGGTCATTCTCAAAGGCTCAGTTATGTAGAACGAAAGGTGGTCAGTTATGCATATTCAACGCCATGCTCCATCCTCTGGTGAGCCCTTATTAAGTGAGGATTAAATTTTTATTCCTCTCGAGATGATTCAATCTCATAGCAGCGTGCAATCGACATGGAGTCCATGGTCAACGAATTTGTAGCCTCAGCGAATGGGAAGTATCATGAATCACTCAGTGCCTTCGACCTCAACTTTTCAAGGTGGGAGGATTGCCTCCCTTCTTTCACACACTGGTTAATGGTCAATTTAGGAGTCATTATTGAATTTATTCATAAGTCTAGTCTTCAGTCTAAATTCATCTATCAAATGTAAAACTTATCATAGTTTAATTGTGGATGGATCGGCTGGAATGAGTCACTATTTTTTTCATTTTGAAGTTTTCAGCTTGATTTCTAGACAATATTTTATTTCAAGGGATAAACTTGTAAAACATAGTCTACATAATCTGAATTTTCTCAATTTGTGTTATTGGTTCAGTTTCCCATCTGGGTAGCCAATAACACAAAGTCATACTCTATGCACTCTTTTTCCCCTGTAATATAAAGTCAAGCATTATATATATATATATATATATATATATATATATATATAATAGACATTACATTAACTAGTGATTTTAGATGTTGTACTATATTGTTAGGTGAATTTATGTTACCATTTCCAAATAAGTTACCTTGCACATACTGAGATTTATATGTTCTTATGAAATAAATTGGAATGGAGTATCAATCTATAGATGCATGTCCTAATGATCATATTCCCATAATTCCAGATTTGCAGCGATTGTTCAAGTGTCAAAGAATAACACAATTTATGGATTACCATGCACAAAAGAGAAGCATATATTTTTTTATTCGAATCCCTGCAAATGGTTATGCATCTAGGAAAATTGAGGAGAAATGGCCTCATGCATTTGAAAGATGAACCTCGTAATGTTAGGCTTTCATTAGCATTTGATGGTGTTAATTTGGAGAGCTCAAATATATTTACTCAATGTGGCTAATTTTTTTATCAATAATAACCTTCCTCCTTGGATGTTTATAAAGAGGGAGTAGATTATGTTGACAATGATTGTTCTAGGTATTTGTTTACATTAAATTTTGAATATTGTAACAAGTTAATTTGTCTTGTTTGTTGCATAATATGTCATATTTATTTATTTAGTTATAAATACATATCAGGGTAGCAATTATGTGTATATTCAAACAATTAGGGAAGTACCAAGTTAAATATATGAATGTATATATCGTAACACTTGCTGCTTCATTTGATAATTCCACAATTCTGTATCATAATTACTCTAATTCTGCCATTTTCCTGCCCATGAATTCGTATTTGAGCAGTCACAAAGGCTTGAAACACACGGAAGCTAACTTCCTTGGCAAATAAAAGATTAAATATGATGCCTCCTGTCCCACCTACTTTTCACTAAAATCTTGAGAGTCTAGGCTCATTTAAAATTGAATGTAGCGCTATGCACCATTTTGACCTCAAATTTCATGGAATGCAACAATTTTGGCCAAAATTCTTCCAAGAAATTATTTAAATCACACAAAACCAAGAAATTTGTCCTAAATTATTTCAAAAATTATTTAAATCGCAAAAAACCAGGAACTTTGACCCGTTTTACACTAGAAGTTAACAATATGGAATTCTTTGACATCAAATGTAATGGTAAGGAAACTAAATTCCATCTGATTTTCTTTGCAACTAGCAACGTTTTCTTCGAGTTACTTCATTGAAATTAAGACAAGTAGATGGCAGAGGTGGACCTGCATATATACTTCAATGAAATTAACAAAAAACCATGTAACATTTTTACTAATCTACTCACTGCACACTAAATTTTAAAAATAGCTATGGTCATGATCTGCAAGCACTACAAATGTAAAATGCTATGGTCAAAAGATAATATTTTTGCATCTGTATTGAATTTGATGGCAAGGCTTATCACCAAGGGATGTAGATGAAATCCAATCCAATTCAGCAGGGAATTGCGGCATGGAAGCTATAGTCGTTCCTCGCAAAAATTGTTTAGATATACAATGGGTTGGGTTGGCAAGGAAAACATCCACTAACACACAAATTGGACTGCGAGCACTATTCTTGCAATGACAATTTCGTACTACTAAATCCAGAGGTGAGAGAGTGGTCAGAATGGTTGTTATTTTAGTGGAAAAAAGTAAATTCACCACCCAAAAGTCACAAGAGATCTTCACTGCTGCCAAGGTTGTTTCTTATCTCGTACTGACATATACCTATTGGAAATATCTTTATAGATAACATTAGAGAACTTTTGAGGTCTAAACTAGGCCTCCTAAGAAAAATGTACAAAAAAATTAAACTTTATAAGAACCAATAGGATTCAATATTATAATGTCAACCATGGGGGATGATTCACCATTTTTGGGGTAAAAAGGTAAAATGATTAAAAATTAATAAAATAATAAAACTACTTTTTCAACTTGTATTTTCAACTTATCTCCCTAAGGTTTTACTCAAATTTTGAGCGGGAGTACTCATTGGATGCAAAATTTAATTCCTCATCCAAGTTGTACCCATGTTTCATACGTTCAATGGACCCTGCTACATGAAAAATGAGAAAAACATGAAAAAAGGTGATTGCAATCACGTCTTTCATGTATTTCTCATTTTGCATGTAGCAGGGTCCATCGAAAGTATGCAACATGGGTACTCCTTGGTTGAGGAATCAAATTATGCATCCAAAAAGTGTTCCCGCGTGAGAATTTGAGTAAACCCATAAGGAGATAAGTTAAAAATATGAGTTGATAAAGTAGTTTTTTTCTTTTTTCCCTCTAAAATTTGATGATTTAATCTAATCGTATTTTATTATTTCCACTATTATTTTATAATTTCCTTAGGAGGCCCATTTTAGAACTCAAAATTCCCTTAATGAGCATGGATGTTCTGTTTGACATAATTTGACACAGTTTCGATGTATTGGAAAGGGACCTAATTTGGATTTCTATGAGTCCACTATTATCCATTGTTGGTAATGTTGAATTCAATTTGAAAGTCATCGTTGGAAAAACAGGTTTCATGGTGTACTTTCATGAATCCTTCATAGTTTATCCCTGATGCCCAATATCACAGTTATTAACCTTGACCCTTATAACTTCATATGCAATGTCCATAGTAAATCATGTGTTCAGTATGCTTTAGGTCTCATTTAACTAGATAATGACATAATTCCTTCATGGATCCATTGAATATGCTGAAAAAATTCCATGGAGAGGACATTGATAATATTATATATCAAACCCCAATATGAAAGTGTCTTCTTTGTTGTTTTCTTGAAAAAAAAAAAAAAATTATGAAGTATTCAAGTAGGGTTAGGAATCCTTCTTTCAAAACGTTGCCTCTGATTTTCTATAATTTCTAAGATTTTCGTTCTATGTTATTTGAGAAATCATCCATCTCCAACAATCATGGTTACCTTCCAATCCACCATCAAAATTCAATTTGATTTTACCTTTTCAACGATAAATGATATCAATAATAGTGTTTCCCACCATGAGTGGGACTTGATTGAATAATTTCTATGAAGATGTACTAGCTCTACATTCGGATGACACTTCTGTTATTTTTGAAGCTCCTTGGGAATCCTAATCAGGGCTGGATCCTCCATTTGCACATTGTTCTTCCTTGTATGGCCAGTTTTTTGGTTTGTCATGAATTTCATTACATGATTGAAACTCCCAACTATTTATTGGCACTAAGAAAAGAAAATAGCCTTGTATATGACCTCAAAAAATCGTGTTTTTAATTATTATTATTATTTTTTTATTTTTTTATTTTTTTCGGTGACTAGCGGAATCCTCAACTAGGACAATATTGTATTCACATTGACATGGGGTTGGTTCCATCCACTACCACTAGCAAATTTAGGTGCACCTTGTCCACCCCTAATGTAGACATAGGTAAGTTTGGGTTTGACAAGAAAATCATGATTTTTATGTAACATGTTTTCCCAAATGATCTACACCCTAGGGTCTACAAAATCCGTGATATTTGAGTGAGAGTATATTACATTCTCAACTACACATATATCATAATTATATTTCTTAAACAATAAGACATATCCTACACCATTATGATGGGAGATCCACTATTTTATTACAATGTATAATCCTTTATATAGTGTGATCTTACATAATTTGCATTTTTTATAAAGATAGATTTGTCCCAAATGTATGATAAAAGGTCCTTAGTGCCTAAATCTACGTTTTTCTAAACTTAGGTTTTATATTTCAAGATGATTCTCTTATTGGTGTAATTAATGATCAATTTTTATCGTGATGCATAGCTTTCGTTGTGAAGGCCTTTGTTGTAATGATCGTTCTTTTCATTTTATACTTTTTGTTGACTAAAAAGTAGATTTATATCCCATAAACATAAATAATTTTAGATTTGATGTTAACATCCGCAATCTATATTTAATTATTCATTCCTAAGGAAATATAACCATTTCTTTTAAATAAAAAACTAAGAACATGCTATCAGATAACTTCAATAGTTTCCTTTTTACCACAAGTACTACACTGGTACTGTTATTGAATTGGAGTCTCACGATCCAATTTTTAAATGATGTTATTTTACCAAACTGTTCCTAATTGAAAATTTTGAAATTTTATATTATAAACATATTTTATTCAAGGAAAATTTTGAAATAAGTAAATCATACATGATCTAACTAGCAAGTCACACCACAATTTCTTTTTAAAATCAATGGAGCCTGCAGAGATTGCATCTTTATGTTTCCTTTCTGATATTTGGTTGTTTTCTCTTAGATCGGTCCTTGCTAAGAGAGGCTTGCCATGACTGTCTATGATTGGATTAGGCCATTTGTTTGACAAAAAATTTGGAGGACCTTGGCTAAAGTTTCGTATTGGTTTTTAGTAATGGTTTGAGCATCGAATTCTACTCTATTAATTTGAATGGGCAATTTTTTTTTGGGTTGGATTTGAATGAGAAATTTATTAGAGTAAATTCCATTGTTATTAATTGCAAAACTTGAGTTGAGAATTGAATTCATGGGTTTAGAGCTATGTGATCATTATTCATGGTCTGTTGTGTTCTTTTTAATGATAGAGTTAGATTTTAAATCTTAAAAATATTGGTTCACTTCTCATGGTGGTAAATGCTTCATCTATGGAAAAATTGTTTGAAGATGCATATCAACTTGTTTGTTTTACCAGACTTTATACTGACGTTCAATACAACTTAAAACTCAAATTATGGATTTTAAATTTTTTTATATGATTGAATTTATAGGGAAATAAAGGCATCACTTATCTTAGATGATGGAATAATTCGATTGTTATTGAGAACAGTATTTATCATTCCATTATTTGTAGAGGTTACAAATTTTAAGCTTCAATAGAATATAATATGTAAATTTTGACCTATAACTTATAATTTACAGGTCTTATATGCACATATGGAGTTATGATATTTATTATTTAGTACATTTGTCTGAATCTACGCTAAGAATTTGGATCAGGGTTTAAATGTACCTATAATTCTATTGTCTGCACCCAATGGACAATGGATCCAATGAATACACAAACACCCAAAGAGTTGATGAATCATTCCATCCCTTTTCTGAATGTGGAATTCATCTCACTTTTCTTCACTGAGTGAAAATAATTATTATAAAAATATTGCATGTTGATATTTTTCTATCTTGCAAGGAGCAATAATATATGAGATGATGTGAATGTTCTTAGAAGAGGAATCAGGGGAATCAATTGATAAAAATAAATTTATTTATCTTGGGGGTGGAAGTGGAGATTTTTTCCCTTCCTTGAAGTTGAGGGATGGAGATATAGAGAAAATATCCTTGAGGAATTGTGTTTCCAATAATATCTGTCTTTTTCAATAATAATGTCAATCTTGGCTTTCATTAGTTTGCAAATTCTGGAAGCATGGATAAAATATGCGGATATTTATTTTGTTAACCCTACCAATACATGTATCAACGATATCTAAACTCAAAGGTCCCTATGAATAGGAAGAGGGTTGTCATTGCAGGTCTAGTCACAAATGCATAAACGAGTTCATTCCCATTAGTGATATCTTGTTGACTCAATTTGAAGGTCAACATGAAAGTAAAAGCAAAAGTGAAAGATGTATTTCTTTGTATATACCAGCTTAGAAGTTGTTTTATCAACTCTTTGTTTTCATTACCTTTTTCTTAAAGATTCTTTGTATATTGTTTGTATACTATGAGTAGTTGTTTTTTTTCCATTATTAATAAATATTCCTAACCACTTTAAATGTTTTAAGAAATCCTTGTTATGAAAGTGGATACTTGTTTTTTTTAATTGGAAAAATCCATGTATGCTTGAAGCCTTTTATGGAATTATTATTATGAAGGTAGATATGAAACAATTTGTTATGAAAACTTTGGACTTAAAGTATCTGTTGTAATTGTAAAGTATCTTGGTAATTTAATAAAGTTCAAAACGTTGAGAGGCTACTAGCTTTTGTTTTTTTTGTTTAATATTGCATTTCATTTTTTCAGACAAGATGCAACTCTTTCAATTGTAAAATCTACCATGTATATTTTTCTCGCAATTTGGATGTGGAAACACATCATTGTGAATGTAATGACAAAATATTATATTTCTTGCAATGTTATGGCATGTATACACCTCTTTTAGATGAAGAGTTGTCGAATACTAGCGACTTCATGAGCTCATGTATTGAGCAAAGCATAACTATAGAAAATCAATGCGATAGGCCGAGTCTTGAATTAATTGCTTGATTCACTATCTTCCCTATTAGTTTGTACCTATCTCTATATCCTCTATGCTTCTATGAGGCATTTTATCTCCCCAACAACTTGCCATATTTTGATAGCACAACTATGTCCCACACACAACTCTCTCCTTTAGCAATTCCATTCCATTTCCCCCCCCCCCCTCCTCAACTCTTACTTCCCAGTGCCTTCCACATCTACACCCTTGTTTCCTATAGCACTACCTCTGCGACACTCTACATTCATCTACACTTTTATCGGCTTGTCTTTGAACCCTTTTGGTGAAAATGCTAGTATGATTTTTTAAAAATTTCACATGTGAACAATATATTTAGCATAAAATGAATTGAACATCTTCTTCTTTTTTGGGTTGTAATATCAATATTATTTTAGATTCCATGCATCAACTCCATATTTACTAGAAAAGGAATTACACATATCATTCAATCTAAAAGGTAGAAAATTGTTATAGGTGAAACAAGAATTTTTTTAATTTCAATTACTTTATCTCTTTATACAAAGTTGATGTAATATTAAGGTGATCGTTGAAGTATTTTATTTATGACTGATTTTTTTGTTATTCATATATATTTTTATATTGAAAGATTTTTTCTATTATTAATTTTTTTGATTTATTAATGTAAGTATTATTATTATTTATTATTTTTAACACTAATATTATGGGAAAACATATACTCCATACTTTGATCCCTCTCTCTGCAAAAAAATTAGTAGTCTTTTTTATTTTTAGTTATAATTCAAAAATTAGTTATAATTCAAAAATGAATTATAAATCTAAATTTATTATAAAATCAACTTATGTTTTTTTTTACGTGGTTGTTTTGAACAAAAAAAAAAATCATAGTTTAACCTAAAAAAATCCTACCATACCTTTCCACTGTCTTCCCTACCACTCACATCATCTCTTAAATTACTTCTGCCATGGGCGATGCTATAGGAGGGAGTGGAGCTCCCTACTATAGAAATGTTATTACAAGGGACCATCACCCTAATCAATCAAATAATCCTCACCCTAATGAGGTTGCAAAAAATCCAAGCTTTGATAAAAAATAAGGATCCTCAAGGTAGCAGTTAGAGACCTCCAGGAAGCTCCTTCCAAAAGAAAGCATAGTTCCAAATTTTGAGGTGAATTCCATTTCAATTGGGCAGTATATTCAAAACATGAGATATCATGCTTTAATTGAAAAATTATTGGGAATTTAGCCCTCGGGAAAATCCCTCACCTAATAGATTCAATACAAGTAGAAGCCAAAGGGATAGATCAAATTGTAGTTGGGGCCAAAATGATTTTTCACCATTATCCAGGGAAAATTTTAAGTATGGAAATTTATATTAAAGTTTAGAAACCTTGGTGAATCTCACTAGTCCATAGTATGCAATCTATAAAATTCTTGACGATATTTTTGTAGGAATATTCAAAATTATAATAATTTTATAGTCTCTATATAAAACATTGATGATTTTTAAGGTAAAATAGTTTCTATTATAAAATTTGGGCGAATCAATTTTAGAAAAAAATGAAAATTAACTAATCTATTTTTTGGAAAAAGCATGGAAAATTAGCCCACTTGCAAATATTAGCCCCTAAAATTTTACCTACCATTATATTTTCCAATGTGGAAGATTGCAAGAAGGTTTTAAAAAATGGCCCATACATCTTCACTCTATAGGATTATATTTCAAGTTTTGGATAGAAGATTCGTTCCAAACAAAGAGGATTTTATGACATCCCCTGTTTGGTTCTCCATGTACTCCTTTCCTTAAGACTTATGTTATGAAGAAATATTAGTAGGAATAAAAATTCTCTAGGTATTTTTGTCAAAATATTGGAAGCCTCTAAACAAGAAATATACATATATTATTCTTACATATGTGTATTTATGAATATCTCAGGGTCCCTTCGTAGGTCGACTGATATCTACTATCAAGAAGAAATCTTGGACTATGAACAAATTTGTTTTGTTGCTATAGATGTCACGAATATTGACATATCTATAGAAATTTCTCCATGTTGGTTCTTGAGACCAATCCATATCAAGGTCAAGCAACATATCGGGATGGCTTCTCTAGATTTATTAATCCTCGTTGTGGACCAAATATCTTCTCCCAAAAACACTCTAGTAAAACCCCTGTTACTAGTAATTTCTTTGAACTGCTTGTAATTATTGAATCCCCAACCCCTCCTTCATACCCCTCCTCACCAGAGAGAAACATGTCTAAAACCAAAAACCACAAATAATTAGTTGAGCTTCCTGTAGTTACCTCCTCACAACCCTCGAATCTAGATCCCTAGGAACCCTTGAAGAAATATCCTATGTTCCCAAAAAATAATGAGGGCATGGAAGAAATGGATTTAGATACTCTAAACCTCAAAAATGTTGCTAAGGCATGGAAAGATAAATACCCAATCTCGCTCTCAGAGGATCAAGTCAAAATACTGAGAAAATCCATTTCCAAATTAAGGCACAAGGATGGGAAGGAAAAATGTTGTAAGAGAAATAAGAAAATTTTGAAAGAACTAGTTTTACACTCATTTGTACATAGAAAAAGGAACTCAAAGTCAGTAAGAAGCTTGTACATAGGATACATTTTTAGCTGAAAACATTATGAAAAGAAAAAATCAAAAGGTTTTCCTAAATTTGATTTAAAAATCAACCCTCACAGGTGCTCCAAAGACATTTTAATGCACCCTCACGAATTTTTCTTTGATAGTCTCGAGAGCCATAGAAATCTTAGTCAACAAATCGAGAGGTGTGTTTTATTGAAAAACACTCAAACTAATGAAATTATAGGGTTTACCATTCAAACCATGATGACCAAGACGCCTTAATTGAAGGAGAAAGATATCTATCATCTCATTTATGAGACAAACAACCTCATTGATGAGTCAAAGGAGGGAGAGAGTGTTCAAAATTTCTATAAATCCATGAGCATGGAGAGCCAAAAGCAAGAAGACGTTGTCCATTATTATGTTTCCAAAATTGCTCCAAAGCAATCAAGCATACCACTGCTAAGAGGATTCCAAAATTGAGAGAGTTTTCCTTGCTTCTTTGAGAGGGCAAGAGCTTACAAAAGATATTGATAAGGGAAAATATTTGTTGAGAGCTATTGAGCACCATTTCTCAAGAAAATCTCTTCAAGTGTAATTGAAATTCATTTGTCACTCTTCCACTACCAGCAATCAATAAAGAGGCCTCATTTCCCATTCCTTTGTTAACTTTTTAGCTGCATTGGCTTGTTTCAAGTCATTTAGCTTTGTTTAGTTTTAGTTTTGTTTATGAATTTTTTTCACTTAATTCGATGCTTTTTTAGTTCATGTAAAATCACTAAAATTATTCATTTTTTATACTTTCTTGTACGAATCTGCAACTAGCTATGATATAGGTGGATTTGGGACTCATATTCTACTAGACACACCATAAACTAACCCACATCCCCAATGAAGATAATATCTTAGAATATTAGAGGTCTCATTTGCAAGGGAAATGAAATTTTTCATAAAGATGACTGGCTTATGGAACATTCAACCTTCTTGATTATTTAAGATGCTAAGACTTCCTATGAAGTTGTATTCAAGTTGGCATACGAATTGGATCAAGGGTGCTAATCAATAGCTCTTAACAACCAAGTTCAATCCATAGCTATCGCTATCATTTTGAATTCTCAAGAGGTATCCATCCTTAACATGTTTTCTTCTTTCAAAATTCTTACTATATAATTTCAATTCATAGGATCATAAAAAGTTATATTTCTTTGAAATTTCTATGGCCCTTAACTTCCCAGAGACAAGATAAATTTTATTGTTCCATCAAGCAGATTATTCTTCTCATCTCCTCAACATATTAGATCCTGGGGGGGTATTTCAATTTGATAAAATATTTAGGAAAAAAGGGTGGTGTTAGAAGACAACCAAAAGTGGAATCCAACCTCTTACAAGATTTCATGGCTTCCTCTCATTTGGTTGACCTCAGTACCATCAATGCCACACATTCTTGGAACAATCACATAGGTGAATCCCAAAAACTAGATTCAAATATGGATAGGTATCTCATCTATAAAAATATCATATTTAGAGACATTTTCATGGAGGCTTTCATCTTCCCTATCCATGGCCTAGATCACTAGCCAATCAAATTATACATCAAAATCAAATCCTACCCCAAAAATAAGCTTTTTTTCGTAAAGAAATTTTGGATCCAACATCCCAAATTCCAATCCATCATCAAAGATTGGTGGGATGAACTATCCAACTTGGAAGTATTGGTCATATTTATCCTACAAAGTAGGTTGAAACACATTAAATATCAACTCAATACCTAGAATAAGGAAATATTTAAGAACATCACTTAGGAAAAGAAAACCTAGAAGACTAAATGGAGTGCATCAAGAAAGAAGCTATTCACCAAGGAAAATCATAGGACCTTATAAAGGAGTAAGTGTGTACTCTCACTCTTTTTGAAGAAAGAAGGAAATGGGAAGAAATAATTTGACAAAAAAAATATAGAATTAGATGGTAGAAGGAAGGAGATTGAAATAATAGTTTCTTCCACAATTTGATGGTTCATTATCAAGACCAAAATTATATTTCTTCTTTAAAAAAAAGGAAGGTGTGAAGGTTCAAGATCATGAGAACATGGCTAATGTGTTGGTTCAATATTATAAAGAATTATCATCAAACCCCAAGCTAGATTGTTTGGAGGTTATGCAAAAAGTAGTTCAACAAATTTCACCCGTGGTTACCAAAGAGTAGAAAAAGGCTCCATTAAGAGAGATATCTATTAAATGAGTGGAGAGGTGATAAAATATATGCCCCAGAACAAGGCTCCTAGACTAGATGACTTCATAACTAACTTTTTTTCATTCCTTCTTGTCAATAATAAAACATGATATATGGAAAATAATGGAGGAATCAAGGAGGTCCAAAACCATCCTTAAAACCCTTGATGATACCTTCTTCACTTTAGATCCCCAAAACAATAAAGTTAAGAACCATAGCATATTTTATCTCATTGATATATGTAATGTAATCTACAAAGTGATCAACAAAATAATAGGCAATCACCTCAAACCCATTCTGTTAGAGTCGGTATCTTCATCCCTCCGTCAGAGATAAAATTCCTCTTGTTGCATTTCATTTTAGGTGTCTCACTCAGTTTGGTCAGCTGCATTCCATTAGGAGCATAGATCATCTGACGGAAGGGTCTTGTCACTCATATCCCTCATGTCTTGTAAATGCTGGTCTGTGTCTGTTCATTAAAATCATTCGCAGTCATTTTTGGTCTTATAGTCTGCAAAGAGTCATTTTATGGTTTTTAGTCTCATTAGGTCTAGGGTTTTATCAATATGGTCTCAAAATTACTAATAATGTCAGTAGGCACATGAGGGAGGTTCGAAATAAGTTTTCACTGCAAAAATTTCATTATCATATGTTCAAAAAGGATTTTTCCTCAAAACTCTGTTTTGAAGAAAAATTGTCTATTTTATATTTTTGTAATAAATCTAATGCAATTTTAAAATTATTCAGTTGTAATAATGCTCCATTCGCAGCCCTGGTTGCCTTTTCCAAAACTTCATGCCATCCATCCCTGCAAAACAGACAAGAAACTCATCATTCAGTCCAAAAGGCCAAAGGAAACAAAATAGAGTTCTTTTTAAAAGTGTCAAAGTTTGTAACATTACAAAGTGGGTTTTTCAAATCAAAAATCAAAATATTTGGCATAAAAGATATTTTCATTGTTTCAAAACCCCATTTGTGTGCCAAGAGATAGCATTGAGGAGCAAAGAAATCGTGGAGAGCGAAACAAGTGATTTGGGAGCAGATTGTTTAGAAGTTGCAGAGCGTGGTGCACTGGGCAGTGGTCGTGGTGCATAGGGCCGCTCTTCTCTGTGTTAATTTGTTCCAGCACGGCGCATCAGAAGAGCGCGGCGCACTGGGTTGACTGTGCGGCGCACAAGGCCGAAACACAAATTTTTGCCATTGCTTCCAAAAAATCCAAATCGAATCGGTCTATTTTTCCCAAGTAAGTTCATGTGAACTTGTAATTTCCATCTACAAATGTTTGAAAATGGATTATGAGAGTTTGAATGAAAAAACTCAAACCCTATTATCTTATTGAGAATTTCTCCCTTAGGGTTTTGAAGTTGGTGTTTTAAAAATAATTTTGGTGCCAAAATTTTCCATTCCTCACCTTGTTTATTCCTCCCTCTCACTGTTATCTTATCCTTATAGTCCATCCCCTATCCCCTTACATCCCTAAAGCCACTCATACCCATCTCATTCCCATTTCCCTATCCCTAAGTCATTTTATTTCCTATAATTCTCATTTTTCCATCACTTGCAAAATATCCCAAACCCCAAGTTTTCCCAAGCAATCAAGTGGCTGTCCCTTGTCCCTAAATTTATCAAATCAGAAGCTTTCAAAAGGAAAATATCACTTGGTTAAACCCCATTGTCCTCACTGCCCTATTTCTCTACAGTCCCTCCCCTACTACCATACATTTAGCACTAAAACAAAAGCATCAAAAATCTCATTTTCATCTATCCAATTCAATATAGACCTTGCATCAACCTTGAACACCATGGAGACAGATACAGATACATCATATGAACGAGATAGTGATTCCACCACTGAGCTACATGCACGTAGAAGGCCTCATAAAAGTGGCATACACGTGAGAGAAGTGCCCACCTCATTGGCTAAATTGCAGGCTTGCCCACTTTCCATGATGGCATGTTTTCGAGAGCAGTCTTGTTATCGGTTTTGTGAAATGATTTCTAGGATAAATTATCATCAGGAGTTGGCTCGTTTGTTTGTATTTCATTTACATGATGGTCATGTAACTCTTTCCGGTGTAACTTTCACTTTGACACCGGAAACAATCTCTCAAGCAACCAGAATACCAAATGTGGGAGAACAGTGGAACAAAAGACAGCAGGTGAACCTTCATATCAGCATGGAGGTCAGGAGACAGAGACTACTGTGCCGACATATGTCACTTATCAGAGAGGCACTAGAGGATTATTTGCAGCAGCCCGGCGAGTACTATCTCCACCTGGGGTGGAAGGGGTCTCATTGCCGTCATCAGCAGCACAGGTACAATTACAGGACATAGGTAAGAGGCCTATGCAGGATGAGGGGCCTTCAGGAGGCCAAGACACAGGTTTCATACTGATTGATGAGGATTTGAGCTCTCTAAGCTCAAAGTTGAGAGAGACTATTCAGGAGAAGAAGGCGGAGATAGACACATTGACCGTCAAGTTGCAAAGATCCCAATGGATCATAAATTACCTGGAGCAGCAAAACAAACAGTTGGAAGATCAGCAAACAATCATGGAGTTGCAAAACATCCGTGAGAACCGGCAAGCTGCCCAAAGAAGCCAAACCGAGATGACATCCATTGAGCGAGAGATTGAGGCTGATAGAGAGACTTGGCTTGAGAGGGTCAATATTCATCTGGAGAAGTTGTTGGAGAAGGCCGACAAGGAAAATAACATGCTAAGGCACATGAAGAATCATTATTAGGCGAGGAATCATGTTTTCAAGGCTCGAATCAAGATCCTGAAGGCAAAGCTAAAGAGGGCGTTAAAGCGTCGCAAAAGGCATGATAGACTCCAAATTTTGGCCGAAGCTTCTTTGGCTTAGCATAGCGCTTGATGGTGGACATTCAGCCCAAATTTAAAGAAATTTGGGAAACTTTTTGTCAATTTTGAATTTTTTGGCCTTAACACAGATTTTCCTGCCCGACGCGTCGCGCCACTTGGCGTGCGCTTATAATTGGCAGCTCCTCTTGAAGAAAAAATTTTATTTCTGGATTTTTCATCAAAATTTATGCATTCCTACCCATTACCTAAGGATTTTGACAATTTTTGGGTTGCCTGAAGGGTAAAAAACACCTTAAAAATTGCCTTTCTACCACTTTTTGGACACACAAGAAGCAGTGTTGGGAAAACTCATTTTTGGAGGGGCAAATGGAAACCAAATTCAGAAATTCCACTTGGGTTGGAAAGTATACAAGTAGAGATTTCCAAAAAGCTATCCTGAACTTAATTTGGACTCCGAGAAGGCCCTAAAAATCAGCTTCAAAGTGGCACGACGCATAGGGATTTCAGGCGCGACGCATTGGGAAATTTGGCCTAGTTTTCACTCAGTAACTCAGTTTTTCACCTAGTTTTGGCCAGTTTAACTTTTTTATCTTCATATGTAAAACTCTTGATGTAAATTGATTTAATTTCATGAATTTGATTTAATTTTGGCACATTTTTACTCATGTAAGTAGATTCATTCACCAAAAAGTGAATTCTAACTGAATGAATCAGTTTCCTATCTTATAGAAGCAAGTTGTTCCACTGCCTATTTTCCAGTTCTTAGTTTAGATCTTGTTGAAAAAGCTCCTAAACTAGTGAGCTCAACCCCTATAGGCATGGGGATTAGTTATTCTTGTCTATATCTTGTATGTTCTCAGTCATTTTTAGGGTTGGACACTTGGGATCGCTTTGAGCTCCATTGTACATTTCATCTCTGCATTTTTGCAAAGGAATAGACCAGGGTTTGCAACACTCTTTGGGATCCATGTGGCTCTATTTTTTTATGGTGTATTTCTCTCTGTGATTGTAAGTTCACTGATGTTTCATGTGTATCATTTCCCTTCTCCTTTCTTCTTAAGTTAAACAAAAAAGTGATAAAGGTGGAATCCATTAGATTTGCAGTGCTCTACCTTGAAATTTTGTTTAATTTTCCATGTTTTCAACTGTCTGAAGAGGATTCTTGAATGCATCTTGCCCTCTTCAACTCCTCACTGGTCTGATCTATCCATTTCATTCAATTTCGAAGCATCAAAACAATTTATTTCCTTGCCCCATTCAGCCCTCTGCAAAACTGATCATTTCTCGGACCCAAAATTTTCCTTTCCCTTTGATTCCAACAAAAATCCCAAAAATAAAATCAAACCCTTTTACATATATACCTAGCCTAAAATTATCTTTTATTTCAAGTCATCTCAAGCCTCACTGATTATTTTTGCTGAGATTGACATGGAGAGAGCCCTCTCCTGATCTGGTAGGGCTAGCTACCAGATTAAGCGTGGTTTGATGTTACCCTAGACTCTACCTTCCTTCAGCCTGAGGTAGATTTAGGCTATAACATAGTGGCGACCATACTGGGGAAACAAAATGGTTTGCTTTTTAGTGTTATTCGTTTCATAAGCTACAGACAGAGCCTGAAGTTATGCCAGGTAGCCTTCGAAACACTCTTGCTTTGCATTAGCGAAAGTAGATAAATGCTGCTTTAGTCAATCTCCGGTCTAGTTTGTAAACATAACATCTGACTTGTAAATTTCCCCAGTACATCAGATCATTCTAGACTTTTGGATGATGAGTTTAGAATTTTATAGGCTGAACAAGTTGGTTTTCTCCCTTTGATTTTCGAAAATAATTCAACACACTGGCTTCCAGACGACATACTAGAGCAAATCCGGATCTCGATCCACCTCCTTTGTATGAAAATCCCAATCTTATTTCGAGAATCCTTCGTCGAGAATGTCCTATGATTCCTCCATTCAAATCTCATTCATGTCCCACTGTTTTTGAGTACCTTGAAGATCTTGAGTTTGACAAACAATTTGAGTTGTCGTTGTTTGAGATGAAGTCTGAAAATGCTATTGATTCTACTGTCATAAATCCAGAGTTTATAAGATATATTGAAATTGAATAGGCTAATAGATCCATTTACAGTTACATTTTGAATATTCAGAATTCCATTGTGGCAACAACTATTCCTGAGTTCATAGAGTCTGCATCTGCAACTCTTGGGTCATCCACAGTTACATCTGGTTCACAAATCATACCGAGCCTCCTTTCGCTCCTACCATTCCCGTGCAACCATCTATCTCTAATTAACAATTTGCAGTAGTATCGCCTCCATCCACACCACATACACCTCGTACATCAACTGTTTTGACTCCTCCTATATCTCCAAGACCAGTTATAAATCCACTTAGATCAATGGCTGCCCGATTTGCACCTCTCGTGTTGCCTCAAAACTTAAATGACATGCTCGCAGATTATCAAAGAAAAATTCCATTGTTTCATGGCACTCCTCAAAGTTTCACTGCTCAGCAACATGTGGATAGAATGGCAGATTTCTTTGACCTTCATGAGATCAATGCGGAAAATGTGACTATGAGATTGTTTGTACAAACCTTTGGAGGAGAAGTCAGAAAGTGGTTCAGAGCTTTGCCGCCCAGAAGTATTGATACATTGGCTAATCTTCAGAGACAATTCTTGGATCGATGGGAAGTGCAAAAATATCCTCTTTCAATCCTTTCTGAATATGACAATATCAAGCGAAATGTTGGTGAGTATGTCCAAGACTATCGTATTAGATTCAATATCGTTTACAATGCAATTCCTGATGATATAAAGCCACCTAGGGGGTCATCTTTGATTAAGTTTCTAGATGGATTTGATCCTGACATGGCCTATCAATTGAGAGAAAGAAGTCCGGCTACTTTAGAAGATATGCAGAAAATTGCAGTCAGTGTTGAAGCTAATTTGAATTCCAGGAGAGCTAGAATGAGAGTTGAAAAGAAAGTAGCAATAAAGGAAGAGGTTTCTACGTCAGATCAAGTGCTTCGAAAGATGGAAAAGATGTTTGAAATATTAACACTTGATAATCCTGAACCGCAGATCATAAATCCTAACTTCCATGGCCAGCAGCAGCCACAATTCAGAATCAAGCAAAGAGAGCAGCGAGCACAAGAACCAGCAGCACAACAGCAAGTGAAGACACCCTTACAGCAGAATTTTGTTGGTCTGAAATTAGATGATGAAGAGAATGTAATAGGAGAAGAGAATCATTTCTTTACACCTGATGATATGACAATTTACATCATTGAAGATGATGAGTATGCAGAAAACTCAGCTGTACAAAAATACGAGGATTTCATCTTGGAAAATGACACAAATCTTGAAGAAGAGTATGATGAGTATCAGAGGGGATACATGAATGCCTTGACAGCCCAGCAGCGACAATATTCACTTAGAAACAGAGATGTCCCTATTAATCCAATTCAAAAGAGAAAGGAAGTTTCAACACAAAAGAATGATTCACTTGTTGGGCAGAAGAAGGGAAAAGAGATAGTTGATCCCACTACTATCAAATCCACATCAGCAAATGAAAGATCTAATCAGCCAATTGTATCAAAGGAGAGAACTAAAAATAAGGATGTTCCAGCTAAAGAGGTAGAGAAAATTTCATTTTTTAACTTAGAAAATGAAATTGCTAAGTTAAAATTATCTATTCCTTTAACTGAGTTGATGAAGAATAGCAGCTATAAGGGTCAGGTGTCTAAGATTTTGAATTTAGATCCATTGTCTGATATGGTGAATGTGGAATATGAGCAACCTGAGTTGATTTTTGGTCCAACATTGGATGGTGAGTCTCCAGATAGTGATGTGCCTCCTTTTTATATCAGCCTTAGATTGCATGATTTTGTGTTACACAATTCTATGTTTGATTTCGGAGCATCTCATAATCTCATGCCAAGGGAAATCATGGAGAAATTGGGATTGGAAATCACTAGAAAGTATCATGATCTTTACTCTTTTGATTCCAGTAGAGTAAGATGCATTGGGCTTATCAAAGATTTGGTGGTCAGCTTGGATCAGATTCCTACTAAAAATGTTTTGATGGATGTGGTTGTGGCGGACATTCCTCCTAGATTTGGCATGCTTCTTTCCAGATCTTGGGGAGAAAAAATAAAGGTAACATTGCAAATTGATTTCTCCTATGCTACCATTCTTGTGTTTGGTCAGATGAGGAAATTATATCGGGAGCAAAAGATGAAGTATATGATCACCAGCAAGGAGAAACTGGTAAATCATCCAATCAACTATGTACATACAAATTTAGAATCATTTGTTTTATATTCAGATAGTTTCAATGATGTAAATAGCCAATTAGTTGAAGTAGAAGACATTCCGGAAATCACCGAGAATTTTAGAGAGGTTTTGAAGAAAGAAAGACAAAAACTTGAAAGTTTCGCTGAGCAATCAGCCTTCCGACAGTAGCAAAAAGTTGATGGACAACAAGCAGAAATAACAGAGCAAACTGAATTTCAGCACTTGGAAGAAGATGAAGATGGTTTGTGGACCATGGATTTTTATGGTGTAGTAGGAAGTGATGGTGCTGGAATTGGAATTTGGGTACGCAGCCCTTTTTCCACCCCAAACAAGGTACTGTAAGGGTCTGTTCTTATAAATTGGCTTTTGATTGTTCAAATAATGAGGCTGAATACGAAGCTTTAATTGCTGGTCTGAAAATTCTTATAAAGTTGAATGTTAAGAGGATTGTAGTGTATGGTGACTCCGAGTTGGTTATCAAGCAAGTGAAAGGTGAATACCAAGCTAAGAATCCTAGAATGTGGGCTTACCGAAATGCAGTTCTTGATATCTTGAAATTGTTTTCAGATTATACTTTGAATTGTGTCCCTCATATTCAGAATGGTATTGCAGAGGCACTTGCAAAGGCAGCAAGTAATTTGAAAATTCCGATGAACTCAAGTAACAAATTTGAAATTCATGTGAAGCATCGTCCGACTGTCCCATAAAGACACTTCTATTGATGTGGAGCATGATGATGGTGGGGCTGATGTGAAAATAAATTAGATGGAAGTATTGCAGCTGAAGGATAATGTCATTCCTAAAGGTCTAATACCTTTAGAGGAGACTTTCGATCAAGATGACGTGGCCCAAAAACCAACCTTGCGACCAACTGAAAAGGGAGTTGAAGATGTGAACATTGGATCAGCTGAGAATCCAAAGATGGTGAAATTTTCCAAAGCATTTCCACCACAGGTAAAAGAAAAGTATATCATTTTGTTGTCATATTTTGCTGATGTATTTGCTTGGGACTATTCAGATTTGAAGACATATGATACAAACATAATTCAGCACACCATTCCGACCAAGCCAAATCAAAAACCCTTCAGGCAGAAGTTGAGAAGAATAAATCCGAAATTATTTCCCTCAATTGAGAAGGAAGTGAATCGATTGTACAAGGCTGGTATCATTGTTCCTATAAGATTTTCAGATTGGATTTCTAATTTGGTGCCCGTACGCAAGAAGACAGGTGAGATTCGTTTGTGCATTGATTTTAGGAATCTGAATAAGGTTTCTTTGAAAGATAATTATCTGTTGCCCAAAATGGATCACATAATTCAGTGATTAGTTGGAGCATCTCGTATGTCACTACTCGATGGTTATTCTGGTTATAACCAAATTCTGGTCCATGAGGATGATAGAGACAAAACAACGTTCATCACTCTGTGGGGAACTTTCCATTATGCTAAAATGCCTTTCAGTTTGAAGAATGCTGGTGTGACCTTTCAATGAGAAATGGATATGGCATTTGCAAATGAGAAGAATGTTTTTTTAGTTGTGTATCTTGATGATTTGACAGTCTTTTCAAATTCAGATGAAGAGCACCTTTACCATTTGAAGATTGTTTTTTAGCGGTGTGGAAAGTATGGTGTGTCACTCAATCCGAAGAAGAGTTTGTTTGCCATGGATGAGGGCAAGCTTCTTGGTCATATTATCTCAAAAGATGGCATCCGTATTGATCCAACTCGAGTAGAAGCTATTCAGAAAATTGATCTTCCCCGAAACAAAAAGGAGATCCAATCATTCAATGGTAAGATGAATTTTTTGCGTTGCCTTGTGCCTAATCTTGTAGAACATTCAAGGGAGATTACAAACATGCTTAAGAAAGATAGCGTAGTGAAGTGGACTGAGGAGGCTGTAAAGTATTTCAATTTAGTGAAGTTGGCTCTTTCTTCAGCTCCAGTTTTGATCAGCCCAGACTATACTCAGGATTTTAATTTGTTTTCATTTGCTTCGAAGCATACTATGGCAGCAGTATTGATGCAGAAAAGAGATCATCATGAAAAACCAATTTCTTTTTTCAGCCGAACCATAAGAGATGTAGCCTTAAAGTATAACATTATTGAAAAGCAAGCTCTTGCTTTAGTGAAAGCATTGAAATACTTTTGAGTATATATTCTGCATTCTCACATTCTTGCTTATGTTCCTAATGCTGCTGTTAAGGATGTTTTAGTGCAAACAGATCCGGAAGGGAGACAAGGAAAATGGATTGCTGCCTTGTTAGAGTATGATGTGGAGATAAAGCCTACAAAGCTTATCAAAGGACAAGGGTTGGCTAAGCTAATGGCAGAGTCAAATTTACATGCCTTGGACATTAATCTCATTGCTGCTATGTCCGAGGAAAACAAAGAAAGTTCGCTAATTCAGGTATCAGAAATCTTTGTTCATTCTCCTTGGTATTCAGATATTGTATATGTGCTCCAAAATTTGTCACCACCACTAGGCATGGCTAAAAACAAAAGTAGAACTCTGAAATTAAAAGCTGCTAAGTTTTGTATTTTGAACAATGCACTCTATTGGAAAGATCCCGGTGGTGTTTTGTTAAATTGTTTGGTGGAAGAAGAAGCAAAGTAGGTGATGGAGGATTTTCATAAGGGAGATTGCGGAGGTCACCTTTTCTGGAAAACAACGGCCAACAAAATTTTGAGAGCAGGTTATTATTGGCCGACTCTTTTTGCTGATGTATACAAAATTGTTAAAGGCTGTCATGAATGTCAGATTTTTGAAGGGAGGAAGAAATTGCAGCCTTTGCCGCTTAAGCCCATTGAAGTAAGTGCTCCTTTTCAGCAGTGGGGTTTGGATTTCATTGGCGAAATTCATCCTGCTTCTTCAGCTCAACATAAGTGGATCCTCACAGCGACAGATCATTTCACGAAATGGATCGAAGCAATTCCCACTAGGCAAGCTATGGATTCGGTAATAATTTCATTCCTTGAGAATAATATTTTCTCCCGCTTTGGTTGCCTGAATAATTTAATTACTGATAATGCAGCAGCTTTCAAATAAAAAAGAATGGTTGAGTTTTGTAACAAGTATCACATCACTTTGGGACACTCAACCGCTTATCATTCACAAGGCAATAGACTGGTCGAGTCTTCGAACAAATCTTTAGTCAACATTATTAAAAAGCTGCTGGAAATAAAGAAGAAAAGTTGGCATAAGAAATTGGTCAATGCACTTTGGGCAGACTGAGTGAGTCAGAAGAAATCCATTGGTATGTCCCCCTTTGAGCTAGTATATGGAGTTGACATGGTATTTCCTACCTCTCTCACAGTTCTAGTGGTCAAACTTCTGCAGGAAGCTGGCCGTGAAGATGATCATATGCAAAGGAGAATAAATCAAATGATCCATTTGCAGCAGACTAGAGAAGAAGTTTTCCAAAACAAGTTCAAGCTGCAGGAGAGAATTAAGAAAATATATGAAAGAAAAGCAAAAGCGGACAAATTTCAATTAAAAGAAGTGGTGCTGAAATGGGATGCAAGAAACGAGGAAAAAGTAAGCATGGTAAGTTTCAAAATATCTGGAAATGACCCTTTAAAATTGCTGCATATCAGGGTCAGAATGCTTTTCTTTTGAAAGACATGAATGGGGAAGATTATCCAGGAGGGTCGGTCAATGGTCGGCTGCTCAAGCGGTATCATTTCTGAAATGTTTTCTGCTGTTTTACATTCTCACTGTACATACCGGTTTATTTCAGTTTCATGGCAAGTGTGTGCTATGATCTTTTCTTCAGTTTGGGGCTCGAGGTGAAGGCTATAACTCTTAAGATTGAATTTAGCTTTGGTTTGAGTTTGTCGAGTCACGTCTTTCAGTCATTTTTGGTTTCAAATTTGAGTCAGTTTGAGTCAATTTTCAGTCAATAAAATTGAGTTAAGAGTCTTGTGTTGGTTTGCCAAAGTTATGGACTCCATAGCCCAATGGACGAAGCACTTCCTACTCTCCCAGAATCTGTAGTTCTTGGCACCTCCAAGGAGCTACCATCCCCATTGGAGCCAATGTTAGAGTCGGTATCTTCATCCCTCCGTCAGAGATCAAATTCCTCTTGTTGCATTTAATTTTAGGTGTCTCACTCAGTTCAGTCAGCTGCATTCCATTAGGAGCATGGATCATCTGACGGAAGGTTCTTGTCACTCATATCCCTCATGTCTTGTACCTGCTGGTCTGTGTCTGTTCATTAAAATCATTCGTAGTCATTTTAGGGTTTTTAGTCTCATTAGGTCTAGGGTTTTCTCAATCTAGTCTCAAAATGACTAATAATGTCAGCAGGCACATGAGGGAGGTTCGAAATAAGTTTTCACTGCAAAAATTTCATTATCATATGTTCAAAAATGATTTTTCCTCAAAAATCTGTTTTGAAGAAAAATTGTCTATTTTATATTTTTGTAATAAATCTAATGCAATTTTCAAATTCTTCAGTTGCAATAATGCTCCATTCGTAGCCCTGGTTTCCTTTGCCAAAACTCCATGCCATCCATCCCTGCAAAACAGACAAGAAACTCATCATTCAGTCCAAAAGGCCAAAGGAAACAAAATAGAGTTCTTTTAAAAAGTGTCAAAGTTTGTAACATTACAAAGTGGGTTTTTCAAATCAAAAATAAAAATCTTTGGCATAAAATATATTTTCATTGTTTCAAAACTCCATTTGTGTCCCAAGAGATAGCATTGAGGAGCAAAGAAATCGTGGAGGGAAAAACAAGTGACTTGGGAGAAGATTGTTTAGAAGTTGCAGAGCGCGACGCACTGGGTAGTGGTGCTGAGCGCGGCACATAGGTCCACTCTTCTCTGTGTTAATTTTTTCTAGTGTGACGCATCAAAAGGGCGCGGTGCACTGGGTTGACTGCACAGTGCACAGGGCCGAAACACAAATTTTTTCCATTGCTTCCAAAAACTCCAAATCGACTCAGTCTATTTTGCCCAAGTAAGTTCATGTGAACTTGTAATTGCCATTTACAAATGTTTGAAAATGGATTATGAGAGTTTGAATGCCAAAACTCAAACCCTATTATCTTATTGAGAATTTCTCCCTTAGGGTTTTGAAGTTGGTGTTTTAAAAATAATTTTGGTGCCAAACTTTTCCATTCCTCACCTTGTTTATTCCTCCCTCTCACTGTTATCTTATCATTACAGTCCATCCCCTATCCCCTTACATCCCTAAAGCCACTCATACCCATCTCATTCCCATTTCCCTATCCCTTAGTCATTTTATTTCCTATAATTCTCATTTTTCCATCTCACTTGCAAAATATCCCAAACCCCAAGGTTTCCCAAGCAATCAAGTGGCTATCCCTTGTCCCTAAATTTATCAAATCATAAGCTTTCAAAATGCAAATATCACTTGGTTAAACCCCATTGTCCTCACTGCCCTATTTCTCTACAGTCCCTCCCCTAATACCATACATTTGGCACTAAAACAAAGGCATCAAAAATCTCATTTTCATCTATCCAATTCAATATAGACCTTGCATCAACCTTGAACACCATGGAGACAGATGCAGATACATCATATGACCGAGATAGTGATTCCACCACTGAGCTACATGCACGTAGAAGGCCTCATAAAAGTGGCAGACATGTGAGAGAAGTGCCCACCTCATTGGCTAAATTGCAGGCTTGCCCACTTGCCATGGCATGTTTTCGAGAGCAGTCTTGTTATCAGTTTTGTGAAATGATTGCTAGGATACATTATCATCAGGATTTGGCTCGTTTGTTTATATTGCATTTACATGATGGTCAGGTAACTCTTGCCAGTGTAACTTTCACTTTGACACCGAAAATAATCTCTCAAGCAACCGGAATACCAAATGTGGGAGAACAGTGGAACAAAAGACAACAGGTGAACCCTCATATCAGCATGGAGGTCAGGAGATAGAGACTACTGTGCCGACATATGTCACTTATCAGAGAGGCACCAGAGGATTATTTGCAGCAGCCCGACGAGTACTATCTCCACCTGGGGTGGAAGGGGTCTCATTGCCATTATCAGTAGCACAGGTACAGGTACAGGACAGAGGTAAGAGGCCTATGCAGGATGAGGGGCCTTCAGGAGGCCAAGACACAGGTTTCATACTGATTGATGAGGATTTGAGCTCTCCAAGCTCAAAGTCGAGAGAGACTATTCAGGAGCAGAAGGCGGAGATAGACACATTGACCGTGAAGTTGCAAAGAGCCCAATGGATCATAAATTACCTAGAGTAGCGAAACGAACAGTTGGAAGATCAACAAACAATCATGGAGTTGCAAAACATCTGTGAGAACCGGCAAGCTTCCCAAAGAAGCCAAACCGAGATGACATCCATTGAGCGAGAGATTGAGGCTGATAGAGAGACTTGGCTTGAGAGGGTCAATATTCATCTGGAGAAGCTATTGGAGAAGGCCAAAAAGGAAAATAACATGCTAAGGCACATGAAGAATCATTATTGGGCGAGGAATCATGTTTGCAAGGCTCGAATCAAGATCCTGAAGGCAAAGCTAAAGAGGGCGTTAAAGCGTCGCAAAAGGCATGATAGAATCCAAATTTTGGCCGAAGCTTCTTTGGCTCAGCATAGCGCTTGATGGTGGACATTCAGCCCAAATTTAAAGAAATTTGGAAAACTTTTTTTCAATTTTGAATTTTTTGGCCTTAACACAGATTTTCCTTCCCGACGCGTCGCGCCACTTGGCGTGCGCTTATAATTGGCAGCTCCTCTTGAAAAAAAATTTGTATTTCTGGATTTTTCATCAAAATTTATGCATGGCTACCCATTACCTAAGGATTTTGACAAGTTTTGGGTTGCCTGAAGGGTCAAAAACACCTTAAAAATGGCCTTTCTGCCACTTTTTGGACACATAGGGAGTAGTGTTGGGAAAAATTCCAAATTCAAAAATTCCACTTGGGTTAGAAAGTAGACAGGAATATCTTTCCAACGAGCTATCCTGCACTTAATTTGGACTCCGAGAAGGCCCTAAAAATCAGCCTCAAAGTGGCGCGACGCATAGGGATTTCAGGCGTGGCGCATTGGGAAATTTGGCCTAGTTTTCGCTCAGTAACTCAGTTTTTCGCCTAGTTTTGGCCAGTTTAACTTTTTTATCTTCATATGTACAGCTCTTGATGTAACTTGATGTAATTTCATGACTTTGATGTAATTTTGGCACATTTTTACTCATGTAAGTATATTCATTCACCAAAAAGTGAATTCTAACTGAATGAATCAGTTTCCTATCTTATAGAGGCAAGTTGTTCCACTGCCTATTTTCCAATTCTTAGTTTAGATCTTGTTGAAACAGCTCCTAAAATAGTGAGATCAACCCCTAGAGGCATGGGGATGAGTTAGGCTTGTCTATATCCTGTATTTTCTCAGTCATTTTCAGGGTTGGACACTTGGGATTGCTTTGACCTCCATTGTACATTTCATCTCTGCATTTTGGCAAAGGAATAGACCAGGGTTTGCAGCACTCTTTGGGATCCATTTGGCTCTATGTTTTGATGGTGTATTTCTCTCTTTGATTGTAAGTTCACTGATGTTTCATGTGTATCATTTCCCTTCTCCTTTATTCTTAAGTTAAAAAAAAAATTGATAAAGGTGGAATCCATTAGATTTGTAGTGCTCTACCTTGAAATTTTGTTTAATTTTCCATGTTTTCAACTGTTTGAAGAGGATTCTTGAATGCCTCTTTCCATCTTCAACTCCTCACTGGTCTGATATATCCATTTTATTCAATTTCGAAGCATCAAAAAAATTTCTTTCCTCGCCCCATTCAGCCCTCTGCAAAACTGATCATTTCCCGGACCCAAAATTTGCCTTTCCCTTTGATTCCAAAAAAAATCCCCAAAATAAAATCAAACCCTTTTACATATATACCTAGCCTAAAATTAGCTTTTATTTCAAGTCATCTCAAGCCTCACTGATTATTTTTGTTGAGATTGACCCGGAGAGAGCCCTCTCCTGATCCAGTAGGGCTAGCTACCAGATTAAGCGTGGTTTGATGTTACCCTAGACTTTGCCTTCCTTCAGCCTGAGGTAGATTTAGGCTATAACACATTCCACCTTGGATCATTTTAAAAAAACAAATGGTTATGTGGAGGGAATCAAATTATAGATGGTATCGTGATTTCACATGAAACCATTCACTCTTTAAACTTCTCCAAGAAACCTACCACTATTCTAAAAATTTATCATATAAATAATTTGATAAAATTAATTGGAGTTATCTCTTCAAGATTATACGAATCTTTGTCTTCAACCCTAACTAGATTTTTTATATTAGGAGCCTTATATCTTCAGCCTTCTTCTCTATTTTCTTAACAAGATCACCTAGTACACCCTTTTCGTACTCTTGTGGTATTTGAAAAGGAGATTTGTTGACACCTTTTCTCCTTATTATAGCAATAGAGGGTCTTAGCCAAACATTCAAAGCGACAATTAAGAATAAAAATAATCAAAGGATTGCATCTATTTGGTGGCGATCTTCCTTTACCTCAACAACAATTTGTGAATGATACTTTGGGTATGGATGTTTCATTTGTTTCTAGAAGCCAACTGATTTTCTCAAATTGTGGAGGACTTCTCTCTTACCTCTGGTGTGGAAATAAATAGAGCTAAATCTCATATTTTTTTCTTGAATATGCCTTTTCCAACTATTTAGACACATATTACAAAGACACCTAGTTTTCAAATAATATTTTTTTAGAAAAATACTTGGTAACATTGCTTATGGATAGTTCCTTCAAACTCATTTTATGGGAAGATCTCATTTTCACATTCAATAATAAGTTAACCAACTAGACATTTTGATCACTAAACTTTGCAGGAAGACTAGTCCTCCTCAAGTTGATTCTACAAGATTTTCCTAGATATTTATGCTTTGATTTTATGGCTCCCTCATCCATGCTTAACTCAATAAAGAGCCTGTATTTCCTATGGGGAGGAGAAAATTTGGAAATAAAATGGAAATTTTAGCTTAGGTTAATATCTGCATACCCAAAGTAAATGGAGGTATGGGGCTGAGAGATCCTTCAACTTTAGCTACATTTCTTGGAGTCAGGACAGGGTGGAATTGGCTCCAAGGAGTTGAAGACATTTGGAAATTTATATGGATGGTAAAATATGAAAAGTGAATTCCTATTGGTCATCTCATAAGAATTCCCTTCTCCCAAGCAGGCTCCTCTAATTCAAAATACAATAACACTGTTTCTGAGGAATATATGATAGAAAAAAACCATGTTTTGGGAGACCTCATAGAAACAATTTTTGAAATTCCAAGACCAAAATGACTTAAGGGATATTCTCCTCCGAATGAATTTCCAAGGCCTTAACAAGGTAAAAGACTAAATGTATTCCTCTAACTCAGATAAAAAATCGAGAAAATGGTTAATTCCAAAGCAATGGAAGCCCAAGCACAGGGAGGATACTTGGTCAAACTTTTTAGCAAAAGCCTTAGCAAAGACTCATCTTGATATCTAACTTAGTGAATAAATTGTGATGGGGTTATGAACCAAGTAGTTCCTTTCCCATCCATGAGGCCTTATCCTATAAGTAAGTTTCAAATATTATAGGTTCAAATAATTTTCAAAGTATTATGTTTGAAGTTGCATCTAGTACAAAAATATATGGCCAAAATTTTCCATCTTCTTATGGCTTCTAGTTCTAAGGAAAAACTTAAAATGGAACAATAGTCAGAAACAAAAGCATATGGGGCCCTATCATTTTTCTTTGTTCCTTTAGGAAGCTAAAATGTGGAGCACTTCTTCAAATTCCCCCCTATTCCAATCATATATGGAGCAAAGCTAGCATGAAGAAATCGGATAATGATATATATAACATCTCTCACGCCATTAACAATTAAAGGGATCTATATTTTAATAATCCTATATTTAGTTACATCTAGACACTTCCTCCAAACCTACTCCGTTGGGATATTTGGAAATAGTGAATCATCACATGTTCAAGAACCAATCCTTCCCCTATGACTCTCTTTTGATCATGATTCAAAAAAATGTAAAGGAATCAACTGCCACATAGTCTTGGTCAGATCAAGACAAAAAGACCTCAAGTGAGGAGGCCTTGTTACTTCAAAGTTGGTTCCATACTCTAGGAGTCACGATTTCCCCCTCTTTTCCTTGCTAAAATTCCTATTCCCTCCTCCCCCTAATTTTCTAAATCTCAATTTTGATCATGTTTAAAAAGGTAACCTAGGTGAGCTGGTCTATGGAGGTATATTCATGGATCATTTGGGATCTCCTATCTACATTTATTCGAGATTTATGAGATATAACAGTAATAATGCATCATAATTGAAAGCCTTTAAATAGGGTTAACTATTTATTATTCATACCCAAGGCTACACCAAACATATGGAGGAGGGAAATTTTCAACTCGTTATAAACATGATCTGCAAGATCATACATGGAATTTGGAGTAGAAAATTAGCTTATAGTAGAAGCTTTGAAAGCCTAATCAATGAGTAGCGTCATTCCTTCCTTTCATTACGGTGATCATATCTACTCACATTAGAAGAACTCGAAATAAAATTGCAAATAATTTATCCAATCAAGGATGTGTGTCATCAAATTTGTAGACCTCCTCCTCATGGAAATCCTTTGAAGACTCTCCTCTGAAGAAATAATGTTGTACCATAGATAAGTGGGAAAAATATCCTTGACTGATCCCTTTTTATCTACTCTTTCATGCCCTTTGTTTGTATCTCTCATTTTGTAATTGGCCTATGTGGACACATTTTTAGTGTTTGGCTTTCAATTTTATATCAAAAAGAAGAAATATTTCATATTCTCTTTTGAAAAGTTTGTGATTATTGGTGTGGTTCTAATTTCTATTTATAAACTAGCCCAAAACTCCATGAATTAATATGTCCTTCATCTTTTCAGGCAAGAAAAATTATTTACCCCACAAAAAAAAACACTTTTTTTTTGTTAGAAACCAGGATAATACTGAGAGGAGAGTTGAATTAGTATTATGTAATTTATAAAAATCATTTAGATTATTTATGTTATCAAAAATAAAATACACCACAACACCATAAATCAAATAACATTCACATATGAGACACATATCTTTAAGTGGAAACCCATAAAGGAGAAAACCATGAAACTTATGTTTGAGTATCCCCTTAGTTCTTCCAAGGTACTTATGAGTTCTCCATCAAAGTCTGCTTTTGCTTCAATATTTTGATCACTTATAGCCATGAATAAGATCTCTCATCTTTCATTATTATACATGCTTTCATCATTTTCATAATCATTGTATTCCTTGGAGTACAAGCTTCTCTTTTTGATATTTCATCTTTTTCTATGATCATTAGATTTGAATTTGACTTCATCATCACTATAATTTACTTTTTCATAAAGAAATTTAGAAGCACAGTGTCCTATTCTTCCACATTCAAAATATTTAAATGGAAGGTTACATCTGAACTTTATAGTTCCTCTTTTCATTTTTATTACAAATTTGGATTCCTCTTCGTCTAATTCATGATTGGAGCCATCTTGAACCTGATGCTTTCTCCTTTAATTCACTACATTCAATGGGGCCTCTCAATATTTTGTATTCTCCTTTTCTATCCTTAGTTCATATGCAATAAGAGTTCCATGAATGGTATCCATGTTTAAATTTTGAATGTCAAATATCTCCTCAATGGTTGAAACATTAGGATTAAACCTTGAGGGAAGAGATCTTAATATTTTACGAATGATATCAACTTCCTTGATTGTCTCATCGAGACCTCTTATTGTGTTAAAAATTTTGTCTACTCCAAGGAAATATGAAGAAATATTTTCATCTTCTTCCATTTTCTAACTTTCAAACTAATCTATATATGTTTTCATCTTCCCCTCATTTATTTTATCATCCCCTTTATAAAAAAATTTAATATTGTCCCAAATATCTTTGTGTGACTTACAATGCATCACTTTTACAAATTCAGTATCCAATAAACCACTTAATTTTATTTTTTTGCCATTGCATTAAATTTATAAAGTGCTTTACTAGTTGCATCAATAGGAGGAGTTGCAGACACTTGATAACCATTCTTAATATTCATCCATACATTAGTACCTAAAGACATGATGTAGGTGATCATTCTTATTTTCTTGAAATCATAGTTTGTTCCATAAAACCGAGGAGCCTTGCCTGAAGATCCCTTGAGATTTTCCATTTTCCTTGTGATCAACGTCCCAATGATCAATTTTTCCTCAAGGAACCTGCTCTAATACCAATCGTTAAAATTATTTTTACAGTAAGAGGGGGAGAGCGGGGTGATTTAGTGTAATAGTCAGTTTAACCAATTGTTAAAAAATCATCATAACTAAAAACATAACAACATATCAACATAATCAATCATCACATGAATACACAAGGATACCTTATATACATGGACACCCTTGCAGGAGAAAACCACAAATATTCTTATCTTATTCCTCAATCATTGATTAAAATCATTCATTGGCACAAATTAGCTTTAGGATAAAACCTAACTGAGGCACCGACCTCATAAATGTGCAAGAATCAACTTTATTTGGGATACAAACTTATTGAGGCACCCACCTCATAAATATGCAATCACCAAATTGTTTTAGGATACAACCTAATTGAGGCACAAACCTTAGAAATATGCAAGCTCCAAGTTGTTGTAGGCTTCAATATGATTGAGGCACTGACCTCTAAATTCTTCAAGAACCCACTTGATATAGAAAACAACCTAATGGATGCACCCACCTCCTCAATCAACTTACAAGAACCAACCTCAGAATATCATGGTGGACCTTTCTTTCATGTTATTTTCACACTGGATCTGAAACCTTTGAATTATTCTTCAAGTCAGATTCACAAAAACTACCCAACCTTCCACAAGTAATTAGAACAAATTTAGACTTGCCTCTGTTCAATAAGTTTATCTT
Source organism: Pinus albicaulis (assembly GCA_034641835.2). NCBI lineage: Eukaryota > Viridiplantae > Streptophyta > Pinopsida > Pinales > Pinaceae > Pinus > Pinus albicaulis. The sequence goes on along the minus strand of CM076570.1, from coordinate 188,250,800 downwards.
CTTTAAAATAGAATCAAACTTAGCCTTTATTTGAATAAATAACAAATAAATTTCAGCCCTAAAATCCAAAAGAGATAAAAACATAATGCATTCTTGGTACTGTGGCTTATCTAGTATCGATTACTTATGCTTTTCAATTAATATTTCATTGTGATGATCCACAAGAATGTAGAAAATACACTAGACTAGTCCCCAATTTGACCAATGATCCAAGTGCCATTCGACACCACATATTTATATGTGAATCGAGATATAACACAAGTCAACGTTGACCAAATTTATTTTCTTGCAATGGAGCCAACCAAAACTCATGGGGGATATTAGAATAAAATTTTACCATCACCAACATCAACACCCTTTGGGGGATTTTTAGATGGCCCATAGGAAAAAATTCCAAACACACATTGTGCTTTGTTAGGATTTACCTTTGCTATCTGAAGGCCGATTCTGACACCCTCTAGGGCCTATATAATTTTAGCCCATAGCTCCTGGTGAGCCCTGGTATTGCACCAATAATGCTGCAACTCCCAGAGGTTGCCCTACTTTACTTTATTAACTCGAGGTTCATACAAACTTGGAAGTGACAATGCTATATACACAACAGATGCATTCTACTCATGTCATCCTCTTTTGAGCTTTAAGAAAGGGTGCTACTTCTAGGGTTTTTGGATGAATTCTGTCACACTTCTGAATTTAGGCCTAGGGTTACAAATGATTCAAAGCCATGGTGCTATCATCAAGTAAAAAACTACACTAGATCAAGAAATTACATCTCACTACTCTGCAATGAAAGAAATATACACATTAATTTATGATAAGAAATGAAAGGAAACTAGGCATCTTGCATGAAGTAAATTGCTGAATTGAAATTGAATAAAGGAAACTAACCTAATCACACTTTTCTAGGCCAAATGGCTAAACACACTTTACTCTCTCTATTTTCTATCTATCAAGATTTTAATCATGCAACTAATCATGACCTAACTGTGCTTGTAAATGTGTCGTTTTGTAGCTAGGATAAGAAAGCGCTAAGGTGGCCTATGGAAGGCTTGAACATTTGGGTGCAAGGTTGAAGGTGTATGGGTAGTTTTGGCAGGTCTAGAGGATGTGGTTGGTGGTTTATGGGCTTAATTAGGGGCCCACTGGTTCTTCTGCAACTATTGCTACAAGTTTCCTATAGTGCTACAGGGAAGTCTTGAATTGCTACAGTAAACAGTATAAGGGAAATTCGAGGCAAAAAATGGTTGTGAAAATGGTAGGGAAGGTGGAGTGAAGGTGGATTTAGATGAGTGGAAGGTGGTCCACCCCTTGGCCAAGCTCAGAACCTCTCGGGAGGCCTGTCTTGCACCTCTAGGGTTTTCTCACTATGTAGGGATGACAAATCTGAAAATAGGGTTGATGGTGATTTTGATGAACATAAGTCTAATGAAGGGTGAGAGATGAAGTTTAAGGTGTTGGTGAAGTTCTCCTTCACTGTGCTACCTAAAACTGAAAGAAAACTACCTATTCATGCAATAAAGATGTAAAAATCATGATAAAGACAATCGAAAAGATGAATTGCATTTGAAAAGAAAATATAATTTAACCTACAAACAAATATCTAACACAACATTCTAAGCATATCCATGGAACTAAAAAAACCTAACTTATTCATCCCAAGAAATCATACACTAAAAAGAAATTTTGGCTAGTGGGGAATGTTTTCCCTCCTTAAGCTCCAATGGAAGAGATGAGAGGGGGAGGCTTGACTCACATATTTGTGAATTTATAACCTACTCTACCGACATGTAAGCCAGCTAGATCTACAACAAAATACAAATGGAAGAAAACTAAAAATAGTGAATTGAAATGCAAGAAAACTAGCTAAATACTCATAAGAAAAAATAGCTAAAATGACATAAAAGTAAAGAATGAATAAAAAAGAGAAACTAAGGCACATGGATTGGGCCCTAACCCACAAGCCGAGACCTATAAACTAGATCAATGAAGGACAATTTGAATACTCATTTTATTGCAAAATATAGTCTCATTACATCAACATGGAAGTCTAAAAAACCTATTACAAGAGCTAAGAGCCTAATGGATTTCCCCAAATTTTGAATCTTAATGAGCTATTGATCAGCCATATTCAACCTAAAGGGTAGCTACCAACATCTCCCTAAAAAGTACGTGATTAGTCCACTTTGACTGCAAGTGAAGTGTAGCTTTGGTGCACTTGATCTTGAGTTTGCTTGGCTGCCTTTGATTTCGAATTGTTAGAGGGAATATCGAGGATCCCTTGGCTGCCTTTGGGAGTTAAGGAGGTGGAAAATCCCCCTATAATCTCTCCTTGTTATCTACTTGAGTCTTAATGGAAAAATCTTCACTAAAATGCAATATCTTCATAATTTTCCTGCATTTAACTCATGTTAGGCACTCGAAGTATGATAAGCCTCAATCACCATCTATACTAGAATCATACGACCATACTTAAAATGCAAGAAAAATATACTTAATAAGGCAAAAAGGTGACCATTAACTCCTCCAAATGTACCTAATGATGGAGCTCATCATCAACCCCCTACTAAATGGTTTTTCATCCTCTGAGTAACTAGTCCTCCTTCTACATTTCTTTCAAAGCTTTGATGGACCCTCTGACTTCCCAAGGAAGAAGTGTGGGAGTTCCTTGAAGACGATAAAAACCATAATTCTTTTCTTCTTCCTATCATTCTCTATTTTTCTCATCTTGTTCCTTTCCATAACTCAGCCCCAACAACAAGGGTGGACTGAGATTCAAACCAAGCCACTAGATCTTTTTGTCCTACATGGCCCTCTTTTATAATGGTGCTCTCTCCAAGGCACCCCTCAATCTTTCTGGTGTGTGGTACTCCATGTTTCTAAGGCTGTGAGGGAGGTTTTTCCATATCCTTTGGCTAGCCATTATGCACTCATCTCCCAACAACCTAGAAACATCATCAAAGTGAGCCATTGCTTGAGATGTGTATGGAGGTATTTGTTTTGCAAGTGCAGGATCCTTTTCAATCTTTAGATGGTTATTGATGACTCCCCTAGGGATGAATATTTCTACCCTAATGTGTAAGGGTTCTCTGTTTTATCTCCTCATAACCCTTCTCATATCTTGTGCTCGATTCTCTTCATTAACGATCCATGATGCCAATGCCATTAATTGTATGTCTCCCATCCTAGGAGAGGGGTCCCAAATGTTCAAGTCTGTCAACACAAGGTTATGCATGTAAAACTCTTCCATTTTTGCCTTGTCTTCCATACTTGATTGGTTTAAAAAATAAACGAACTATCTACATTTTTTGAAAGGCAAATATCCATGGGAGGCTAATGCTTTGATTTGAAATAGGAGCCACTGCTCCTTGAGGTAAAATGCATATGAGTTTGAAGGATATCTGTGTTGAATGGCCTCCATGCACAAATCTACCATGGTGGCCACTTTTTTATCCTTTTGTTGAAGCTTCTCTTGTAATGCTACATTATATGTTTGTGCCTTCTGAAGCTTCTCTTTCAACACTAAATCTCTTAGCCTAACCTCAGATAAATCCTTCCCCAACACATCTACTTTTCCTTCCATGACCCCTATGTCATGCACACCTTTAGATATGGCAAGCTTCATCCAATGATGAGTGTGTTCCCTCTTCTCTTCCAAATGATAAAAAAAAGGCATTATGAACTTTTAAGGAATTAATCTACCCCCTGTCAATGTATGTGTAGTAGGAGTTGAGATTGGGTTGATGGCTAAGGTTTGGCACTATTGCTACATATTTGAGGACTGGTTTTGGTGAGGTGGACTCTTCCTTATTATATTTTCCTCCCTCTTTTTCATATTTTTTTTCCTCTTGTGCCTTGTCTTCAACTTCTTTGACCTCTTGCCCCTTTGTGGCTATCTTTTCCTCCTCGACCAAGGCCTTTTTCTCTAAATTTGGGCTTGTTGGAGTTTCCTGTAGCAAACTCTATTTTGCTTGCTGAAGACCCTCTTTCCCTTATTTTTCACACTTTTCAGTCCTTGGAGGGTCTTTTGGGGTTGCATGAGGTGTATTGGACGTTAATATGGTTGAATGCCTTCTGATATATGTTACAGGTGACCTTACAGGTGAAGTGACCTCTTGCACCATTCCTTCCTCTAATATGATTTGCTCATCTTTCTTTGGTGATTCTTCAATGGAAATATGGCTCTTAGTGGGAGTTTTTGGTTTCCCCTGCCTCACCCTTTGACTCTTCCTAGTTCTGAAATACATAGGTGTATGCCTCTTTTTTTTTTTTAACATGTGCGCTCAAAGTAGTTAGGGTAGCAGACACTTCTTGATCTGTGATGTACGGTGACATGCTAGTTTCTTGAGGGGAGGTTTCACTACCTAGGATAGGGTCCAATCCTTCCTTTTCCTCAGTATTTTCTTCCTCCTTCCCCTCAGTTTTTTCTTGTTCTACTTCTATTGGCTATGTGTTTTCTAACTCAATTTCCATCTCTTCTTTTTCTTCTACCTCCTCTTCAGCCTCTTCTTCTTCTTCTACACCCCTCTCTTTAAGGTTAGAAGCAGATGTTTTCCATGTTTGGGTAGCTATAAAGGCTTCCCTATCCATGTCTATGAAAGAAGACCAGGATATAGGTAGGTTCAACCTTCTCAAAGAATCATTTACAATTAGTTTTATGAGGCCATGATGGGCCAAGTGCTAGTATTTTCTTTGCCTCACCTTATGGCTCAGGTGAGTTATGGAGTTCAGGAGGAAGTGAAGGATGCTTAATCTCTGTTCAAGTGGGAGTTCTCCTTGAATTTTAAGTTCATTTAACAATCTAAAATAATACCCATAGTCCACACTAAGTCTGCCTTCACAAGAAATAAACTTCATGATATGGAAGGCTACCTCATCCCAGGGGTATGGAAGGCTTTCTCTCCTCACTCCATTTTTGTCTTCAATGTACTCTTCTCCTGGCAGAAAGAAACTCTTCTTGGTTGCAGTTCTAGGCTGCAGTTCTAGGCATTATTTCCTGAACCCATTTGACCCCTAAGGGTAAAGTTGTAACTATGCTTATGAGTTTAGGAGATATTTTTATGGCTAGGCCTATAGCCATAGTGGTGGCTCTCTCTTCTGAATGTGACTACAGAGCCACTACAAATTATCTAGCTATTTATTCATCAAAACCTTTCAAAAGCTCAAAGAACCCTAGCCATTGGTGATTTTGGAAAATTTCCATGACTTGATGATGCTGCCTAATTCTCTTAATGGCGGTGGGTTTCCTTCTGTTGAATCCCCATCCCATTTTAATGGTTGTGATATGAAGGTGGTGAGAGTTTTGGGCGTTATGTCTTAGAGATGGAGATCTTGAAACAAAATGCGATAAATTTTCTTTTACCCTTTAACTGTCAAATTTACTTTGCTGAGTGTGAATTTCATGGAGAAATTTCAGTGCTGGAGGATGGAAATCACTTACCTTTGTCCTCTATTGTTTTGGTTTGAGAGATGGTGGCTTTGGGAAGAAAATTCACCCACATGTGAATTTGTGTTGCCTTATAAACCCTTGCTGATCTGCTTCTTAAGTTTCCCGTAGAAAAAATATATTTCCTGTAGCACGATGGTGCATGCAAGCTCAAACCTCGATGATGCTCTCTTGATGGCTCTGTTGAGCCCCAAAGATTTCCTTTTATTTCACCAAATTTCACTTCATTTCCTCTGTCCTTTATCAATTATAGGCTTAAAAGATCAATAGGATTGATTAAAGTCACTTTAAGAATGCATACAATAACTGACTTACTAAACTTTTGTGGTCTTGTTTTTGTAGTGATTTTTTACTAGACTTAGCTACAGAATGCAGCTATTTTGTAGTTAGTAGCATATTCCGCAGCTATATTTATGTTCACATAGGTTACAGGTGTCACTTAAAGGAAAAACACATATGGTTGAATTCCAGAACTCACCTACATCATTCCTTGCCCTCTACGAAGTCTGAGAAAAAATCTGCAAGTGGTTATGCACGTGGAGGAAACCAAAACTAAGAAGTAGACTTCTACCAGGACAAGGACTCTGCAGGTGTCTTCAGCAAAGTACAAAGCCTCAACAAGAGTTCTAATTCAATTTTGATTGAAAAATACACCTATCCCTATTTATTCTCAATGACAGTTATGTATTTTGTTTATAAAAATAACTTGGTGAACCGAGAGACAGTTAGCTAGTTGATGTTTTGTTGTTAAGTTGTCCAAGACTGTAATACTATGTTTTTGAAGCATTTTCATTTAATGAAATAATTAAAACTTTAATACATGATCTGAAGCAATCTTGAGGTGATTCGTGTGCCAATCTGGTGGTAGAGGGCCCCTACTGTCTGAAAGGCTTTGTGCATATTTTTTAGATAAGTAACTTTAGCTCTATTTCATTCTTAATTTAGGCAGTTTTCTGAACTTCATGTTTTATGCTTACTTACATCAAATAGTGCACTCAATCTTGTTCTCATTAATTGTTCCAAAATATCACTAACACTGAATGAGATAGAGCTATTGTATTTCGAAGGCTAATTGCGTATTAGTTCAGTTCTGTTCATTGCATTTCAAGTTTTATTAGCTAGTTGTATTCTAGTTCTGTTAAATTCAACTTAAAGGCCTTCATTATTTACAAATTTCTCTTGTTCTTAGTCTCTTCTAACACATTATTATCATATGGAGAAGAATTAGTAATATCATTTTGAGGGCTTGACTGTTTTGCAATTTCTCATAATTTTACAAACAACCTTTTTCCAAAGCTATTCCAAGAGATCTCTAACCCTTGAATGAGGCTTAATAGTAACATTTTGAGTTGCAGAATGGGTTGATTTTAGTGTCATAAGTTAAATTAGCATAGAGTTCCTTACTATGTTGCAGATAATATTTTTTCAACGTGTTCCAACAAATTTCTAACTATGGATGAGATTTTATTTGTGATATTGTAAGTTTTTGTTTACTTAAAACAACCTCATTGCATCAAACTTATCCTTTTCTCAAGTTGTTCCAACATACCTCTAATGAAATGAATTGGACTGAGTTAATGTTATGAGTTACTTTCCTTGTCAAGCTTTGCAATTGGTGAATTAGCATTTCCTATTCTTAGGTGCCATACATAGTTTAGAGTATATTTTGCTCTGTTTTAGTGTGACCAATAACTTCTCTTTGCCAAAAATTTAGCTCTTTTCCTCTTAGCACAAAAACACAAAACCAAAAACACTAGAAAAACACTAAACACAACGAAGTAGGAAGAAGATACCTAGGCACATATAGTGCACTTCACTTCAATAGTTTACTAACCCTGGTTGACAATTTATGACATCAATTTAGGAACACTAAGTTGAGCAGACAGGCTCCCACTTCTCTTCTGCTTTTCTGCTCTTTGAAATTCTCAAAAAATTGTGAAAATGAGACAAATCTTAACTTTATGGGATTTTTAACTAAATTTGGAACATTGTGGTGACTCGTACTTAACACGAGTTTTCCTATTTGAGACCGTTGGTCCCAATTCATTTCATGATTACTGAGCCTCATAATCACCTTCTTCACACCCATCCACTCTCTCTTGATTTGATTTGACTTGCCCAGGTGGCATGCACTTTCACTTTTCCTCCAGTTTCAGTTTAAGAAGGTGGCCAAGTTAACTCGACACCTTTTTGCCTTTTAAATTTCTAAAACTCAACAGTCAAACATTTTGGTCATTATGGATGCATAGAGAGAGGTGAGGGACCATACCCAAGCTTACATGGTGTTGTTGAGGTGATGAAGGAGTTGGTGCAAGGAACTGGAGCTGGTGGTGGTAGCCATGATCTTTTCTTTGTTGTATCTTCATTTCTTATTTATTTTTTGAGTGAGTTGCTTAATATTTTTTTTTTCTTTCTTTGTAGGTGTTGCATGGAGGTCTTCAAGTGACATGGTTAGTGTGATTGCACTCCTAGATTCTGATGGTGGTCTTCTGGAGTCATCCTCATCATATTCCCTTCATCTTTTTTCCTTGTTGTGCCACACACAGATTTGCTACAATAAAATTTCTGATGTCTGTAGCAGTCTATTTCTTGCCTCTTCTTGCTTCATTTTGCTCAGAAATGGATGTATATGGTTCATGGAGGCTATGGAGGGAGTCATGGAATGAATGGATTAGAGGATAGGAAAGTGAAGGGGTCTCATTCCAAGTTTCCAATGATCTAGCTGCTAATGGTGCAACATAGGTTGTAGAGATGGAATCCTTATACATGGAATAAAATAAGGGTTTGGGAATGGTGGGGATAGGAAAAAAATGAATTATCATGACCTCCTTGAAGTTTAGAAATCCCTGAGAGAGATTATTCCTCCATGAATGAGTTTCATGTATCATTTACAGGAGTTTCCTTTAGTGTTACAGGAATCCTGTAGATGCTTTACTAGGATGTAGCAATTACAGTTTTGGAAAAAAAAAATTCCTATATGATGGGTTAATTGGATGAAGGGGTGTATGTTGGAGCGGCTTATGGAGTGTGATAGCGGAGGAGAAGAGAAAATGAAGAGAAATTGCTCCTATGGATCCCAAAAACCATCTTTAATCAATAACCTGCAAAACAGAAAAACACATAACTACATAGTCATTTTTCTTATTTTTCCTTTTCTTTCTTTTATTTTTATCTTTTTATATTTTTTAAGGAAATTGGGATGCCTCCATAGAAGTTTTCAACCCAAATTCTTACCTTGGGCGCCTCAGAGAGGTTTTCAACCAAGGATCTTTTATTCTCTATTTTTTCTCTTTCTTTCTTTTTTTCTTGCTCCAGGATTGCCTCATGGAGGTTTTCATCCCTGGAGTTGACCTAGGGTACCTCAGAGAGGTTTTCACCCATGCTTCTTTATTTTTATTTTTATTTTTATCTTCTTTTCTAGGAGGGGGAGGTGCTGGAAACTATGGATTTTCCCATGACATGCACCTCCCTGTTTATGGAATTTATAAATTATTCTCTAGATAGGGGATTATTGTAAACCTTAAGAATGTAACCATTTAAAAGTAGGGGAATTCCTTCCTCATCTATGGTTATGACTTGAACTGCTCCATTATCATAACATTTTTCCACTTTGTAGGGTCACATCCATCTTGTCATCAGTTTTCCTTTGAAATCCTTAAACCTTGAGTCATACAACGATGCCCAATCTCCTTCTTGAAAATTATTTTACTTAATGTACTTGTCATGCCAGACCTTCCTTTTTGGTTGAATTACCTTTGTGTGAAGGAGTGCTTGCATCTTGAACTCATCTAATCCATTTAATTGCAACAACCTCTCTTGTTGGGCACTTGAGATATCTAGGTCTAATTCAGCTACCATCCTTAAGGTGTTGAACTCAAATTCAATTGAAAGCAAAGCTTTCTTTCCATAGACCAAGTTATAAGGAGTGAATCATGTTTTTGTTTTCCAAGTAGTGTTGTAGGCCCAAGTAGCTTCTACCAATCTATCCACCCAATCTTTTCTATTGTTGCTCACAACCTTGGTGAGGATATTATCCAAGGCTCTATTGGTAACTTCCACTTGGCCATTTGCTTGAAGATGGTAGGTAGTGGAAGTATTATGCTTTATCTTGTGCCTCCTCAGAAGATTATGAATAAGATGAGATGTGAATTGTGCCCCCTAATCGGTGACTACTTCTCTGGGGTATCCAAATTTTTAAAACACAATCTCTCTCAGAAATTCTTCTATTTTATCCTTGGTTGCTACCTTCGCAATTTTTGTTTCAACCCACTTTGTCTGGTACTCAGTGCAGACTATGATAAAATTTTTCTTTCCATATGATGGATAAATAGGGTGAAAAGGCATCTCATCCCTTTGTGTAGGTTTTCCCATACTTTGGCATGGGTCGCACCTACTAGTGTATCTTCTTGCATCCCGGTGAAGGGTAGGCCAATAGTATCTTGCCTGCAAAACTTTGAAGGCAGTCCTTTTTGCAGCAAAGTGACCTCCAAAATGGCTATCATGACATGTAGAGAGGATATAAAAAAATTATTCCTCCTTCACACATCTTCTGAGAATTTGGTCAAGGCCTAGCTTGAAGAGATTTCCCCCAATCCATGTGAAGGGGGTGCTTTTTATGATGATCTTACTTTTCTCCTTGAATGAGAGACTAGGAGGGAACTTTCCAACAACTAGGTAGTTAGCTATGTCAGAAAACCATGTGGATAGTACTGAGATAGAGAAAATATGTTCATCTGGTAGTTGGTCATCCACCATTCCTTCTTCATCTACAAATAGAGCTAACCTGGATAAAAAATCTGCAACAACATTCTCCTTTCCAGGTTTATCAACAATGGTTAGGTCAAACTGTTGTAATAGTAACAACCATCTAATTATCCTAGAATTAACGTCTGGTTTTTTGATTAAATATTTGATGGCTGCATGGAAAGTGTGTAAAAAGGTCTGATACCTAGTGACATAATGTCTAAATTTGTTTAAAGCATGGATAATGGCTAACATCTCCTTCTCTGTGACAGTATAATTGAGTTTGGCCTTAGACAAGTTCTTACTGATGAAATAGATTTCATAAGGTAACTTGTATTCTAACTGCCCCAATGCTTCCCCCACAGCTTTATTTATGCATCTGTGTGGATTTGGAAAGGAAATTTCCAATTTGGACCTCGGAGAATGAGGGAAGTAGTTAACTTTCCCTTAATATGCTCAAAAGCTTCTTGAAAAAGACTGGACCAAGTAAAATCAGAATATTTGGCCAACAACCCAAATAGTGGTGAAGCCAATTGCTGAAATATTTGATGAACCTTCTATAATAACCAACTAAACCCAAGAAAATCCTGACATCTCTTTGCTTTTTAGGACCAGGTACCTTTTTTATGATGGTGATTTTTTTTCGGGTCCACCTGTATTCCTGATGGGAGACTAAGCATCCCAATACAAATCTAGCTCTTTTCAAGATTTCACACTTTTATGGGCTCAGGGAGAGATGCATCTTAATGCACCTTATAAGCACTTTTCCAAATTTGAGAGAGCCTCCTGGAATTCATCCCCATATGGTGGGAAATCATCCATGTAGATTTCAACCGAGTCATGGACTAGCTCAAAGAAAATGGTCAAGAAAACTCTTTGGAAGGTAGTTGGGGCATTGCACAACCCAAAGGGTAGGACTTTTTAAGTGAAGGTACCCCAAGGGCAGGTGAAATTAGTCTTGTCCTAGTCTTCAGGGATGATTTGGATCTGGTTATACCCACTGAACCCATCTAAGAATGAAAAGAACTTCTTTCCTACAAGGCCATCCAAGACTTGGTCTATAAAGGGCAAAGGAAAATGGTCCTTCATGGTGGCTTTGTTAAGTTCTCGATAGTCAATGCAGATTTTCCATTTTCCATTCTTCTTCGGGACTAGGACAAGAAGAGACACCCACTTAATATCTGATATAGGATAAATGAAACCTGCATCCAACAATTTTTGCAGTTCTTCCTTGACTATGTCCTTTAGAGCCGGGTTCATCCTTCTTTGAGGTTGTCTCACAGGCTTGCATCCTTCCTTAATGCAACTATGATGTCTGCATACTGAAGGATGCACCCCTTTAATGTCCTTGTAATACCAAGCAAATGCATCTAGGTTTTATTTTAGAAGCTGGCATAACTACTTTTCTTCTTCATCTCATAGGTTTGAGTCGATTTTCAAAGATCTGGATGGGCCAAAATCTACAGCCTTGGTCGTTTCAGAGGTTGAATTGACTGAGTGCAATTCCATCCAAGGTTGGCTTTTAGATTCTTTGACTAGGTTTTAAAGCAGACTATAAGTGGGGGACTAGTTTTGAATGAAATGGTCGAAGAGTTCATCTTCATCAAGATATCCCCCTATAAGAACAACATATATGGTACAAATGGGGGTAGTGTTATATACCTCATCTTCTTCATCCTCCAACCATATAGATAGATCATGATCAATGGAAGGCTGGGCTGGAAGATATAACACGAGATGTTTAGACAAGGGCCCATTCTTAATAGTCATTTTTCTGGCCCGACAACTGATATAAGCATCGACAGTGGCTAACCAAGGTCTCCCTAAGATGAGAGGATATCCATTGAACTTGGTTTTTTACTGTAGAACCTGGAAATTTGTAGGACACTCCCAAGACTCAATTGAAAACATCACATCCTCAACAATTCCTTCTGGAGTTACGGCGGACCAATCTGCAAGTTGCAAAATTGTTTTGGTTTTCCTCAAAGTCCCTTGGAGGCTAATTTTTAACATAGGTTACTTGGTCATGACATTCATGGCAACCTTGAGATCAATCAGAGTATTTGGGACTATGACAACATCTATTTTCACATCTATAACTGGACTTCCAGGGTCCAGGTACTTTGGAAATATCACCCTTCCCAACATTAAGTCGGATCATTGTCCTACTACATTGATGGTGGGGGTATCTTTCTTCTTTCCCCCTAGTTTCTTTAAGAAAATTTCCTGATGATCCTTTTGTAAATAGGGACATCCTTAATGTCCTGGAGAAGCGGTATCTTTACACACAAATTTTTCAGTTCTCCCACAAGTTCAGTCTCCTCTGGGGTGTGCTGACTAGAATGGATCAAACACTTGGGAAAGGAGGTTGTTGGATCTGAGTGTTACTTTATTCCTTTTCCTCCTCAACCTCTACAGGTGGATATGGAGGGTGGTTATCTGCGAGTACTCTTCCTGACCTGAGATTAATCTCATGTATCTCCACAACATAAGCTGGATAGGATGTCTCTCCACTATAAACCTATTATGCATGTCTGTTGTTCGGGTTCGGATTGGGCTGTAAAGGCATCTGAGGCAACTTGGGTGCAACAACATGATTAAGCTGAGGTTGAGGTTGGGGTGGAGTCATTAGAGTAGGTGGTTGATTATGTTGAGGCCTCCACCCTTGGAATGGATTTTTCCACTGAGTTTGTTGAGGAAAATACTGCTGAAATGTTTGGTTCACAGGTTGAGGATGATATGGAGGGTTGTAAGGCCAAGTAGGAGGTGTACCAAGATTGCAGGGTGCATTCTGATTATTGTGATAGTAAGAGTAAGGTGCACCTTGCATACCTTGCTGATATGACCTAGGGCCTTGATGCCTTCTCTGGTTGATGAAACTAAGTTGCTCTGGTCCTACTTTCCCACCTTTATATATAGATTTGAGTCTAGGTAAGGAGGGACAATTTTATGTGGCATGATTCTCTTCACAGACTAAGAAAACCTCTATGAAATTTAATGGACATTCATTTCTAGGGTGTTTTCTGGTACATCTAGGGAAAAATATAACCAAGGCCCTTTCTTCTTCATATTGCCTCCTTTTGACTTGCATTGTGTCCATTTGCAAGGCAAAGGTGTGCAACATGTCACTTTTTAAGTCCTCCAACATATTTCCAATATCATTCTTGATAGAGGTGGAAGAGGAAGGGGTATTGGTTGTACTTTGGCCAGCTCTACCTTTCTTCATAGTTTCCCTAGAATGGTTCATGAAGACAATTTGATTGTTTCATAAGGAAACTGGTAGATATCTCCTCCTAATAACATATTGCAGGTTTTTGTCAGCTCCTCTCTAATACCTCATAGAAGGACTAGTTTAAGTGACCCAGGATCAATAGTACAGTTGGCTCTCTTATAGTTTAACTGAAACCTCTCTTCATAGTCTTCTACAGATTCATCGGGCCCTAGATTCATCTTGAATATCTCATCTTTAGTTTCCTTGGACCTACAGTAGTCCCTGTACTTATTGTTGAAGGCCTCTTTCATATGTGCCCAGGTAGTGATGTTTTTCCTAGGTAGACCCATGAACTAGTGCAAGGATGCATCCTTATGTGTAGATGGGAATAACTTCATCTTTTGATCATCTGAGGCATAATCATAGGTCCTACAAAAAACAAAAAATTCAAACATGAATGTACCAAGATATTAAGAGGTAAGTCCATGAAAATGTCCAAGGGATGAGGGGCTAATGTTTTTCATTTTATTTTCCCCATCTACCTTTCTAATGGGAAAGGCTCCTCGGGCTTCAGTTTCAGCCATGGTTGAGATAGGTGAAGCAGGTTCCTTAGGTGAAACAATATATTCTTCTTCTCCAATAGGTTCTTCAAAAAATTTCAGAAGGCTCTTCTATGGTGTTTTCAACCTCACAACCACTGAAGAGGAGTGAAGGGTGACTATGTGGTGATGTGGGGGTTTTAGGTAAAAAATTTCCTTGAAAATCCCTACTCCTACGAGGCATGAAAATACGTTTTATTTTTTTATTTTTTCAATAATTTTGAAACAACATGTAAAAAGAAAGTAGAAAAGAATGTTACAATAAAATCAAAGCATCTACTAGACACCTCTCGGGAATCGACGCCAAGAAGTTGTGAGCCTTGGTATTGCACCAAGGGTGTTGCAACTCCCATAGGTTGCCCTAATTTAATTTAAAAACCCAGGGTTCGTACAAACTTGGAGTTGACAGTGCTATATACACAACAGATGAATTCTACTCATGTCATCCTCTTACGAGGTTTACGAAAGGGTGCTACTTCTAGGGTTTCTGGATGAAGTCCGTCACACTTTTGAATTTAGGCCTAGGGATCAAAATGATTCAAATACATGGCACTATCAGAAAGTACAAAAATACATTATAACAAGCAAGTACATCGCAATACTATGCAACGAAATAAATCTATACAATAAGCTATGATAAGAAATGAAATCAAACTAGGCATCTTGCATGAAGTAAATTGCTAAATTGAAATTGCATAAAGGAAACTAACCTAATCACACTTTGTTGGGCCAAATGGATAAACACACTCTACTCACTCTATGTTCTATCTATCATGATTTTGATCATGCAACTAATCATGACCTAAATATGCTTGTAAATGTGTTGTTTTGTAGCTACGAGAAGAAAGAGATAAGGTGTCTTATGAAAGGCTTGAACACATGGGTGCAAGGCTAAAGGTGTATGGGTGGTTTTGTAAGGTCTAGAGGATGCGGATGGTGGTTTTTGGGCTTAAGGAGGGGACCATTGTTGCTGCTACAAGTGCTGCTATAGTTTTCCTGTAGTGCTACAACAAAGTCCTAAATTGCTATAGGAAATAGTCTGAGGGGAATCCGAAGTCAAAACTGGGTGTGAAAAGGGTAGGGAAGGTGGATTGAAGGTGGTTTTAGATGAGTGGAAGGTATCCCACCCCTTGGCCAAGCTCATAACCTCTTCGGAAGCTTGTCTTTCACATCTAGGGTTTGATCACGGTGTAGGGATGAAAAATATGAAAACAGGGTTGATGGTGATTTTTATGAACAAAAGGTTGTTGAAGGGTGAGAGATGAAGCTGAAGGTGTTGGTGAAGTTATCCTTGCTATGATACCTTAAACTGCAAGAAAAATACCTATTCATGCAATAAAGATGGAAAAATTCATGATAAATACAATGGAAAAGAAGAATTGAATTTGGAAAGAAAATATACTTTAACCTACAAACAAATATCTAACACAACATTATAAACATATCCATGGAACTACAACAACCTAACTTATTCATTCCAAGAAATCATAAACTAAAAAGCAATTTTGGCCTATGGGGAAGGTCTACCCCCCTCAAGCTGCAATGGAAGAGATGAGAGGGGGAGGCTTGACTCATAACTTTCTGAATTTATAGCCTACTCTACCAACATGTAAGCAAGCTAAATATACAACGAAAGACAAATGGAAGAAACTAAAAACATTGAATTGAAATGCAAGAAAACTAGCTAAATACTTATAAGAAAAATTAGCTAAAATGACATAAAATTAAAGAATGAATACAAAAGAGAGACTAAATCACATGAATTGGGCCCTAACCCACAAGCCTAACCCTCTAAAACTAGATTAGTGAAGCACAATATGAATGCTCATTTTATTGCAAAAGATATTCTTGTTACATAAAAATGGAAGTCTTAAAAACCTATTACAAGAGCTAAGAGCCTAATGGCTTTTTCCAAAGTTTGAATCCTAATGATCTCTTTCTCGGCCCTTTTTAACCTAAAGGGTAGCTACCAACAACTCCCTAAAATGTAGGTGATAAGTCCACTTTAACTGCAAGTGAAGTGTAGCTTTGGTGCACTTGATCTTGAGTTTGCTTGGCTACCTTTGATTTTGAGTTGTTGGAGGGAATCTCGAGGATCCCTTGGCTGCCTTAGGGAGTTAAGGAGGTGTAAAATCCCCATAGAATCTCTCCTTGATGTCTACTTCGTGTCTTAATGGAAAAATATTCACCAAAATGCAATATCTTTACGATTTTCTTGCATTTAACTCATGTTAGGAACTCGAAGTATGATAAGCATTAATCACCATCTACACTAGCATCATAATACCATAATATAATTAAAATGCAAGAAAAAGAGACTTAATAAGGAAAAAAGGTGACCATTAACCCCTCTAAATGTACCTAATGATGGATCTCATTAGCTCCACCTTCAAAACCATGCAATTTATTGTTTGTAAGAAATTCGGTACTGACATCATTATGAAAAAAAAATTATGTCATCATGTCATATGTCATCTTCTGAGTAATGTCACGTGTCACTTGAAAATGACCCATTTGGTTACCTGAAAATGCTCATTTTTCATACCACGATTCACATGTCCTAGAACCTTGTTATTGCCACATGTCATATTGCCACGTGTTAGTGTCAGTGTTTACATCCTGTCACCAATGATCAATGATCTCTTATCATATCCTATTAGGGTCTCATATTCAAATTTTTTTCATTTCATTAGGTCTTCAAGCAAAAATTTGGTCACTTGGTATTAGGTCTAGGACTATATTCCACTCCTTCCAAAAATTTCACATGATGGTCCATGTCATCACTCAGCTGAGTGTATCATCATTAAGAGATTATCATCATCATTTTATTCATCACCATTATGATTTCATTCAATTCAGTGTCTCCATTAGGTCATTAGGGTTTTGAACGTCACCAATACTGTCATTTCATGCATAAAATCTGGAAAATTGGAGGAGTGGTAATAAAACAAGTTTCTTCAGTGAATTTTGATTTTAAATGTAATTTTAATGTTTCTGTATGTAAGAAGTGCTCTAAATTTCCAAATCTGCAGTTTACTGTTCCAAAGAAAAGTCAAAAAATTTAGATTACAAAAGGTTATGATTTGGGAGAAATGCCCAATTTCTACAAGAGAGTTGTTATAATTCTTGAGTACTCTTGGAAAAATGCATTTTATCTGTCATAAAGTGTCCAAATGACCTATTTTATGAGTCGATTGATAACCAGATAGAAAAATATTTCCAATGAGCTATCATGAGCTCAATTTTGAGTTCGCAAAGGCCTCCAAAAGTGGTAAGCAATCTCACGCTGTATTTTTATTTACCAGTCTTGGGAGAATTGATTTTTGAGAGGCTATAATTGATCATTTTTAGTGCTTGAGGGGTCCATTGTGTAGCAGAAAAAGATATATTTCCAATGAGATATCATGAGATAAATTTGGAGTTCATGAAGGCCTCCAAAAGTGGTCTACAATCTCATGCTGTGCTTTTCCTTCTGGCACTGCACTTTTCCTTTTGACTGTGCGCTTTTCCTTCTAATGCTGCACTTTTTGCAGAGGAGCTATACTTTGTCTTGAAAATATTCAAAAGGGTTTAAAAATGTCTCCAAGATCAGCACAATCTTGCACAAGGATAAAACAATTAATTTGAGCCACTTCACACTCTCTTTCACTCAGTGTATTCATTCCTACGGTGGAAAACTTGTCAGTGTCTTCCTACGTTATGCTTTTCTTGAAGACTATTTGTTTCCAATTTGAAAACTCTAGAACCCATCTCCTACCATACCCTAACCTCCTACACACCCAAATACATCCCTAAAACCCTAATCCCATCTTACTTTCACTCCCTAAGACCTATCCCCAAACCCTATCCCTACTTGCTGCGTTTTTTGGGAAGCCAAGAGTATAAGCCTGTGTAAAAATTCACTAGAACTATTCCCTAACCATTTTAATCTCCCTCCACTTCCCTAAGGTCCCTAAAATCCCTCCTCACCTCTTAATGTTTTCCTACACTCATCCCTACTTCCTAACCCCATCATCCCCATCCTTTTTTCCCTTCCCCTGTTTTGCCCCTAGGGTTTGCTACCATAGTCTACTATGGAGGAGGAGAAGAAAAATTATAACAAGGGTGGGAATGTGTCAAGATATGAACCATTAGATACTTGGGAGCTGTTATCATTACCACTTTCATTCAAGTGTTTTCAACGTGTTGGGTGTTTTGAATTTTGTGAGTTGGTCCAAAAAGTGCAAGATCATCCTGAATTGACCAGATTGTTTATCACCAACCTCATGAAAAGCCTATCATTGCAAGGGTTGATTTAATATTCTTAGTATATACCATATCTCATGCTATAGGGATAAAAAAACATGGTGAGTATTGGTTCAAATGCATGAACCTAGACCTTGAGCAATACGAACCCTACTTGAAATCACAGTACAAAGGAAACCCTAATTAGTCAAAAGGAGAAGGGTAAGTTGGATTTGATTATTGATGCTTCCATGATAGCATATAATACCATCTCAAGTCTCCATGAATAAATTCTGAAGCAATGTTGAGGAAACTTGGAGAAAATTTTGGAAATTTGAAAAAATATTTAAAGGCACATTTTCCAGAAATGTCTTGTTTAGCCATTTGTTTGGAGAACATATTGTGGCCAAAAATAGATGAATTTTGGGAAGTTGGAGGAGATTTTTGTTCCTAATATACCAAAGTAAAATAACCTACTTCATATTTTACACAGGTATTACATAATGAGAGATCCATTCACATATTCACAACCTATTGTTCTGATTGTGAAATGTCTTGTTTAAGTCACCTTTCAAGCAGAGAATAGTGTGGACAATTAAAGAAGCATTTTCGGAAATTGGAGGAGATTTTTGTTCCTAACATGCCAAAGAACAAAAAAATCTCTCATTTGTTCCAAAACCATTATAGTTAGTGAGATATGTCTCCATCTGCGAGGCCTATTATTCAAGAAAACCCATAAATTTGGCAATTTTTGGCACATTCACCTTGCAAAAAGCATAGCGTGGGCCATGCTACGCTTTTTATGGAGAGCTAAAAATAGCAAAAAATATACATGGTTGGATAGGTTATGACTCCTACATCAACTTTTGACACCTGGAAGCCCAAGTCATCAGCTTTTACAAGGTGAAAATGGTCAAAAACCACCTAAAAACACCTTTGTGCCTTTTTTTGTAGGCCACGCTATGCTTTTTGACCAGTCTTGGTAGAATGATTTTTTGAAGGCCTTCCCATGGGTAATTTGAAAAAATACAATATGTTCTAGAAACTAGAAAAAGAGGGCTAGTTTACCGCTCTTTCATATTTCAATTTTGGCTTCAGGAAAGCACCTAAAAATGGCCTCCAAATGGCGTTGCGCTTTTTCCAATCTTCTGAGATTTTAATAAATTTTCACTGTGTAACTTTTGAAAATTCCTAGTTTGAATTTTGTAAAAGAAAAAATGTATATGTGGATGAATGCTAAAGTCAAAATGTAAATATAAATGGTAAAAATGGAGTTAAATATGTGTCTTATCCTCCATTTATTGCATTGAGGAAATGTCTCTAGTGGTTAGGAAAAGGAGGAATTTGTTGTGCAACCTCCCTAGGGTGTAGCTGACTTCAAATAGATCCTTGCACTTGACTTTATTGCTGGAAACTTAGACCTCAAAGGGAGGATTTAGACCTCAGTAGCTATATGAGGCATTTTTTAATCATTTTCAAGGGTTGGATGTTGTGGAATTTAGCTTGGAACACTAGTGTATTCAGTGATTTTGGCAGGAACTAATAGACAAAATTTGCAGCTATTGTGGTGGGATTCATGTGGTATGTGTTTTAGTAGTGTTTCTTCTTCTATTATCATATGTTTGAATTTATTTTACCTTCCATCTTCATTTCCATGTCTTATGTGATTTATTTCTAAGTTTTATAAGCATAATTAATTGATTCAATGCTCTGTTTTGGAGAAGCTTTCACATTTATGTTCATTTTATTCTAATATAAAAAAATTTATGATTTTCATGCTCGTTTTGAAACCCTATCAATATACCATATTCACCAGTATACCTTTAGAGTGCTAAAGTGTGTGCGTACCTTTCCCCATTACATTTATGCAAGTCTGATTTTGAGAGCCCTGGCATAGTCTTTCCTAGCCCTAATTCACCATCCAACACCAAATCCAAATCAATCAAACCCTAATTTGCATATCTAGGCTAAAATATCTTTGATCCAGTCAATTTAGCTTTGAATTTCATTGAGAGAGCCCTCTCATCCTAGTAGCGCTAACTACTAGGTAAAAGTGGCCTCTGGTTACCTTTTCTAGTCTCCTTCTCAGCCTTCAAAGATCTAGTGGAGTGCTAACATCTTAGCACCATTTCTAGGGAGCAAGGTGACAGATCTTCCCCAGGAAAGAACGAAAAGGATCAGATATGATTGCTGATGGTGAAAAATGATCAGACACACAAAGGCTGAAATCATTCACTTGGCGACTCCAAATTTGTTTCAAAATCAATTCTAAGACTCCACTGGAGGATGAACCTTTCCAACAGAAACATGAAAATATCAGGTATTCAACTTGGAATTTCATCCAAGACATCATGTTATTTTTCCTGAATTACTTTTTTCTCTTTTCCCAAGAATGTCAAGAAATTTTTTCAAAGTATATTGTATTTGAGAAAAGATCCCAGATCTCTATTTGATTCCTTCCCTTTGAAAATTTTGGATTTAAATCCTTCTTACGCCTTTTCTCTTGGTCAAGAGCATTCTTTTGAATCTTATGATGATCATCTTCTACTTGATGAGCCTCAAGTGATCAAGACTAATCTTACAACTTCTATACATACTCCTATACCTTGTAAAATACCAAATAGATACAAGCCACTCATCTTACCTCCTATACTCCATGATTTCCCTGAAAACTAATACGAATATCTTCCCAGGTTTGATGGATAATATCATCACTACTGAGAAATACATTCAGTTTTTTGGAAAATTTCTCGATCTTTTTTAGGTTAATGAAGATGATGTTAGTGTCAGGATATTTTCTCTATATTTTCAAAGCGAAGCCAAGGAATGGTTCAAAAACTTTCCAGTTGCAAGCATTTTTTATTTCCATCAGTTTGTGAAAGTATCCCTTGATAAATGGGTGATCAAGAGGAATCATTTTCTGATTTTATAAGAATATAATCATTTGAAAAGATGTCCAGGAGAAACAATGCAACACGTTTTAGCTAGGTTTAATCAAGTATACCATTCTATCCCTGCTAATATAAAACCGCCTCCTGGTTCAGCTCTCTTACACTACCCAGATGCCTTTGATCCGGAAATGGAATTTCAATTGAGATAACGGAATGCTAGAATGCTAAAAAAAATGCAGGACAATGCAATAGATGTGGAACTAATTTGCTAGTCAAAAGGTTAAAGTTGAAGGCAGAAGAAAGGGATAATATAGAAAAGGAATACCTGAAAATTTAGAAGTAAAGATCGACATTTTGGTGAGTACCATGGAAAAATTAATGCAAAATATCACCATGAGATTTGAATTTTCTTTTCAAAAAAACCATGTCCCACTTATTGCAGAAGAAGTGGTTGTTGGCCCTAAAAATTTTCCTGCTAATCCCAATTACCATAGATCAGAAAATGATTGTTGTTTTTATTCATATATGGACAATCATGAAAATGGATTTGTAGATCAATTAAAGGAGAAGCAATCTACTAATCTAATGTGTGTGTCTGATGACATTACTTATATTTATGATTTACCCAAGTATGATCAATATGATGATGATTATGTTGTCTAAATTCAGGCTGACTCTTCAAGGAAATCATTGACATGTTTTTGGGAGGGAGAACTCAAATATAGTGCTCAACCTATACATATCAATCATGACAGCGATGAAGAAAATGAAAAAAATTTCAAAGTAAGTGAAAGCTATTTACCTTTGAGTTTCGCTTCATTTCAATTTCTGAGAGAAAAATTTTAGAAGATTAGAAATCAACAATCTTTCAGTTTTGATATTGAGCGTGAAGAACAAAATGAACTTCTTGATGAGGACTCCTTACCCTTGTGTTTCTCCTCATTTGTGAAAATAAGAGAAAACTATAAGCAAGTAGATAAGAGAGTTGTCAATAGTATAAATGGGCATCCTTCTCATCAATTGGTTGAGGAGGTCACTTGTGATATGTAAACTTATTTCACTCTAAAATCCCAGCCACTAAGTTACAGTGAGTTTCAAATCACAGATGAAATCTTAGAACCTAAAACATATTATGAATTGATGCAGGATGATTATTTATCGTTAAGTTTTGACTCATTTCAGTTTTTGAAGAGAAATTTTGATAATATATCTGAAATAAAGAATCATAAGCCTGTAGAAAATCATCTAATCTCATTGGAAACAATGTATGATAAGTTGTAGTAGCCTTATCAAGTTCTCCATGATCCAATAGCTGATGTTTTGGATGATATCTGTAATCAAAATCATTCTCCACTAGTTAGTTATGAGCTTCAAAGCATAGATGATAAAACGTCGACCCAGAAGTTGGCTTCATTTTCTTGTTCAGTAGGAGTCTCATTACAAAGCTCATACAAATATTTGTAGTCATATCATGAGAGTAATGAAGAATATTCTTGTTTTATTGTTGATCATCAGGAAAAATTAGTCATTCACGAGTTTCAGGATCCTTTTGTCAACTTGTTGCAGTCATGAAGGGAGGAAAGCACAAATGTTGGGAAAATTTTAAAATCAAGGTACAAATACTACCTAGAGCATAGAATTAATTTATTATATGGGATGGAAATTATTATGTATTCCTATGAAGATCCTTTTGCAGCATTCTTGAGGTCAACTGGTGGGCTCATGATTTTCAATTTCATTAAGATTCAATCTGTTGACAAGTTTTCATGGGATTTTCCTTTCAGTATTTTACCCTTCTTTCTCATGACCAAGCACTCATGGAGAATTCAATTAGCAGACAAAATTCTTACATGGTTGCATTGGCCATTCCATTTCACTTGATCATGTGATGTATGAATCAGTTAGAGTAGGTGTGAGGAATAAGCTGAATTATCAGCATTTTGTTTAGTAGTATCTTCTGGTAAAGTTTTTATTTAATCTATAATTCATTTTTTCAGTCGTTTTGATATATCGAGTCTGTAATATCCCAAAATCGGGACAACTCAGCAAGCCTGCTGAAATAACGCACTTCTGAGAATTTTGTGCATAGAAATGAGTTTGAAGCTCCCGGATCCCTTAGATCAGCTCATCTAAGATATAAATCCAAAAGGAGAGAAAAAACAAATCAGACTAGGTGGGTTAAACAGATCTCCCACAAACTAGTCTAGCTGAAAATCACCCAAAGAGAGGGGCTGCAGCTATATGAAAAGGACTGCTTCAGAAATAACACAGATCCACTGAAGCACAGTAGGAGGATGATATGGAGGTTTAGAAATCAGATGTATAACATCAAATTATATGTACATTATAGCCCATACATTGTACAAGAGAAATAATGAGACAATACAAGAAAAATCCTCAGAAATGGGGTGAAACAACCACAAGAAAAGACTGCATAAACATGACAGCGTTATTTTTAGGGGCTGAAGAAAATTTTTATTAATCCTTATATCTAGATCAGATCTGTACATAGAAATTTAGATCTAATATAGATTTGTGTACAATAAATGCTCATCTATACATTCCCCTTGGGGTTTTGTGAAAAACATGAAGCACAAAGAGTAGATATGAGATCTAAATTTGCAGATCTAAAGAAATATTCAGAAATTTCTGAAGCATACAATAGGACAACAAATAAGATTTGAAACAAACATGGATTGGATGGCCAATCCATGGATCACCACAGTGAGATGAAGATTCCTAACACCGAAGATCTCTCCTCCAAAATGCAGACAAAACACCCTGCAACTTCTCCTTTGCAAATAATGCATTCCAAGGAGAAAAATTGTGCTGTAGGCTCTAAGAATTCTTTGGCTTGATGCCAAGGTCTGGATCTGAAGCTCATTCATCTAATGCACTCTTCCAGGAGGTTAAAAGACACACTCACTGAGAAGAGCCAATAGTATAGACTAGATTTGAGCAGATCTAGTGTCTTCCACTGCTGCAACTCACAAAGACAACCCAACCCTCAACAGGATCAGTGCTGTAGGTGTAAGGTGAAGCTTGGCCCAAGCCTGATAGTGGACAAGATAGCACAAGTCTCCTCCAAGAGCTGCTCAAGGAAGGAGGTGGGAATCCTGAACAGGAAAGCCCAACAAGGGATGTCTAAGCAGACAATACCTTCAGAAAATGATATCTTCAACAACTCTCTCTTGTTTCTCTCCTCCTTTTATAAGATTGGAGTCTTGTAAAAACCCTAAACCACTTCACTAGTTTAGCCCTTTTCACATGTAAAACCTCCTTCTAGAACTGCGTTGTCCCTCTAAGAGGTTCAATGCATCTAGACTGCACTGTGGATATCGTCATGGTTGACTTGGTCAAGTGATCAACCTCTTCCACACTCAAGGTATCTTCATTTTAATTGGCTAGCTTGATTTCCATATTGAGCTGTCTTTATTTAGGATCCACTCTTTGAGAATAAATGTTGTTGACTTGGTCAAACTTGACCTTGTCCACATAGTTTAGACATGGTTCACACATGTGGATGATTGATCTGGTTATTTCATGATCCCTTTTCACACTATGGGGGATTTTTTTTTCTTGCTTGAGCAATTCATGAGCCTCCTTTCCCATTTTATTCATCCATCTAGATTCCAAAAGAAAAATTAATATTCCTATTATTTGTAAGCTAATTTAGGAATATTACAGTCTCCCCCTCCCAAATGTTTCTTATCCTCAAGAAATTGAAAGGGTACTGCAAAATATCCCCTTCTTTTCTTGTGGCCTCCTCATCCAATAGTCTCCACCATTGTTCAGAATTTTCTGCAATAGTTCTGTCTTCCAATGGTCCTTCCTCAATGTGCAAGTTGGCCCTTGGTGAGTGAACCCAATGTCTCTCATCATGAAAGAATGGAAGGTTGTTATGGAAACCTTCTTGCTGATCCATGGCCTCCTCAAGATATAAGTGATGATAATCATGGGGAGTTTCATTATTCATGAAAGTCTCCCATCTCCATGCTATCATCAAAATGAAGTGTGTTAGCCACCTATAAATTTTTTTGTCAAGAAAACAGGTGGCTAAAATTTTTTTTAGCCTTCAAGAAATACATTTCCTCTGAAAAGATATCATTCTTGAAGCCTCCTATGTATTTTTCCCTTTGGATAATCCTCACTGCTGTTTCCAGATAAAAATCCTCTCTGTTTGTGAAAGAAAATTCTCAGAAGCCTCCATTTTCCCTTATTTCATTCCCACTGACCCTCTGTTTTCACCTTTTCCCCCCTTTGCAATTTCCTCCAAAACCCCTCATTAACCCTCTAAATCTCCCTAAACCCCCTTTAAAACCTCATAATAACCTTTATTTGATCTTAAAGCCCCCTTATTCCCTCTACCGAAAACCCTTTAAAGCCTTTAAAATCCTCTTTTTGGCTTAAAAAACACCCTATTTGCATATCAGGCCTAAGCCCCATTCAGCTAGCCCCTTAACCACTTCCCCTCCATGAAACCCAGTGCCAATACCAAGCACTAAACCCTTGAGCGCTTATCGCATTGGAAGATTGGTCGGGAGCATTTTTTCTTTGATAATGAAAAGTTCCGATGCGAGAAGTGTTTTGTTCTATTGAATGTCGGTGCAATATCCACTGTAGATCTGTAAAGATATAATGGTCCACACAGAACTCATCACACCCCGCATCATTCCTTTGTTACCCTTCGATGGCCATCTCCACCATTGATTCCCCTTTAAATCCAACGGCCATCGCATCGCTGCCCCAATCACCAATCACAACTTTTTATTACGCCACTTTTCAATTCCCTGATTGGCCGATCTCTGATTCAATCCTGGCCATTGAATCCACAAGAACCAACAGCCAGGATTTGTCCTCTCACCGCCCCTGTGTCCCCGATTGGTCATCCCCGATCCAATCGCAACCATCGGTCTTTCGCCGATCCAACGGTCCACACGTAATCGCTACATAATCCCATCAGAGTTTTGGCCCCTGCCTTCTCCGATTGCGATTGGATCTCAGCTGTCTATCCCATTCGATCCAACGGTCAGGATTCCTCCTGCCCATTAACTTGCCCCTCTACCTTCGCGTCCTCTCTTCAAATATTAGCTGTTCATTCCGCTGATCGGACGACCCGTATTAAAACTGCCACTGACTTTACCCCCACTTCCAACCGCGCATCTCCCCGTATCGCGCTCCATCCTGCACCGTCAGATCTCACAATCCCAGATCCAACGGCAAGCATCCATATCGCATAACTTTGCCATCCGAGCTTTAACAGTTTGAAATCACGTGATATGGGTGGTTTTATTTTGCCACGTGTCGAGCGGCGAGCTATATCACGTGATTTTTGGAAAAATTCAAAACCATTCTTTGGCTGTGCTAAAACAGTTGTTTTCTCTGAAAACCACTCCCCCCTTTCCTGCCTCCGAAATTACATCATCCAATCCCGACCGTTGATCTGATCCTGATCGACGGTTCATACTGCATCGCATATTTCATTCATATGCCTTTCATCGCGCTACCATAGGGTTTCACTGGGACATCTTAGCCATTGATCTCCTCCTGAGATCTAACGGTCCACAATCAATCACCCTCCGCCCATGCCAGTCCCACCATTCAAAGCCATTTTCATTTGTTTTTCATACATTTACTTTGTATTGCGCCAAAGGTCAAAACTTTATGTTTTACATTGAAAATCATTTCCTCCGCCCAACGTTAAAACTTTGGTGTTATAACATTAAAGTTAATTTTCTCCGTCTGACCTTCTTAAGCCACTCCATCAGTTAATCACCACCGTCGATCACCACCACCAGATCTGATCGGATAGTCCACAACCATTCCTCTGTTAGGCCTTCATCAGATCATTTTTCCACCATTACGCAGCATTTTTCACCATTTTCTCCACTACAGCCATTGTTTTCACTACTGCGCCGCCACCTCCACAGGCCTCCACAACATCCACCTCCACTCCCACTATTTTTCACTAACATGTTTATTTCCTTTCGTAGGGTTACAGGCGGTGAAAACAACCATTGCTCACAGTCACTGTCATAGTGACACAGAGCACAGAGAAGGCCATTTTCCGAGCCAGAGATTGAAAAGTGAATGCCTGGGAAGGTTCTTGAACAAAATTTTTCATTAAAGACCAGTATTTAGCTCTGTAAAACCATCCAGTGCCATTAAAACTCCATTTCCACAGATAGAGACAGTCAAGGAAGCGACAAAGAGTATCTGAGAACAATTAAGGAGGTTTAATGCCCATTATTAAAGGTTTTAAGCCTCAATTCAATGTTAAAGTGCGAATGTACCATATTGAAGACCTCGTGATTAAAACAAAAGGCCTAATGAGGCCTAAAGCATAGAAAAAAATGTTATCAGTGTCTCACATCAACAGAAGGTTCTTTCTCGTGGAAGGACAAGTTCCCATACTGTTTTTTATTCTACATCGAGCTCCTGAGAAGATCTACACCCTGACAGAAAGTCCTAATGTTGCTAGAAGAATTAGTTATGCAATATGGAAGACCTAAAAGTCATTTATTTTCCTTTTTTCTTATCACCAGAGTACTGCAGAGTACTACAGCCAAAAATTACATCAAAGAATATACTTGGAGTTACTATCAGCATGTCGAAGACTACTCTTTCACCCAAAGAGTACTAAAAATCAATGCTTGGATATTAAAATAAAATGGGCCTCAAGCCACTTTTCTTCCTCTATTTTAATGTTTCATTAAAATTTCTATCTACCTCCTCTACCTCTCTTTATCTATAAAACTCATGAGGAAACACATTATAAAGGTTGTTGATCAGATATCTATGAATTGTAAGTTGTTTCTCTTGAGATATAGTTTTGTGTGTAAAGTTGTGAAATAGGTTGAGGAGATGATTTCAGACTGAATATCAAGCTGCTGGAAAATGTTGTACATGATTGGTGTTTCTCTTTAATATGACAAGAAATTTCTTTGGATCCTGATTTAAAGCAGCGGTGATGTGTTCTATCTTTGTCTCTGTTTTCCTTCTGTAATTCATGACATTTCATTTCTCTAGTAAGAATCAGAAATATGGCTTAGGATATACCCTCGCATGGTACCCTAAAGCTTCCTGCTCTTCTTATCTTTGATTTTTTCTACTAATTGTGCTATTTGAGAACTAATTCAAGATAATTTAACCAGTGTAGTAGCTGTTACTCACTGCTAACTGATGTATGAATTTATGAATCTGTTCTTAGATGTTCTTGTCTGGTTTTAATTGAAAGAATTGGGATTCTGGGAGCTTAGAATGTTGATTCTGTCTCACTAGGGTATTTTTCAATCAATTGAACCTTTCTAAGTTCCCTTAATTTGAATGTCGAAGCATTGAAAGTTCAAAGCCTTTCTCTAATCTCAGGCTTCACCTTTGTGTCTAAATATTAAGTGTTTCTTGTTACCTGAAGAGTTAGCCTTTTAGAGGTTGGATCATAGGTGTTTAAGACATTCCCTATCCCTAGATATGATTCCTAAGTGGTCACCTTGGAGTTTTCCTTGTCATTCACCCTCATTCTTTATCATTTCATACCATACTATCATCTTTAAAGATCCTATATTTTAGATGACTAGCCCAATTGAAAGCCTTGGATATTGAATAACAAGTAAACCCTTTTATGACTCCATTGCCCAATGGTCTCGAGTGTTCTTTGAATTATCTCCCTTTTGCCTAAAATCCTTCTTTCTCACCTTTTTCTTATATTGAACCCTTATTTCATGTTTCCCAACAACCAAACAAACAAACAAACAAAACAATAACCCTTGTGCCTTATAACTAGCCTAACACCTTGAAACTGAACTTCAAAGACATATATATCTTTGCCTTTATAGAGAGATCCCTCTCTGGACCCAGGGCTATATCCTGAGGTCCTAAAGTGGTTTTGATGTTGTCTTATCTTTTGGTAGAGCCAAACCTGCCAAAAAATAGGAACCCCAACAAAGTGGATCACCTCTCAGCTTGGCAATCCATATAAAAGCTCCTCCCCAATACATATGAGAGGCATGTTACCAAAAAACATATGGCTCTACAAAGAGACAAGTGATCTATCATAGTGGCCATACAATGTCTCATGCTCCCCTTGAAGCATGAAATGCAAAAAGAGTGGGGAATTCCTTCCCCCAAGGACATATCCCACCAGTGTGCCTCTCCTCCAACCATGTTCCCAAGAGTAAGAACATTTTCATCATATGGAATCATGATTAGAAGCATGCTAGCTGCCATGTATGATAAAGGAGAAGGAAGGTATTCCCTAGTTTTACCCTTAACTGCCATAGAATAAGAGGTGACAAGTGCCTCCTCCAACACTTGCTTGCTGCCCCATCCCTCTTGGATGCTTGGAGAAGGTGCATCATAGTTGGTGTAAAAGAATCACACCATGCAGAATATAATAACTTCCCAAGATCCTCCAAGGAATGACCTGCATAAAAATAGTTCATGGCCTTGAGTGGCCCATGAAACCCATCATAAATAGTGCCCCTTTTTGGAGAAATTTTATGCAAATGAGTGTTAGAAAAATATAAGCATATAGGAGATACATTATAATATTCAGAAAGACAATTCCCTCTATATACTTTTTTTACATTAGTGAGGTAACTCGTGGATGAGTTCCCTCTCACACTCAATGAGTAAGGAGGTGTGAATGATGGATTTTCCCAAGAGCTATGTTCCTCCCTCTCTAACAAATAGTTCATGCACTTCTCCATATGAGAGTGCACCTCTTCATTGAACCCTTCCCATATGAATCGACCCAAGAGAGTATGATATGCTCTAATGAAGCCAGTGGGTTTGGAAAGCAGGATCTCATAGGTTGCATTTAGTAGTCCCTCCTTGAGCTTGGAGTCTCTAACAAAAATGATAAGATTATAGAAATAGATGACTCCATCAACTACCTTAAACCTCTTATCAATTACCTCCCCATCAAGAACCCAACATGTAAAAAGGTCCTTGGATTATTCCATCATAAGTTGGGAATCCCAATAAGGATCCAGGCTTCCCAAGAATGACAGCGATGTAGAGGTCTGAAATGCAGCCCTTGTCATATCAAGGCTCTCCTCTTTGACATACTTGATGTCAAAATAACATGTTGGAGCTTCATAATCTTCCCTTTGCTGCCTCATTTGCAGCTGATCTTGCTTAAGACAATATTGAAGCAAATGGAAATCAACTTCCCCTCAAAAAGTCCTTTTCTTCCAATACTTCCTCATTTTGGCCCATGCATGCAAGAGGGTTAGCATCCCCTTGCCATGTTCAGAAATCTTCTTTGTGAATGAATATATCATGGGGTTGCCCCAAAGTTATGGAGTTTCCATGTATTCCCATGCTCATGCCATCATAGACTTTTGATTCCTCCTCTCTCAACGCAGATAACTGAGTGGGAGATAGCAATGCCCCTTTCAGGAAAGTGCTTACCTCTCTTCTGAATTCATGAGAGATTCTCTGCGTTGTGCTGGCTTCTCCCAAGGCTCCCTCCCTAGCCAAGTATGCAAATGATACCCATAGTTGAGAGAAAACTTTATTTTCCCTCCAATAAAGAGGTCCTCCTAGAGAAATTCCTTCTTGCAAAGAGGCATCAAGGCATAGAGTAGAATGTGGATCTAGGTGGACAGATTTTCCCCTACCTTTATTGCATAGGTCCTCTTGCCTCCTTTTTTCTTCCAAACTTTGAAACAGAGAAGGGTTCATGCTCTCCATCTTGTGATGCCTTTCCTCCTCTTTTCCTCCTTCTATCCTCCAGATCTCATCATTTGATAATGATGGTACATGTTGCTCATGTGTTATGCCAAGAGCTTTATGTGTGAGA
Organism: Pinus albicaulis; assembly: GCA_034641835.2. Taxonomy (NCBI): domain Eukaryota; kingdom Viridiplantae; phylum Streptophyta; class Pinopsida; order Pinales; family Pinaceae; genus Pinus; species Pinus albicaulis. The sequence goes on along the minus strand of CM076570.1, from coordinate 188,219,884 downwards.
CCCTTTGGAACTTCTTGCAAAAGTGCAAGATTTTCTTTCCTTGGACCAGGTGCTCCATCCTCCTCTCCATGAAGTGCTTGAGGTGCCTTTGTTGTGACTACGTTATCATCTCCTGCCTTCCCCTCATCCTCTTCAATAACTAAAATTGTCTCATCATCAACAAGAGACCTTAGATCTTGGTCACCTATTGAAGGAGGAATCTTCATGCTTTCTTCTTAAGAAGAGAGCCCTTTATCCAATGGATATCTTGCCCTTGACTATGCATCAAAAAAAATTACACCTTCTTCCATGGTTTTCAGAAATGGAGTTGGATTCATAGACCCTTCCAACTCATGCAAAATATTTGTTTGATATGGTTTGATAGTGTTAATAGAAGATGTTACACATGGAGCTCCATCAAACCTTTCCACTAATCTTTCAATAAACCTTGCATAAGTAGGTGTATTTGAATTTCTTAAGGAAAATGACTCAAACAACCACCAAGCATATTCTTTACCTTCAAAATGCAGTGCTACTACTTTGATGGCTTCGATTTCTGAAACTTGGTGTTGCTGCACAAAATTGTCTAGCTCCTCCACCCAAACCCTAACTGGACATCTAGGTGATCCATAAAAAATAGATAGGAAGAATATACCCACATCATGTTGCTTCCCCTTTGTGCTTCTGTCCTCCTTGATCTTGTAAAATCCTTGGAAGTCAAGTCATCTTTTAAATCCTTAGATTAACCTTCATACTCCTGTAAATACTCTCCAAGAGTCTCCTTCTCGGGTACACCTCTTTTCTTCCTCTTCATGAAGAAATCACTAACAAAACGTTGAAGATTTGGTAATATGGATGAGTGAACATATCCATGAGATGAGGATTTATAATTTTCCTCATGTATAGATCCTGTAGATCTTATCAGAAGATCTTCATGCTCTTGAAACTCTCTAGGAGTTTCACTGCTCCTCTCTTCTTCTTGTTCAACCTCCTTGGAGAGGTTCTTACTAAATATAAAAAGTGATGAGAGTAAGCTCATAATATTCATCATTCTAACCTTTCTATTTTATTTATATTACTTTGGCTTGAAGCCCATAGGTTGAGCCAAAGATCTTGCTCTCATACCACTGTAATATCCCAAAATCGGGACAGCTCAGCAAGCCTGCTGAAATAACGCACTTCTGAGAATTATGTGCATAGAAATGAGTTTGAAATTCCTGGATCCCTTAGATCAGCTCATCTAATATCTAAATCCAAAAGGAGAGAAAAAACAAATCATAATAGGTTGGTTAAACAGATCTCCCAAAAACCGATCTAGCTGAAAATCACCCAAAGAGAGGGGCTGCAGCTATATGCAAAGGACTGCTTTAGAAATAACGCAGATCCACTGAAGCACAGTAGGAGGCTGATACGGAGGTTCAAAAATCAGATGTATAACAGAAAATTAGATGTACATTACAGCCCATACATTGTACAAGAGAAAGAATGAGACAGTACAGGAAAAATCCTCAGAAATGAGGTGCTACAACCACAAGAAAACACTTCATAAACATGATAGTGTTATTTTTAGAGGCTGAAGCAGCAGTTTATTAATCCTCAGATCTAGAGCAGATCTATACATAAAAATTTAGATCTAATACAGATCTGTGTACAAGAAATGCTCATCTATACATTCCTCTTGGGGTTTTGTGCAAAACATGAAGCACAGAGAGTAGATCTGAGACCTAAAGTTGTAGATCTGCAGAAATATTCCGAAATTTCTGAAGCATACAATAGGATAGAAGATCATATCTGAAACAAACATGGATTGGATGGCCAATCCATGGATCACCATAGTGAGAGGAATATTCCTAACACTGGAGATCTTTCCTCCAAAATGAAGACAAAACACCCTGCAACTTCTCCTTTGCAAATAACGCAGTCCAGGGAGATAAAATATGCTGTAGGCTCTGATAATGCTTTGGCATGATGCCAAGGTCTATATCTGAAACTCAATCAGCTAATGCACTCTTCCAGGAGGTTAAAAGACACACTCACTGAGAAGAGCCACTAGTATAGACTAGATCTGAGCAGATCTAGTGTCTTCCACTACTGCAACTCACAAGGAAAACCCAACCCTCAACAGGATCAGCGCTGTAGGTGTAAGGTGAAGCTTGGATCAATCTTGATATTGGTCAAGATAGCACAAGTCTCCTCCAAGAGTTGCTCAAGGAAGGAGGTGGGAATCCTGAACAGGAAAGCCCAACAAGGGATGTCTAAGCAGACAATACCTTCAGAAAATAGTATCTTCAACAACCCTCTCTTGTTGCTCTCCTCCTCCTTTTATAAGATTGGAGTCTTGTCAAAACCCTAAACCACTTCATTAGTTTAGCCTCTTTCACATGTAAAACCTCCTTCTAGAACTGTGTTGTCCCTCTAAGAGGTTCAATGCATCTAGACTGCGCTGTGGATATGGTCATGGTTGACTTGGTCAAGTGATCAACCTCTTCCACACTCAAGGTGTCTTCATTTTAACTGGCTAGCTTGATTTCCATTGACATTGAGCTGTCTTTATTTAGGATCCACTCTTTGAGAGTAAATTTTGTTGACTTGGTCAAACTTGACCTTGTCCACATATTTTAGACATGGTTCACACATTTGGATGCTTGATCTGGTTATTTCATGATCCCTTTTCACACTATGAGGGATTTTTTATTCATGCTTGAGCAATTCATGAGCCTCCTTGCCCATTTCATTCATCCATCTAGATTCCAAAAGAAAAATTAATATTCCTGTTAGCTGTAAGTTAATTTAGGAATATTACAGAGTCTTGTCTTTTGTTTTTGACTCCATGCCCAATGGTTAGGCTACATGATCTACGACATTCTTGACACCTCCAAGGAGCTGCCATACCTAGTTGGAGTCAATGTTAGTGTTAATATTTACATCCTATCACCAGTGATCAATGGGATCTTATCATGCACTATTAGGGTCTCATAGTCAATTTTTTATCATTTCATTAGGTCTTCAAGAAAAAATTTGGTCACTTGGTATTAGGTCTAGGACTATTTTCCACTCCTTCCAAAATTTTCACATGCTGGTCCATGTCATCACTCATCGGGGGGTATCATCATTCAGAGATTATCATCATCATCTTAGTCATCACCATTATGATTGCATTCAATTCAATGTCTCCATTAGGTCATTAGGGTTTCAAGGTCACCAACACTATCATTTCATGCATAAAATCTAGCAAATTGGAAGAGTGGTAATAAAACAAGTTTCTTCAATGAATTTTGATTTTTAAATGTAATTTAAATGTTTCTATATGTAATAAGTGTTCTAAAGTTCCAAAGCTACAATTCAATGTTCCAAATAAAAGTCAAAAGATTCAGATTACAAAAGGTTATGATTTGAGAGAAATGCCCAAAATATAGTTGCTACAAAAGAGTTGCTATACTTCTAAAGTACTCTTGGGAAAATTCATTTTCTCTATCATGGAGTGTTCAAAGGACCTATTTGATGAGTCAAATGATAACTAGACAAAAATATATTTCCAATGAGCTATCATGAGTTCAATTTGGAGTTCAAGAAGGCCTAAAAAAGCTTAAAAAGGGTTGAAAAATGTCTCCAAGCTTAGCACAAGCTTTCACAAGGATAAAAAAATTAATTTGAGCCACTTCACACCCTCTTTCACTCAGTGTGTTCATTCCTATGGTGGCAAACTTGCCAATTTCTTGATATGCTACGCTTTTATTGAAGACTATGTTTTTCTAATTTGAAAACCATAGAATCCCTCTCCTGACATACCCTAACCTTTTACACACCCAATTACATCCCTAAAACCCTAAGCCCCTCTCACTTTCATTCCCTAAGACCTATCCCCAAACCCTATCCCTACTCGTTGTGTTTTTTGGGTAGCCAAGAGTATAGGCCTATGTAAAAATTCCCTAGACCTATTCCCTCATCATTTTAATCTTCCTTCACTTCCCTCAGGTCCTAACATCCCTCCTCACCTCTTAAATTTTTCCTAAACTCATCCCTACTTCTTAACCCCATCATGCCATTCATTTTTTCTCTTCCCCTGTTTTGCCCCTAGGGTTTGCTATCATAGTCTACTATGGAGGAGGAGAAGAAAACTTATAAAAGGGTGGGAAAGTGCCAATATATGAACCATTAGATACTCAGGAGCTATTTTTATCACCACTTGTATTCAAGTGTCTTAAGCGTGTTTGGTGTTTTGAATTTTGTGAGTTGATCCAAAAAGTGAAATATCATCCTGAATTGAACATATTGTTTATCACCAACCTCAAGAAAATTCCATCATCGCAGGGGTTGATTCAATATTCTTAGTAGATACCATATCTCATGCTACAGGGATGCCAAACCATGGTGAATATTGGTTCAAAGGTATGACCCTATACCTTGAGCAGTACAAACCCTACTTGAAATCACAGTACAAAGGAAACCTTAGTTAGTTAAAAGGAGACGGGTAAGTTGGATTTGAGTATTGATGCTTTCATGATATCATATCATACCATATCTGGTCTCCATGAAGCAAGTCTGTAGCATTTTTGAGGAAATTTGGAGAAAATTTTGGAAATTTGAAAAAATATTTGAAGGCACATTTTCCAGAAATGTCTCGTCTAGTCACCTTTTTGTAGAACATATTGTGGTAAAAAAAGATAAATTTTGGGAAATTGGATGAGGTGTTTGTTCCTAAGATACCAAATTACAACAAAATACTTGAAACTTTACACAGGTATTACAGAAGGAGAGATCCATTCACATATTCACAGCCTATTGTTCTAACTCTACAATGTCCTATTTAAGCCACCTTTTGTGAGAGAAGAGTGTGGAAAATCAAAGAATCACCTTGGGAAACGGGAGGCACTTTTTGTTCCTAACATGCCAAAGAAACAAAACCTCTCTCATGTTTTCCAAAACCCTTATGGTTAGTGAGATATGGCTCCATATGTGAGGCCTATTGTTCAAGAAAACACAAAAATTTGGCAATTTTTGGCACGGACACCTTGCAAAAAGCGTAGCGTGGGTCACACTACACATTTTCTGGAGAGATCCAAATGGCACAAAATCTACATGGTTGGATAGATTATGACTTCTACAGCAAATTTAGACACTTGGAAGCCCAATCATAAGCTTTTATAGGGTTAAAATGGTCAAAAACCACCTAAAAAACACCTTTCTGCCTTGTTTTTTGAGGCCACGCTATGCTTTTTGACCAATCTTGGGAGAATGCGCTTTTGAGGGCCATCCCATGGGTAGTTTTAAAAAATTCAAGATGTTCTGGAAACTAGACAGACAGGGCTAGTTTAACGTTCTTTCATATTTCAATTTTGACTTCAGGAAGGCACCTAAAAATGGCCTCCAAATTGCGTTGTGCTTTTTCCAATTTTCTGAGATTTTAAATAAATTTTCACTGTGTAACTTTTGACAATTCCTAGTTTGAATTTTGTAAGAGTAAAAAGGTGAATGTGGATGAATGTAAAAGTCAAAATGTAAATGTAAATGGTAAACATGGAGGTAAATAGGTGTCTTATCCTCCATTTATTGCATTGAGGAAATGTCTCTAGTGGTTAGGAAAAGGAGAAATTTGTTGTGCAACCTTCCTAGGGTGTAGCTGACTTCGGATAGATGCATGTATTTGACTTTCTTGATGGAAAATTCAACCTCCATGGGGGGATTTCGACCTCAGTATCTATATCAGGCCTTTTTTAATCATTTTCAAGGGTTGGATGCTGTGGAATTTACCTTGGAACACTAGTATATTCAGTGATTTTGGCAAGAACTAATAGATAGAATTTGTAGATATTGTGGTGGGATTCATGTGGTATGTGTTTTAGCAGTGTTTCTTCTTCTTTTATCATATGTTTGAATGTATTGTACCTTCCATCTTTCCATTTCTTATGTGATTGATTTCTAAGTTTGATAAGCAAAATTCATTGATTCAATGCTATGTTTTGGAGAAGCTTTCACATTTATGTTCATTTTCTTCTGATATAAACGAATTCATGATGTTCATACTCGTTTTAAAACCCTATAAATCTACAATATTCACCAGTATACCTTTAAAGTTCTAAAGTGTGTTCCTACCTTACCCCATTACATTTCTGCAAGTCTGATTTTCAGAGCCCTAGCCTTGTCCTTCTTAGCCCTAATTCACCATCCAACACCAAATCCAAATCAATCAAACCCTAATCTGCATATCTAGCCTAAAATCTCTTTGATCCAGTCAATTTGGCTGTGAATCTCATTGAGAGATCCCTCTCAGCTTAGTAGGGCTAGCTACTAGGTCAAAGTGGTATGTGGTTACCTTTGCTGGTCTCCTTCAGAGATCCAGTGGAGTGCTAACACCACATATTGATGTCCCTGGGTCCCCCACCCAATGTGGAAGTATAACTTCTCATATATTCATGGGTCTATGCTATTAAATAACATTTAATTTTTTTATCAATTTTCGCCATATTTGTCATCCCATCCCTAGGTCCTTAGGTGAATTTGACTGCCAAAATTCAAAAATAGACATGGTTGCACTATTAATTAATGTTAATTTCATCAATTTTTGGAAATATTTCCATCACATTTTTAGGTGTGTTCCTTAACCAATTTCACAAACAAGCCAGGGTCAGAGGGTCAAGGTCATGGAGTTGAGGCCATGCTGTGGATTTTCCCATCAAATATTATTATATTTTCCATCCTATCCCAACACACATTCATTTAGAAATTTCATGGACAAGCCAAGTTCATGGCAACGATACCATAGTGTCGAGGTTGCACTGTGGATTTTCCCATCAAATATTGGTATATTTTTCGTCACATAACCAGGTGCATTCATTTACTAATTTCACAAATAATCCAAAGTTACATAGTTAAATTCCATGCAAGTTTGAACCTCTGCCACCATCAATCACTCATGTCGCTGAAAAATCTACACACCATTTAATGATTTTGGGTTTCACCCCCTTTTGTGCACCAATATACTTTAAATCAACTTTTCTCCTGATTCCTTGAGATTTTGTCCAAGTTCCATATATTTGGAAAGCTCTTGGATGTGGATATCCAACCAAAACCTCTACATTATTTTTTTATCAAAATAACTTCAAAAAATACTCAATAAATGCAAGGCATTCTCAAGCTTCCATGCATCCTTTGACATCGATGACAACAAACTAACCAACATGACCACCACAAAAACGTCCAAACCAACCTTATCAACAATGTTGTTGAGGACAAGCTTATGGAAACCGCCCTCCATACCAACAACCTTATCAACTGACTTACCAAAAAACTCATCAACAATCTTATCAAAAATATTTCCAACAACCTTTTCACCAATTCCAACAACCTGAAAATCATCATCTTCAACAACTTCCAGTTCCATGGATAACCCAACTAGAGAATCTTCAATTGCCTTCTAATCAACCTCATCCTAGAACTACTCAATTATTATACCAGCCATTGGTAAATCCTAACTTTAAAGTGGATAAACATTAGTATATAACTTAAAAAAACACTCCCCACATCTACAATTATTAATATTGATAGCATTCGCTTAAGGTCAAGAAATGTATTACAAAAGGAATCCCCTATTATTATAGAAGAACAAGAAGAAATCGATGAAATTCCAAGTAAAACTGGAAAATGAATAATCATAAAAAAATCTAAAATCGCAAAAACGTCTGATGGCACAAAAGTTCACCAGGATCAATCTTTAATGACTAAAGTACCTCCCTTTCCAAAGAGATGAGTTGTAGGAAAACAAATTCTTCCTATTGAGCATGATTTCGTAGATAGTTAAAGAATACATTTATTTTAATTCCTGTATTGCAATCTATCAAAGAAATTCGAATATATGCTTAAAAAATAAAGGAATTTTGTTTCAAATTTGTCAAAATGAAGAAAAAATTGTCTAATATACATGTCATTGGTAATTTAGCTAGCCTAATGTCAAAGTTAACTGAAACTGAAAAGTATGAGGATCTAGGATTCCTATGGTTACAGTCACAATTGACAATTTGTTAATTCTGGACACTTTAATTAATTAAGGCACACCAATCAATGTAATGAAAATGAATACAATGCAAATTTGAATCTACGCAATCTTCTAACAACACCCACAATAATTAAATTATCTAATAGATCAAGGATTAAGCTGGAAGGTGTAATAGAATATTTTATAGTCTCCTTGGATTTCTAGGAATATTTAGTAGACTTTTTAGTTATATAGCACAAATCAAATTTGGGTGGGAATTGTTGAGATTGCAACGAGATGATGAGCTTAGTGGAAAGAAGTCGCCTTCACTAAGTGGTCCCGCAGGCTATTTTTGGCACAAAGTTTATTTTTAGACTATGTCTATTTTTAGACATATGGATCATATTCTATGAGTTGCAGGATGCTATTTGTGGAGGGTTGTTCAAGTTGGAAAAATAGATGGACTTCTATTTTTAGACATATTGGGCGGAATCTATTTTTAGATTGCCAGTCTAAAAATAGATATGTCGAATATTATTAGCTCTTAATAATATTTCGACTATAAACATTATCTTATTCTCTTGGAGCACTTCAGTTAAGTGTACAGATGTGGCACAGGAGTTGATAGAAGGAATTACGCTATTCCTAAGGGTTATGTGGAGCTATTGCATGGATACTGTTAGTGTCAGTCTAGTCATACTGCCATCAGTGATCAAAATTGCGCTTTTGCATTTGCATATTAGGAGTCCCATATTAATAAATTTCACCATTCCGCTAGGTCATGGATTCATTGATGGTAGTAATTTTTATCGGTTTTCCCTCATGAGGTACTTGCTGATTTTCCTCCCTATGGTCTTCAGTCACTAGTCACTTTCATTCTCAAAATCGTATCAGTAGGTCATAGGATGGGTCTCATTAGTCTCTAAGGCCTCACCATGGTCAAAATAATGATTCAAGTGTCAATAAAGATCAGCAAAGCCATGAGGAAGTCAATAAGCTTGAAATTACAGCGCCCGGAAGATCAGAGATATCATTCATTCAGTTTGATGTAATTTTCACCTCAAAACCATGTTTTGAGGTGAAAACATAATACTTTGCCTTTCAATCACAATTCAGAAGTTGTTATCTCCACAAAGTGATGTCCTTGCCTTTCATGGAAGTTTTCCACAGAATGTTTAGTGCTAGAGCATCTTCAAAGTAGATCCAACAGAAAGAGCCCGGAAAGATCTTTCCAATGGTATACTACACTCTCAAAACTGACTTCTGGATTGAAATTTATGCTTGAGTGAAGTAAAAGTCCCTATATCCTCATATATCCCCTATTTCCCATCCTTCCCTTTTAAACTTTGTATTATTAAAGTTTAATATTCCTTTATAAAATCCCTTTTTCCCCTTTCCAATGGCAAAAAAAAATCACATTAATACATATATCCAATCCCAAAACCACTTCCCCACCATTACCCATGAAACTTTATTATAAAATCAAATTTTCCATTATATATAAAGTCCCCACTGTATAAACCACTTCCCCACCACGCGTATAGTCAAAAATTTATAATATAAAGTTTAAAGTTTTATTTATAAATCGCAATCGCAAAATATTTCGATCGCAACATCTATATGAAGAGCTCTGATCAGTTCATTGCAAACACTTGCGATGCGATTGATCGCACAGAACTCTGATCATCGCAATCACAAGTCCTGCCCCAATCCCTTCGATCGCATCGCCCCCGATTAACCCACAACTGTCGATCTTCCCCCTTCGATCCGACGGTCCTCCACCAATCAGGCATTCCAATCGCAAGTTCTCCTTCGATCTCCCAATCCGCTCCTCCGATTAATCACTTCTGATTATCCCTCAGCCGTTGATCTCCCAGTCCAAATTGGACGGCCCACATCTAATCGCACCATCGCAATCGGCGCTTCCATAAATCCCCTTCCGATTGACATACTCCCGATTACACCAGAGTCGTCGATCTCATCATTTAATCCAACGGCCCTCCGCCAATCTGAACGTTCCAATTGCATTGTTTTAAATCCCACCTCCGATTGACTCCCGCCGATGGCTCACCCCCGATTAACCCGCAACCATCGATCTTCCCCGCCGATCGACGGCCCACGTCTAATCGCTTAATCGCACATCCCTGCTTCCTGATTGCAATTACTCTCCCCTTCCGATTTGCGATTGCGATTGGTCCTTGGGTCCCACCATTAGTACTTCTGCTCGTTCATAAATAAAAGGCCTAGCCCTTTGTTAATTCAATACTTTGGTTATATTTGTTTATTACAAAGGCCTTCCTCCCATCGCATCGCATATCTGTAATATGTCACTCCGTCGTGCCCTCCGCTCTGATTGCGATTGCGATTGCTATTTTTTATGTCATATCTCTCCACTCCCCCATTCCGATTGCGATTATAATGCAAATCTCGCCTCCTTTCCTTCCTCTGTCCCATTGAAAATATGGTTTCCCTTCACAAAGCATATATGTTATTACGTTCTATTTCTGTAGTATTTTATTAAAAAGTCAGAGAATAAGGAAATAATGGAAAGTGGAACGTCAGAGGCCAAAGAAACAAAAATGTAACAGTCACATCTTCGGCAATGATTCTAAAGGATCCACGCTACAGGTTTAGCCTCCGCATTGGATATCCGAAAATTTCAAGAGGAATAATGTAACGCAGCTCTTCCTTTACGAGAAGATTATGAGCTCTTGGTCTCCCATCTCCAGTTATGATTCCTCCTATTCCCATCGATATATATTCCCACAAATTATGTCTATTTATTGTAAATTCCAATCATTTGTAAAGGGCTGAAAGTCTGAGGTCTGAAAACTCAGAAGAGGGGAATAGTGTGGCAGCGAGTTCTGCGCTCCGTTGTATAGTTTGGCAGGGAATTAATATAGTGATGCAGCTCTGATTTGTGGGATTCATGTGGTATGAGTTTTACCATATGTCTCTTCTTTGTGTTTTCATATGTACATCGTTATGTTGCAACATTCATTCATAAACATTTCCAGTTGAATGTCTTCAAGTTAGAAAGGTAGAATCCATTTTATATGCTCTGCCTTGGGGGATGATTCATGCTCTGTGTATTTTCTTCTGCTTGAAAAGGATCCATTTATTATGCCCTTTTCAGCTTCTCAACAGTCCTTCCACTCCATCTTATCTCAAATCTAGATTGCTAAATCTCCTGCCTATCTTGCCCCATGAAATACCTTGTATCCTGATTTATTTCCTCAGTTCATGCTGTCCTTGTGTCCCATACATCCCTGAAAAATTTCAGTCATTTATCAAAACCCCTTTCACAGTCATATATCTAGCCTAAAATCAATTTATTATTGTGTTATTGAATGTCTATTCTACGGAGAGAGCCCTCTCCTGTCCTTGTAGGGCTAGCTACAAGGCTGAGCGTGGTTTAGTTGTTACCCTGATTTGCCTTTTCAGCCTGAGGTTCAGATTGGGTGCTAACATCTCTGGCGACCATACTAGGGAACTATTACAAACTTTTTTCATAGAATATTTATCACCCCAGTAACATTTTTCTTGTAAAGTCTTGATGATGATATTTCAAAGTTTTCTAGGCTGATATAAATATTGTACAGTAGTAATTTGACCACACTGGCTTCAAGAAGATATACAAGGGCTAATCCTGACCCAAATCCTCCACCTGTGTTTGAAAATCCAAATCTTATCCCAAGAATAGTCAGAAGGCAGGAGGGATCACTAAGTCCTACACCTATTCTCAGGTCCCATACTTGTCCCAGTGAGTGGTTTTTTGTAGAAGAGCTTTCTTTTGATGAGAGTATTGAGCTCTCTTTGTTTAGAAATAAGTCTGAAACTACACTTGAAGACACGGTTATATATCCAAAGTTTCTTGTAGATATTGAAGTTCAAAGAGAAAATTATTCCATTGATGACTACATTTTGAATTCACCTCATTCCATCACTGCAACTTATATTCCTGAGCCTTCAGAATCATTAGGAGCAACATTTCCTCCTCCTAATTCATCAACATCCCCTTCAGTCAACTCCCAGTTATCATCTCCTCCAACAACACCCCCCCTAAATCCTGCAAATCCTGTTGTAAGTCCACCCAGAGTCATGGCAGCCCGATATGCACCCTTGGTTTTGCCTCAGGTTCTCAATGATATGCCTGTTGATTATCAGAGTAAAATTGCTATCTTTGATGCCACTCAGGGCATTACAGCCCAGCAGCATGTTGACAAGATGAATGACTTTTTTGACTTGCATGAAGTGGAAGAAGAGAATGTAGCTACCTGGTTGTTTGTTCAAAGCTTCGGAGGTGAAGTGAGAAAGTGGTTCAGAGCTTTACCAGGAGGCTCTATTCACACTCTGCAAGAGTTACACACAGTTCTTAGACCAGTGGGAGGTGAAAAGGAATCCACACCAAATTCTGTTTGAATATGAGAATATTAAAATAAATGTGGGTGAAACGGTGCAAGACTATTGTTTTAGATTCAATGTGGTATACAATGCTATTCCAGCTAACCTCAAACCTCCTGTGGATTCAGCTATGCTAAATTTTCCGGATGGTTTTGATGCCGACATGGCATATTAGCTGTGTGAAAGAGATCCACCGTCACTTGAAGAGATGCAAAAGATAGCAGTAAACGTTGAAGCTAATCTGCTGGCTAGAAGAGCTCGAGCCAGAACTGAAAAGAAAGTCGTGGTGAAAGAAGAAGCATCCCCTTCGGACAACAAAATGGACACACTAATTCGTACAATGGAAAATATGGTTGATCAATTAACGATTTCGGACAAACCTGAACCCCAAATAAGAAATCCAAATTTTAGAGGACAACAACAGCCGCAATTCAGAATTAGACAGAGAGAACAAAGGGCGCAGGACCAAACGGCACCACAGCAGCAGATTAAAACACCGTTACAACAGAACTACGTGCAAGGGACTGACTCAGATGACGATGATCCCCTGTTTGAAGCCAATCATTTTTTCATAGCTGATGGTGAGCCCATTTTCCTCACAGAAGACGAAGAATACGCAGTGGCGACTCCAGACATTCAAGGGGACGAAAATTTCATCCTGGAAAATGACGTAGTGTTAGAAGAAGAATCTGATGATTACCAGAGAGGGTATATGAACGCTCTATCAGCCTGGCAAAGGCAGTATTCTCTGAGGAACAGAAACGTCAAAATTAGTCCCATTCAAAAGAGAAAAGAACTCCAAATGAAGGACGAGGCACATAAGAAAGGAAAAGAGCCATTCAATCCTTCATCCAGCAAAGCACCTGCAGCAACTAACACAGCAAATGGAAAAAGCCAGCAGAGCATAGCGAAGGAGCAAACAGAGAAGAAAGACCCTCCCATTAAAGAGGTAGAAAAAGCTCCTTCCTTTAATTTAGAAAATGAAATTTCCAAACTCAAAGTTTCTGTGCCCCTGACCGAGTTGGTGAAGAATAGTGTGTATAAAATTCAGGTGTCTAAAGTCTTGCAAATTGTCCCTCTTTCTGATATGGTTAATGTGGAAGATGACTACCCTGAACTTATTTTTGGTCCAGCCACACAAGAGTCTGAAGAAAATGAAGTTCCCCCTTTTACCTAAGTCTTAGGTTGCATGAGTTTATCTTGCATAACGCCATGTTGGACTCCGGGGCCTCGCATAATTTGATGCCCAAAGCTGTCATGGAGAAGTTAGGCCTTGATGTTACTAGAAAGTACCATGATTTGTATTCTTTCGACTCAAGTAGGGTCCATTGTATCGGTCTCATCAAAGATTTAGTAGTGTCTTTAGATCAAATCCCAGCCAAAAATGTCTTGATGGATGTAGTTGTTGCTGATGTCCCACCACGGTTTGGGATGCTTTTATCTAGGTCTTGGGGTGCAAAACTTAAAGGGACCATACAGCTTGATTTCTCCTATGCCACAATCCCCATATTTGGTCAGTTGAGAAAGTTATATAGGGAAAAGAAAATGAGATACATGATCACTAGCAAAGACAAGCTATTAAATCATCCCATCAATGCGGTCCACACAGATTTAGAATCGTTTGTCCTATATTCAGATGGTGGTCTAAATGATGAGGATGTTTAGTTGGTACAAGCGGAGGAGATACCTGAGATTTCAGAAAATTTCAGAGAAGTCCTCAAACAGGAAAAAGACAAAGTAGAAAATACTTCTGAGCCTCATGCCTGCCAGTAGCAAAGGGATAATGAAAAGCCAGAAATCAGCCAAGGTGAAAAGAAGGAAGAAACTAAATTTCAACATCTACAAGAAGAAGAAGAAGACCTGTGGAGTATGGATTTTGATGGAGTTGTTGGTAAGGATGGAGCTGGCATTGGAATATGGGTTAGGAGTCCTATGTTTCAGCCTGAAAGAGTTCTTAGTAATGTTAGAGTATGTGCTTATAAGTTGGCTTTTGACTGCTCCAACAATGAAGCAGAGTATGAAGCTCTAATCGCAGGCCTCAAAATCTTAAATAAGTTGAAGGTGAAAGGATTTCTGTGTATGGTGACTCTGAGTTAATAATCAAGAAGGTGAAAGGAGAGTACCAAGCTAAACATCCAAGACTGAGGGCATATAGAAATGCAGTTCTGGACATTTTGAAGACATTCCCAGAGTACACTTTGACAGCAGTGCCCAGGATGCAGAATCTTATTGCTGATTCTTTTGCCACTACTGCAAGTAACCTGAAGATTCCGATGAACTCCAGCAATAAGTTTGAAATCTATGTCAAACATAGGCCCGCTGTTCTGGAAAATTTAAGGTATTGGCAAGTATTTTGGGATGATAATGAGATCAATGCATTCTTACAGGGTGATGGAAAATTCAAGGACACTCCCATAGAAGGCGAGTATGCGGTTGATGATCAAGAAATGGAAACAAACCAGATGGACATATTGCAGCTGAAAGATAATGTAATTCCTAGAGGTCTCATACCTCTGGAGGAGCTGTTTGATCAGGATGATGTTGCAAGGAAGCCAAGCTTGGTGCCCACAGAGAAAGGAGTTGATGATGTGAATATCGGAACAGCTGACCAGCCCAAGTTTGTCAAATTGTCAAAGACATTGTCCCCTGAAGTGAAGGAGAAGTATGTGGAGTTGCTTTCCGAATTCTCTGATGTATTTGTGTGGGATTATTCAGACTTGAAAGTGTATGATAAAAACATAATCCAACATACTATTCCTATCAAGCCAGATCAAAAGCCTTTCAGACAGAAGCTGAGAAGAATCAACCCAAAGCTGCTGCCATCAATTGAAAAGGAGGTAAACAACTTGTACAAAGCAGGAATCATAGTTCCTATTAGATTTTCCGATTGGATTTCGAATTTGGTCCCGGTACGTAAGAATACTGGAGAAATAAGGTTGTGTATAGATTTTCGGAACTTGAATAAGGCTTCCTCAAAGGATAATTATCCACTTCCGAAGATGGACCATATTCTGCAGGGAGTAGTTGGAGCATCCAGGATGTCACTACTTGATGGCTACTCAGGCTACAACCAAATCTTGGTGCATGAGAAGGACCAAGATAAAACTGCCTTCACAACACCCTGGGGAACCTTCAAGTATGCCAAAATGCCTTTTGGACTGAAGAATGCAGGAGCTACTTTCCAGCGTGCAATGGACATCGCTTTTGCAAATGAAAAAAGATGTTTTTTGGTTGTTTATTTAGATGATTTGACAGTGTTTTCAGGATCGGATGATGAGCATTTACACCATTTGAGAGTTTTTTTTCAGTGATGCAGAAAATTTGGAATTTCTCTCAATCCCAAGAAGTGTCTCTTTGTCATGGATGAAGGAAAGCTACTGGGGCATATCATCTCCAAAGATGGTATTCGCATCGATCCAGCTAGAGTGGAGGCAATTCAGCTCATAGACCTGCCATGAAACAAAAAGGAAATCCAAGCATTCAATGGTAAGATGAACTTCTTACGTCGATTTATACCCAATCTGACTGAACATTTGAGGGAAATGACTAATATGTTGAAGAAAGACAGCACTGTTAAATGGAGCGAGGGGGCCATCAAATCATTCAATCTGGTAAAGTTTGCTTTTTCCAATGCCCCAGTTTTGATCAGTCCCGACTACACTCAAGAATTTATAATATTTTTGTTTGCATCTGAGCACACCTTGGCCGCTGTTTTAATGCAAAAGAGAGACGAGATAGAAAATCCAATTACCTTCTTTAGTAGGACTATTAGAGACGCTGCTTTGAAATACAATATTATCGAAAAACAGGCATTGGCTCTCATCAAGGCACTGAAGGATTTCAGGGTCTACACCCTACATTCACATACTATAGCATATGTTCCTAACATCGTGGTGAAGGATGTGTTAATGCAAACTGACCCAGAAGGTCGGAGAGGCAAGTGGATAGTAGCGATGCTGGAGTACGATTTGGAGATCAAGCCCACGAAGTTGATCAAAGGCCAAGGCTTGGCGAAATTGATGGCCCAATCAAATCTGCACGCCTTAGATATAAACCTTGTAACCGCAGTGGCAAAAGAGGAAGATGAAGGTTTACTGGTTCCAATTGCAGATATTTTTCTACAGTCCCCGTGGTATTCATATATCATCTATGTCCTTCAGCATTTGTCACCTCCTATGGGTATGTCCAAGAGTAAAGGTAGATCTCTGAAGCTAAAATATGCAAAATACTACATTTTAGACAACGCTCTGTATTGGAAAGATCCGGGAGGTGTTCTGCTTAATTTTTTGGTTGAAGAAGAAGTGCAGAAGGCAATGCACGAGTTTCATAAAGGCGACTGTGGCGGTCACTTGTTTTGGAAGAGTACAGCCAACAAGATATTGAGAGCAGGATATTATTGGCCCACATTATTCTCTGATTTATATAAGACCGTGATGAAATGTCATGAATGCCAAATCTTCCAAGGAAAGAAAAAATTGCTTCCACTCCCTTTGAAACCAGTTTCATCGAACGCACCCTTTCAGCAGTGGGGGCTCGATTTCATTGGAGAAATTCATCCCGCATCCTCAGCACAGCACCGATGGATATTGACAGGGACATATTACTTTACGAAATGGATCGAGGCCATCCCAGCCAGGCAAGCAACAGACACGGTAATCAGTCAATTCCTGGAAACGAATATTTTATCTCGTTTTGGCTGCCCATGCAAAATCGTAACAGACAATGCAGCCGCGTTCAGATCCAAGAAAATGATCGATTTTTGTGACAAATACAACATCACGTTGGGCCATTTGACAACGTATTATCCACAAGGAAACGACCTAGTTGAGTCCTCTAACAAATCACTAGTGAATATAATTAAGAAAATGCTGCAGGCAAAAAAAAAAAATTGGCACCGAAAACTCATCAACGCATTGTGGGCAGACAGAGTTAGCAGTAAAAGATCAATAGGTATGTCACCATTTGAGCTGGTTTATGGTACTGATGTTGTCTTTCCGACATCCCTTACAGTCCCAATTATGAGATTATTGCAAGAAGCTGGCGGCGAGGACAATGAAAATCAGTGAAGGATCAATCAAATGATCCACCTTCAGCAAACAAGAGAGGAAGTGTTACAGAATGTGATCCAAATGATCCAATTTCAGAGGCCTGTAGCCGCCACATCTCTTCTCAGAGATAGCTACCAGTGCCCTAGCTAGTTTTATTTCCATTCTGTCTGTAAGCAAATTTCAGTTCTTTGATATTAATGAAATGAAGTGTTAATTCCGCTGCATCTCTGTATTTATGGTTATATGTTTATTCTGTTGCGTTCCTACATAAATCTGGATCAGTGGTATCAGATTCAGGTTACGCCTCCATGGGAATGAGGGTTTGAAACATATTTCAGTTTCAATGTTTTGCAGCAATCTTCAGCAAAATCCATGAATGTTTTTGGGCGGCGATTTTTTAGATCAGATCTGAAGATTTTGGTGAAAAATTTGCAAAAAAAAAGACCATATCTGGATTCCTTGCGAAAAAATATTCAAATTCAAAAAAAAAAAACGGCCAAATTGGAGTTCGGATGAGGGAGATATCGCTGATTCAAAATCAACAATGTTGAAGCAATTTTTCTGACGAAAATTCATGGATGGCGGCTCTCCTGTCATTTTTTTGCAGTTTTTAATACACAATTTTAGAGAAATGGAGATAGATCTAAGCTCCTCTTGAAAAATCACCCAAGTTCAAAAAAAAAATCGGTCGAATCGGAGTCCAAATGTGGGAGTTATCGTTGATTTAAAATCAACTATTTTTCAGAAATTTTGTGACGGCGTGACAGTTCCAGCGTAAATTTGAGAGTCTAGAGTCTCCAGATAGTGGTTTCAAACACAAAAGATGATGCAGAATGATCATTCCATTTCTAAAAATAGTTTATAATAAATATTCTGAGTTATATTGACCGAGTTATGCTCATTTTAAATCTGGAGCAGCATTCGGAGCGGGTTCCCTTTGGAGACGTGCCCTCTCACCCCACTTTAGTAGGCACCTGCTTCACATTCATCAGTTTCATCATAGCAGCATTCGGCTTGGGTTATTTGGAGACCTTTCCTCCCACCCCAAGCTATGTAGGCACCTGCTACTTCATCAACAATCAACATCACGGTTATGGGTCAACCGCACAAAATCGTTTTCATCGAAGTCCATTTGCTAGGCCGCACATTGTTAGTCACACAGTTGGTCACAAGAATTACAGGGTATCTCTATCCTTGGATCTTCGTTTGTCATGGTTTTGGTTCATCCACAAACCCACACTTCATCGAAGTCCATTTGCTAGGCCGCACACTGTCAATATCACAGTTGGTCACAAGCATTACAGGGTATCTCTATCCTCGGATCTTCGTTCATCACGGTTATGGGTTAACTACACAAAACCTTTCTCTTCAGTGGCTCCTCATATTCAACAAAGGCTTCTCAGGAGGGAACTTCACGCAATGGGGACCATTGCTTCTTAAGGAGGGAGGAATGATCCAAATGGAAAATGGCATCAACCCATGGTATTCATCTACCCATGTTATCCATCCACTCATGGAATTTACCCATGATATTGTAAATGGCATCGACCCATGGTATTCATCCACCCATGATATTTATTTGCCCATGGTATTGTAAGTGACCCATGGTATGTATCCACCCATGGTATTCATCCACACATGGGATTTACCCATGGTATTGTAAGTGGTATCTACTCATGGTATTGGCCTATGGTATTTACACATGGTATTGTGACTCAAAAAAGGCTATAAATAACAAGCCTCAGTTTGTAAAAGGACAGATTGTCTGCCACAATGTAGCTTCTACAGTTATTCTCTGTTTTAATAAAACAAGTTTCTTTGTGGTTTTATTTTCTTTATGTTCTCTATTTTTTTCTGGCATTCTAATTTTGTAGATCTGGTCATATCTATTTCAACTTTTTAGATCTTGGGGGCCTCCCCCCAAGATCCGGATCAGAATGCTATCCAGTTGCAGGAGAAAATTAAAAATATCTATGACAGGAAGACAAAAGCAGAGAAGTTTTAGCTGGATGATATAGTGTTGAAATGGGATGCTAGAAATGAAGAGAAAGGGAAGCATGGAAAGTTCGACAATCTGTGGAAAGGACCATACAGAATTTCAGCATATAGAGGAAAAAATGCCTTCTTACTTTCAGAAATGGATGGCCAAGATTGCCCTGGAGGAGCAGTAAATGGTAGGATTTTGAAGCACTACCATTGTTGAAAACAAAGGATCAGAACCTATGTCATCAGCATTGTATATAACATGTTATGTTTATCAGAGTTCAGAGTACACAGTCATTGAAGTTTGGGGCCCGGGGTGAAGGCTATAAGACTTGGATGATTTGTGTATGGTGTTGTATTTCAATTTTTCAATCTTAGTCTTGAGTCAGGATCAGTCTGAATTGCGTCAGTTTTTTCAGTATTTTTGATTCCACGCCCAATGGATAAGGCTACTTGGTCTATGGTGTTCTTGGCACCTCCAAGGAGCTACCATCCCCATTGGAGCCAATGTTAGTGTCAGTCTAGTCATACTGCCATCAGTGATCAAAATTGCGCTTTTGCATTTGCATATTAGGAGTCCCATATCAATAAATTTCACCATTCCGCTAGGTCATGGATTCATTGATGGTAGTAATTTTTATCGGTTTTCCCTCATGAGGTACTTGCTAATTTTCCTCCCTATGGTCTTCAGTCACTAGTCACTTTCATTCTCAAAATCGTACCAGTAGGTCATAGGATGGGTCTCATTAGTCTCTAAAGTCTCACCATGGTCAAAATAATGAGTCAAGAGTCAATAAATATCAGCAAGGCCATGAGGAAGTTAATAAGCTTGAAATTATAGTACCCGGAAGATCAGAGATATCATTCATTCAGTTTGATGTAATTTTCACCTCAAAACCATGTTTTGAGGTGAAAACATAATACTTTGCCTTTCAGTCACAATTCAGAAGCTGTTATCTCCACAAAGTGATGTCCCTTCCTTTCAGAGAATTTTTCCACAGCATGTTTAGCACCAGATCATCTTCAAGCCAGATCCATCAGAAAGAGCTCGGAAAAATCTTTCCAATGGTATAGTACACTCTCAAAACTGACTTCTGGATGGAAATTTATGCTTAAGTGAAGTAAAAGTCCCTATGTCCTCATATATCCCCTATTTACCACCCTTCCCTTTTAAACTTTGCATTATTAAAGTTTAATATTTCTTTATAAAATCCCTTTTTCACTTTTCCAATGGAAAAAATCACATTAATACATATATCCGATCTCATAACCACTTCCCCTCCATTCCCGTTGAAAAAACCTTATGGTAAACATTTTGAAAGTTCGCATATATATATATATATATATATATATATATATATATATATATATATATATATATATATATATATATATATATATATATATATCCCGCCTTCCATCGCAATCGCAACATCTGTAACGTGCACTCCGATTGATCAATCGCAATATTCTCCGATCGTAGCACCCTCTGATTCAAACTCCCGATCTGCTACTTCCGATTATCCCTCAGCCGTTGATCTCCCAGTCCAAATCGAACGGCCCACATCCAATCATACCATCGCAATCGGCACTTCCATAAATCCCCTTCCGATTGACATAATCCCGATTACACCAGAGCCGTCGATCTCATCATTTAATCCAACGGCCCTCCACCAATCTGAACGTTCCAATCGCATTGTTTTAAATCCCACCTCCGATTGACTCCCGTCGATGGCTCGCCCCCGATTAACCCGCAACCGTCGATCTTCCCCACTAATCGACAGCCCACATCTAATCACTTAATCGCACATCCATGCTTCCCGATTGCGATTACTCTCCCCTTCCGATTTGCGATTGCGATTGGTCCTTGGGTCCCACCATTAGTACTTCTGCTCGTTCATAAATAAAAGGCCTAGCCCTTTTTTAATTCAATACTTTGGTTATATTTTTTTATTACAAAGGCCTTCCTCCCATCGCATCGCATATCTGTAATATGTCACTCCGCCGTGCCCTCCGCTCCAATTGCGATTGCGATTGCTATTTGTTATGTCATATCTCTCCGCTCCCCCATTCTGATTGTGATTATAATGCAAATCTCGCCTCCTTTCCCTCCTCTGTCCCATTGAAAATATGGTTTCCCTTCACAAATCATATATGATATTACGTTCTATTTCTGTAGTATTTTATTAAAAAGTCATAGAATAAGGAAATAATGGAAAGCGGAACGTCATAGGCCAAAGAAACAGAAATGTAACAGTCACATCTTCGGTAATGATTCTAAAGGATCCACGCTACAGGTTTAGCCTCTGCATTGGATATCCGAAAATTTCAAGAGGAATAATGTAACGCAGCTCTTCCTTTACGAGAATATTATGAGCTCTTGGTCTCCCATCTCCAGTTATGATTCCTCCTATTCCCATCGATCTATATTCCCACAAATTATGTCTATTTATTGTAAATTCCAATCATTTGTAAAGGGCTGAAAGTCTGAGGTCTGAAAACTCAGAAGAGGGGAATAGTGTGGCAGCGAGTTCTGCACTCTGTTGTATAGTTTGGCAGGGAATTAATATAGTGATGCAGCTCTAATTTATGGGATTCATGTGGTATGAGTTTTAGCATATGTCTCTTCTTTGTGTTTTCATATGTACATTGTTATGTTGCAACATTCATTCATAAACATTTCCAGTTGAATGTTTTCAAGTTAGAAAGGTAGAATCCATTTTATATGCTCTGCCTTGGGGAATCATTCATGCTCTGTGTATTTTCTTCTGCTTGAAAAGGATCCATTTATTATGCCCTTTTCAGCTTCTCAACAGTCCTTCCACTCCATCTTATCTCAAAGCTAGATTGCTGAATCTCCTGCCTATCTTGCCCCATGAAATACCTTGTATCCTAATTTATTTCCTCAGTTCATGCTGTCCTTGTGTCCCATACATCCCTGAAAAATTTCAGTCATTTATCAAAACCCCTTTCACAGTCATATATCTAGCCTAAAATCAGTTTATTATTGTGTTATTGAATGTCTATTCTACGGAGAGAGCCCTCTCCTGTCCTTGTAGGGCTAGCTACAAGGCTGAGCGTGGTTTAGTTGTTACCCTGATTTGCCTTTTCAACCTGAGGTTCAGATTGGGTGCTAATAGATACTTCAGTTAGAACTCATGTGACAACGTTTGTTGGAGTTGATTGAGGAGTTAATGGAGTTGTGTTCAGTTTAACTACTCTAAACATAGTTGAACTAGTTGTATTTATTCTAACTGATTAATACACTAGTGAAGAGTGGTGTGAATTAATTATTAATAAATTCAATAATTATAAACTCATTAATCAACTAAAGAATACATCAGTTAACTTTAGTGCATGGACGGTTTCAGTGTAGACCAGTGCAAAGATAGGTGAAAGAGCAGGTTAACTATCAGTTGTGACTATAATGTTGCATATTTGCAACAACCAGTGATTGGAGGAGCCCATGAGGATTGCACATTACAAGCTAGGTGGTTCAAGTTATTTAATGAGCCATCCTACATCATTGATTACGCAATAGAGGCTGGCTATCAGGTGGCAGAGATTGGAGCATGTGTTTTGCTAGATCTAGCTTGATTAGTGTGTAGCAATTGGAGGTTATGCTGAGAGCTTGTGAGGAGCTTTGTACAATGATTGTTACATGATCTCTATGACATATAATATACATATATTTGGGGTTTTCAACTTTAAGCTTTCCCATGAAATACTGTGTTCATATGTGTGATTTTTTATGGTTTTAATGTGCGCATGCAATTGATTTTATTTCCGCATGTAATGATCAATGGTAGAAGAGATTCTATATTGTGCATGAAGCTAAAATAGTGTGTGATAAGGAGAATCTCAGTGAATAATATATCATTTATTCAAATTTTCTACATAGTATCAGAGCGATATTGATCATTGGAGCAATTGCAAAACATTGAAGCGGTTGAGTTTTGTGTTGGTGGAATTCGAATTTGCAGTAGTGTTTTCTTGGTGTCAAAGTTGAGATGTCTTTCAACGGATTGCGATTGGAGTATGCCCTTTAGGGAAGCTCAAATTATATTGCAAGGAAGGATAGGATGGAAGTGGTACTGGATGACAATGGGTTGAAGGAGTTCATAGATGCAGAAATTCCAAAACCTACTTCTAGTGATGCTGTCGTACTTGACGCATGGAAAAAGAAGACAGAAAAGTTTCGAAGGATTCTATTGGAAGGTGTGAAGGATCACATAGTGTCCAGCCTTCATTGTAAGGCTTCTCCATTCTTGATGTGGAAAGCTTTGACAGATTTATTTCAAAGCAAGAGGACTGTGAGGTGCTGGTTTTCAAGGATAAACTCAGAAACATAAAAATGGAGAAAGGCGACAGTATGCCCAAGTACCTCACGAAGTTCATCCAATGCAAGGATGAGCTGGGAAGTGTGGGGGTTACTGTTGATGACGAGGACTTGGTGAGCTTTTCTCTCCTTGGGCTTCTGAAGAGTTTGCATTCCTATCAGGACTCTGTCAATGGTCGGGAGAAATTGCCAGGATGGGAGTGACTTTGGTCGGATCTTGTGCAAGGGGAGATAAGGCGAAGTACCAGGGACGGATCTTCATCAAAGAACTCTGATGAAGAGAATTACGCTTTGGCTGCCAAATCAAAGAAGGAGAAGAGTAAGAAGCATTCTTCTCAATCTGGTGCGAAAGGTAAGAAGCAGGACATGTCCAAGGTGAAGTGCTTTCACTGTCACCAACACGGACATTACGCCACTAGTTGTCCACAGAAGAAGAAAAATAAGTAGGCTGCTGGATCTGCAGCTAGAGAGGCCTTAGCCTCGTAGTTTGAGCTGGATTTTTCGCTGATCGCATGCTTTGTCTCAAGTGTGATGGGTTCAGTGTGCTTTCTTGACAGTGGTGCATCTTTTCACATGACAGGAGATTGAGATTTGTTTACTGATCTGGATGAGAAAGATCTTGGAGTGCACATCGAGATGGGCGATGATGGTAGATACAGTACGACCAGTATCGGTACCATTTCCTTTGAGAGGGAGTCTAGTAAACCCTTCGTATTGAAGGAAGTGATGCATTTTCCAGGATTGAAGAAGAATATTATCTCTGTGGCAATGTTAGAAGATAAGGGATATGATGTTGTCTTTAGCGAGGGAAAGGATTTCTTGCACAGTAAGGCAACTGGTGAGACCCGAAGGATAGGGGTTCAAATTAAGAACCTTTATCAATTACAGGTAGATGGTTGCGCAGCAATGGCAGGCAAGGCAGAAGGAGTGGTGAGCCGGGATGATGGCGAGTTGTGGCACCAGAGATTGGGCCACCTCCACCATGGAGCTTTGAAGATACTGCAGCAGATTTCTACTGGGCTTCCTAAGGGTACTCTTGCGTAGTCAGATCAATGCAAGGGGTGTACCTTGGGAAAATTTGTGAAAGCCACCTTTCACAAGAAGGATAGTCGCGCCACAACAATCCTTGAGAGAATTCACACAAACGTTTGTGGACCTTTCTCAGTAGCTTCGACAGCAAAGCACAGGTACTATGTGATATTTGTTGATGATTTTTCTCGTAAGTGTTGGATCTTCTTCATGCAGAAGAAGAGAAAGACATACTCAAAGTTCTGTGAGTTCAAGGCACTGGTTGAGAAAGAATCGGGGAAGCAGGTGAACGCTCTTAGGAGTGACAATGGTGGTGAATTCAAGGACTTTTGTAGCACGGAAGGAATTCGAAGAGAGCTCGTAGCACCTCATAACCCACAACAGAATGGAGTTGCTGAGCGAAAGAACATAACGATTGTGGGTGCTGCACGGGCGATGTTGCATGATCAGGGCCTTCCCATACACTTGTGGGCTGAGGCATGCAATACTGTAGTATATGTGCAGAACCGTTGTCCTCACAGGATACTTGGCATGAGTACACCCGAGGAGGCGTTTTCTAGTAAGAGACCTGATATTTCCCATTTGAGGATTTTTGGTTCACCTGTTTACATTCATGTGATGAAGGATGCCAGGAAGGAGCTGGAGCCGACTACAGAGGTTGGGATATTTGTGGGGTACACTGATACGCCCCACAAATAGCATGTGTATTTTCTAGACAGTCGCAAGACTGTTGTGCGACGGGATATAAAATTTCATGAGGAGAAAGCCATGAAGTGTTCGCTTGAGAGGGAGCCACACTTTCATGCAGATGAGGAGCTATTAGTTCCTAAGGATGAGCTTCAGGATGTGGATCAGCCACAAGAGTAAGTTCATGGAGTGGAAGAGACCACTCATGCAACGCCAACCATCAGAGGGTGGAAGCACACTACAGAAGTTGAGCGACTGGCTCAAGATGCAAAGAAGGTTGTAGGAGCACCTACATCATAGCGCAAACAGAGACATTCACCTGACTAGTATACTGGATACATGGCTCTTATGAGCAAGTGTATCATGACAGAGCCATCCTCTTTCAAGGAAGTTGTGGAGGATCCCGCATGGGTAGATGCCATGGTGGAAGAATATGATTCGATTGTCAGAAACAGTGCATGGGAGATTGTTCCGAGGCCAGAAGGGAAATCAGTGGTAGGTTCGAGATGAATCTACAAAGTGAAGCAGGCAGCTGACGGGAGTGTGGAGAAGCACAAGGCAAGTTTTGTTGCCCGAGGCTTTTCACAGATTGAGGGGATCAATTATGAGGAGACCTTTGCACCTGTCGCAAGGTATTCTTCCATATGGACGATTCTTGCTCTCTCAGCGCAGATGGGGTGGCACATTCATCAGATGGATGTGAAGACTGTGTTCCTCAACGGAGTGATTGAGGAGGAGGTGTACATAGAGCAGCTCGAAGGTTTTGAGATCTTCGGCAGCGATTCGCATGTGTGCAGGCTCAAGAGAGCGATGTATGGGTTGAAACAAGCACCTCGTGCTTGGTACACACGGATAGATAGTTATTTCACCAAACTTGGATTCTCCAAGAGTGAGGTGGATCCGAACCTATACCAGATTGGGAAAGGAGGAGGTAAATTCTTTAGATCATTATACTTTATGTAGATGATTTTATTTTGACAGGTGATGAGCTGTTGATACTCTCATGCAAGGATGATCTTGCAAAAGAGTTTGAGATGAAGGACTTAGGCCTCCTTCATTATTTCCTGGGATTGGAAATTTGGCAGCGCAGTGATGGACTGTTTGTTTCTCAAGGCAAGTATGCCCGGGAGATACTAGAGAAGTTCAACATGCATGGCTGCAAGCCTGTTGATACTCCTCTTCCTAGAGGATGGAGGAAGGAGGATGCTACTTCAGCGAAGGTAGTGGATGCCATTGTTTATCGACAGTTGGTGGGGTCTCTTATGTATCTGGTTAATACACGACCCGGCATATGCTATGTTGTGAACCAGCTTTCAAAAGCTATGGTTAAGCCTACCAAGCTCTACTGGAAGGCAGGCAAGCATGTATTGAGATATCTCAGAAGCACATCAGGATATGGATCATGGTACAGACAGGAGGATGATTTGAGGCGGCATGGCTTCATGGATCGGTATCATCATATCAAATATTATGTGCAGCGGAATATCATGTTACTTTCATATATTCCCACGAAGGATCAGGATGTTGATATCTTAATGAAGGCACTCACCAGAAGAAAATTCGAATACCACAGAGGCAGGATAGGGGTGGCAGATAATCCTTATCTTGTTGAGAGGGAGTGTTGAGATTGCAACAAGATGATGAGCTTAGTGGAAAGATTTCGCCTTCACTAAGTGGGCCTGCAGGTTATTTTTGGCGCAAAGTCTATTTTTAGACATATGGATCATATTCTATGAGTTGCAGGATGTTATTTGTGGAGGGTTGGTCAAGTTGGAAAAATAGATGGACTTCTATTTTTAGACATATTGGGCATAATCTATTTTTAGATTGCCAGTCTAAAAATAGATATGTCGAATATTATTAGCTCTTAATAATATTTGGACTATAAACATTATCTTATTCTCTTGGAGCACTTCGGTTAAGTGCACAGATGTGGCACAGGAGCTGACAGAAGGAATTACGCTATTCCTAAGGGTTAAGTGGAGCTATTGCATGGATACTTCAGTTAGAACTCATGTGACAGAGTTTGTTGGAGTTGATTGAGGAGTTAATGGAGTTGTGTTCAGTTTAACTAATCTAAACATAGTTGAACTAGTTGTATTTAGTCTATGAGGATTATTACACTGAAGTGAAGTGGTATAGTGTTGTAGGTGGTTCACTAATTTTCAGCTGGTAATCAACTATGATTACATCAGTTGTTTTAGTGCATGAATGATGTCGATGGAACCAGTCTTGAAGATCAATTAGAAAAACGATTAACTATCGATTTCAAGACTATACTTTTTCATATTTGCAACAACCAGTGATTGGAGGAGCCCATGAGGATTGCGCAGTACAAGCCAGGTGGTTCAAGTTATTTAATGAGCCATCCTACAGCATTGATTACGCAATAGAGGCTGGCTATCAGGTGGCAGAGATTGGAGCATGTGTTTTACTAGATCTAGCTTGATTAGTGTGTAGCAATTGGAGGTTGTGCTGAGAGCTTGTGAGGAGCTTTGTACAATGATTGTTACATGATCTCTATGACATATAATATACAGATAGTTGGGGTTTTCAGCTTTAAGCTTTCCCATGAAATAGTGTGTTCATATGTGTGATTGTTTATGGTTTTAGTGTGCGCATGCAATTGATTTTATTTCCGCATGTAATGATCAATGGTAGAAGAGATTCTGTATTGTGCATAAAGCTAAAATAGTGTGTAATAAGGAGAATCTCGGTGAATAATATATCATTTATTCAAATTTTCTACAGGAATCCCCTCATCTTTGGATTACCATGGCTATCTACAACCGATTCATTCATTAGTTATAGATCAAGAAAAATGGCAATCTCAAAATGGAATGAAAGTAAGAAAATAACATTATATCCCCCTACTAAAACTTTGAATGAATAGGAACAATTATCATGGCTTGAACAAATATATTTATAAGAAGAAATGATTCAATCAATATTTAATACTAATCAAGCTATTTCTTTTGGGATGCATTGAATGAGAAACTGTTAGATTACTTCATTTCTAATATTGATATTGTAGAACAATTAAGAACAGTTCAATATGTTGCAACAAATAATATTAGAACAATTTTTTTTTTTAAATTGCACAATGAATTATTTATAATATTTGTTTTAAGCAATATTTCTTATAAATTCAATGGTCAATTCAAAATCTAAAATTTTTGAACTTGAACCAATAAAAAATGTAAATATTACTTCCCTGTTGGAAGCATCTCAAGAAGATCAACTAATTCAAGTGCTAGATAATTATTCGAAAGCATTTGCTTGGGACTACACGGATCTGCAAGGTATTCATCCTAGTACTTGCATTCATTACATCTATTTGGAGGAAAATGATATACTTGTAAGGCATCCTCAACAATGGATGAATCCAATGCTGAAGGAGATAGTAAAAGAGGAACTTTAGAAATTACTCTACCTTTTCTCTAAAAGTTAGTGGATTTATCCCTTAGTTTTTGTGCCCAAGAAAAATGGAAAATGGTGAGTCTGTGTATATTATAAAGAATTGAATAAATCCACCCTTAAATATTACTATCCATTACCATTCATAGATCAAATCCTAGGTACCTTATTTGTCAAGAATTATTTTTCCTTGCTAGTTGGATTAAGTGGCTATAATCAAACAAAGATAGTTGTAGAAGACCAGGACAAAACCAATTTCACATGTTCTTTGGGAATATATGCCTATAAGGTATTACCCGTTGGCTTGTGTAATGCACCAACCAAATTTCAAATAGTAGATTTGGCCATCTTTGTTGATATAATCCATGAATGTGTTGCAATTTACGTGGAAATTTTATCTGTATATGGTTATACTTTTGAAGAATCCTTAATCAATCTTGAAAAAGTTATAAAAATATGTATAATAGCTAATTTGGCCCTCAACTATAAAAATTTCTTCATGTTGTTAACAGAATGATTTTTTTTTTGTTATCATTTTTTGCCGCAAGATTGATTGTAGACCTACCCAAAATTGAAATTATTGTTAATTTGCCTATTCCATCAAGTCAATACAAATTCTAGATTTTTCTGGATTGTGCTGGGTATTAATATGGATTCATTCAAAATTTTAGTAATAATTTTTACAATGTTTAAAATAATTTCCAAATATAGAGTTTTATTGGAATGCCAAATGTCAAACTATTTTTGAAGATATCAATGAAAAGTTGTCCATAGCACTAGTTTTAAGAGGATCTAATTGGTCTTTATCATTTCACATCTCTATTAATGCATTTGATACTGCAATGGGGGCATATTTATGTCAAAAATAATACCTTAATACTTATGCCATCTACTTTATTAATACAAATTCAACCTTTGTTGAACTCAATTATACTCACTGAAAAAGGGATGCTAGCAGTTGTGCATGCAATAAACAAATTCTGACAGTATGTTACCGGTTATGAAGTCTCTATCCATACTGATCATTTATATAGTATATATTTGATGAACAAACCTAATACTAATGGTAATATTATATGATGGTTGGTATTGTTGCAAGAGTTGAATACCACTATCAATGATCATCCTGAAAGGGACAATCAAGTAGCATACTTTCTATCTCTCCTAAACAAGCCTAGTGATATTATTCTTTTGATGATTTTCCATATGAAAATATATTTTCTATATCAATTGAAACGTTGTGGTTTTCCAATATGGAAAATTATTTGTCTTTAAAGGAAAATTACCACCTCATTTTACTTCAAAAGAGAAAAATAAAATAATAAAGAAAAGTGTTATATATTTTTGGATTAATAGGAATATTTTCTATATAGGATTTTATTTTGTTATTAGATGATGTGTTAGAGAAGACGAAATATTTGATATTCTTAAATCATTTCATTATGTACCTTGCAGTGGACATATTGTAGAAAAAAGAATCACCTAAATCCTTAATCAAACCTATTATTTTCCATCCTTGTTCAAATATGCAAGACAATATGTTCAAAGTTGTGATAATTTTCAAAGGATGGGTCGACGAACAACATCTAATGACATTCCCTATAGCCACAAGATCTTCTAGATCCATTTCGAAAATGGGCTCTAGATTTTATTGGACCAATAAACTCTAAGTAAAAAGGAAAGAGCTACATCCTAGTATGTACTAACTTGTTACCAAATGGGTAGAAGCTAAGGCATTAAAAATAGCTTCTAAGTATTCGGTGGTAATTTTCTCTTTGAAGACATATTTTTTAGATTTGGAATCCCTCGAGAAATTGTCACTGACTAGGGAGCACAAATCACCTCCAAGTTAGTACAAGAAGCAGTGTAAAAATATAAGATTAAGCAATGAAAATCTACTCCATATCACCCGCAATCCAATAGTCAAGTACAATCAACCAATCATATTTTAGAGGCAATCATGACTAAGACAATCCAAATACATAGGAAGAACTGAGAAGATGGGCATATAGAACCACTTGGAAAAGTGTTACCAATTTTACTCCTTATGAACTAGTGTTTGGTATGGAAGTTCTTCTTCCTCTTGAATTCCAAGTGTAGACATGCATATTAGTAGCAAATTTAGGGTTAGACTTATCTAAAGCTCAAAAAGAAAGAAACATGCAATTGAATCAAATTGATGAAACCAAAAAAGAAGCGTCACAACATAATATGATAATCCAACAAAAGAGGGAAAAATGGCATGGAAAAATCATTAAAAAAAGGAGTTCAAAGTTGGTGATTGTTCTTTTCTCTTTGATTCAAAATTAAAATATTTCAAGGGGAAATTTACCACTCATTATCTAGTCCCCCATGAAGTAGAATAAGTGTTCAATAATGACCAGTCAAGATAAATATGATTGATGAGGAAGGAATTTCATTTGTGTTTAATGGCCATAGATTGAAGCTCTATAAGAAACCAACCATAAAAATTATTTTTTATTTCCCTAATATTTCAACAAGATGAGATGTAGGTTGTGGGTATCAATAGAAATACTTCTACCCCTCTTCCATATTAAAATTTACTTTTAGAATAGAAAAAACAGAGTAACATATATATATATATATATATATATATATATATATATATATATATATATATATATATATATATATATATATATATATATATATATATATATATATATATATATATATATATATATATATATATATATATAAAATAAATAAAAAAATAATAAAAGGTTTAGTTGTGAAAATCCATGTTCTTGGCAGATCATAAACTTGAATTTTTATCAAAAAACCATGCAATTGGCCAATGAAAATTCCAAATAAAATTATCTATCCAATAATTTTGTTTCAAAAGTTGTAAGTACTCTCTAATGACAATTAGGAGAATCTATGGAGAATACTTGAATTTTTTTTCCAAACTCTTTTATGTATCTTTACTTTAAGAAATTGTATATATAATGTACATAGAATTTTTACACATATAGAGATCCTAATATTGTTCTACTATATATCATTCATTTTGTAGATGGATTGATCAAAGATAGCAAGTTATTCTAAAGCTTCAGAGTAAAAGAGCATTATCATCCTTCCAAGACAAGAAGATCATCAAGCATTATCTCCTATGCTCAATGAAATCATGATATTTGGTGATATTGTAGGTAGCATACCTCAAAACATTAAAGTGCCAAATGAAGTATTATAAAAGAAAAACTTGATTTTAGATAAGGAGGTTGAAGAGCTCAATGTGGAGAATGGGAAATTAAAAGGATATAATCAAAATATTCAAGAAGAAAGGAGAACACTTAAGGCCAAGAAAAAAAATCTATGGACAACCATAAAAGAAATAAAGGATCTGATAGTAGCATAAAGAGCTTTATTATATTCATCAGAGGAACTTGAAATAAACTCTATATCACCGACATAAAGAGACCTAAAGTCTTCCATATCATTTTCATCAAAGGACCTGAAGTCGGCCATATCATCATCATCAAATGACCTAGAGCCAACCATATATCATCATCAAAGACCCGTGAACAATAAGAAGTTAGCCGCCTCATCAAAGTATACAATAAGAAGCAATATGCAATTATCTACATCAAAAAGAGGTTTTTTAATTTGTTTTACAATGTTTTACATTAAATTGTTGAGTTAAATATTTCTCAATAATTACCTTTCTCATTGTCACAAAATTTTGATGGTCCAAGACCCAAAGTTTTTTGTTTAAAACTTCATAAGACCCTTAAACTTTATCCCTCACAAGATCTATATCTTAGTTTATAAAATTTCTCTTGATAACCTTACATCAACCTACATCCTATCTTTCCACAATATTAATCTCTTATACTACTATTTTTGTGCTCTCTTACCTTACATTATTATCCTTCTTATTAGCCCTATAACCATATGCAATCATTCTTGATAAATGGGGATATGATATAAAATGTCAAAATAAATATTGACATAGTACAAGGGTTCCTAAGTAATCATACTAAAGGCACATGTATCATTTTTATAATCACATAAAAAGTGGAGATAAAAGAACATCATAACAATCATTAGAATTGCATGTCACTACGTGAGTATTATAGATATGAAAAAAAAAAGTATAATTGTTGAAAGAGTGAGTTTCTATAGACGTTGTCATATCACCAAAAATCATGCATATCAATCCAAAGAAATTGGTCTTAAATAAAGGGAAAAAACAAGTGTTTATATGATGTTTTTGAAAGGCGCTCAAAACAAGTCTCATAACACGCTATTTTTCAAGCATATAATACTCTATTTTTTCAAGGGTACGAATGACCTTTTGAAGTAAGAAGTATAGTCTAAATACAAGTGTAAAGGTACCAATTTGGAATTGGAATTGGTTCCAGTTTGATAGAAGTGTGAGAGTTCAAGTGAATTTATGACCCAATTCACACATAAAGAACTGAATTTGAAAAACAAGGTTTTGAAGTGAGTTGAGCATTGTATATTTCATAGTAAAATGGGGAACAAATTCATGTGGGGCACATGAAAACAATTACAAAGAGCACCATGAGTTCACTGTCACAAATTTAGTGCAGAGAAGGAAAAAATCGTGGAGAAAAACACACAGCAATAATCCAAGGCACAATCATGTAAGTGATTTCTCACAGTTATCCTATTCATCCCCCGAAAAAAAAATCAAAATGAGAATTAGTCTGTGTAGGGAAATTCAAAACCATTTTGAAACCTTGGATTTCGTGTAAGAGATGACAAAAGGACACTACGAGAAGTGAAACTTTACAAATATTCGCATAGTAAATCACTCAGGAAACTGCATACTCAAGAATTTGTTTTTCCCCTAACAAATATATTTTTGAAAACAAGAATGGAAATCCATTTGTCTTGGTAAGTGTTTCTGAGTATAAAAAAAATCTATTTTCCTTGAGAAATTTATTTGTACTGAGAGTGGCTTTGAGTATAGAATTTTTTCTTATTTGCAGTTAGAGACAGTGAACCATAATTTTGTCAAAATATTTGAACTCATCAATGAACCACTAAAATTCCTACATATATCACTCAAAAAATTCAATAATTTGGTCACAATTACTTAGAAATTTGGTTGAAGCAATATTTTGTCACTCGAGATGGTTTTTATGTTCATCGTTATAAAAAAATTTGCTTGTCCTTTCAACGTTTCAAAAAATTTGTTTAGGGTTAGTGAATTTGTATTCGGGGAAACAAGAAGAGAAGAGTTTGGTTTTTAATCAACTCTCATAGGTTACAGGAATATACTTGAGGGTTAGTGTCTCAAGCTCTGTTTTACCATAAAAAATATAAGTGCTTTTGTAGATGTGACAATGCATTATAATCTTAAAATTCATTTTTTCATTCTCATGTCTAAATATTCAAAAGAAAGTTGTATTGACTATTTTCCAGCATATTATGGATATAGAGTGGTTTGCAGGTAATTTGACACAATTTGAAAAGGCTTGAATATACATGGATATAAAATTTGATACACAATGGTAAATACATACATAGTGTGAGACATATAGTGATATAAAGGGATTACACAAAGAGGTTAAAAATGATTGGAAAGATTGAGCCTTTTTGCTTTGAAATCAACAAGTACTATCATGATACTATCAAGATCTTGGAGGATAGAGAATTGGATTGATTTCCTTCTTATATTTAATGGCTATAATAAGAAAGTTTCTAGGGAATTTGCATTATCTTTTGATGGAAATTATGCCCAAGTGGGCCACATCACCATCCATTTGTAATAATATGTATTAAGTTAGATCATAGGGTTGCGACAAGAATGAGAGAAGTGGTTTAGAACACAACATCTACAAGGAAAATCATGAACCTACTTCATTATAAGAGATCAAGGACACATATTGACTGGAAGAGGAGCATTCCCAATACTTGGTCGAGGCACCCACAAGATGAAATCACCTTAATAATCCAGAGATATATAACATGCAAAGGTAGATTTAGTATCATCTATCTCTACCGCATTAGAATATTGTAATATCTAAGAGGAGAACACATTAAATTTTTCATATTATTTGCTTATAATTCTCACCAAGATGGAAAATATGGCACAAACATCTACAGGTAGTGATAAAATTTATTTCATCATGGATTAATCTTGATTATAATATAATGGGAGCTCTCTAAGACTCAAGAGACTTGGGAGACATTTCTTAAAAAGAATCAATTTATCACAATGGGAAATGGAGCTCATAGAAGAAGAGAATGCATAGCAAGATGAAGCGAAAGACAAAATAGATTTGTAGAGACAACAATAAAATGGACCAATAGCTAGAACAATTACAAGATCCATGACTAAGCAGGTTGAAAAAGAGGAAATGACACCCACATTTGTTCATTTGGCCAAAACGAAAAGGACAAAAATACTCGCTTGGCTGAAATTTATGACAATGATAGTGTTGACAAAGATCAACAAGTACTCTATGATTATGTAGTCTTTAGAAATTGAAGTAAAAGAAGAGTAAATATTTACAAAAAAAGAAAAAATACCTAAAGAGTACACTTTATTGACGAGGATGAGGAATACATAGCCACAGAAGAAGAAATCAAAGATATTATAAGGAATCGGTATTCAAAGCAAGGTGAAATATCTCATGTGCCATCTCCAAAATAGATTGTGTCTCCTCGAGAGAAAACTCTTAAAAAGGAAATAGAGAAGGATTACAAAGCTAAAGAAAAGTGTCCAAGCGATGGACGTATTACATAGATACCTTAAATCAAAAAATGACTTTCTCGCAAAACACAATATCACACTGATAAAGGAAAATCAAATGATTCAAGAGGAAAATAAAAAGTTGCAGGAGAAGAGTTACATGATCTCCACAAAGGCTTACAAATGGTATGAGAGGAAAAAAATCCCTTAAAATTGAAAACAAGAACTTGAAAGTGAAAATACTCATGAAGAATCTTAAATCAAAGGGAGAATCATCACAGGCTCCACCTAAATAAAATGTGGATATTGCATTGTAGACAAAAAAGATAATTTTATGTAAACAATCACAATATGGGGCCATTCATGGAAACCCATCTAGCCCTCTAGTTCTGTATTCCTTTCTTCTATAAAGTGTTCTTCCACTCTCTTATCATCGTTGACTATGGCTATTCTCCTTGCATATACAACCTCTCAACTTTTCACTTTGTATTTTTCCTAAAGTTGCACCCCCACTCCATCCTCAATCAATGAGGGGATGGGAATGGGAATGGGATGAGGATGGGAATGACCCTCTACCCATACAGCCCAATCTCGTCTCATTACAACCTATCAATGAGGTTGGTTAATTATACTACAACCAACCTCAAGCATTAGCCCGAGACAATTTTTGGCTTTCGATGGCACGTAACATGCCTTCTCCTCATATAGTGGATCTCTGTTGTCCCTCATTTCATGCCAACATTATATTAATATTTAATTTTTGTTTGTTTACAATGTTTTGCTTCAACCATTCATGGCTCTCACATTGGAACTACACAGCTATGTTTGAAATAAAAGGATTGTTACATTTTACTACCATGGGATACCTCTAGACACCTGCATTGCAATTGCGTTGTTGCACCTATATATTTCCCGCCATTGTCTCCAATTTCAATTCAAATTTATGCCCCCCTAATTTTGGAGGAAGAGAGTTAATCAAGTGAGTCTTCAAGTGTATCTATGGGGAGGAACATAGTCGTTACATGGGAGAAAGAAAATCGAGCACGCGATACCAGACATTGATGCATACCATTGAAATTATCATAAGCTGATATGTTAATAGCAACTTTCTTGAACCACACTTCAACATTAATCATGCAATTAATTTATTTAAGTAAAAATTGCAATAAAAATCTAAACTTGTTAAACAAAAAAGTCTAAAATTATATATATATATATATATATATAATATGTTAATAACAACTTTCTTGAACCACACTTCAACACTAATCATGCAATTAATTTGTTTAAGTAAAAATTGCAATAAAAATCTAAACTTATTAGCCAAAAAAATTGGTTTATATATATATAATTTAAACATTATAAATTGTATAAATAAAACACAAATTAATAACAATAAAAAATAGATCAATTAATACCAATAAAAATAAATACAACTAATACTAACAAAAAAAAAATCAACTATTATAGTCTTACATGTTATAAGTGTTGTGTGGAGAGGTATCCACTATCTAATATGAGAGAAATGTTGTCACGTAATGTTCAGTTTAAAAAACTAAAATAATACTTACATTACAAATTAAAGAAAATTAATGTGGCTCATAAAAATATTTCAAAATTCACCTTAATTTTATATCAACTTTATATGAAGTGAAAAAAAAAAAAAACTTTTTAATATGAGAGAGATATGTAATTCTTTCACTAGTCCATATCAATATGAAATTTGATAGAACACATATACAAATAATATGTTTTTTTTGTAATTTACTTCAAATAATTTCTATTACTTAAAAAAATATTACATTTTATGAGTCACAAAAAACAGTATTGGAAGAGAGATAAAAATAATATTATTGATATTAATGATGTTTAATTATTTCAATGTTAAACTGACATGTACTATTCAAAATTAAAAAAATATATCAATAACAATATGTATTATTTAAAATAAAAATATATCAATAACAAAAATAATTCAATGTGCTTGTGTGTGTATATAGACAGAAAGAGATCTTATGGATATATGTATAAAGTAATTGAAAGTTAAAAAAAAAAAGACAGAGGAAGTCTAAAAATAAGTAGTCTTTTAAGGGTTATGGATATATGTATAAAATAATTGAAAGTTAAAAAAAAATAGTATGAGGAAGTGTAAAATAAGTAGTCTTTTAAGAGCAACTTTTTGGAGTGCGCAAATATTTGTGGCCAAATATACCAAAATATTGATAATAGTATTTAGAAATCAAGGTTTAAAACTTATTTCCAAGTTAGTTATGCTCTTTTAATTAATTTATCTCAAATCAATTAATTAAAGAAAATTTCATATCAACATATATCATATTATGCATGTGGTATCGATAAGATGGTATTGTAACAAAAGTTATTTACATGTTCAAATTTTGCATGGGAAAGTGGAGATGAATAAAAAAAGTTAATAATATTGTTACATAATTTTTAAAATGTATATATGTTTAACTTATATATTGATTCCTTTTATAATTAATAATAGTAATAATTTAAAATAAAAATAGATTTTACTTACTTTTATAAAAAACAATTAATATTGGGAAAAGTGAGTTGTATCATGTGGTAAGTTTTTTGATGCTTATAGCATATTTGATGTCTATGCACTAGTTCATTTGATATTAAATTGACATGTAATTTTTAAAACAAAAATATATTAATAACAAAAATAATTCAATGTGTGTGTAGAGAGAGAAAGAGAGAGGGGTATTTTCTACTTCTGAATATGAAGGAACATGTATTAACTGATTTAAATGTGGAGAATGTGAATCATTTATAACATATCTCAATGTCATCTTAAGTATATATTATATAAAGAAAGTAAAAATAAATAAGAAATTATCACACCCAGGGATATGTGTGACTGTCCATGCTCAATGTAGCTATAAAAAATGAATATGCATGTTTAGTTAGTTTTAATTAAAATAATTATAAAATATCAACAATCCCAACCTTACTATACTCACTAGATTGTGAGTAAGATGTTTAAACTTTCTACTTTTCAAAAATATTTCAACATAAAATTTAAATAAACTATTTGAAAATCTACTTACCTAATTTATGCCGATGTCAACTTTATATATATATATAATTCATTAAATTATTAATATGAAATTAATATGTGACATTTAAAAATATTAATAAAAAAATTAGTGTGGGTCATAGTAAAATATTTTAATATGTAAGATTAAGGATTACTTAATATTGATGTATACTTTAAAATATATTGATAACAAAAACAAAACAAAAAAAATGAAAATGTAGTCCATGGATAAAATATTTGATGCACACCTTATGTAAAATATTTTATTGTCAACTCTGTATATATTATATATTATTTTTAAAAATATATATGTATATATGTTTTACATTTTGGTCCTTTTTTAGGTATATCTTTTTTCTAGTTTTCCCTAAAATCTAAAAAGGAGACTTACAAGTTCAAGTTATGTACTATATAGCATTCAAAAATACAATTTAAACAATGAAAAATTTATATATATATATATAAGATCAATTAGGATCTAACAAGGGATGAGAGGGATGCAGATATTTTTCCAAATTTTACACTCTAAAAGAGGTTTTCACTTAAGAGATTTGATCCCTCTAGACTTATGCTAGATCTGTGATTAAGATAGATCTATGTTAGTAGTTAAAAAATTTTACTAGTGTCTTGCTCGAAACTAGCATAAATCCATATCAACTTTAGATTTACCAAGATATTAGAGGAATCAAATATCTCAAGATACAAACTTTTTCTCAAGTTTTGCAGTCAAAAAGATATTTACATCTTGAAAGTTTGATCCCTCTATATGATTGGTAGATCGAGAGTTAACATGAATATGTGTTGATCTTATAACATTGAACTTATAATCCTATGCTTTACATTTATAAGATTTATAATATTTATACTAAATTGATCCCACAAAAGCGCAATTGCTTTTTAGTAATGGATCCCATGACTAAGCAATTACTAACTGGTGGATACAAGTCATCTTGGTACATTTAATTTAAAGAACAAATATATTATTAGTCCCTATTATAGTAGGGAGTATAGAAATTGATTTTCAATCACCATTTCCGATAATTGTAGTTGTCTTTTAATTTTTTTTTGAATTTCCTATAGCTTATTATAATGTTATGTAAAATGCAACAATTACGAAAATATTGTAAATAAAATAAATTTAAAAAAAATGAAATTTCAAATGTTTGATTGGTTGAAACACTTGAAAAGACTAATTATTTATGGTCAAACATGGTAGTAATATATATATATATATATATATATATATATATATTAAAAAAACAAAAAATTAAAAAAAAAAAAACCAAGTGGCCCATGACACATATATGACCATTAAGAATATTACATTAAAAACAAATTTATTAGTAAAAGTACATTGTCAAATTATGTATATATATGTGACAAAACATGTTATATATATATATATATATATTTTTTTTTTCAAAATAAAAAACTTACTTTTGTTATTTCAACAGAAGTAAAAATGAACAATCCCATGGTTGTGAAGCATCACACTTGTTAACTTGTCCATGCATTTAGATTAGAGTCATTGCCTACATTAAAACTTAAATAAAAATTTCTATCTTCTCAAAGGATTGGTAGAATCAAAATATTAAAAGAAAATTCAAAAACGAAAACATCATTATGAAATTTTGCATGAGAGCAAATTGCATCATCTAGCAACAAAGCTTGTTTTGAGAGCATGTATACTATAACATTATTCTTTATATAATCATGAAAGAAGTGAATATCATCAAATTGTTTCTATAGATGATGAATCATCCTCTACCATTATTCTAAATGAAGAATTGCGCTCAATCCTCCCATTATGCAAATCTACTAAAACCATGGAACCCCCTACCAACTTGAATGCATTTACCTATTTCCAAATTGCTAAATGGATATAAATCCACATTTCCATTAATTCAACAACAAATTTGGTTTCTTGACCCATTCCAAGCTTGAATATGATCATCACATTCTCATACAAGAACAAAACAACTTTTTCTCCACACTTTCCCCCTTGTCTAGCTCCATCAAAAAAGACCCACACGACTCCATCAAAATTTTATATCTCCTTCACACCCCTTCTCTTTTTTTCTTTCACGGGATTTACCTATTCAAGGTAAGAAACCCTTATGTTATGAGTAATTAAACTAGGAAAAACAATTGCATTTTGAAAGAGAACTCTATTCCACCCTAAACAAATTCCCCACAAAACAAATATGGGAAGAAACTTAGAATATGAAGAATTGAATTTTTGAAACTAGGTGCAATGACACTCTTCCACAGAATACCCAATCCACCAACTATTTAAATAAAAGGCTGAAATCACATGTTTCCATACAATCGTCACAATGGGGAAAAAGATGAATAGATGTTTGATAGTTTCATTATTTTTGCAGCAAAGAATACACATTCCTAGATATTCCTATCCTTTTTTAGATAAAATATCTCATGTTAATACTTTCCTCTCAAACAATGTTAGGACCTCACTATGTACCACTTTTTACTATATATTTTGACACCACCTTACCTTTATAACCATGTTTAAAAAGGATTCCATCATCATTTTCATTCACTTTATCCAAAGGTATATAAAATCCTCTTCTTTACTATATATTTAATCTGTTTACATATAATTCCATATTACTCTTATATTTCATCATTAATCGAAGGTATATTGTTGCTAACATAAGTCTAAAAGATCGCAGATAATTTATGTGTTGTGCTGGAACAATCGGCCGTTGCTGAAACAATCAACTCCGTTGCTGAAACAGTCGACTCTGTTGCTGAAACAGTCAGCAGGCACGCAAATTCCGTCACTACTCATAATTTGCGATTCTGGAAGAGTATTTTTTGGAACAATGGCAACA
This sequence comes from Pinus albicaulis, assembly GCA_034641835.2. Classification (NCBI taxonomy): domain Eukaryota; kingdom Viridiplantae; phylum Streptophyta; class Pinopsida; order Pinales; family Pinaceae; genus Pinus; species Pinus albicaulis. Next base: position 188,178,419 of record CM076570.1, on the reverse strand, counting down.
ACATGAAGACGAGCAAGGAAGTGGTTACACGGATTATTCTGAAGATAGTACTCTTTTTGTATCTGTTGTAACAATATCTTTTTATGGAAGAATAGAATAGCCTTGTTTTAAGAAAGAAGAACAGATTTGGGATAAACATAGATTTGCTCTAATGTAATTGTAAGAGATGTCTCCTCTTTAAAAAGAGGAGACATCATCATTAGAGGGGAGTTCGAAAACTACAGGAGAACATTGTGTTTGAGAGGACAGGAGCTAGACTCCATTTGTAATGTATCATTTCTTTTGACAGATGAATAAAAGTTCCTTTTGAGCGCTTCAATTTAATCCTTTTCCTGGGGAATCTTGTGAGAAGGAAAGGGCCCACCTTCCTCACAAGATTCGCCCGACTGTTCCTGTAGTTTGTTAGATTTCTTTATGATATTCACACTTTACTTTAATTCTGTTTGCTGAAACACCAGTTACACAGTTCTGTAGTTTATTGAGCATTTTGTTTCCTTTAACGCTGCATGTGTTTAGTACATTCAATCTTAAGAAGTTAAGGGACCTATTTCTGTTATTTGTTTGAATGTATGCTGGGAAGCAGGTGCTGAAGATTCCTGTACAAAGGAATAGGGTCCTGTTCCCATTGATTGCCTTTCTTTTTCCTGCAGTGTGATTAGAAACAGGAGACAGGTGCTGAAGGTTCCTGTTCATGGGAATAGGGTCCTGTTCTCTTGAGTTTATCTTTTCTACAGAGTGATTAGTGCCAGGCAGCAGGTGCTGAAGTTCCCAATTGAAGGAATAGGGTCCTGTTCCCTGTTATGGTTGATTGGTTTCCTTTCCTGCAGATTGATTTCCCTTTATTTGGATTCTTAACTGCAATAGAGGAATTGCTTCTACTATAGCATAAGTAACTTCAGCTTTGATTAAACAGGGTGTGAATAATTAGATTTGTATGATTAATAATTGTGTGAATTTTTACTACAACATTATTTTTGCTTTTGGAATTGAGCATATCCAGTGCGTGGTTGTCTTTGGAATAAATAGACCTTCTCGGGTTGACAATTTATGTGGAGCTTGAATTGTTAAAACAATTAAAGCGACCAAAATTTTGGCGCCGTTGCCGGGGAAGGAAATTATAGATTTCAAAAGCATTAATATTTTCTTTCTAGATGTGCAGATTGTATGAGAGGACGCGGAACCCAGAAGAAAAATAATCCCACAGGTGGCAAAGGCAAAGGAAGGGGAGGAAGAAAGACTTTCATTGACGAGATTGTATCAAAGGCTGAATCATCACAGAGATTAAGTTCTCGAAGACCAAAACTTCAGCACTCCCCTCAATCAGATTACAAAACAGAGGAAGTTGTGGGCCCTGAAAACATAAGAGGAGCCGGTGATTAAAGAACCAGCAGTCAGTGCTGGAGAGTCAGAAGAGAGTGCTAGCAAATCAGCAGAGCACATTGAGGAAATAATAGAGAGTGTTGGACGACCAGTGGAAAACATTGAGGAGCCAGTAGAAGATCTTGACGATCGAACAAGTGCAGTAGGAGAACAGCCAATGGAAGGAAACAACGAAGACTTCTTTGGTGGAGGACGTGTAGATCCTGAAGGAGAAGGAAAGGATGAAAATTCTCTCTCTACCTTGGAATTTCCTATCAGTGATCTCCCTAGAGGAACAACTCCTATGAAGAACATTCCATTGTCAGCTTTACCTAATTTCCATGGTATATCCTCTGAAGATCCGGATGAATTTCTTTTTGAATTTGATATATTATGCAGAAGTTATGATTATGTTACTAATGCTCAAAAGTTGAAACTGTTTCCAGCAACATTAAAAGGAAATGCTTTAAGATGGTTCATGAGTCTTGGGAGTCAGGTAATCACAACATGGGAACAGATGAAACATAAATTTCTGCTTAAATATCAAGACTACTTCCGAACGAGAGAAAAGAAGGACGAATTATTCAATATGGCACAAAAGCCGGACGAGAATCTGGAGGACTACGTAGAAAGGCTGCAGTATAATATACAGAGATCTGATCATCCAAATATAAGTAAGGAAATTCGTAAAACAATATTACTTAGAGGATTAAGGGATGATTGTTTATACATGTTAAACATGCTTGGCAAGGGAGATATATCTAAAGAATCATATGATGAGATTTTTGAACTTTGTAAAAGGTGTTCAAGGGGAGCTGCAAAGAACAGAGTAAGTAATAGAGATCCCACCTATTCAAGAGTGCAGAAATCAGCCAGTGGGGGAGCAACAAGAGCTGAAATAGGTAATTTACTTGAAGAATTTAAAGCTGAGATGTTAAGTTCTTTTGCTTCACAAATTGACACTTTGCAGGTTGAAAAGAAGCAAGCTGAAGCAGAAGCAACTCTGGCTGTCTTTTGCCCGAAGTGCAGAGACAAACATCCACTAAGGGAGTGCCCATTGGACAAAATACCAATCTGCACCCTTTGTGAGAAAGATCATGAAACACAACAATGTCCATCTCTACCAGGAATAAAGGCGGCATTGCAGCCAACGGAAGAAGAAGATGAAGCAGTTTACTTGCTAACTCAAAGAAGACAATGGCAACCAAAAGGACAAGGTATGAATTCTAGTATGCCATTTAACCGTTGGAATAATTATTCTGCTTTCAGCCAAAAAAATTACCCTCCCTTTAATCAAATGCAATACCCACCCTTTAATTAGATGAATTTCCCACCCATGCAACAATCAAACCCTCCCTTTGTTGATCCTGCAATGTGGACTCCTTGGCCCCCACAGCAGCCATCTTCTTTTAACCCTTGGAATTCAAATTGGAGAAGCCAACAACTCCCGTATCCAAATCAATTTCCCCAATTTCAACAACCACTTCCTCTGCCATCAAATGCTCCGCCAAATAACCAAATGAGACCCCAGCTACCTGTGCAACCAAATCCTAACCCCAATAATAAAGTTGTGGAAGTCATTGATATTCAGAATCAGTCTATATTTCCTACTATGCAATGTAATTATATTCATTTAAGATCTGGGAAAATAATAGAGCCTATTATTGATGACATAACTTCTTCTGATTCTGATAAAGAGGAAACTGAGAAACATAAGAAACCACAACCACCCTCTAACAAGGGTATTGAAATAACAGAACCACCATTCCCCGAGCGTTTAGTTTTAACTAGAATGCCTGAAACACCTACTTTTAACCTTCTAGGGGAATTGCAAAACTTGTATGTTAAAATTCCACTTTTACAAGCACTAAGAGATGTACCAATTTATGCCAGAACAATAAGGGATATTTGTGTTAAGAAACCTGGTAGGAAAACTAAAGATCCCCTTACAGTACATGTGATGGGTGACTTATCTGCATTAATGTCCGGAAAAACCCCTCCTGTGAAATATGGTGACCCCGGCCATCCTACCGTGACAGTTCAAATTGGTAAAACAATGATTCCTCAAGTTCTGGTAGATTTAGGTGCTGCAATAAACATAATGACTCTTGAAACTTCACAGTTGTTACAGCTGAATAACACAATCAGAGATACACCCACCATTCTAGAGTTGGCTGACCGTTCTACAATTAAACCTGAAGGAGTTGTTGAGGATCTACTTATCTCAGTTGAATCCTGGAATTACCCAGCTGATTTTGTTGTATTGCAGACTAAAACAAAGCTGGGGAGACATCCTTTAATTCTGGGGAGGCCATGGCTGGCCACAGCTGATGCTTTTATCAGTTGCAGATCTGGTTCAATGAAAATTTCTAATGGTTATGAAACCAAACAGCTTACTCTTTATCCTCATGCTACACCCATAATTAATAATGAAAATTCTATGTGGATGGATTGTGATGATAATGCTATTCAGCCCATTCTAACTATTGGACAATCCTTAACTCTTAAAGACAATACAGAGGATGAAATAATTAATAATTTTATTTGTGAACCTTCCTCTGTAATTTCTGAAACACACAATCAATTGACTGCAATTTTTGAAACAGATACCCAAGAAAATATTGAATCTGAAGACTTATCTCAGACATTAACCACCATCTCATCTAAAAGCATAACAGTTGAAATTGAACCTGGCAAGACATTAAACATAAATCCTGATCTAACAGTTGCTGAAACACAGCAGTTAATGAAGTTATTACATGAAAATAAGGAAACATTTGCATGGGATTACACGGATATGAAAGGGATCTCTTCTGAACTATGTACTCACCGAATTTACATTAGAGAGGGATTCCGACCAGTCTGTCAACCCCAAAGACGAATGAACCCTAATTTACGAGAAATTGTTAAAGAAGAATTTCAAAAATTGCTTAATGTAGGATTTATATACCCCATATCTGACAGTGAATGGGTTTCCCCATTGGTAATTGTCCCTAAGAAAAACGGGAAATGGAGAGTATGTGTTGATTATAGAGCCTTGAACAAAGCTACTCAAAAGGATCACTTTCCTTTACCGTTCATTGATCAGGTGTTGGATAGTCTGGTAGGGAAGAAATTATTTTCTTTTCTAGATGGATTCAGTGGGTATAATCAGATTAGAATTGCACCCCAAGACCAGGACAAGACCACTTTCACCAGCCCTTGGGGAACTTTTGCTTATAGAGTTCTTCCATTTGGGCTATGTAATGCACCAACAACTTTTCAGAGGGCTGTTATAGGAATCTTTTCTGATATGCTGAATGACTCTATGGAAATATTTATGGATGATTTTACTCCTTATGGTGTGTCTTTTGAAGATGCATTACAAAATCTTGAGAAGTTACTTAAACGATGTATACAAGCTCACCTCTCCCTAAGTACTGAAAAATGTCATATGATGATGAGTGAAGGAGTAGTGCTTGGACATTTGATTTCATCTCAAGGTATTCAGGTAGACCCATCTAAAATATTGGTCATTCAGAATCTTCCTGTTCCTAAAACACAAACTGATGTGAGAAGTTTTCTAGGACATGCTGGATATTACAGAATATTTATTAAAGATTTTTCTAAGATAGCTTCTCCATTATTTGTGTTTCTTATGAAAAATGCTGAATTTAAGTGGAATAATTCTTGTCAGAAAGCCTTTGAAGAACTCAAGCATCAGTTATCTACTGCTCCTATTTTGAGGGGACCTGATTGGGCCCTCCCTTTTCATATATCTTCTGATGCTTCAGACACTGCAATTGGAGTTGTCTTGGGACAAGAGGAGAATCATCTTCCTTATGCTATCTACTTTATCAGTAAGAATATGACCCCTGTTGAGCTTAATTATACAGTTACCGAAAAGGAGTTTCTTGCAGTAATTTATGCCATTAATAAATTTCGACATTATATCACTGGTTATTCTACTTTTGTGCACACTGACCACTCAGCTATCAAGTATTTAATGAACAAATCTATTACAAATGCTAGAGTTACCAGATGGCTATTATTACTGCAGGAATTTGATATCACAATTGTAGATCGGCCTGGTAAAGAAAATGTGGTGGTTGATTTCCTTTCATGGTTAAAAACTGATAATAATATTCCAGTAGATGATTCTTTTCCTGATGAGTATTTGTTTGCAGTTTCTGCTCACTCTCCATGGTATGCAGATATTGCCAATTATTTGGTTGCAGGAAAATTACCATCACACCTGTCATACAGAGAAAAAAGAAGAATTGTTCAACAAAGTGCCAGGTATAGCTGGATAAGTGGGTGTATTTTCTACACAGGGCTTGATCAGGAAATCCGAAGATGCATTAGGGAAGATGAAGTGTATGACATACTGAAAGCTTGTCATGATGGCCCTTGTGGAGGGCATTTTGCTGATAAAAGAACAACACACAAAATTTTGAGGATGGGTTACTATTGGCCCTCATTATTTAAGGATGAAAAGAAATGTGTGAGGGCTTGTGACAGCTGCCAGAGAATGGGTCAACCCAATCATGGAGATCAAATGCCATTAAACGCCCAGGTAGTTTCTGAACCGTTTGAAAGATGGGCCTTGGATTTCATAGGACCCATTAATCCTTCATCCAATCAAAGAACTTATATATTAGTCTCTACAGACTATATGACTAAATGGGTGGAGGCCAAAGAACTTATTAGAGCCAATGAAGAGGTTTTCCTAGCTTTCTTATTTGAAGAAATCTTCACTAGATTTGGAATTCCTAGAGAGCTAGTTACAGATGGAGGACCTCCATTCAATTCTCATGGTTTTAAGTCTACCCTTCAGAAATATCATATTCATCATAGAATGACTACACCATACCACCCCCGGGCCAATGGGCAGGTGGAAAGCACAAATAAAGTATTAGAAGCCATTCTAACTAAAACAGTGAAGGACAACCGGAAGGATTGGTCCCAAAGGCTCCCTGAGGCATTATGGGCTTACAGAACTACTTGGAGAAATACTACAGGTTTTTCTCCCTATGAATTGGTTTATGGTAAAAATGTTGTTTTTTCTGTGGAATTTGAGATTAAAACTCTAAGAACTGCTTTAGATGTTAATCTTGATTTGACTGATGTGCAGACAGCTAGGTTGCAGCAGCTTCTTGAGTTGGATGAAAAGAGACTAGATGCCATTCATCAAACAACCATGATACAACAACAAAGAATGAAGTGGCATGACAAAATTATCAAACACAAGCAGTTCCAAAAAGGTAATTGGGCCTTATTGTATGACTCTCGGTTTGAAAATTTTCAGGGTAAGCTACGTACACGTTGGCTTGGACCATATGAAGTAGATGTTGTTTTTTCTAATGGAACAGTAAGAATTCTAACAATTGATGATTCTAAAACACCTCTACTAGTCAATGGTCATAGGCTTCGTTTATACCAGTGCCCTGTTTCTAAAGAGGATTTCAAGACTGCTTGCATGACTGATATACATTATCTTTTTCTAGGGGAGTCTTCTGCTCCTCACAGCATTTAATTTTCTACACTGTATTTCTAGTATTAGATTAGATTTAAGACTAATAATCCCTGTCAAGGGTTGGCATATTACAATTGAATTTTGCAGATTCTGGAAAAGCTCATTAAGGAGGACAGATTCATCACAAGAAGATCTGAAGCTTCAATCACAGAAGCTTGTTCCCTTCATTTCAACCCATTTCCTAGCAATATCCCTTTTATCCCATTTCTACATTTTTCCTTTTTCCATTTTCCCACTTCTACCATTCCTAAAATATCATCCTTCAGCTAGTATTTCCCATTCCTTACTGCTGAAATTATCCCTTATCAAATACTTCCCCCACTTGTCTTAAACCCAAATCATTATATCCCATTTTCCTGATTTTTCCCTTTGCTGAAACACCAATTTCAGCAACATGTCATTCATTTTTCCGTTGCTGAAACACCAGTTTCAGCAACCTGTCATTTATCTTTTCATCATTAAAACATCATTTCTTTCCTCTGCTATACAAGCTTTTCAGTTCTCCACTTTTACTCTTCAGATCCCTTGGGTGAATATTATTCAGTATTGAGCAGATCCTGATATGCTCATGTTCTACATTTCAGATAAATCTACAGATTCTTCCATTAATATCAAGCTATTATGAAGCACTCTATACTTCGAATTTTAAAGACAAAGGTAAAAATATAAGGTATGTGGTTTTTATGTAATGCAGTTAAATAATATTTTAAAGAGAGGATCTTGCTCATAATGATTACAATCTCCACACACTTAAACATTATTGCACCATATGTAAGGGGGGGAATTTCGAAAACTGAATCATCATTCCAAACCATCCAATCCTCCGTCACTTTTCATATCCATTATTTTCGCCGTCATTGAGACTCCATATCCTCTGTTGCAACAATTAGCTTGACCAAAGCCTGTGTTTCTGTTCTCTGCGCCTCTGCATGTGACTCAAGCTAGTAGCTATGGGAGGGTCGGCTATCAGACACGAGCCTGGTTCGATAACTCTTCTCGAATTGTTCCCGAAGGCCTACCAAATTTTTCAACAAGCAGGATGGACAACATACTTCGAAAGGTTAGGAGAATTTGATCAGCAGCAAGTTTTAGAGTTCGCACAGAATCTTCAGGGGAATTATTCAGTGGTTCAAGGGGTCTGAATTTCAGTCACAGAGGAAGATATAGCACAAGTTTCAGGTTTTTCGGTTATAGGTGCTCACTGGTTCAGTAGGAAACGGGTTATTTTAAATGCACAGCAAGATTTTCTTCTTCCATATGAACTGGTTGAACTTAAAGGCCGTGGTATAAGTCTGCATTCATTACCTCGACCATGGCCAACAGTAGTTGAATTCATCAAGCACTATTTGACATGCGAAGGGTGTTACCAGGTAGTCTATCAACACGAATTCGTTTTAATGAATCATTTGAGGCATGGTCGATTAGTCAATATTCCCTATTATCTGCTTGGTTGTATCAAAAACATGTCATATTATTGCAGACGAGTTAAATTCCCATTGTTATCCCTTACCCATCATCATTTATGTCAATTATTAATTCAGAGGGGTTTTTCTCAGCAAAATCCCCCTCTGAATAATTCACTCCTCATTCCCCAACAAGCCGAAATTCCCCAACAAGCCGGAAGTTCCCAAGAAACTCTTGAGAGTTCTTATGAAAGGCAAATGGACGATATCCCAGACCCCCCAGTAATTCCATCTTCAAAACCAGTTGATCTACCCCCAAGTTCGTCCCACTTAGTAGAGTCACCCCTTCCCACTATTCCTATCCCTAGCAATGACTCTCCAACACCCCCATCTCCACCTACTCATAAAAGAAAGAGACGAACCCCAACAGTCTCTGTCTCAAAACGACAAACAAGGGCCACATCCCAAGTTTTCACTTCTTCCGAAAGCCCTTCCCCTAGAAAAGAATCTTCTCCTACAAAGAAAAGGAAAGACACTGACTTCTCTGCTTTCCTACCAAAAAGGAAAATGAAAATGACTGTTGAAACTGGAGTTACTCCCATTTCCCCTGACCCCGCCACTATCCTGTTAAAACTTCAATCCTCACCACCATTCCAAATTCCCCAACCCGTCTCGTCCTGTGGCGCTGTCACACAAGAACCAGTGGCCCGGGATAACATGACATCATTTATTGCTCAAACAGTGACTGCTACACAAGAACCAGTCACTTACCCAGAAGCTGAAACACAAGAACCAGCCACTGTGGTACAAGAATCATACACCAAGCATGATAATACAGGGAAACCAGCTGTAGCTGCTCCACAAGAACCAGCTACAGCTATGGATCAGCAGGCAACCCCAGCAGAATCAACCAGCACACAGGGTTCACACATTATGGCATCTTTGTTGGAGGAAAATGAGTTTTTGAAATCAGAACTAGAGGCCTATAAGAAAGAATTAATCATGGCACGAGAAGCCTTTGATAGAGAATTGAATCTCTACATGCTCGCACACACAGCATCAGCACAAAAGAAGGATCCATGCAGAGAATACATGTGCCACGAGTGTGGTAAAATTTACCAACAGGCAGGATACAAAGTAGTCAAAATTCAGGTATCTGAGGCATCTACATCAGCTGCAATTAAAGAAGAACGCCCTACTGCCACACAAGAACCAGTAGGGCCCTCAAAAAGTCTAGAAAAAGAAACTAAACCACAAATATCCTGCCCTGTACTAGTCAGCTCAGCCACTCAGACAATGCCCCAACCCAGTACTTATAATGCCGGGACACAGACCCTGCCATGGAAACAATTAGAACTTATGAATAACTGGAAGAAACAATATGCTGTGGATCAAGACAAAATATTGCAGCAGCATAAGTTGGCCTGGCAGAATCACATGTATGCCAACTAGGATATTTGGGAACAGACATTGCAACAGCTCAAGGATTCCAAGAAAGAAGTCAAGGAATCAAAGGAAAAGTTGGTTTTGATGTTTTCATTAGTGCAAATATTGATGGCTACCCGAAAACCCTCCTTGAATTATTCTCTCTTCCTCTCTGAACGTCTGGTTTATTTTCAATTGAAGCCAATAAAGGATGGCAGACCTCATGAATTGCTTACTGCGGAACAATTTGTTAAAACTTTTGCTGAGGCCCCTAAAAGTGACCAACATTTGTTGTGTGAACTTTATCTCCATAACGAGGCCATGCCTGAGAACAGAAAAGTCAATCTCACTCCAATTGTAGGTGATGTACAAATTAGGGCATTCGTTTCATTCCTGGCCAATCAGATCACCTGGAAAATTGCGTTTATTGCAAGTAGGCATAATGAGGAGAATATGCTCCTTTGGATTAGACCGAAACCTTCAAATCCGGCCATGTTTGTAGCACAATATCACCGATTCTTGCAGAAGCCAGGAATGCATAGGTACATACAACAACTGCAGGCTTCAACACTTTTAAAGTGTCTACAGCTAATCAGAGTAAAGGAGACTGCTGCATTGAATGCCAACACTATTTTTTGGCAACAGTCATGCAAGGAAAGACAAGAGTATCACCCTTTCAGCCCTGATAATCTTCAAGTTGCACTCTCCAGGGTACCCAATTACATCAGATGCATTCGGCATTGTGGAGCAAACTATATTGGTTACCATTTTCATTTTCCAATTCTATGGATGCCTACAGAAAAATACCAGTGTCACTACCAATTGGCTGACAGTGATGAGGCTGTAGCATGGCAGAAATTGCAGAACAATCGAGGATTCCGGGCTCCGACAGAAGCCACCTTCTCCAGCTATTGCTTGAGCAACTTGCATGCACAGAGTCAGTACTCAGACTCTGACTCAGACTAGGAGTTGCCTGAGGACATGCAACCCTTTCAGCTGGGGGGGATGTTAGGACCTCACTATGTACCACTTTTTACTATATATTTTGACACCACCTTACCTTTATAACCATGTTTAAAAAGGATTCAATCATCATTTTCATTCACTTTATCCAAAGGTATATAAAATCCTCTTCTTTACTATATATTTAATCCGTTTACATATAATTACATATTACTCTTATATTTCATCATTAATCGAAGGTAGATTGTTGCTAATATAAGTCTAAAATATCGCAGATAATTTATGTGTTGTGCTGGAACAATCAGCTGTTGCTGAAACAGTCGACTCCGTTGCTGAAACAGTCGACTCCGTTGCTGAAACAGTCAGCAGGCACGCAAATTCCATCACTACTCGTAATTTGTGATTCTGGAAGAGTATTTTTTGGAACAATGGCAACAACATGAAGACGAGCAAGGAAGTGGTTACACGGATTATTCTGAAGATAGTACTCTTTTTATATCTGTTGTAACAATATATTTTTATGGAAGAATAGAATAGCCCTGTTTTAAGAAAGAAGAACAGATTTGGGATAAACATAGATTTTCTCTAATGTAATTGTAAGAGATGTCTCCTCTTTAAAAAGAGGAGACATCATCATTAGAAGGGGAGTTCGAAAACTATAGGAGAACATTTTGTTTGAGAGGACAGGAGCTAGACTCCATTTGTAATGTATCATTTCTGTTGACAGATGAATAAAAGTTCCTTTAGAGCGCTTCAATTTAATCCTTCCCTGGGGAATCTTGTGAGAAGGAAAGGGCCCTCCTTCCTCACAAGATTCACCTGACTGTTCCTATAGTTTGTTAGATTTCTTTATGATATTCGCACTTTACTTTAATTCTGTTTGCTGAAACACCAGTTACACAGTTCTGTAGTTTATTGAGCATTCTGTTTCCTTTAACGCTGCATGTGTTTAGTACATTCATTCTTAAGAAGTTGAGAGATCTATTTCTGTTATTTGTTTGAATGTATGATTGATGCTGGGAAGCAGGTGCTGAAGATTCCTCTACAAAGGAATAGGGTCTTGTTCCCATTGATTGCCTTTATTTTCCCTGCAGTGTGACTAGAAACAGGAGACAGGTGCTGAAGGTTCCTGTTCATGGGAATAGGGTCTTATTCTCTTGAGTTTATTTTCTCTACAGAGTGATTAGTGTCAGGAAGCAAGTGCTAAAGTTCCTAATTAAAGGAATAGGGTCTTGTTCCCTGTTATGGTTGATTGGTTTCCTTTCCCGCAGAATGATTCCCCTTTATTTGGATTCTTAAAAATTGCAATAGAGGAATTGCTTCTACTATAACATAAGTAAACTTCAGCTTTGATTAAACAGGGTGTGAATAATTAGATTTGTATGATTAATAATTGTGTGACTTTTTACTACAACATTATTTTTGCTTTTGGAATTGAGCATATCCAGTGCGTGATTGTCTTTGGAATAAACAGACCTCCTCGAGTTGACAATTTATGTGGAGCTTGAATTGTTAAAGCAATTAAAGCGACCAACAAACACCAACCATAAAAATATTCTACATTTAATAAAACCTTGGCCTTTCCAAATTAAGGAATATCACCATTTGGATTTGCATAATGAACTTTCCTATATCATAACATCATACCTTTTTTTGTTGTAATGTCGCCACCTTGTTTATTTTTTGACCAAACAGATATGTCTTCTTCATTCCTTCTTTTACAAACATCCGCTTTTATTAACTTCATCAAAAAATGATTCCATTCCTCATCATAGATTTTCGATAATATTAGGTCATGAGAAGAAACCCATGCTTGAGTATCCACCTGTGTTTCATCACCTCTTGTCACATCAGCTAAATAAATTATACAAATGGAATTCAAGTGATGGACCAAACTTTCAAATAGCCTATGATTCCCATCACATCCTATCCACGAGTCCAATAAACACATTCGAATTTCACCATATATTCCACAAAAACCAAATCTTTAAACTATGGTTTATTTCATACATACTTGACATGTCAATATGTACAAAAAAATAAAAAATAAAAAATAAAACACATGTTTTGTGTTTTGCAAGACTTAGAAATAAAATCGTACCAAAATCACATATTTATTTGACACTACAGGGTCTCCATAATTTGCAAATAAAATTTAATAATAAAAAACGCAGTTATTGAAGTTGTTTCAAATCAAAATTTAATTAAAAGAACTTCAATTCCATCCATTTAAGAAAATTGATGATAAAATCCTAGTGCTTATTTGCAATTGGATTTACATTGTCAGAAAATGGTAGGTTCAAACCAAAATTTAATTAAAATAAAACTTGAATTAAATTGGATTTATTGTCAGAGTGTGGCATAGCGTAAGGGGCACTTTACTTTAGGCATGAGAGTGAAGATCAAAATTTAATTTAAAAAAAATATTCCAGCCATTTAAGAACATTGGTGATAAAATCTCACTTGTTGATTTGCAGCAATATTTATGTTGTCAGAAAATGGCAGATCATAAGGAAAAATTCACCTCAATCCCCACTCATAGTGCAGTAGTGATAAGATAACACACCTTGAGCATTTAATATATCGCCTCAATTGCAGAGAAGACAATTTGGGATTCATGCAATAAAACTTAGCATGGAGAAGTAGAGTTGCAATTGAACATTCCATGAGTCATCTAACATCCTTTAAAGAGTTATAAAACCCATTAGTCATCTAATATCATATAAAGAGTTGTAAAACGTGTTATGGAGTAGGGTTGTAGAAAAGAGAGAAAAAAGAAAAATACAGAGATTAAAGTCTATCAAGTCATCAAAGTATCCATTAAAAAGGAAAAAAATAGAGGATTCATATGAGCATCTTGCCAAAAAAGAGAAGTGTCAAACAAAAAAGAAAAAAATAGTGTCTTCCAAGCATTTGTAGAAAGAGAGATACAAAGAACTAGCAAGTGCATCATATTTTATGTTTTTTATAGTTTGTTTTTTCGTTTACAAAAGAAATATTTTCAATGTGTTTCAAGTTGAATCATAATTTTTTGGCCTTTTTTTTCTCTCTTTTTTCTCGTGTTTCAAGTTACATGCATTTGTTGGTTTATGTGTTTCAAGTTACATGCATTTGGTTGGCTTAACAATCTTCTTCCATAAAGTATGAAGCAACAAATTAGTTAACAGTGATACAATAGTGTAAAATATGAAGCACCAACCGAGTTAATAGTAATAAAATTGAGTTGTAATGTAAGTGACATCACTAGTAAGCCATGGGTTAGGAGAAGTGTATTGGGAACTACCTTGATATGTATATCTTATGATTATTGTATATATTATTTTTTTCCCTAATATGTATATCTTATGATTATTATATGTTAGAAATTCATGCCTTGTTACCTTATTACATACATTACCGATTCTCCAACTCTCATCTTTTAAGTGAAATGCCTTACAGAATTTAATTTGATCATACTTCAAACTGAAGCCAACAATTGCATTCGAACAAATGAAAAATAAATCAATTTTAAATGAATAAAATTACTTAAATAAATTCCTCAAACATGAGTAACATAAAAATTTTTGTCTCTTTGTGGTTAGATAGTCAGATAAATATGATTAATAGTGTTTCTATAGTACTATGTATTATTCAATGAGACACTTCAGGTAGGAATAACAAACGTCACAACTATTCAAGCATAATATTCACCGCAAGTATAAATCTCCCAATGCATTAATCATACACTTTAAGAACTATGCATGTCACCATCAGAGAGTAAATGTAGCTCGAATTGAGATTCCATATGTTGTAAATACCATATGTTTCTCTATATTTAAAGTTTCCTTTAATTATTTTCACTAATTAAATGAGCATTTTCAAATTAGGCTACAAGTAATATATGTATGTATATTCAACAACACTTATAATCAACTCAATAATTCCTCTAACAATTTAAGATCGTCAAAAATGAAAAAAAATAAACTATTTTTTGACAAATTAAACAACAAGAAAACAACTCTTGTAAGAAATTCAACTATTCTCCTGAAAAATTTAAGTCCCTCCAGATTGAATAAATGAAATCGACAATTTGGAAATTTCCATTTTGTTGTAAATGTAGTTGCTTTGCAAACAGAAAAATGGTTCAAATATCGGTTTTAGCATTTACAATATAAATTGTAGTGACCAACAATAATGATTATTTAACAATAAAGGTAAAATTACTCAGAGATACATATCGAAAACATAAAATAAATGCAAAGATCCAAATTTTAAAGATAAATATTGGACATGGAAGGATGTACATACACCACAATATATCGATGGCTATAGAAATTCATGTTTCAACCTAAATGCAAAAGTCTATGGATGAATTGCAAGGGGTTACCAATAGCAATCAACTATTGCTTCCTACTAGAAATCTGTGGCCTCCCTCTACCTTGCTTTTTTAAAACTTCAAAGGCTCTCCATGCACACCAAATTTGAAGTGAGGCATTTATTTGTAAAACTTAGAGAACTTGAGAAGGTATCAGTGGCCAATGCAGACCAGGAAAGGCATGGACATATGCTTTGAAACCTTAAACATTAATAACATAATGAACTTTCTTATATCATAGCATCATATTTTTTTTCTCCTATAATGTCTCCACCTTATTTAGTTTTATACCAAACAATTATGACTTCTTCATTCCTTCTTATACTAACTCCCACTTTTCCTAACTTCATCAGAAAATGATTCCATTCCTCATCATAGACATTCGATAATCTAATGTCATGACAAGGAACTCACGTTTGATTATCCACCCTTGTTTAATCACCTCTTTCCACATTAGCGTAATAAATGATACCAATGGAATTCAACCGATGTGTTATAGGTCAATTTGGGCATCATCCCAAAACATAGATCAATATCCATTAGGGTCTATCATACTCTAAATTAGTTGCTACATGCCCTAAACAAGTCATTCCATTGGTGGTTTCCCTTCATGAAAGTTTCATTGCTTAGATGCCAGTTGAAGTGCCCCATTGAGTCATCAACGCACCCCTAGACTACAGTAACTTCTTTGCAAAGCATCTACTCCCATGAAAGGTTGCGTCGCAGAGTATCCTAACCCAATTTAGAGTGCGTTGGTGTAATACCTCTCATTTAAAAAAAAAAAAAAAAAAATTTAAACTTAGTAACAGTTTTGTAACCATTTGAAGAGATTTTAATTTCCCAACTAGATTTCATATTGTCGCACAGCGACGAGATTCTATCATCAGTTCTAAAGTCCTTAACTACACTTCTTAAGTTGTAGTATTTTGTTTACTATGGATAACAGTACTCCTAGTCTATAGCTTATACACCACTAAGCCTAAAACAATTTATTATTGTCTACCTTTAGGCCATCTACTCACTTCAACTGTATTAATATTTTTTTTTCAATTATATATGCTCCTACAAGAGGTTTTCTATGCATATATTCCTTTTTACTTCTATTAGAGAACCTACAAACTTACCATCCATTTTTATTCCTTCACGAAAATATTACTTCGGACCTTTAACCACATATATATAATTACATATATCTATGCATGACCTTACTTCTTAACACATATTAAATTCGATTTGATACTATAATTCTTCCATGGTAGTTCATTGCTCCCTTATTACTGGTTCTTATTAATCACTTAAATTTAGTAAATATGAATTCTAATCTAACTATATCGAACCTCTAGTCCTCATGTAGATGTATTTCGTGGAGGGTTTAATTTATCGTTACATGTCCATGCCCTTATTGGGTCTTAAATTTGAGATTTTTATACTGATTGATTAGACTTCCACTTTATAATAACTTTTGGCCCCTCCTTTCACACTTTCATGTTTCATATTGTATGCCCATTTCAAATTCGACCTATGGAAACCTTATTCATTTATTCCCTTATATAAACTCTTTCCAAAGTATCAACGTACAATGCGATTATAACCTAGCAGGTTCTGACACTATGTTCAACATTGGGTCAATGAGTTAGCATGCATTGACTCCTTGTTGTTTTCGAGACATTAATGGTCATTTGCTGTCAATGTATATATCTTGTAGCTGGAAGCTTATATAGAGATTTGATGGGACCTATCGTACTAACATTAAATATATTTTTTTTTATCACCTCCCATGTGACTCGGTACCACTTATTTATTTCTGAAAATAAATAATGATAAAAATATTTAATGTTAGTACGATAGGTCCCATCAAATCTCTATATGTGACTCGGTACCACTTATTTATTTCTGAAATATCTACCATTTAATTCACGAGTTTTTTGACAGGCCTAGATATAGATGATCCTCATTCCTTGAGACCATCATACTGATCCAACATTCTCTTCACATCTACTACCACGTGAACAATGAAGATACTACGAGAATTAGGGTTTTCTATGGTTATATTAATTTGCATTTTATGTATTCACTATTCATTTCCATGTCTCACTTTTGTCATGCCCTCCTTGAGAGGCGTATCAGAGAGGATTTACATCGTCTTCCCTTGCGTTAGTCTAGAACCACCAGAAATCCAATCTCTCCTCCCCGCGACGAAACTATTTATCTCAGGTAACTATTCCTAATTTCAACTTAAACTTGGTAAATAGCTTGTCATTTCTATTAGTTTCCATTTCTCCATGAACGAAAAAATATTCTCAAAGACTTACTGGTTTCGATAGTCATTATCTATGAGCAGCATTGTTTTTGGTCAGGGATTTATGTTTTATTTTCTCATTTTTTTTTCTATTACGACTCTTCCTCTGTTTGAGGGTTCTGTGACTGTTGAAGTAAGTTTTAGTTTTGTGATATGGGTTTTTCGATCATCTTTTGTGCCCATTCACTGTTATACACTTCGAGACTTCCCTTCGTTTAGCTATTAAAATTTCTGGTATAGAATTGGCTGTCATCTCTATGTTACTATACACATTTTAAGTTTTCGTTTGATTCTGCCATATTTCGTTTTTGGTAGGGAATCCCCAACGAAACGGATTTAGCCCAAATCTAATTTCTTCAGTCGTGAATGGTCTTGCATTCGAACTTCTCATGTACAAGAACTTTCATTCCTATTTTCGTCTCCAAGTTTATTTACTGTTTGGAGAATTATCCAGGTAGTCTTTTCAAATTATTATTATAAATTTATATTTCTCCTTCGAGTATTAAATCATTGAGGTTTGGTTCTACAATTCTAACTCCCCTCTCATTTCTTCATGTGATTTCTCAACTTGCAGGTGTACCCAACATGTATATCAAACCCCATAAGGTAAAATCTGTGTATTGATATTCGGTTTATTTTTCCCACTGTTAATAGACTTCGTTTTCACAAAACTAGTACTCATTCTGCATTCATGGTGTATGTAGGTATATCTTTACTTCTGTGGTTGGATTTTTTAACAAAAGTTTTATCCTCTGGCCAAAATCTACTTCTAATGCTATGGTCTATTTGACACAGGTCGGTATGGATATTCCCATGTCTTTCGGTTCTAGGGTAGTATTATCGAAATGCCAGCTTCCTATTTTCATTACATGTGATATTATGGATACAGAGTAATGTTAATGAATTATTAAAAGTTGTAATAAATCTGAAACCATATTGGTTTTTTTTTTACATTTACTCTTCAGACTGTATTATTTTTTACAGAGTTACCATGGTTACCTTTTTCTCTTCTATGCTTTCATTCCTGTTAAAAAAAGAGAGGTTTATTTTCTGTATGACCTTGATAATATATATCTATATATATATCCACTCATACGTACCACAAAATTTATTTTTTATTATGGTAGTTAGTATTAATAATAAAATATCGGTTTCTCCCATTTAATAATTTCTGAATTTAGGATAAGATCTTATGTGCACTCCTAATACAATTGCCATTTTATTTAGGTATAATATTCAGATCACAGGTTTTATACCATATTTTTTTTCGTTATCCTAATACGCACACATTTTTACATCTTTTAATTGTTCTAATATGATCATTTGAATAAATTTTCAGATAACGAAATTCAGGCTCTTGTAATATACATAATTAGACATACTATCCTAATAAATCTTTCCATTGTTTTTCCTAATATTCAATAGAACAAAAATTTAATATGTTATTCTGATATATATATATATATATATATATATATATATATATATATATATCGGTTGTTTTATCTAATATTTTATTTTGAGTAAAGTAAACTGTTATTTTGGACAAAATTTTATGACAGTTCTCTAATTCAAAATAGTACTGAATTAAAATATTTATTTCGCAGCTATACTTAAAGATTTATCAATGGATTTATGCAACCGTCTTGTGTATAGTTGTATCACAGGTTTGTATCACAAAAATCCTTAACTACATTTCCAAATTTTAATTTTGACCTCTGTTAAAATTGGCGGACTCCTGTTATGTATTAATTGTGTTTCTATCTTGCTATTTCTAAGTTGAGGTTCTCCTTTTAAGGCATAGTACCTATATATTTTGGCACTGTATAAAGCTTCTTACATCAATTCTACAACTTTGAATTTACATTATAGTAGTGAAACTTTTTTTTCGAAATTCAAATCAGAAAGTAATAGTCATTTGTTTATGGTACTGCAATCCAGAAATTCTCACTTAGAATCTTAACCTCATATTTAAATCTGTCAACAGATTTAGACATTTTGGGTGTTGTAACTGGCTTGAAATTGTCCATACAAACACATAGATTCCATTGTTACTATTGTAATAGAATCTATTAAATTTATGGACCCTTTTTATAGATTATTGTACTAAAGGATATACAAATAGTTAAAATCTACAATTCTTACCTTCAGCAATTTCACATGTATATACATTAACAATTTCCTTAACATATAATCTTTGACACATATATGAAATTCATATCAAACAATAAAACTCTAGTTAGGCATGCATACCAATTACTCTGACTTGTTCCACCCAACCGTAGAGTTCTCTCTCCGTAACTCACCCTCGAGCCGAGACCTTAGCTCCCAGTGATAGAAAACCTCTTGCTTGTCCTGGAGTAGCTTATTTAAGTTGTGCTTTCCCAAGCATGTTTCCAATTTCTGCGTCCAGAAATTTCAGGATGCTTTCTTCCTGTTTTGCCTAGGATTTCCCTCATTGAGGTACTTTAAAGCTGTCTTTTCCACTTTTCCAGCTTTTTCTTCCTTTTCCCAATTACTTTCCTCTTCATTGGGGAAATTAGATGTTTATCTCCAAATCTAATTTGGTTAATATTCCTTCTAAGGATTTCTAGAAGGTGTGGGAAAGTCTCATTACCTTATCCACATCCTCATGGATTTAGGCTTCAGATATCAATTCTCAATCTATTCATTGCATACATAACTTTTCCATTTATTTTTATTAATTAAAAATAAAATAAATCCACACACTAGTTCTTCCATTGGGGTCCACTTCCCCTTTGGACTTATTCAATTGTCAATTAAAAAACATAGAAACTAGGGGTATTGCATATTCCCCCTCTAAAAACAAACACCGTCCTCGGTGTTGAAAAAACAAAAATTAACAATTCACTGTTTAAAAAATATGGATATTTTTCCATCATATCAGCTTCTCGTTCCCAAGTAGCCTCTTCAGGTGTAAAGTGCCTCCACTTCACTTTTACCCTGGCTATTGTCCGGTTCCAAAGTTCAATTTCTTCCTGCTCCAAGATTTGAAGCGACTCTAGAAGGAATTCCCTTTCTGGTTCCACCTGAATCACATTCCAATCAATAACGTGAGCAGAATCATGTACATATTTTTTCAATAAAGAAACATGAAACACATCATAAACCTTAATATGAATGGGTAAGGCCAATTTATAGGCCACTGATCCCACTCTTTCCAGTACTTCAAACGGTCCAGAGTATCGTGGAGCTAATTTTGCACAACTACCAGTGTGCAAAGTGCTCTTCTTATGATTAATCCTCAGATATACATGATCACCCACACTGAATACTCAGTGAACTCTCTTTTTGTCTGCATAACTTTTATGTCTGTCCTTAGATGTCTTTATATTTTTCTGAATCTGTTTTACAACTTTTTCCATTTCTTGCAAAGCTTCTAGTCCAAGTATCAATTTATCTTCAAGTTGACTCCAACTTAAAGGAGTATGGCACTTTCTGCCATAAAGTGCTTCAAACGGACTCATATTTATGGAAGTCTGGTAGTTGTTGTTATAGGAAAATTATACTAAGTGTAAATAGTCTTCCCACTTGGTTGGCCTATCCATAACATACATCCTTAGCATATCATCCATAATTTGATTTGTCCTTTCTGTTTGGCCATCCGTTTGGAGATGGTAGGCAGTACTAAAATTTAATTTAGTGCCCATGCCTCCAAACAAGCTCCTCCAAAAGGCTGCAGTGAACTTTGTGTCCCTATCTGAAATTATCATTTTAAGAATCCCATGTAGTCTTACAATCTCCTTCATAAACACATTTACTACTTGAGTTATCCCAAAGGTAGATTGAACAGGGATAAAATGAGCAGCTTTAGTTAAAGTATCAACTACAACCTTCACAAAATCATGTTGATATTTGGTTCTTGGCAACCCAGTAATAAAATCCATAGAAACAGTTTCTCATTTCTATTATGAAATAGGTAAAGGATTTAGCAACCCAGCTAGATGCTGATGTTCAATTTTTACTTGTTGACATTCAATGCATCTAGCCAAGTAACTTGCTACATCTCTGTTCATTCCAGGCCAAAATAGGTTCTTTCTCAAACCTGTGAGTAATTTCTGGTATCCATGATGTCCAGAATAGGGCATTTTATGATATTCATCCAAAATTTCTTTCTTTAAGGAGTCTACATTTGGAATGTACAATCTATTTCTGTAACAAATTACCCCCTTTTATTTTGTGTAAACCCTTTCATTTATTTTTTCATCATTTGAGTCTGAATTTTTTCATAGTCTTGGTCTTGGTCCACTACTCCTTGAATCAGTCTTTCTAAGTCAAAATTGACACTTCTTCCAATTTTATTCGTACTTTGCCAAGAATTTATTCTTAAGGCATTTGCAATATTATTTTCTTTACCTTTAATGTGTTTTATTTCTATGTCAAATTCACTCAGAAAAGACAGCCACCTAGTTTGTCTAGCATTCAAGTCTGATTGAGTGAAGAAATACTTTAGGCTGATGTGATCTGTCATCGGCACAAATTTCTTTCCCAAAAGGTAATGTCTCCACATCTTGAGAGTGTGTATTACAGTAGCTAACTCAAGATCATAAACACTTTTATTCTGTTCATGCTTTTTAATTTTTCTAGATTCATAGGCTACAACATAATTTTCTTGTAATAGTACTCCTTCTAATCCTTCTCCACAAGCATATATGCATACTACAAACTCTTGATCTAGGTCAGCAATATCTAAAATAGGTGATGTAGTAAGTTTCAGTTTTAACTGCTCAAAGCTATTCTAACATTTTTCAATCCATTCAAATTTTACTCCTTTCCTTTGCAAGGAAGTAATGGGGTAGGCTAAGGCTAAAAATTTCTCCACAAATCTCTAATAATATCCTGCAATTCCCATAAAGGATCTTACAGCTGATACATCAGTAGGTACAGGCTATTCTCTGATTTCTTTTATCTTTTCTGGGTCTACAGCCAACCCTTTTTCTGAAATTATATGCCCTAAGTATTGAATTTTGTCTTTGAAAAATTCACATTTTCTAAACTTGGCATACAATTTATTTTCTCTGAGAGTTTGCAATACAATCCTGAGGTGTTCTTTATGCTCCACTTCACCTTTTTAATAAATTAAAATGTTGTCAATAACTACTAGTAAAAACTTGTCTAAGTATTTATTTAAGACACTATTCATTAAACACATAAAAGTGGCAGCTGCATTGGTCAACCCAAACGGTAGAACCACAAATTCATAATGTCCATACCGGGTTCTAAATGCTATTTTGCTGATATCTTCATATTTAATCCTTAACTGATGGTAACCTGTCCTTAAATCAATCTTGGAAAACACTGTTGCCCCTTTAAATTGGTCAAAGAGGTCATCTATCCTAGGCAATGGATATTTTTTTTTTATTGTCAGCTTGTTTAATTAACGGTAATCAATATACATTCATAAGGTACCGTCCTTTTTCACAAATAGCACCGGTGATCCCTATTCAGATACACTCGATTGAATGTAACCTCTGTCTAGTAACTCTTGTAGTTTCATTTTTAACTCCATTAATTCTAGAGGGCTCATTCTGTATGGGGCTCTAGAAATTGGAGTTGCTCCCGACACTAAATCAATTGAAAAATCAATTTCTCTCCTAGGGGGCGGATGAGGAATTTCATCCAGAAACACATCTTTAAATTCTCTTATCACTAGTAGTGTTTCTAACATATTTTCCTCTGCTTGCTGTCCCAATTCCTCTATATGAAAAGAATACACTGGATACCCTTTCCTAGCAATTCTCTTTAACTGAAGGGCTAAAATTTGCCTCGCAGATATAGGTTTAGGCTTTCCTCTAATTATAACAGGTTTTCCCTCTTTATCAATGCAATGTAAGGTTTTTTCTAAACAATTCATCATAGTATTCTGTTTTTCTAACCAGTCCATCCCTATCAATACATCATAAGACCCTAATGGCAGAATATTTAAATTTAATTATGTTTGGTATCCATTCAAATTTATGGTTATTTGGGGTAACTTATGAGTTACTTTTCATTTTATACCATTGGCTAACTAGACTAACCAAGAATGTTGAATCTTCTTTGGCTTTAATTTACATTTTTCTACCATTTTAGGATTAATATAACTTAAAGATGCACCTAGATCTATTAAAACTGTAACAGATTGGTCAGCAATCATACCTTCCATTTCGACCATAGTGGACTGGTGTTCTACTTGACGATCTTCTAAGGCATCGCTGATTTTGGGGATGTTCCTGGCCACATAATTAACTATAGTTTCTTCTCGCAGTACTTGTACTCTTTGAATATTTCTATGTGGGCAGTCCCTCAATAAATGGGGTTCACCAAAACCCCAACACTTCAAAGGCTCTTTCATTTTAACAGTCCCTTCCCTCTTATTATTTCCATTCATTGATTTGGACCCAGTTTGAGATTGAGAAGTTTGATTTTCACCCATTTTACTGAACTTCTTTCTCTGGTGGTTTCTCCCAAAGTTTTTCAGATAGGCTGGTTTTTGTTTCTTTTCGCTGAAATCACCTTTGTTTGACTAATTTTTTCCTTGTTCCGTCTTACCCTTGAATTGTTGATAACACAATCTAGCCTTCCGCACTACCTCATCCATCGTTTTTGGGTTATCAAACTCTATCTTTTCCTTATAAACAGTGGGCAGACAATTTAGGAACCTCTGTACCTTTGTCTTCTCCTCTCTGATATAAGGCACATATCGTAACAGATTTGTGAACTTGGTTACAAACTCATCAATCGTGATTTGTCCCAATTTGAGTTCATGAAATTCTTTTGCCTTGTTTTCATAGTAAGGTTCATTTAAGTATCGATTTTTAAAATTGACTTGAAAATCCTTCCAAGTCACCATTTTTTCATCAATGTCATGAACCATCTTTGTTTCTTCCCACCGCAAGGTAGCATTACCTTGCAGCTGATAAATAGCCAAGCTCGCTCGTAATTTACTTTCATATTCGAAAACCTAAAATTACTTTATCATATTTAGAATCCATGCTTCAGCATCTTCTTCCTTCTCTCCATCATAGGAGGGAGGTTTAATTTTCCGAAATTCACCCTGTAATTCCTTCTTTCTTCTAGACTGCTATCTAGAGGCATCATCTTCCTCAGAATCTTCTGAGAAATTGACCCTTCCCTTTCTCTTTCTTCTAGAATCTTCACCTTCTTGACTATTTTGAGAAGTCAATTCCCTTATTAGTTGGTCTTGCTCCTCACTAGCTAAAGATAGCCTTTCATTGTGACTTTTAAGCTATGCCATATCTTGTTGCATTCTATCCAACATAGCCATAAATGGAGCATTTGGATCTGGCATGTTTTCTCCACCACCCAGATCTACATATAGCTCGTCCCCTTCAATCATGGTTCGCAGCTGTATACTTCAGTATTGTTCACTGTACAAGAAAATATCATTAGAAAAATTTAAATTTCATAAAATTTTACAACAACATATTTTTTTTTTTGTGTGAGCACATAATTTGCCCAATGTTTTAGCTAATGCTCTGATACCATTTGTAATACCTCTCATTTACAAATATATATATATATATAAAACTTAGTAACAGTTTTGTAACCATTTGACGAGATTTTAATTTCCCATCTAGATTTCATATCGTTGCACAGCGACAAGATTCTGTCAGCAGTTCTAAAGTCCTTAACTACACTTCTTAATTTGTAGTATTTTGTGGAATATGGATAACAGTACTCCTGGTCTATAGCTTATACACCACTAAGACTAAAAAAATTTATTATTGTCTACCTTTAGGCCATCTACTCACTTCAACTGTATTGATATTTTTTTTCAATTATATATGCTCCTACAAGAGGTTTTCTAGGCATATATTCCTTTTTACTTCTATTCGAGAACCTTCTAACTTATCATCCATTTTTTTTCCTTCACGAAAATATTACTTCGAACCTTTAACCACATATAGATAATTACATATATCTATGGATGACCTTACTTCTTAACACATATTAAATTCGATTTGATACTATAATTCTTCCATTGTAGTTCATTTCTCCCTTATTTCTAGTTCTTATTAATCACTTAAATTTAGTAAATATGAATGCTATTCTAACTATATCGAACCCCTAGTCCTCATGTAGATGTATTTAATGGAGGGTTTAATTTATCGTTACATTTCCATGCCCTTATTGGGTGTTAAATTCGAGATTTTTATACTGATTGATTAGAATTTTTCTTTATAATAACTTTCAGCCCCTCTTTTCACACTTTCATGTTTCATATTATATGCCCATTTCAAATTCAACCTATGGAAACCTTATTCATTTATTCCCTTATATAAACTCTTTCCAAAGCATCAACGTACAATGTGATTATAACCTAGCAGGTTCTCATGCTATGTTAAACATTGGGTCAATGAGTTGGCATACATTGATTCCTTGTTGTTTCTGAGACATTAATGGTCATTTTCTGTCAATGTATATATCTTGTACCTGGAAGCTTGTATAGAGATTTCATGAGACCTGTCGTACTAACATTAAATATTTTTTTTCGTCACCTCCCATGTGACTTGGTACCACTTATTTATTTCTTAAATCTCTACCATTTGATTCATGGGATTTTTGACAGGCCTAGATATAGATGATCCTTGTTCCTCGAGACCATCATACCAATCCAAACTTCTCTTCGCATCTGCTGCTACGTGAACGGTGAAGATACTAAGAGAATTAGGGTTTTCTATGGTTATATTAATTTTCATTTTCTATATTCACTATTCATTTCCATGTCTTATTTTTGTTGTGCCCTCCCCGAGAGGCGTATCAGAGAGGATTTACATCGTCTTCCCTTGCGTTAGACTGGAACCACCAGAAATCCAATCTCTGCTCCTCATGACAAAACTATTTATCTCAGGTAACTATTCCTAATTTTGACTTAAACTTGGTAAATAACTTGTCATTTCTATTAGTTTCCATTTCTCCATGAATGATAGAATAGTCTCAAAGACTTACTGGTTTCAATAGTCGTTACCTATCAGCAACATTGTTTTTGGTCAGGGATTTATGTTTTATTTTCTCATTTTTTTTCTATTACGACTCTTCCTCTGTTCAAGGGTTCTGTAACTGTTGAAGTAGGTTTCAGTTTTATGATCTGGGTTTTTCGATCCTCTTTTGTGCCCATTCACTGTTATACGCTTCGATACTTCCCTTCGTTTAGCTATTAAAACTTCCAGTATAGAATTGGCTGTCATCTATATGTTACTATAAGTATTTTAAGTTTTCGTTTAATTCTGCCATATTTTGTTTTTGGTAGGGAATCCCCAAAAAAACGGATTTAGCCCAACTCGAATTTCCTTAGTCGTGAATGGTCTTTCATTCAAACTTCTCCTTTACAAGAACTTTTGTTCCTATTGTTGTCTCCAAGTTTATTTACTATTTGGAGAATTAGCCAGGTAGTCTCGTCAAATTATTATTATAAATTCATCTTTCTCCTTCGAGTACTAAATAATTGAGGTTTGGTTCTACAATTCTAACTCCCCTCTTGTTTCTTCATGGGATTTCTCAACTTGCAGGTGTACCCAACGTGTATATCAAACCCCATAACGTAAAATCTGTGTATTTATATTCGGTTTATTTTTACCATTGTTAATAGACTTCATTTTCACAAAACTGGTACTCATTCAGCATTCATGGTGTATGTAGGTATATCTTTACTTCTGTGATTGCATTTGTTAGCAAAATTTTTATCCTCTGGAAAAAATCTACTTCTAATGCTAGAGTCTATTTGACACAGGTCGGTATGGATATTCCCATGTCTTTCGGTTCTGGGGTAGTATTACCGAAATGCCAGCTTCTTATTTTCATTAAATGTGATATTGTGGATACAGAGTAATGTTAATGAATTATTAAATGTTGTAATAACTATGAAACCATATTGGTTTTTTTTTTACATTTACTCTCTTTACTGTATTATTTTTTACAGATTTACCACAGATATCTTTTGCTCTTCTGTGTTTTCATTCCTGTTAAAAAAAGAGAGGTTTTTCTTTTGTATGACCTCGATATATATATATATATATATATATATATATATCTCCAGTCATATGTACCGCAAAATTTATTTGTTATTATGGTAGTTACTGTTAATAATAAAATATCAGTTTCTCCCATTTAATAATTTCTAAATTAAGGATAAAATCTTATGTGCACTCCTAATACAACTGTCATTTTATTTAGGTATAATATTCACATCACAGGTTTTATACCATCTTTTTTTTTCGTTATCCTAATACACACATATTTTTACATATTTTAATTGTTCTAATATGATCATTTGAATAAATTGTCAGATAACGAAATTCAGGGTCCTGCAATATACATAATTAGATATACTATCCTAATAAATATTTCCATTTTTTTTCCTAATATTCAATAGAACAGAAATTTAATATGTTGTTCTAATATATATATATCGGTTGTTTTATCAAATATTTTATTCTGATTAAATTAAACTGTTATTTAGGAAAGAATTTTATTACAGTTCTCTAATTCAAAATAGTACTAAATTAAAATATTTATTTCGCAGCTATACTTAAAGATTTATCAATGGATTTATGCAACCTTCTTGTGTATAGTTGTATCACAGGTTTTTATCACATAAATCCTTAACTGTATTTCCAAAATTTAATTCAGACCTCTGTTAAAATTGGTGGACTCCTGTTATGTTTCTATCTTACTATTTCTAAGTTGAGGTTCTGCTTTTAATGCATAGTACTTATATATTTTGGCACTGTATAAAGCTTCTTACATCAATTCTCCAGCTCTGAATTTACATTATAGTAGTGAAACTTTTTCTTCAAAATTCAAACCAGAAAGTAATAGTTATTTGTTTATGGTACTGCAATCCAGAAATTCTCAGTTAGAATCCTAACCTCATATTTAAACATGTCAGTAGATTTAGACATTCTAGGTGTTGGAACTGGCTTGAAATTGTCCATACAAACACACAGATCCGATTTTTACTATTGTGACATAATCTATTAAATGTATGGACCCTTTTATAAATTATTATACTAAAGGATATACAAAATAGTTAAAATATACAATTCTTACCTTCATCAATTTCACATGTATATACATTAACAATTTCCTCAACAGATAATCATTGACACATATACGAAATTCATATCAAACAATAAAACTCTAGCTAGGTGTGCATACCAAATACTCTGACTAGTTCCAACCAACCGTAGAGTTCTCTCTCCGTAACTCACCCCCGATCCGAGACCTTAGCTCCCAGTGAAAGACAACCTCTTGTCTGTCCTGGAGCAACTTATTTAAGCTATGATTTCCCAAGCATGTTTCTAATTTCTGCGTCCAAAAATTTCAGGATGCTTACTTCCTGTTTTACCTAGGCTTTCCCCCATTGAGGTACTTTAAAGCTGTCTTTTCCACTTTTCCAGCTTTTTCTTCCTCTTCCCAATTACTTTCCTCTTCATTGGGGAAATTAGATGTTTATCTCCAAATCTAATTTGGTTAATATTCCTTCTAAGGATTTCTAGAAGGTGTGGGAAAGTCTCGTTACCTTATCCACATCCTCATGGATTTAGGCTTCAGATCTCAATTCTCAATCTAGTCATTGCACACATAACTTTTCCATTTATTTTTATTAATTAAAAATAAAATAAATCCACACACTAGTTCTTCCATTGGGGTCCACTTCCCCTTTGGACTTATTCAATTTTCAATTAAAAAGCATAGAAACTAGGGTTATTACAGTTGGTCGAATGGGAGCGAATTGTTCATTGGATTCTGGGAATCTTCCCAACCTCTAGTGGCTTCTAGAAGTTGTTCCATCTTTCACATCATTTGATAGCTTCGAATATGGACACCATTGAGCCATTAAACATATTATCCTCCTATTCCCATGAACAAGGAAACCTCTTCATCCATTTTTGGAAAATGCATTCAATGTTTCATTAATTTCAATATAAATAGAGCATTGATCATAGTGCACAAGAGAGAAAGAATTTGTATTAAGTAGAGTTATGCTGGTGAGATCAAAGCTCTTGGAGGTGTCATGCATGTAATGTTATGTAGTTGGAGTGATGATGCTAGTTTTGATGAGGATGGGATTGAAGCTGGAGTGAGTGACATCAAATTGATCAACTAGTTGTAATTCTCCTTCTACTTCATAATAAATACATTTATTCCTTTCCTAATGCATGCGTCAATGATTTCATATGTGTATTTACAAATTCAATCGATTCAATTTGTTTAACTTGAATAGATCGTATTTCCTTTATGTCATTTTATGTTATATGTTTTCCATTGCAGGTACCAATCAAGGGAGTTCAGTTTGATTGAGAGCGACGAAAGCGATGAAGGGAGGTGAGGAAAAACGAACAGATTACAAGTAGTTTTTCTTCCCTTTTCTATTCATTTTAAAGAAAAGGTCAGATAGATTTCTTTCTGTTGTTCTAAGTGCACCACCACACTTAGGGAAAGCATACTTATATGTAGGTTTGATTTCCGTAAAACAAATTGGCGACTCTGGGGACAGATGAATTGTCCCTGGTAATTTTACCCTTATCCATCAACTTCTTGTAGACTTTACCTGCTTAATTTCATTCATTTGAATGTGTTTTAGCAAAATTAGTGGCTTTGATTTCTTTTTTGAGAGTCCTCTAACACCAATGCACTGTTGGTCTTGACACAGTGCTCTGCATAGCACTGTTGGCTTAGGGACGGTGCTCTGCAACGCACTATATCCTACTTACGGGTGAATTTCCCCTGTGACCAACCAAAATCTATCATATTTTGTCTTTTTCAATTCATTTCAGTGTCTTTCTTGCTGAAGTTTCAAGTGATTGATTCCCTCTAGAGACCAGATTGCCTTTACTTCTCTTGCCTCACTTTGGATGTGTTTGATCAATTTTTATTTTTATTTTCTTTGTCATTGTCGAATAGTTCCAAAGTTAAATTTTACATTTTATTAATTCATTATTTTCGAAAAGAGGAATTTTTGTTTTAGTCTTCATTTCTCTTGAAATTTTTGAGTGATTGTTTGTGCATTATAGTTTCTTTTTCGTTCATCTAAACTTAAAATAAATTGAAAATAAAAACATGCATTTTCATATAGGTTTTTTGAGTGTTGCATAGGAATAATTTAGGGAAATTTCATTTATATGTGCTCATTGTTGATTGCTTACAATATTATTGATCTATCCCTTATAGCTAGTTTTTCATTGTCGAAAATCAATTTGAAATGAATGCTTCTCTTTTTAATTCCATTCTAGGAATGTTTAATACATCTTGCGGTGAACCTGAAAGACAAACTGATAAGCAAGATCAATATAAAATTTATCTGAATTTATCTAAGGAAGCATTATAACATTAACGGTAACATTTAGAGGTCTAGGCTAGAGACGTGTTCCAACGTCGTTAAACATAGCAGAAATCAATAATTGTTTGTGATACATTCTGAGTGTGATACCTCATTCCACGTACGTAAGTATATCGGAGCTCATCCACGTGTTTTCAAGTATATCGGATGGTGTTCTAGTACGAAAAGTATAAGGGGATGCTCTCATTGTTTGGTTTCACATTAGACAACCCTAATACAGATTGGACCTCCACGTACCTTCGCGTATATTTGGGAGGAAAACTTTAGTTTTCTTACCATCCATAGGTAACCGAGTCGATCACCTTGTATACTATGATACACCTAACACAACATTCGGGGAGATTTCCTGCACGTACATAAGTCTGTAGTTTACTAAGGCGGTATATTGCAGTTCATAGTTTCTTGGTAAACCTTTTGCCTAGCATTACCCTCTTTTTGTTTATTTATTTTTGTATCAAAATAAATCATCAATCGTGGAATAAGATCAACCCTTTCCCCTTCGTTTGCATAGGACAATGAATAAACCACCTTTACTGCCAAAATCTACACCTAGTAGAAAAAGTCGTGCTCGTCCTACCGACTTTGGTACCTCTAGAACCTTTGGTGCTACATAATCTAATATACCAGATACATATGATCCTCTGAGTATCAAGTCTCGAGTCATTTCAAATGATCTTGGTTTATCTGCTACTGTTGATACAAAACCCTTGCGGTTACCTGAGGACACTAAAATTCAATACAATGAAAAGGTAAATCCAAAACCCGAGCTTGTTCAACTGGAAGTCGATCCGGAACCCATTTTTCTTTTACCATAACATCCTGCTCCCGAAGTTGAACAACAAGAAGTTGTTCTCATGCAATTGTCTCATCCTTAGTCATCTGTAGCCATTGAGTCTTTCTCTTTACCGTAGAGTTTACTACCTAAAATTTGTCTCGGGTCTGACAGTGAACTACTTCCACCTAGTTTAATTTCAATAGAGGAAGAACTTTAGGAATAGAAAACCCCTTCATCTCCCACTCATTTTCGGTCGTGGCTTCATTTATATCTGTTTTTTCCTCATTTGACCTACTCTTCTCCTATTGATCCTTTTCTCTCTTAAGTTCTCATAGATTCGTTAGAGTATTTTCTGGGTTATTTAACGATGGTGGAGGCAACATCCCAAACTGTACCATCTGTTACAGTTGTGACACCATCTACTGTTTCTTCATCTTCGATTTTTTCTACGACACCTGAATCTCATATTTATGGTGGTCCATCTGTCCCACTGGGTTTCTAGGCTTTAAATGGAACCTACTCTGTTGTCTCCTCTAGTCCATGGACTTTGCCCATGTCATCATCTAGAATTCTTGGTTCATCTCTTACGAGTATTGAATGGCTTGATCCTTTATTGACATCATCAGCTCAATATCAGGCTGGTCCATCCAATTACCGTCCATCTTATCTAGTATCTGTTGGATACCCATCATATGAAATTCAGTATGTGCAATATTCTTATACTCCATATGCTGGGGGGGCATAGATGTTTGGGCCATATGGCAGTACTCCATCATTTTTAGGTCAATAATATGCTGGAATTCTTGTTTTTCAATGGCAACCTAATTTTCCTATTCATTTGCAAACAATTGTGTATCAATATCAACCAGTTCAACCTGTTGCATCTACACCTACTACGCTTTTTATTACTTCTATGGTTGTTGTTCAGTATGCTAAAGTGGGTCCTTCAACCCCTAACCCTCAATTTTTGGGTCTACATACTCCATCTTCCCATGTTGGTGTTCAAAAACCATATGTATCGGGAATTTCAAAATTGTAGGCTAGTTTACCTTTGTCACGGGTTTCTACTGGCCCATTCTATTCACAATCTGGTCCAAATTATCCTAGTGGGAAACCGTTTTATCATATTCCATGGAAGCCAGAACAACAATTCCCACATTATCAAGCTTATCCAAGTCCTGGTAAACAAGCCTACCCCTATCTGTGTTACCAACAACATAATCCATTTTTTGGTACACAATGGCTTATTTTCTAGGAAATTCCATCTTATCCTGGTTATGCTCAACCTAGCCTTAATCGACAGTTGCCATTTGTTGCAACATTAGATTTACCTAATTTAAACAGGCTCACTAATGATCCCATTCATTATTTACCTTGGTGGTCGGTGATTCCTCATAAATTACCCTCTGACATTCCAAAATTCAATGGAAAATTTGGAGAATACCCATCTACGGATGTCATTACTTATCATTTATGGTGTTCATCTAATTCCTTAAATGATGATTTTGTTAGATTTTGTCTTTTCCAATGAATGCTTACTAGTTCGGCTGTGAAGTGGTACATTGAATTACCATGAGCTTAGTTCGATAACTTTACAACTTTAGCCACTACTTTTTTAACCCACTTCCAATTACCCATCATATATGAAACTGGAACGAAACTTTTGACCAGCTTTAAATAGACCACCAATACTCATATATTGGATCATATACATGAGTGGCATCGTCGTCGTATAATGGTTAAAACATTTGTTCCTAATCAACTTTTGGTTGATTGGTTTACTAAGTCCTTGCTACCATCTATCACCGAGGATGTGGTCAATAGCATTGTTGTCACAGAATAGTAAGTAATTTCTCATGCCCAGTATCTGGATTTGATTTATACTTAGTCTGGCATGCTCTATGAAAATATTCCAAATGCGTCGCAACTAAATTTTATTGTTCCTCTTGTTCCATCTGGTCAGGACATTCATGTCGGTAATGGTGTGATTGGTTCTGCTAGCACTCCAGTAGCAATTCGACCATCTGTTTCTACACTTGTTGTTTAAGATCAAAAACCTATTTCATATAATCCTCTATCTTCTTCTGAAAACCATGTCATGTCATCTGACAAAGGCAAAAGTGACAAGCAACATGGAAATAAGAAGAAGGGGAAAGATAAGAAGAAATAAAATTCACCCCCGCAGGAATAATCATTTGATTCATCCAGTTCTTTTTGGAAACCTCATTACCCTTTCTTGATATGTAGTGAGGATCATTTCACGTGATATTTTCCTCACCGCTCAGAATTCTCAAAGCTTCTTAAGACTTCTTTCGCATCTACAATGTTAGCAAATCCTTTTTCGAACCCAAAGACACATATGGTTGCTACAGATCCTACTTCTAGTTCACAAGTTCTTATGCTATCCGCCACTAAGCCCAAAACTGATGTTTTGGTGTCTACTTGAACTAAATATTATAGTAATCCATTTTCATCGTCAAATAGTTAGGCTACAAATCAACCTACCACTTCAACTTTGACTTAATATGACTCGACTCTACCACCTATCATTCCAGTGTTAACAATAAATCTGCCGAAGGGAGTAGTTCATAAATTGACATTCAACCCTCGAGCTCGTGCAGCTCAAAATTATAATGTAGTAGAAGATCTCGCTCAGTCACCTTCTGTTATCTCAACACTTGAGGTTCTTCGGAATTTTCCCTCCCAAAAGCAGGATTAGTTGCCTGCAATTGGTGGAATTGATCCGACAGATTCTAATCTTGTAGTCGTTAATCACGCGAGCTATGTGCCACAATTACCAGCACAATTTGCATTCTTGATTCAAGTACGTGTCCTGAATCACCTCATTCATCTCACTATCCTTGAAGAAGGAAGATCTACTTGTATCATGTCTATGAATTGTTGGAAGTCACTTGGATCTCCAACTTTTTCAAAATCACCTACGACGTTGAAAGATTTTGACGGTCGTACATATAAGCCTTGTGGAATTCTCAGTAACTTGCAAGTCAAAATAGGGGGAAAATCAGTTGCTATTGAAGTTGAGGTCTTTCAAGGACCCCTTGACTACAATATATTACTTGGAAGACCGTGGGTTTATGCTATGGATGCGGTAGTATATACTTACTTTTGAATGGTCATCTTCCCCCTTAAGAGAAGCATCACAACCATTGATCCACTCTCTTTCTTCGCCTCTGGTTCCCAGGAAACTGGAAGCGTTCTATTTGTTCACGGACCCCTGCCATCTCTTCAGAACATTGGTGTAGGACTCTTTAATGATTCTTTCCTAATGGTTTCCTTTTCGTCATCGTCACCTGCGACATCGGTGGAAATCACAAATATAGAGACCTGCAATATGATATCTTCCACTTCATCTGACTTAAGGAAGATTCCCAATGTTTTTGAAATAGATAGGTTGGGAAACATCATGTCACTAAGTCCAATTAAGCTAGCATAGCAATCAATATTTTTGTCTTATGCAGCCAATCAAAATCCTTTGTCTCTGACCATTTGGGTTGATCATTCTTTGGATTATCATGTGCTTCTTCTGATCCTTTTTCACGTGTATTCTCAACCGATGAGAGCATTATGGAATCCATGATGTCGAAAGAAGACCCATCATCAGAATCACATCAATGATCCCATCCTCCAGATTACAGTGAAGATAATCCAACTGAACTATATCACCCTACAGTTGTAGATTTCTTGACGAATTCTATTCCTATCCATGCCGTCGATTCTGAGCGAAACCCATCAAATATTGAAGAAATTATTTCTATCGATATTTCAACCAAACGTGGCATTGTAGAAAACATTCATGTCAGTGTGTCTTCTTCTCTATCTAAATTTGACATTTACCGCAATCTTTTTTGTGAATTACAAGATGTATTTTCTTGGTAAAATGAGGAGATACCAGGCATCGACTCCAGCCTTGTTGAACATGAGATTAAAATGTATCTTGATGTTAAGCCAGTACGACAGCGCCTTCATCCTGTTCACCCTAATAAATTTATTTCCATTAAATAAGAGGTTGAGAAGCTTTTGCGTGTTGGATTCATTTACCTTGTTTTGCTTACTGATTGGGTTTCTAATATTGTTCTTGTCATGAAGAAACAGGGAACAATTAGAGGGTGTGTCGATTATCGGGATGTTAATCATGCTTGTCCGAAATAAACTATCCCACTCCCTTTATCGACCAAATTATTTATGAATGTTTTGGATGTGAGATATTTTCTTTCATGGATGGATTTTCCGGTTACAATCAGATCAATATTCACCCAAAGGACCAATATAAAATCGCTTTTATCTATCGTTGCCGCAAATTCATTTTTTGAAAGATCGATTTTGGTTTAAAGAACATAGGGACAACATTCCAGAGGGCAATAAATTATTCTTTTCATGAAATCAAGCACATATTTCAACCGTATCTGGATGAATTACCTACACATTTACATAAACGGGTTGACCACCCACTACATTTGAGAGCGATCTTTTTACGATGTTGTCACTACAAAATACACTTCGATCCACACAAATGTGTGTTTGGTGTTGGTTCAGGTAATTTTCTTGGATTTTTCATGTCAAATACGAAATTTGGCTTGATCCATTGAAGGTCTAGGTCATTCTTGATCTTCCTGCTCCTTCCAATATTCTTCAGTTACAGAGACTCCAAGGGAAGGCTAACTTTCTAAGGAGGTTCATTCTTAACTACGCCGAAATGGCTAAAGGATTTACTTGACTATTAAAAAAGGGTATTCCCTTCCATTGGGATGAGGTTGCGCAATATTCCTTTGGTGTTCTTAAAGATACCCTGATCTGACCATCATAAATCTATCCCCCAAATTATCAAAGTGATTATTTCCTATATCTCATCGCTGCAAATACAACCATCATTATGGATTTAGTCCAAGAAGAATATGGGATTGAGAATATGATCTATTATTTGAGTCGTAATATCAATAACATGGAAGTTAAGTACACATATGTTGAGAAGCTCGCTTTGGCATCCATTCAAGCAGTATAAATATTTCGCTATTATATCCTGCTCTGGAAGACCATTTTCATTTCCGATTGCAACCCTGTTATATCTAAATTTGGGCATCATTCCCCATGACCTGGTCAAACTGGACATCATCCCTAGGACCAATGAAATAGGGTCTATCATCCCCTATAATTTTAGTTGCTACATGCCCTAAGACAAGAACAAACCATTCATGACTTCTATTGCAAGGTTTCCAATGTTTGAAGTATATGTTATATCACCTATGAGCTCACCAATGCTGCCTCTCAAGGGACTAATTGTGTTGCATATGTAGTTCCTCCATTCAAGGGTGCACTGTAATGCACTTCCCAACATTCAAGAGTGTGTTGGTCAAATGGGAGCAAAATTCTCATTGTTTTGGAATCTCCACATGACCAGTGCCTTCTAGAAGATTCCATATGTGTCAAACTTCAAATCCAAGTGTCCATCTAACACCTTTGAGCTTGGGAACATGTATTTCCCATTATTAGAAAGTCATTGATTGAGAAACTACCTTCATTTGCCCTGTAAATTGAGCACAGTTCCTAGTGCTAGGGAAGGAAGAAATTTGGTAAAGAAATGTTGTTGGATTCTCATTTGGGAGAGTGATAGAAGTGATATGCTGCTGGGGATATGTTGATTGTGATGAGGCTGGGATGATGTTGGAGCTAGTGACATCAAATCGATCATTGCTTGTAACCTCCCCCTTCTACTCATTAATAAATATTGTTGTTCATTTTCCCATATATGTATCTGTTTATGTCTCTATTTCTCATATGATAGATTCTTAACCGATATATATGTTTCATGTTTAATCGATTTAACTGATTAATTTAAATAGGCATCTGTATATTTTAATCTCTTTTTTGTTTAGTGTTTATACTTGCAGGAACTAGTCTGGCTATTTAAGTTGGATTGGAAGCTACAACAAAAGCGATAGAAGGAGAATAGGAAGTGCTTGGATCACAAGTAGGTTCCTCTATCTTTATTTGTGTCTATTTACTCTTAGATAAAGTGTCTGCAAAGTCTTTGATCTGTTCTTCTAAATCCATAGCACCACATTTAGGGAATTTGATTTATCCGTAATTCATAATTCTGCATAACAAATTGGCGACTCCGCTGGGGAGTTTCCCTTCATTCCTGGTGTTTTTTCCTCTGCTTATCCACCCAGTAGCATCTACTGTCAATTATTAGACTTTTGAATCAAATAATTTCATTAGAAGTGTGTTCTTTAACTTTAATTTTGAATCTATGTTACACCCAATGCGTTTTTTATCAAGACAAAGTGCATTGTCTCCCACTCAGGGGTGCATTGCAACGCACTGTCTCCCCTTACAGACTGTGTTTTCCCCTTAGCGAACCAAATTCCCTTTGAATTTTTCATTTCCATCATACTCATCCATTTTTTTGCTGTGTTTTCAATTGTCTGATACCTCTTAGAGACCAGTGAATTTTCCTGATTCTTCCTCCTTTGAAAAGTAAGTTTTTTTCAATGTCTCTTTAAGTGTTTTTCTTTATCATTGACAAATAAAATTCAAAGTATTTTATTTCTACATTATATCCATTTTTTTCGTAAATGAAATTGTCATTAAATTCTTCATTTCATGTAGGAAAATTTGTAGTTCCATTCTTCGTTTTTCCTAAAAGAGAAATTGTTGTTAAATTCATTGTTTCTCAAAGAAGAAAACATTTGTTTCTTGTTGATTGATGCATATAGTTTCCTTTTTGCATTCACATTAAGGGGACTGAAAATAAAAACCTGCATTTGCATATAGTGAATTATGTGTTTTGCATAGGAAAAAATTAGGAAAGTTGCATATTAGTTTGTGCTCTTTGTTGTTTGCTCTCAAAATTGATTGCTCTTTCCCCTTAGTAGCTAGGATTTTCATTGAAAAAGCTAAAATTTAAAAGTTTTCTTATCATTTTAGTTTGCATTTTAGGAATTTCCATCACATCATCGCGATGAACCTTGAAAGGAAAATTGATAAACAAGATCAACTTAAAATTTACATCAATTTACCTCAAAAAGCATTGGAACCATAACAATAACATTTAGAAGGTTTAGGCTAGAGACGTGTTCTGGCATCGTTAAACATAGCAGTTGTCATTAATTATCTGCGATATATTCCGAGTGTGATACCTCACTCCACATACATAAGTATATCGGAGCCCGTACACATACCTTCGGGTATATAGGGTGATGTTCTAGTACGATAAGTATAAAGGGGTGCTCTCACTATGTGGTTTCGTCTTAGACAGTGCTAATATGGACTTGGGCCTCCACGTACCTTTGGCTATATTTGGGACGAAAAATTTAGGTTGCTATCCATCCATAGTGAACTGAGTCGGCCACCTTGTAAATTGTGATACAACGAACACAACATTCGGGGAGATTATCTGCCTGTACTTCTTGGTTCGCCAAGAGGTATTCTGCAGTTCACAGTTTCTTGGTAAACATTTTACCTAGAATTACCCTTTTATTTTGTTTATTTGTTTTTGGTCATAAAATAAATCAGCCATCAAGGAAGAAGAACATCCCTTTCCTCGTCGTTTGCGTAGACTAGCATTGAAACCACCTTTACCACCAAAAGCCATTTCTGGTCGGCGAAGGCAACATCGCTCTATCGAAACCAGTACCATCAGTACCTCTGGTGAAGCATCATCTTCACATATACTAGAGTTGGCACAAGTTGTTTCTAAAAATACTAGTTCATATACTGTTGTCGATACAGAGTCCTCACAGCTACCCGTGGTCATGATCCATCCAATCAGTGAGACCATACCCCCTGAACCCGATGTTGTTCAACTGGAAGTTGATCTAGATCTTGTCTTTTTTTTGCAAGAACATCTGAATCCCAAAGTCGAATGACCGGAAGTTTTCTTGTATCGGTCGCCCCACAATCTATTGTAGCCATTGAGTCTCCCATATCACGCAATTAACCTCCTGAAATATACTTTTTTTCTGATAGCAAAATCCTTCCACCTACTTTAATTTTGATTGAAGAAATACCATAAGATGAAACACCTTTAACTCCAACTCATTTTGGGGTAGAGCTTTATCTGTATGAGTCTTTTCCTCAATCACCTTCACTTGCTTTAGTTGATCCTACACCTATTCGAGTTCTCGTCGATCCAGTGGGGTATACATTTGGTCAAGTAACCATGCCCGAACCAACATCTTCGGCTGGACCATCTGTTCCAATTGTGACAGCACCTGCTTTCTCTACCCCGTCGATGTTTACAACTTCACCAGAGTCATATTTACATGGTGGCCCTATGGTCCCATCCACTTATAAATATTTATATGGAATTTTCTCTGGTGCATCTTCAAACCCATGGACTTCACCAATTTCATTGTCTGGCATTATAACTGGTAAACCTATAGTGAGTACTGAACAACTTGATCCTTTATATCCATCATTAGGGCAATATCAAGTTGGTCCATCTGGGTATACTCCATCCAATACAATCTCAACTGGACTCCCTGGATTTGGAGAACAATATTTTCTATCTTATTATACTCTTCATGATGGGTGGCAACCTATGGTCACCCACTTCGATAGTACTCCATCGTTATTTGGTCATCCTAATTTCGAAATGAGTGTTTGTCAATGGCATCCCACTATGCCTATCCAACCACAAATGGTTGTACACTCGTATCAACCGGTTCAACTTGTTGCACCCACATCAACTCCACTTGTTAATACATATTTACCCCTATTACAGGCTCAAACTCTTGTTCCTAAACCATCTCAGGCGGGTCCTTCAACTCAATACTATCAAGTATTGGGCCCTCAGACTCCAACTCCTTCGATTAGTTTACAACAACCACCTGTATTCGGAATCATTTATTCACAAGATGGATTACCATATTATGGGATGTCGCAGCCACAACCAGGTTATACCTATTCTCAACCGAATCCAAGTTATCCTAATTTGGGTTATAACATTTTTGGACAGACCCCTTGGCAGCCACAGGCACAAATGCCACAACCTTCATTTCAACAAATATCATACCCAAGTTTTGGTCAACAGAATCCTCAAGCGTTTTCCTATCAAAACAAACCCTATCTGGGTTACTAGTAATAGATTCCTTATGTTGGTGCTCAAATGCTTGTTTCCCAAGAAATTCCATTATACCCTGGCTATGCTCAACCCAACCTTAATCGACTATTTCCCTTTGTTGAAACTTTAGAGTTATTGGATTTAAACTGACTCACCAATGATCCAATCAACTATGCTCCTTGGTGGTCGGTGATACCTCATAAATTACCCTCGGATATTCCTAAGTTCAATGGAAACCCTGGGAAGACCCGTTGACTCATGTTATGACTTATCATTTGTGGTGTTCAACTAACTCCCTGAATGATGATTCTGTTCGACTACGTCTTTTCTAGCGTACTCTCACTGGTCTAGCTACAAAATTGTACACTGAGTTACTAAGATCTTCTTTTGATACTTTCACTGCCCTAGCTACTGTCTTTTTGACCTACTTCTAGTTACTCATATGATATGAAATTGGAACAAAAATCTTGAATAATTTTAAACAGACCAATGCTACTCACATTTTTTATCATATTCATGAGTGGCGTCGTTGTCGAAGAATGGTTAAGACATTTGTTCCTGATCAGCTCCTTTCTAAGTGGTTCATTAATTCCCTGTTACCATCTATAACTGAGGATGTAGCTAAGAGTGGCATCGTCACTGAAGAGCAGGTCATTTCTTGTGCCCAATATTTAGACTTGATTTATACTAAGTCTGGCACGCTCTACGAGAAAATTCCCAACGCGTCGCGATCTAATTTTACTGTTCCTCCTCCATCAAAGGACTCTCATGTCGAAGACAATATGATTGGTACTGAAAGAATAAATCACGCTACTATATATGATCCTGCACCCTCTTTCGAAATCCATTTTGTGTAATCTAACAAGGGAAAAAGTGACAAGCAACCCAGAAGTAAGAAAAAAGGGAAATCAAAGAAAAAGCAAAGTTCTACCCCGTAGGAAAGCTCATCTGATCAATCTTCTGGAAATCAGAAACCTAGTTAACCTTGCATAATATGTAATTAGGAACACTTTGTTCAGGATTTTCCTCACCATGTTGAAGTCTAAAAAATGGTTAAGACCTCGCATGCATCAGATGTGTTGATAGATCCATTCCAAAATTCATACACAAATTTGGTTGCTACGGATCCAGCTTCTAGTTCACAAGTGCTTATGTTTTCTGTCACGAAGTCATCGAAATATATTTTTTTTTCAACACATAATAAAGATTACGGTAGTCAAGATACTGATCAATCTACTACCTCGACCACGAATCTCTCTACAGAATCAATACCGACACATGCTATTCCTGAATTGAAAATCAAGCCACCGAAGGGAGTAATTCATAAATCAACATTTAATCCTCAAGCCAAAGCTGCTCAAAATTATGATATAGTTGAAGATTTGGCTCAATACCCTTCAGTTATGTCAGCACTTGAGGTGATACAAAATTTTCCCTCCCATAAACAGGCTTTGTTGTTGAAAATTGTTGGAATTGATCTGACTGATTCTAATCTTGTAGTATTTAATCATATGGGCTATGTGCCACAAATACCAGCAGAATTGGCATTATCCATCCAAGTAAATGTTCTCAATCACCTTGTTCATCGTACTATTATTTTTGAGGGAGCATCTACATGCATTATGTCTCTAAACTGTTCGAAATCACTTAGCTCACCGCGCCTATCTCAATCACCAACGACGTTGAAATATTTCGACGGACGTACATATAAGCCTTGCGGTATTATCGATAACCTACATGTTGAACTTGGGGGGAAAATAGTGAATGTTGAAGTTGAGGTCATTAACAGACCCCTTGACTACAATATTTTACTCAGAAGGCCATGGGTATACGCTATGACTGCAATCGTTTCTACATATTTTAGAATTATCACCTTTCCACATAAAGGTTCTATCACAGTCATCAATTAGCTATTCTTCTTTACCTCCAGTTCCCAGGTAATTGGAAGTGTTCCATTAGTTCACGCACCCCAAATCGCACTTCAAAACATTGGTGTAGGACTCTTAAATGATTCCACCCTCA
Organism: Pinus albicaulis; assembly: GCA_034641835.2. NCBI lineage: Eukaryota > Viridiplantae > Streptophyta > Pinopsida > Pinales > Pinaceae > Pinus > Pinus albicaulis. The sequence continues at coordinate 188,135,856 of CM076570.1, read as the reverse complement.
TGGGAACCTTTGCATTACCGCAACTTGTGACGTTATCAAAAATTGCAAGCATAGTGACCTGCTACATGATCTCTTCCACTCCATCTGTCTTAAGGAGGAGTAAGGGTGATTCTGAAGTTGTTACGTTGGATGAGTTTATGCCACCTAACCCCATTGAGCTGGCATAGCAATCAATCTATCTAGCTTGGGTGGCGAATCCGAAATCATCATCGCCGGTCATTTGGGTTGATCATTCATTAGATTTTAGTACTCCATCTGACCCTTTTTCCTCAACTTACTTGACAAATGAGAATATTTTGGAAACAATGATGTCAGAAGGAGAACCATGGGAATATCATCATCATCGTTCCCATCTTCCAGATTATGAAGAAGATAATATTAGTGAACTATATCACCCATCGATCAAAACATTCTTTTTGAATTCTTTTCCTATTAATGCAATCGATTCCAAGCGAATTTATCAAATATTGAAGAAACCATTTCTATCAATATATCGACCAAAACTGGCATGGTAGAAAATATTCATGTCGACTTTTCTTGTTCTTCATCATAACTCGAAACATATCTCTCTCTTTCATAAATTTCGTGATGTATTTGCTTGGTCTTACGAGGAAACGCCAGGCATAGATACTAGTATCGTTGAACACACTATTATTAATATGTACCCTAATGTCAAGCCAATACCTCAATGCCTTCGTCATGTTCATCTGAAGAAGGTCGATGCCATTAAAGCAGAAGTTGAAAAACTTTTTCCTATTGGTTTCATTTACGATGTTCCGCTAACTGGGTGGGTTTCCAACATCGTTTCTATCATGAAAAACAAGGAACCATTAGAGTGTGCATTGATTATCGGGATGTCAATATTGCTTGTCCAAAAGACAACTATCCTACTCCCTTTATCGACCAGAATATTGATGATTGTGCTGGATGTGAAATCCTTTCATTCATGGATGGATTTTATGGCTACAATCAAATCAATATCCTCCCAGAGGACCAATATAAGACAACATTCATCTGTCCCTAAGCACATTTTCTTACCGGAAACTACCGTTTGGTTTAAAGAACATTGGGGAAAATTTTTAGAGAGCAATGGATTATGCTTTCAATGACATCAAGCACATTGTTCAACTGTATCTAGACGATTTACCCATGCATTCATGAAATCAGACTAATCACCCAATGCATTTGAGAGCTATCTTTTTACGCTGTCGACACTACAAAATATGCCTCAATCCACACAAATGTCTATTTTTTGTTGGTTCTAGTCGTTTTCTTGGATTCGTAGTCTCAAAATAAGGAATTCAAATAGACCCACTGAAGGTCCAGGCCATTTTTGATTTGCCTGGACCATCATATTTTCTTCAGTAACAGAAACTTCAGGGAAAGGCTAACTTCTTAAGGAGGTTCATACCCAACTATGCCAAAATGGCTAAATGATTTACTCGGCTCCTGAAAAAGTGGATTCCCTTCCATTTGGACCATGTTGCACAAGCTTATTTTGATGTTGTCAAGGATACTCTTGTCCGGGCATCATTAATGTATCCCCTCAATTATCAGAGTGATTATTTCTTATATATCGTCGCGGCTGATACGACCATTGCTATGGTATTTTTCCAAGTAGAAAATGGGATAGAACATCCGATATATTATTTGAGTCATAATCTTAATGATAGGGAAGTGAATTATTTGTACATCAAAAATATTGCCTTGGTGACTGTTCAAGCTATCCAAAGATTTCGTCACTATATCATGTTCCAGAAGACCATTTTCATTTTATATTGCAACCTCATGACTTATCTCTTATCACGTCAATTGCTGGGGGGAAAGTATTCAAAATGGATTTTTATTTTGCATGAATTTGACTTGGAATTCATCAAATCCAAGTCAAAGAATTCTTTATTTTTGGAAGAGCTTCTCTGTGACCTTCCCTCTTATAGTACTACTACTACGTCGAAACCATCTATTCCCAACGAGTCTCTATTTCTGATCGGATCATCTGATCCTTAGTATGGGGATTTTATCATTAATCTCCAAACCCATACTTTTCATCCTGATACCTCTCACTCTGACTAGCGACGTATTCGATACCAAGCCAAATATTATCTAATCATTGTTGATACACTTTATCATCGTGGTGTCAATGCAATTTTAAGAAGGTTTCTCACTCATGAGGAGGCCGGAAAGGTTTTAAATGATTTTCATGTTGGGGCTTCTGGTGGAAACTTGTCTAGATATGCTACCGCGCAGAAGACACTCCACGCTAGTTAATTTTGGCCTACCATATTTCATGACAACATCCTCACGGTCAGAAGTTGTCATTTGTGCCAGATATTTGATCGTAAAATCCACAAACCGCCACCGCTAATGCATCATGTGGAACCATTTTCAAAATGGGGCATTGACTTCATGACCTATAACCCTCGTTCATCCAGGAGGCATGGTTATATTATTTTTGCAATATACTACTTTAGCAAGTGGGCTGAAGCGATTCCTACATTCAGCAACACAAGACAAACAACTGCATTGTTTTTCTTTAATCATGTCATTGCAACATTTGGGGTCCCACAGGCTATAGTCATAGATGATGGTAAGCATTTTCGTAATCACATGATGACTGAGTTGACTGCCTAGTTAGTACTATCACATGATATTTATACTCCTTATTATCCACAATCATATGGACAAGTTGAGGCTATTAACAAAATTCTTAAACGAATGCTTCAACGAATGATAGGAGTTCATAAACGAAACTATAATTTTCTCTTGTACTCGGCCTTGTGGGCATACCGAACCTCGGTGAGAAATGATATTGGATTTACCCCCTTTCAATTGGTGTATGGTTGGAAGCTATCTTTCCAATCCAATGTGAAATACCGTCATTAAAACTCGCAATCAACTTGTTACCTAACACCTCAAATGAAGAAGCACGTATTTTTAACCTCATCGATCTTGATGAAATTATTTGTGAAGCCCAATTGTCCAACGAAGTGCATAAGAGACGTATAAGGGTGCAATGCGACAAGCATGTCTAGCCTCACATTTTCTCATAGGGCGACTTGGTCCTTCTTTATGATCAGGAAGCTGATGTAATAGATACAGGGAAATTTGAGCCATTATGGCATGACCCCTATATTTTCAAAAGAGTTCTTGCTAAGGGTGCCTACGAGTTGGTAGATTACGATGGAATTCCATTGGCACAACCCCAAAATGGGTTGTATCTAAAACGTTACTATTCTTAGTCATGAGCATATTAATTTTTTGTATTATATTGTATATATATGCTATTGATTTGCATTTGATGTCTTAGTTTGTTTTTTATAGTTTTCTTGATCTTAGTAATCTGCTTTACATTTCATCGCAGATGTTTGAATCTTTGGAACCATTTGTTGGGTATGTTGATGGTGCTATTCATATTACGCAAAATCTATCCTCTGCAGCATGGGCCATTTTCGCTCCGAACGACGAGTTAGTGAGTATTCAAGGGATTTGTATCAATCAATCTATAAAAAATATCATTGAGTATAGTGCGTTGATCAAAATTCTCTTTGATTCCATTTCATTTGGTATTAGCCACATCATCATAAGGTTAGACTCACAACTTGTGGTATTACAACTTACTAGTGTTTATACTGTTAGAAATCAAACACTGCATCGTATGTTCCTAAGATTTCGACTTTTGGAAAGACATTTTGATTTTATTCAATATCAAAACATTTCTAGAAACTTGAACACATTTACTGATTCTTTAGCGAATTATGTTATAAACAGATAGTTGCGACACATGTAAAGATACATTCACATAATTGAAAAGGATTGTGCAATAAACATAGGAAAACACTGAAATAAAATAGATAGATAGTGATAGGTTTTTACAAAAAAATTTCCCAAGACACATTGGTCATCTGACCTCAAAATGTATGCAACATTTCAAAAGTAAACTAATGATTCTCATGGTAACATGCTATCGATCTAGCTATCCTATGCAGTAACTGCATCCAGTGGTTAGGAACGCCAATAGTGTGGCGATGCAGTCACATGGGTAACTATTTGATCTGGAAATATGGAATCCCGAAGGTCAACCCTTCTATGTGTTGCCGAAGCTCAGCAACAGTCTCAGCCATTTCTAAATCCTGAAGGACTGTTCTCCATGCTCTGGCTCTTCCATTGATTGAACTCGACCCACATATAAATTACATTAAAACTTTAGTTTAGTCTTGGGAAAACATAAAAATACAAAAACATGTATAAACCTTAGAAAAATAAAAAAACATGGTCAAAACAATCTTACCAATTGCACCCCATTGAGTGCCTTTTGGTAAAGCTAAGTTTGGATCTCCTCAAAATCGACGCCTGCATATGCATACTCATTGATGGAAATAATCTGTCGCCTGAACTAGGTGAAGAATGCAGTTGAGAACACGATGGACAATTGGCCTTCATGTATAGCCATCAGTTCTACCCATCTCTGCATCCTCGGATCTCTAGGGTTAGATACACCCAGCATCACATGTTGAGGCTGCATTAGTGGAATCCGATCTAAGGAAAAAGAAATGAGAATCGAACCATATTTGAAGTTTTTCTTCCTTCCTCCCTTTGCCTGGTTTAGTTATTCTTTCATTTGAGAGAGTACAACTTCAGCCCAGTTGAAAACTTTTGGTTCCATACACTCTAGTGCACACTGCACATAAGATCTATTCGCTACATGTAGTGTAGCGGTACCAACAATCTTTGCGATCACGAATAGGATGGTTCTCAATGGAAAATCATGAATGTCGCAGATTTTTATTTTCCCATCCTTGCTAGGCTCTTCCCCTGGGTAGTAATACTGCAAAATATAGTCTCTCAACGTCTCTCCTCTGAGAGAAGACCCTGAGAGAGAAATGGGTAAGCCTCTCCTCGACAAGCCTGTCAAAAAATATATGTCCTCCACTGTAATTGGAACCACTTTGTTCCTAATGTGAAATACCTCAATTTTTGAATCCCATGCACAAACAAGGAACTCCAAAAGTTCCATTTGTTGCCTCATGCCTGATAAGCAGAAGTACTTTAATAACCGACAATATCTTAGGGCTCTTACAGTACCCAAATCATGAAGGGAAATCATGTTTTGTTCTTCATGCTCTATTTCTCTCTAAGTAATTGTCATTCTAGTCTGATGAATCCCTTAAACATAACCATAAGACTCATTAGACTCCTTTCATGCAAAAAATTAGACAAAATTTGGGTAGAATTCAAGAATAAAAAATGAGAATTGCGCCCAATGTAATCTTGGTAAATAGACAGTGCATTGCATATGCACCTAAGCTTCATTTTGAGTGCATTCCAACGCAATTTTCGATGCTCAAGGGTGTGTTTCCCTCTTTTGAAAAATAATTCACCCTAAGGGGCCCAAATCCATAAAAAATTGCAATGAAATGAAATGAAATTACTGTTGAAAGAAAGAGGAGGTTTATGGCACCAACCTGGATCAAACGATGATGAAAACTGTCCACAGAATCGATTGCAATCAACAGCTGAAGTTCGGGCGCAAAAACAGGTTTAGAGCTCCAAAATGCAAATGGTAACTTTCAAATGGTGAAAATGAATAGTAATAATATTTTAATTAGTCATTTGATTATTTGCAAATCATATTTATTGTTGTGACTATGGTTTTATTCAATTTTTATCATGAAACAAGTATTTTTGATTCATTTGATGTTGTTTTGAATAGGTTTACAACTAATGAGCAGATTAGTCATGCACATTTATTTCATGAATGATTTGACCACAAAGCATACTTTTATCCTTATTTTTAGAGCTTTGATAAAAACGAAAAAGGACTTGAAGCACACTTTTATCTCTTTTTCGAGCTTCGATACTAGCGAAAAAGGAACCCCTAGAGTCTTCTTTTAGCTCTTTTCAAACTCCAATAATGTGAAAATATTGTCAAGCACTTGTCTTTTCGAGCTCGTAAAAGTAAATGAATTGATATATACTCAGTATAATTTTAACCCTTTTCCAGAATGAGATAGATTATTTATGAAAAAGGAATACTGTAGTCGAACATGGCTAGGAGGTTCTCTCAGATATTATTTTACACTTTTTCGGATCTAAGCGACAACTTTACGAAAAATTAATTATGGAGTTTTCTTTTGTCCTCTTTTTCAAACTCTCTAAATATGAAAAAGGATTGGGTTGTCACTATCGTTAGACTCTTTAAAACATAAAATAGTGATGGGCTTGTTGATCATGGAAAGAATCAAGTTGCATTCATCACTAGACTCGTTAAATTATTAAATAGTGATACATTATTTTCCCAAAGAGTTGAATTAGATCAAGAATATGCTATCCTCCTCAAGCTTGTTAAAAAATAAAGAGGTACTAGTCGACAAATGACCGGGGAAAATTTGGGAAAGTGAACAGAAATTTTACGGTAGCAGGTTGCTCTTGAACATGACACTTCACTCCATCATCGTGATTGTTTGGTTTTGGTAACCTTCTTGACGGTTCATTCATACCTATGGTTCATCATACCTTCACTTCGGTTTTGGGTCAATGCTACCAACTCATCTCAGTGTCGCTGATATATTCAAAGAAATTCATCTAGTGAATACTCATCCTTCTGCAATACTCATAAACCTTCATTCTCATGACAGTCATCCCTGAACATTGCTATATCAAGTCACATTTTGTCTTCGAAATCAGTAACTCTCGTTTCACGTAAAGTGGCTTCCTGTCAATGTCAAGTCATCATCCAGGAAGTTTACTTAGAAACATCATCTTCCAGTACCATGAGGCTTGTTACAACATTGATAAGATCCTAGCTTCTGGACCTTTGACCGAAATATTTTGTTTATCGTTCGACATCAAATCATCTATTCATGCCTTAAAAAATGTACTGCATTACCTTGAGAGCCATTAACATCAATGGTCGTTCTCTCGCATTTTTTAGCAGCTCACATCATTAGCTGGTAATCAAATGATGTCTTACCATGTTCGACTACAAAACATATATTCGCATGGCTAGACTTGAACCTGAACGATCAATTGAACAAGATAAGAAGACCCCAGATCTAGTTTCCGCCATCCAGGCTACAATTTCAGGATTGTTGTACACATCATCTGTACGGTGACCTTACATATAGATCGTCATCCGAACATGGGCATATATCTGTAGACATGTCTGTATTGGGCAACATTCCAATGTAGATGACTTTCTGCACTATGTACATGTTATTAGATAGTTTATGTGCTGAGCATGAGAATGCCTCCCTTACCAATTTGTGATCAAGATGAAAATATCATGATGTAATGTATTGTAATATTGATGCAGGTCGCCACTCCGCTTCAGTTGCAGCCCATCACATCATAAAGCATCTCATTCAAAAAATATTGTTATTATTCTGACTTCATGCTTTAGGGGGTAGCTATTATAGGTCAATTTGGGCATCATTCCCCATGACCTATTCAAACTGGACATCATCCCCAGGACCAATGAAATAGGTTCTATCATCCCCTATCATTTCAATTGCTACATGCCCTAAGACAAGAACAAACCATTCATGACTTTTATTTCAAGGTTTCCAAGGTTTGAAGTATATGTTATATCACCTATGAGCTCACCAACGCTACCTCTCAAGGGACTAACTACATTGCATATGCAGCTCCCTCCATTCAAGGGTGCACTACAATGCACTTCCCGACATTCAAGAGTGCGTTGGTCAAATGGGAGCGAAATTCTCATTGTTCTAGAATATCCACATGGCCAGTGCCTTCTAAAAGAGTCCATATGTGTAACACTTCGAATCCAAGTGTCCATCTAACACCTCAGAGCTTGGGAACATGTCTTTCCTATTATTAGAAATTCATTGTGTAATATTCCCACAATTTCACATCATATTTAGAATATTAGAGTCCTTGATTTTCTTAATAAATTAAGTAAATAAAATGGTGGAGGGACCCACAAACCTCAAAGATGAATAAAATCCACTTTTAATATGTGTATGTGGATATTTTAGATATATATCTAGAATCATGGAGTAGTGGAGAAGCTCCATTTATGGATATCATGTCTCATTTATGAGATATATTATGGAGTATGAAACAATCAAATAATATCATGGATCTCAAATATAAAATCATGAGGATCTTTGATAAGGTCAACTGAGATCATAGTGCATTCAAAGAAGATCATGAAGAATTTATGATAAGATAGTGGAGGAAGTGGTGCATTTAATGCACACATGATGGAGGGGATAATCACCCCATGTGAACATGATGGAGGACATGGATCAACAATGTAGTAAAACTTGGAGACCTTTATCCACATGTACAGCATATTATTGGGGTGGGCCTAGGCTATGGAAGGCTCATGCATATAATGAAGGTGAAGGCACAATGGAAGGCATGATTTGGATTATTCATTTCTTGATCTGTTTAGATCTAGATTTGTCGTAGGACATTTCTATGAAAACTTGGGTTGTTTAGCAAATTTTGCAGTGCTATTTAGCACAGGGTGCTCTCAAGCGGGAATTCCACCTCTTTCTTTGAGTGATCTATAAGGAAGAGGATTGTTCTTCATTCCATATCAGGCATTGGTGCCATCTTCAGGAGGTTGTTTCTAGCATTTAGCTAGGAAACCAGTGGAGGATTCATCCTACCACTTTGTTCTTCAGATCCAACCTTTCAGGAGCATGTTGTGGCCAGCAACAACCCCCCTTCTTATTTAGTATTAGTAATAATACTAAATAAGTGGGGACCCTTAGTTTGAAAATCCAAAAAATTTATTGGTGTTTGTTTTTATTTTCAATAAAACTTACTATCATAGACTTAAAGAAATTTCTTTGGAAAATATTTAAACTAAACTTAAGTTTATGATAGACTAGAATAAAATCTCTTTTTGAAGGAAACATCGCATTCATCGCAAAAAAGTAGAATATATCTTAAGCAAAGCAGAATCTTCAAAATTGCGATACCGCGATCCAATGACATTGCACTAAAATGTTTATCGCAAATCGCATATCGCAGAAAACAAGTTAATGGATATTATTCATATATTTTGCGATATTTCGATTTCACGATATTGCGATTCCACGATGTTACTGATTGCGATTTGTGAAAGTTTCGATTTGTAATAATTTTGATTTGTGAAAACTGCGATTTCGCGATATTGCGATTTTGCGATATTGCAAAGCAAATCGCAGATCGCACTATCGCAGATTCTTGAAAGCTCGTTATACGAAGTAAATATTTTCATAAACCAATATTCGTTATGCGCTTTGATGTCAAATTAATGAATGAATCGTCAATTATTAATGAAAAGGATTTTGTTTTGATCGAAGGGTTATTTCACGATTAAATAATATATTTCATACGCCTTCGGCATTTAAAACTATCCCGTCACCTTTCTCATGTCATTATTCTCACTTAATTCGTAAAACTACGGGCGCGAAGAACAGGAGACTATACAAAGAAATTTTCAGAGCATTATGGGAAAAAAAGAGAAAGCTGTGAGTTCTGAAAATAAAGAGATGGCTTCCTTATACGCAGACACTGCTTGCAACAAGGACGCTGGTATCACCACCTAGGAGGGTATGTTTAGTTTTCTTGAAGAAGAGAACCCAAGGGTAATGGATGTTTTAGCTACCACGGGCTCAAGAAATTCCTCTAAAGCATCTCTTACAGAGCTGACTTGTTCGTTTCTACACTGGATAGCAGCAAGACCAAGAATTCTCCCATATACAGATATGGTCAAATGGGTGTTGGATAGCACTGATATCACAGACAGACAGTTCAAATCTCTAGGTCAAGAGCTCATCGGGTCGTTTACTCCAGAAGATTTGAGGCTTATGTATCATTTTCCGGAGGCTCAAGCAACTTACAACAAACAATTTATGGAGAAATTTTCCAAGGAAAATGCCAATTTGGCAGAATGCACTAAAGAATGGACCAGAAGAGATGAACCACTGAAGAAAGATAAACACGGTATGTACAGTATCGGTTCACTCACCTCTCCATATTGTTTTGCTACTGCTATGTTATGCAGGCTTTTTGGAAAGCCTGAAATTAATAAGATTTTTCCTGAATGGCTTCCCTTGTTGAATGTTGTTGTTAACGCCACCATTGTAGACTGGGCCAAGATATTGTCTAATAATTTAGCCACGGCTATTTTCAATTACCGGTCTAAACGGACTGTGTCTCAGAGGATTTATCCTCCTTTTTATCTATCTGCCTATATTATGGATTCAATCTACTTTGTTTCTAAGTTCCCTTTAATGGGTTGGCAATGGAAAATTCAGGATCCCTTGCCCATTCATGTCTATCACAAAGAGTTGTGGGAATCAAAATTCATTCCTCATTTTTATAAAATTTGCCATGGCATAATGTTGCCTCTGTACAGAGTGTTGTATAATAAGGATGCTCCAAGGTTGTCTCCTGAAGCAGAGGTAGACATTCTCCCTGTCACAAGATGGTTTGGAGAAGAACTGTTCACTTATGTGAGGGTTTTTGGAAGATTTGCTTCTCCTCATATTTTTCCCTTATATGTTCCAGATAAACTCATAGCTCGGGAAATCGCATATCAAACCTGTGGAGACGGAGGTTTGACAAAAGAATTAAAGGATAAAAAGAAGGCCATCTGGCCACAATTTCCTGTTTCCTGCGGAGCATTTTCATTGTTTGATGTTGGTCACGCGTTTAAGGAAGTAAGCAATGTTACATGTTTAAAATTGTTTAAGTTTCCGAGAAGGTTATTTGATCCATATGGTATTGTCAAGGATTTCACCACTTTTGTCAAAGTAAGAGTATTCTCTGGAGAAGAAGATCTTTTCGACGATATGTTTCAGTAAAAATGTTCATTTAAAGACATTTTGAATTTAGCTCAAACATGGTTCTCCCCAGAAGAATTTCAAGAGTTTAAAGTATACAGAGAAAGAAGACTGACTACTATTCCTTTAGATAATTTGCGTTTGGAACCCGCAAGGGAACCAACTCCTAGTGTCAGTCTCAGTGGCAGCTCAGATTCAGAGAGATCTAAGTCAAAGTCTGACAAAGAAATTTCTGAACATTCTAAAAAATCTGATCAGGATAAAAGTGAAGGCTCAGTCAAGGATACAGCGCAATCAAAAGAGCTTTCACAACAACAAACTTCAACTACCCCACAATTGATTCTTCCACCTCTTAATGTACAGCAACCATCCATCAACACTCAGTTAGATAAAGAATGGGAATCATTTAATGATATGATTAATGTTGAAGGACAAAACATACAAACTCCTGTACAAACAGCAAAAGTTTTGGTTACATAAATAAGTGGCAATGTCACATAAAAAGAACATATACCCATTACTCCCTCTGCCGAGCTTGTACTTAAAATAGAGGAAATTCCTCCTCTGGATATTTTCTACATCCCGCAACATAAAGCAGTAGTAAGGAAGCAAAGAAAGAAGAGAAAATTAGAAAGTTCGCTTTCTACTGATGCAGAACAATTGGATGTTTTATGGAAAGATCCTACTACAGATCCCACTGAAAATCTTACTAAATTATCTCAGATAACAGGAGCTTATGCCTCCGCAACTATTGACAAAGCATCTGAGGTAAAGCTGTTATTAAATGAAAAAGAGGATCATATACAAGTTCTGCAACAACAATTGCAACAAGCACATGCCAATAGTGAAGCACAGATGAAATTTGAAAAGTTACAGCAAGAGTTTCAGAAAATGCAAATTGGTTATTAGAAAAGCTTGGCCGAAAAAGAAAAACAAATACAAATTATGCAAGAAATGCATAAAGAAGACCCCAAGCTTACAGAGTTTATTTCAGAATCTATTTCTTTGAATAATCAATTGCTGTAACAACAACACATATTATGCCAGAAAATCTCACAGTGGAACTCTTTTTGTCAAGAAAGTGATAAAATCACTAATCATGTCGTAGAATTACGACATGATTATGATTTAACAAATGAAAGAGTTACTAATTATTTGGCATGGAAAAAGACAGAGGAAGGAAAAAGAACAGTCGCACCAATTATCAATCATAGTCATAAAGAAATGTTCTTTAGCATCTGGGATGCACAGATCAGAGAGGCAGAAAAAGCGGCAGAGGAAGCAGCTACAGCGGCAAGCAACATCACTGATTGTGTAAATGAGAATTTTCACAAGGTTAATTTAATTTCAGAAACCATTCCAGGATATCTACCACAAGCACAACAATTGCAAACAGAGTGGAAACAGAAAGCGGAAGAGAAGGAAAAATCAATTCAATAATTGACAAAATTAAACTGGGATTCTTACTGGACATGTCTCGTAAAACCACACAGTCAATGCAGTACTCTTAATTGCATCATTAATTCTGCTGAGAAGATCGTGCCCACACTTGCTGATTCCGTCTTTTTGGGACAATTTAAATCTGAAGTCGGTTGGCCCCCTCTTCTCAAATCAATGCTGGATGCTTGCAAATTCAAAGACTAGAGTCATAAGTAGTTAGTTGTTAATTTTAATTTTAGATTTAGTGTTAGTTTTACTTTATTTTTTCCTAGAAAAAGGACGGTCATTTAAACCGAATCCTAAATTTTTGTAATAAACTATAATTAGATTTAGTTAGTAGTATTTAAACCCTTCTCATGCATTTAGAGAAAGGTCCAGAAATTTGTCAAAAACTTATCCTCAGAACATGCACTTCTGCACCCTCAGAGGAGGTTTTGATGAATGAATGGAACGAGATTTATTGATATCTTTGTCTAATATCTGCTACTGATGTTGCATTTCTGTACTCTTAGTAGATGTTGGATTAGGAGGAGATAAATCATTATTGCTTCTAGCTCATGAGTAGAACCAGTTATAAATGGTACTTTTATCTCTTAACTTTTTCTGCTTCTGTGTTAAAAGTGATATTTATGTTCATTTATTTATATATTGATGCTTGAATGCTTCAGTTATCATTTGGCACTTTTGTACGGTGACGACTATTTTTTTATGCTTAATGTATGAATAGCTTATTATGCGATATGTTTTTCACAACTGTTTCATCTAACTTTTTATATGAAGTGGTTTATCTTTATTGACTTATTTTCTTATAGCAATTGAATGATCTTTATTACCGATTGTTATTCGAAATCATTTTAGATCGCATAAACAAGATCTTATCCCGAGTTTAGTTTATAATTAGATATTTCTATTTAAATTAGAATACAATTTGCATATGATTAGATTAGAAATTAAATAAAATCATTTCACTTAGGAACCTTTTTAGAAAGGAAATATCTATTCTCAACACGCACACACAAATTGGGAAATTGGTCCCATTATCCCCAGTCGGACCCACTACACCGAACGGAAAAGGAGCTGCTAACCAAGGTCCGGACCGGGTGGGTATCCCCCTTGTTGTAGACCCGATTTTTGGGGCTTCAACAGAGCACTAGATCTACATTCGGCATTCAGGCCATTGGGTTTTACCTCCATGTAGCAGCAGTCCCTTCAAGGATTGCGCAGTTCAGTCCTGTAGATCTATTGGAGGAAGGAATTTTCCAGTATTTAAACTAGAAATCCTATGAGGGATCATCCCCTCACATTGGATCTATTATTTCCATCACTCAGGAGCTGATTTGACACATCCAGCAGTAGGCTATTGAGCCTCCCTCTTTGACAGCGCAGTTTTCTGAAGTTGTTATTCATCCAAAAACTATTTTCAGTGGAGGAGATTGGAGGAGCTATATCTTGTGCTTTTAGCCCAAGGATCTAGTGAAGGGATCAACCCTTATTGCATAGATCTGATTGCACATCATTTCAACCATCATATCATCAGATCTAGCTTCAGATCTGCATTTCCAACAACATATATGTGAAGCCCTAAGAGGGTGTTTTTCATAGAGCCCATCTACAATTTCAGCATCATCATTCCCTTCTGGGTTATCTTGGGAATCCATCATAGAGCCCAGATCTACAATTTCAGCATCATCGGAGCTCCCATTCTGCCTAGATCTGACTTTCTATCTTACAAGAAGTTGCAATCCCTACAATTGCAGCAGGGACAGCGCAGTTTACCTTCCAGCATAGCAGCAGTTACGCAATCCCTATTGGGAAATATTTGCAGGGTCATTCTAGGCCACCTTTGTGGCTTGAGTGTCTCATATTTTGAGCACTGTTTTACTTTCTTTTTGCACCTCCAATATAATAAAATGGCTCAACTATTTATGTGCATTCTAATTTGTATATAGATTTATTGTTTACTTTGTTGTAGTTCTTATATTGTGTTTCAATATTACTGCATTCTCACTTTTGGGATATTACAGTGGTATTAGAGCATGATCTTTGGTTCAGCTTGTGTAAACTTCATCTTTTCATCAAAAGAAGAAGAAGATAGATGAGATCTATCATGGAGGATGATAATTTTTCCACTCCTTTCTTTATATCCATGAAATATCTCTCCAAGGAGGTCAATCAAATGAAGAAGGAAGGACAGAAAGAATATTTGATGAGGAATATCCCAACACTTCCTATCAGCAAAGAAGAAAACCAAAGAATTATAGATCTCCTCATAGATCCACTATGCCCACTTTCTTTGGAGAAGGTGAAGGGTATAGAAATGAAGAAATAAAGGAACCTGAGACTCATGAGACTCTCAGTCTACATATTGAAGAGTACATAGCACAGTATAGAGCATTCAAGGAGAATCTAACTCTCCAACAATTCTTCAAAATCAAAGAATAAAGAGGATCCTATAGCAACAATAGAAGAAAGAGGCATAATAGATTCTATTTGCCTACATTTGATGGATCTTCCTCAAGAATTGTTAAGGCTTGGAGGAGAGAGATAGATGCATTTTTCAGGCTACATCCTGTAGCTGAAGAAGAGGTTGTTCAAATTGTAGCACTTCATCTTTTAGATGAAGCCAACATTTGGTGGTTCATCCATTTGAGTCATGCAAGAGTGACTGCATTTGCAGACTTTACTCAAAGGTTGGTCAAAAAGTTTGACAAGAAGAAATCATAGGAGAAGAAGCATTCACCACTAGCTGTAGAAGTACTTGCATCCAGAGAAGAGACACTTGCAACTTTTCAAGATAGTCTTGGGCTCTTGACACGTAGAGTCCCATGCATGGTTCAGGAGATGCATGAGGAAAAGGAGGAAGATTCCAGCGCTGGTACACTTGGAGAAGAGTAGCCATCACTCTTACCAGCAGTTGGAGACACTATTGTCACGGTTGGAGGAACTCTTGTGTTCTAGAAAGAGATTTCCACACATCAGTTGATCCAAGGTATGCATGAACTTTTATCACATATTGTTTCAGTAGATCTTATTGGAACTTATGAGGACATGCCATCAGGGAAAATGCATAACCAAGGGTTAGAAAAAAATGTTGATTAGAAGCAGCAACATATCATAGCGCAGAGGACCCTTGATCTAATCAAGGAGGAGATTAATAACTATCCGAGTTCATCATTGTTGAGCTACATTCAACCCCTTGAGTTGAAGTGTAAAGTTTCAGAAATTGGGATGGATATGATCCTATGTACAATAACTGGTTGTGAGATCAGTATTGTACCTTGTGTTGAGACAGCACAAGTATTACCATGCAGATCTACATCATTGTCACTTAGTAGCTGTGAAAATGAAGAGGCCCCATCATTCTTGGAGCATTTTAAAGGTAGCTTCACTCATGAAGCAATGGAGGTAAAGATGACAAATGGTAGACATCTTGAGATGAGGAATATTTTCTCCTTTCTAGATGACCCTTTCTCAATGAGCATCTCACAGCTCAACGAGAAACTTCTACTTGCAACAAATCGAAAACTTCATTGGTTTTGGAGGGCATTGGGTGAAAAGAGAATCTCATTAAAAGATCTCATTGGAGGTGCACTTCAACATTTCATGAAGTGAAAATTTCTTCATCAGTTTGTGGAGGATGGTATTATACAAAGGGAGGATACCATGATTATGTAGTACATCATTCAACATCCACATTGGGATGAGTGGGTGAGGATGATAAGCAAGGGGTTCCATGACCAGTTGCAGATTTATGACATGGGCCAGCAAGCTTGGTTACGTTGGTTTCTCTTTGGAAAGTTTTTTCACTACCCAAAGGTTCCTATCTCTTTGATCCATGCCTTGAAAAACACTTATGAAATGAAGAAGGAGGCATGGCTGCGCTAGCTGCTCTTGGGTGAGTATGGTTACCACCCAATAGCTCATATTTTTCTGATTCATACCTTGTGTATCAATGATAGAATTCAGAAAAAGAAGGCATGTTCATGTTGGTTTCCCTTGAGAGAGTTTGGCCAGCACATGACATCTCCTACGTCTATGTGTTTTGTATTGGGTAAAGCTTGGCATGATGCTTTCATGATGTGTATTTATGGTGTTTATTTGTATTGGGCTGATGTGACATTCCACATGTCAATCAATATGTTTTTGCTCCATGATGCACATGAGGAGGAGAGAAAGTAGCAAGATCTCTTGTTGCTTTGGTTTCTTTTGGGGAAGTTTGGCTTGTCCATATTACATGGAGGAGATGTAGGATGGCAAAAAAGGGCCTTACTCCTGTGGTTACTATTAGGAGAATATGGTTTGACATCTTTGTCTACCCATATAGCTCCTTTCCTTCTTCTTTTGCATAATGTTGGAATGATGCTTGGATCCAACAAGGCCAACAGGGCTAAGGATGAGAGCATATCAATGCTCAATCAAATTCATAAATCATGGGATGAAGAGATGTACTGTGAGATGGAGTTTTTCATTTGTGGGAAGAGCCACTTTATTTTATGTATCTCATGTATTAATGATGATGTTGGACATCATATGGTTGTCACTTGGTACTTCATGGTGGAAGGAGGACATTTAAACATGCAATTGGAAGTCATTCTATATATTTTTGAAAGACAACTTTGGAACCAAACATGCATAACACATTCCAGCAAATGGAGGAAGCCTTCCTTATGTGGATGCCATTTGGAGGGGGATATATGGCTTTGCATCTATTTTTGGAGTTGCTTGAGGACAAGCAACATTTTACCGGGGGGGACTGTAATATTCCCAAAATTTCACATCATATTTGGAATATTAGAGTCCTTGATTTTCTTAATAAATTAAGTAAATAAAAGGGTGGAGGGACCCACAAACCTCAAATATGAATAAAATACACTTTTAATATGTTTATGTGGATATTTTAGATCTAGATCTAGAATCATGGAGTAGTGGAGCAACTCCATTTATGGAGATCATGTCTCATTTATGATATATATTATGGAGGATGAAACAGTTAAATAAGATCATGGATCTCAAATATAAAATCATGAGGATCTTTGATAATGTCAACTAAGATAATAATGCATTCAAAGAAGATCATGAAGCACTTACGATAAGATAGTGGAGGAAGTGGTGCATTTAATGCGCACATGATGGAGGGGGTAATCACCCCATGTGAACATGATGGAGGACATGGATCAATAGCGCAGTCAACCTTGGAGACTTTTGTCCACATGTACAGTGCAGTATTGGGGTGGGCCTAGGCTATGGAAGGCTCATGCATATAATGAAGGTGAAGGCACAATGGAAGGCATGATTTGGATTATTCATTTCTTGATCTGTTTATATCTAGATTTGTCTGAGGACATTTCTATGCAGACTTGGGTTGTTTAGTAGATTTTGCAGTTTTGTTTAGCACAGGGTGTTCCTGAGCGGGAATCCCACCTCTTTCTTTGAGTGATCTCTAAGGAAGAGGATTGTTCTTCATTCCATATCAGACATTAGTGCCATCTTCAGAAGGTTTTTTCTAGCATTCAGCTAGGAAACCAATGGAAGATTCATCCTACCACTTTGTTCTTCATATCCAACCTTTTAGGAGCACCATATCTACATTCGCCATTCAGGACATTGGTTTTTACCTCCATGCAGTAGAAATCCCTTCAAGGATTGCGTAGTTCAGTTCTGTAGATCTATTGGAGGAAGGAATTTTCTAGTATTTCAGCTAGAAATCCTGTGAGGGATCATCCCCTCACATTGGATCTATTATTCCCATCACTCAGGAGTTGATTTGACACATCCAGCAGTAGGCTATTGAGCCTCCCTCTCTGGAAGTGCAGTTTTCTAAAGTTTTTGTTCATCCAATATCTATTTTCAATGGAGGATATTGGAGGAGCTAGATCTTGAGCTTTTAGCCCAAGGATATAGTGAAGGGATCAGCCCTTCATGCATAGATCTGATTGTACATCATTGTAGCTATCATATCATCAGATCTAGCTTCAGATTTGCATTCCCATCAACATATATGTGAAGCCCTAAGAGGGTGGTTTTCCTAGGCTTACAGATATGAGAAATCCCTTCTAGGTTAACTTGGGAATCCATCATATAGCCTAGATCTACAATTTCGCATCATCAAAGCTCCCATTCTGCCTAGATCTAACTTTCTATCTTATAGGAAGTTTCTATCCCTATAGTTTCAATAGGGACAGTTCATTTTACCTTCAAGCAGAGTAGCAGAGTAGCAATCCCTATTGGGAAATATTTGCAGGGTCATTCTAGGCCACCCTTGTGGCTTGAGTGTCTCATATTTTGAGCACTGTTGTACTTGCTTACCTCCAATATAATAAAATGGCTCAGCTATTTTTGTGCATTCTGATGTGTATATAGATTTATTGTTTACTTTGTTGTAGTTCTTATATTGTGTTTAAATATTGTTGCATTCTCCCTTTTGGGATATTACACATTGATTGAGAAACTACCTTTAGTTGCCCTATAAATTGAGCACAGATCCTAGTGCTAGGGAAGGAAGAAATTTGGTAAATAAATGTTGTTGGATTCTCAATTAAGAGAGTGATAGAAGTGATATGTCGTTGGTGAGATGTTGATTGTAATGAGGCTAGGATGATGTTGGAGCTGGTGACATCAAATCGATCATTGGTTGTAACCTCCCCCTTCTACTCATTAATAAATATTGTTGTTCATTTTCCCATATATGTATCTGTTTATTTCTCTATTTCTCATATGATGGATTCTTAACTGATATATATGTTTCATTTTTAATCGATTTAACTGATTAAGATAAATAGGCATCTATATATTGCAATCTCTTTTCTGTTTAGTGTTTATACTTGCAGGAACTAGGTTGGCGATATAAGTTGGATTGGAAGCTACATCAAAAGAGATAGAATGAGAATAGGAAGCGCTTGGATCAAAAGTAGGTTCCTCTATATTTCTGTTTGTCTATTTACTCTTAGAGAAAGTTTATGCAAAGTCTTTGATTTGTTGTTCTAAATGCATAGCACCACATTTAGGGAATTTGATTTATCCGTAATTCATAATTCCGAATAAAAAACCCTATGACATACATTCAGTCATGACAATTGCTGGGGGGGGAATATTAAAATTGGATCGTCATTTTGTAGGAATTTGATTTGGAATTCATCAAATACAAGTCAAAGAAATATTTGGTGTTTGTTGAGTTTATCTATGACCTTCCCTCGAGTAGCATTGAGTCTACTATGGAACCATGAATTCTGGATGAGTCTTTGCTCCTAATTGAGTCATCTAACCCGTGGTATGGAGATTTCATCATCTATCTCCAGGCCCAAAAAAATTTCCCCAATACCTCTCTCTCGCAACAACGACGTATTCGATACCAAGCTAAAGATTATCTGATCATCAATGATACACTTTATCATTGTGGTGTTGATACAATTTTACGTAGGTGCATCTCTCATGAGGAGGTTGAGAAATTTTTAAATTATTTCCACGCTAGTGCATATGGTGGACATTTTTCTGGTTATGATACCACATAGAATATTCTTCACGCTTGTTACTTTTGGGCTACCATATTTCATGACTGCATTGTCTAGGTTATAAGTTTTCATGCTTGCCAGATATTTGATCGTAAAACCCGCTTGTCTCCAGCACCAATGCATCATGTCATCATTGTTGGGCCATTTGAAAAATGGGGCATTGACTTCATGACATGTAACCCCCGCTCGGGCAGGGGGCATGGGTATATTATTTTAGCCATCGACTATTTTACCAAGTGGGCTGAGGCGATTCCTACATTCAAGAACACGGGATAGAAAAATGCGTTTTTCTTGATTTCAGAATCTGGATTATCCACAGTATCATAAAACAATGTTTGACGTTTCGAATCCCAATGGGGATCCATCTTCAAGACGAGAAATTTTTGCAGCCCTTCTTTCAATCTTAATTCGAGTTTTTTCCAGATAACAAATATCTACCCAAGACTCCCCTCCGTGTAGGGAAATAATTATGGTTCTCAGAATTATGTGGTTTTCGTTGATTGAAGAATCTGGATTATCTACAGTATCATAAAACAATGGTCGACATTTCGAATCCCAACAGGGATCCATCTTCAGGAAGAGAAATGAATGAAGAATGAAATAAGGTTGCAAAAGGTCTACGGCCCTTCTTTCAATCTTAATTTGAGTTTTTTCCAGATAAAAAATATCTACCCAAGACTCCCCAACGTGTAGGGAAATAATTATGGTTCTCAGACTTTTGTGGTTTTCATTGATTGCAGAATCTGGATTATCCATAGTATCATAAAACAATGTTCGACGTTTTGAATCCCAACAGGATCCATCTTTAGGATGAGAAATGAATGAATAATGAAATAAGGTCGCAAAAGGTTTGTGGCCCTTCTTTCAATCTTAATTTGAGTTTTTTCCAGATAACAAAAATCTACCCAAGACTCCCCTCCGTGTAGGGAAACAATTATGGTTCTCAGACTTTTGTGGTTATTGTTGATTGCATAATCTAGATTATCCACAGTGTCATAAAACAATGTTCGATGTTTTTATTCCCAACGGGGATCCATCTTCAGGATGAGAAATGAATGAAGAATGAAAGAAATGCATTGTTATTTTTTAACCTTGCGGTTACACGGTTTGGTGTGCCGCAAGCCATAGTCACGGATCATGCAAAAGATTTTTTCAATCACATGATGGATGATTTGACTGCTAAGTTAGGACTATCCCATGATATTTCTACCCCTTATTATCCACAAGCTAACGGACAAGTTGAAGATATCAACAAGATTATTAAGCGTATGCTTCAACGCATGATCAGGGTTCATAAACAAAACTGAAATTTTATCTTATACTCAGATTTGTGGGCATAGCGAACCTCGGTGAGAAACAAAACCGGATTTACTCCCTTTTAGTTGGTTTATGGTCTGGAAGCTATGTTACCAATACAATGCAAAATACCATCATTTAAACTTGCAATTGACCTGCTACCTGACACTTATGATGAAGAGGCATGTCTTTTATATCTCATCCATCTAGATGAAACGTGTCGTGAAGCCGCATTGGCCAATGAAGTGCATAAGAGATGAATTAAGGTGCAATATGACCACAATGTCAAGCCTCGCACCTTCTTGGAAGGAGACCTAGTATTGCTTTATGATCAGGAAGATGATAAGATAGGAACAAGGAAATTTGAACCATAATGGCATGGCCCCTACATTATCAAGTGCATTATGGCTGAGGGTGCCTACGAGTTGGTAGATTATGATGGGATTCCATTGGCGCAACCTTGAAATGGGTTGTATCTTAAATGTTACTATGCTTGATTTTTCCTAGTAAACATTGTATTATATGCTTTGATTGCATATGTGTAGCAGTGTGTATTTTAGAGTTTTTCATGTGGTTAGTAATCCGCTTTGCATTTTTTTGCAGATGTTAGAATCTTCGGAACCATTTTTTGGATATGCCGATGGTGCTAAACATAGTACTCAGAACTTATCCTCTACAACATGGGCCATCTTCACTCCAAGTGGCAAGTTAGTGAGTTTCCAAGGGATTTGTATTGGTCAATCGACCAACAATATTGCTAAGTATAGTGGGTTGATCAAAATCCTCTCTGATTCCATTTCACTTGGAATTTTCCGCATCATCATCAAGTTTGACCCACAACTTGTCGTGCTACAACTTACTATTTTTTATAATGTCTGAAACCCAGCAATTCATCGCATGTTCCTTAGAGTTCGTCTTTTGGAAAGACATTTTGATTACATCTAATATCAACACATTTCCATAAAATTTAACACTTTAGTTGATTCTTTGGCGAATTATGTTTTAAATATACATTTGCAACATATGTAAAGATATATTTTCAATTCACATCACACAATTGAATAGGATTACACATAATCATAGAAAAACATTGAACTTAAAATAGATTTATATCGAGTTTTTTACAAAAATTATGTCCAAGACTCGTTGGTCATATAACCTCAATATGTATACAAACATAGCATAATCTAAGTAGACCTAGTGATGCTCATGATAGCAGGTCACTGCTTGGGCTATCATGTGCAATAGCCTCATCCAATGGCTAGGCACCATTGGCACACCAATGGTATGGCATTGCAGCCTCATAGATAACTCCTCGATCTGGACATCTGGTATCCCAAGAGTCAATCCCTCCACATGTTGTTGCAACTCAGCAAGAGTCTTGGCTAAATCCAAATCTTGAAGGACTGCTCTCCCGACAGTCCTCTTTGTTGGTTCTCACGCCTGTAGTGCACAAACCACTGGTCGAACGGTACCTACATCTACATACATAAAACATATTTATTTTAGTCTTGGAAACATCAAAAAACAAAAAAATATGTAAAAAACCCAAATAATCAAAAGCATGGTCAAACATTTTACCTATAGCACCCCATTGAACGTCGGCTGGTAAAATCAAATCCAGATCTCCATGGAAATCCATTCCTACATATGGATGCTCCTCTATGAAGATATTTTTTCTTCAGAGCCAAGTGAAGAATGCAGTGGAAAACTAGATCTATGACTGACCAGCATGTCTAGCCATCAGCTTGACCCACCGCTACATTTGTGTATCTCTAGGACCAGCTAATCCTAGTGTCACATGTTGTGGCTGCATCAATGGAACTCGCTCCAAAATGAAAGTGATCAAAATCGACCCATAGCTGAAATTTTTGGTCTTTCCACTTTTACTTTGGTCAGCTGTTATTTCATCTAAAGGAGTATTGCTTCATCCCACTTGAACACAGTTGGCTCGAGGCACTCAAGCGCATACTGCATGTATGATTTGTTCATGACATGTAGTGTCACGCTGCCAGCTAGCTTCTTGATAGTGAATAGGAGCATTCACAAAGGCATATCATGTACATCTTTGATATTTATCTTTCCACATTTTCTAGGCTCAGTTCCTGGTCGACAAAACTGTCGAATGTATTCCTTCACTGTTTCACCTCCACGGATGGAAACCGCAAGGGAAATGGGGGCACCACGTCTCCACAAACCTGTCAAAAATTAAATTTCATCAAACAATATTGGGAGCACTTTGTCCCCAATGTGAAATTCTTGTAGTGTCAGATCCCATGAACGGATCAAGAACTGGAATAGTTCCATGTGTTGCATCATCCCTGCCAATCTAAAGTACTTGAGAAATCCATAGTCTCTGAGGGCTCTCACAGTGCTAGGATCATTCAGGGCAACCATATCATGTTCTTCATGTTCTCTTTCTTTCCATGTAATAAAAATTTTAATCTGATCAAAGTCTGAAATCAAACCATAGGCTTAGCTAGGATCCATTCCATGCAAAAAACTAGAGAAATGTTGGGCAAAAAAGAAGATGCAAGTTTTTGAAATGCACCAAATGCACTCCTGAGTGGAAGACAGAGTGTTGCAGAGGAACTGGGCCTCTTTCCAGCCTCTCTGCAATGCACTTTTCAACATCCAGGGGTGAGTTGGTCCTAGGGTGTTCTATATTTACCCTAGGAGTCTAAAAGCCATAAAAAAAATTGTATGAAACTGAACAAGAATGAAACCAATAGAAAGAGGAAGGTAAGATCTCCTACCTGGTCCGGACGGCACAAGAAATGATCCACAAAATCTGTCGCAATCAGTTGTTGAAGTTCGAGGATAAAACTGGCTTAAAGCACTAAAATATGAATGGTAAACGTGAAATGGTAAAAATGAATTGGCAATTTCTTATTTTAATAGTATTTTTTATTAATTTATGCATATTTAATGAATCGATTATGGTTTTTACCCATTTTTACTATTTAAACAGGTTTTTTTAATCCATTTGGTATTTCTTTGAGCAGGTTTACAGCTGAATATAGTGAGTTCGTCGTGCATAATCGTGAAATGAAATTTTGACCACAAAGCACACTTTTATCTCTTTTTCAAGATTTGTTAAGTACTCCATCAACTCTTTTCAAACTCCCAAAACATGAAAATATTGTCGAGCACTTGTCCTTTCGAGCTCGTAAAAGGTATTGAAACAACATCTACTCAGTATAATTTTAACCCTTTTCAAGACTGAGATAGATTATTGTTTACGAAAAAGGAAAACATTAGTCGAACATGGCTAGGAGGTTCTCTCAGGTATTATTTTATGCTTTTCAGATCTGAGGGTCTATTATACGAAAAATAACTTATGGATTTTTCTTTTATTCCCTTTTTTAAACTCTCTAACATGAAAAAGGACCGAGTTTTCACTATCATTAGACTCATTAAAGCATAAAATATCGATGGATTCACCTGAAGGGTGGAATTATACATCAATCATATGTTATCCTCCTCAATATTGTTAAAAAATAAAGAGGTATTGGTCAGCAATGTCTGGCAAAAATTGGAAAGGGATACAACACTTTATGGTAGCAAGTCGCTCTTGAACATGACACTCATTCACTTCATCTCTGTGACTTTTGGGTTGGGTATTTTTCTTGATGGTCTATCATACATATGGTTTATCACATGATCCATCACTTCAATTTTGGGTCAATGCTGCCAATTCATTCAGTGTCGACGATATGTTCAATAGAAGTCACTCATTTATTCCTCGTCCTTTGAAATACTCATAAACCTTCATTTCATGACCTCCATCCTTGAACATTGCTTCATCAGTTACATTTTGTTTCTAAAATCATTACTCATGCTTCATGTCGTTGATGGGGGAAACATCAAGGCCCTCCTACGACGATTCGCTTCCTGTCGACATCAGCTCATCATCCAGGAAGTTTACTTAGAAACAATCTTTCAGTACCTTGGAGCTTGCTTACATCAATGGTAGGTTCCTCACTTCCGGTAACAGGTTGAAATAAAAGGCCTTTGACCAAAATAATTTGTATGGTGTTTGACATAAAATAATATATCACACCATGCAGAATGTAATGCAGTACCTTGAGATCCATTATCATCAATGGTGGTTTCTCTCGCGTTTGTCAACGACTTACATCATTAGCTGGTAATCAGATGGTATCTTCCCATGTTCGACTTCAGATCACATATTCGCATGGTTAGACTCATACTTAAAGTGATCGAGTGAACGAGATAGAAGACACTAGATCTATTTTCATCCATCCAAGCTATGATTTCAGAAGTAGTACCAAATCATCCATACTATGGTCATTAAACAGATGTTCATCCTATCATGGGTCTATATCTGTAGACGAATTTATGATGTTATGATAGTTTATATGATGATTATGGGTATGCCTCCCTCATCAATTCATGTCCAAGATGAAAATATATCATGATGTAATGTATTGTAATTGTTACAGGTCACCGTCCACTTCAAATCCTACTCATCAAATCGTAAAGCAATCAATCAACATTATAATTTTTTACTTCATGCTTTAGGGGGAATCTGTTACAAGTCAATTTGGGAATCATCCCAAAACACAGATCAGTATCCATTAGGGTCTATCATACTCTAAATTAGTTGCTACATGCCCTAAAAAAGTCATTCCATTAGTGGTTTTCCTTCATGAAAGTTTCACTACTTAGATGCAAGTTGAAGTACCCCATTGAGCCATCAACGCACCCCTAGACTGCAATAATTTCTTTGTAGAACATATACTCTCATGCAAGGCTGCATTTTAGAGGATCTAGGCCCACTTTAGAGTGCGTTGGTCAACTAGGAGCGAATTTTTCATTGGATTCCATGAATCTTCCCAACCTCTAATGGCTCCTAGAAGTTGTTCCATATTTCACCTCATCTGATAGCTTTGAATATGGACACCATGGAGCCATTAAACCTCTTATCCTCCTATTCCCATGAACAAGGAAACCTCTTCATCCATTTTTGGAAAACACATTCAATGTTTCATTAATGTCAAACGACCTTCATCTACTTATAAATAGAGCATTGATCATAGTGTATTAAGTATAGTTATGCTAGTGAGATCACAGCTCTTGGAGGTATCACGCATGTAATGTTATGGTGCTGGAGTGATGTTGTTCGGTGTGATGAGGATGGGACTGAAGCTGGAGTGAGTGACATCGAATTGATCAACTGGTTGTACTTCTCCTTCTACTTCATCATAAAGACATTTTTTCCTTTCCTAATGCATGTGTCAATGATGTTAAATGTGTATTTACAAATTAAATCGATTCAATTTTTTTAACTTGAATAGATCATATTTCCTTTATGTTGTTTTTCTGTCATCTTTTTTCCATTGCAGGTACCAATCAAGCGAGTTCAGTTCGATTGAGAGCGACGGAAGCGACGAAGGGAGGCGAGGAAAAACGAACATATTACAAGTAGGTTTTCTTACCTTATCTATTCATTTTAAGGAAAAGGTCAGATATATTTCTTTTTGTTGTTCTAAGTGCACCACCACACTTAGGGAAAGCATACTTATCCAAAGGTTTGATTTCCATAAAACACGATGGACTATCTTATCCACGGGTCACAACCAATCAACAGATTCAAACCACACCCTATCTTCAACAAGAACCAAACCTTTACACTATGGTTTATGTCACACATACTTAACATGTCAATATGTACTCAAATGTAATAATAAAGAATAGAACACAAGTTTTTTGTTTTGCAAGACTTAGAAATAAAATCGTATCAAAATTACATATTTATTTGACACTATGGGTTTTTCATACTTTGGAATTAATTTTTAATAATAATAAATACAGTAATTGAAGTTGTTTTAAATCAAAATTCAATTAAAAAAAAATTGATTCTAGTCATTTAAGAAGATTGATGATAAAATTCCATTGTTGATTTGCAATTTGATTTAGTGGTAGGTTTGTTGGGACTCAGAAATGTCATATTTTCATCCACCTTTCCCTTCACTATTCCTTACATTTCATCATCCCATTAACCTTTCATCATATCATTTTCATAAATACATTTGGGTTTCACCTTCTTATTTTCCACTTTATTCATTTTTGTATTATAAGTTAATTTATGATTAAATATTAGAAAATATACATGTTTTTATATATATCTCAAGAATATGTGAGCTTTGTAATGTGTAGGAAATATGTGAAGGATTAATTCCAAGAGGCTTCTCAAATATCTCCTCCACCATAGTAAGGAGATAATTATTCAAGCCTATTCCTAAGGAGAAGATCATGGAGGATTTGGTTGGCATATCTTATCCAAGATATGTGAGAGATGTGTGGAGGATTCAAAGGGATCATATTTTGTAATAATGGGAAAGTAGTTGAGAGTGATTGAGAGAATAGTGGATATGTCATTATGAGATGGTTATCTTCTTCATGTATATAAGAGAGTGCTCTCTCTTCATTTCATAGGATTTTTTAGAAGTTGATTAGTTGATAAGTTTTGAGTTTTGGAAATAGTCTTGTAATTAGGAGAAGGGGATTCTTAACTTTGATTCATATTCTTTTATTGTACACTTTCATGATTTGTCATTTGATTCTTGTAATGTAATTTGAGATAGCTTTATTGTTGTGAGCTCACATATGTTGTTTCTCATTCAAATCTTCACATGTTGTATTGTTTTTTCCTTATGCAATTTCGTGCTTTCCTAGTTAGTGTTTCAATGCTTTTCTAGATTAATTTGATTTCAGTAATTTAGATTAGATTAGTTCCACTTCGGTCCTGCATATATAGTGCATGTGCCTCGTAAGTCTACGAACCTCAGATTGACAAATTAAATAGTTGGGCAAGTAATACAACAGAATTAAACGATAATATTTTCACCCAACAAGGTTCGAACCAAAATTTAATTAAAAAAAAAAAAACTGGAATTTAGGAACATAAGGGGAAATTCACTTTAAGCCCAAGAGTGAAGATCAAAATTAATAAAAAAAATGTATCCTGTCTGTTAGCAGAAGGAGTCACTCCTTGAATACAAAGGAGTAAGCCTTACACATCATAGTTCATTTCAAAGTAAAAATTTTTGAGTGGTGGGATGGCTTCTTAAAGAGTTTGAAATGATTTTTACTCTTTTAGACTTTCATGCATTTGGAAAGTTGTGGCAAGTATAAATTGTATGGATAAATTTGTAGCATAGGGAGAAGATTGTAGCAAATGATAGATGAAAAATAGCTTGTACTCAATCTAGGAAATATGCATATCCTAAACTAGTCACACAGCTACAAGAGTGTCCTTTTACATAAACATTCTTTTATGTAAAGGAAACAACATTTAGAAAGTAGAAAAAATGCATAAGGAATCTCATAAATCCTTCATTAAACCTTCACTAACATGCTCTACACAACATATAGATGATTTTAAAAAGACTAAACAACATATAATTTACTATTAGATCCTCTAATTGTTCTCTTACTCATACTTTACTAAATGTTGCAACTCATAAATCAAAAGAATAAAAAAATGAGATAAACACACCACACATTAGATAGTCCTTGAAACACAAAATTCTCCAGCATGAAGTGTAAAAAGGAGTTTTCTTTATTATGATAAGTATTCAGGTCGACCAAAATCCAACCCCGAAATGGCATTTACAAATGATATTTATAGAAAGAGAAGCACCAACTCCATCTCTCCTAAAAACAAGGATCCACTCTTTCTCACATTACATAGGAGTTATAGGACATTAAAGACATATCCTATCGAAATATAACTAACAGGACAAATGTAGATAGGAATAAGGATGGCAGTTCTTTGCAGGTTTGTCCTGAAGATGGGTCTTGATTTAGACCCGAAACGTAGACTAAAAAATGAGGACTCTGGAGATTCTGAGTTTTGTATCTAAAAATCTACACCAAAAAAATTTACAATCTATCATCAGTTCTGACTGTGCTACTGAGTTTGTTGGCATGTTACCTCCTTTTCTACTGATATGTCTCTCCATGACCTTGTTTCTTTAAAACCCATGTGTCTTCATTAAATATGACTTTTAATAGCCTCAAAACAACTTATCAGTCATCACTTGACATATCCATATCGTTATGAGTCCTTTTCATCCTTGGACTAAATCAGAAAATATGTTGACAGTTGTCAAAAATTATTTAAAACAAACGCTACCAGAACTTCTAGTAAAAACTTGTAATTGTGCAAAAAATGTTATGCCACTGAAATTTCAGGTAATGCTCTATTTCCTTTTCAAAAATGCACAACAAAATACTTGAAAAATCATGTGAAGAATTATGCATTCTGAAGATTGAGCTCTTTCAAAAATATAACTAGTAGACAAAAAGGTATTTCACTGGGACATCATTTTACCTTTCCTCCATCTGAGCTGCAAATTTTGCAAGCTTGTCCAAATTTGTTTGTCTGTCAACTACTGATTTTGAGCTTGTGATCCTGGTGGTTGTCTCTTTTGTAATGGTCTTTTTCTCTTCTGAACTCTTCTGGATTTTTCTTCTTTTAGAGGATCTTGTTTGTTGGTCTAAAGGGGTTTTACCCTTATATTTATTCTTGGACCCACTAGACTCTACAATTGAAGCAGTTACAATATGTAACCCTTCAGATTGCCTCTCCACATCTATGACTTTTGTTAGAAAACTTGGATTATGCAAGGCTTTATATTTCAACCTAAATTTTTTGTTGTCTCTTGTATGTCTTCTCCTGCAACCAACAAATTGTTTTGCATATTTTATTCTTCTCTTGCTGCTAATATCATATCTTGCATCCTTCAAGAGCTCCTTATCTGACTTGGTGTGCTGATAGTCCTTCTGATTGTTTTTTTGAATGTTTTCTTCTTAAACTTTCAGCAGCACCTATTCTTTTTATTTTTCTATAGCTACAGACTTTCCTCTCTGTGCTCTGGTATAAACCTTTGGAAAAGGAGAAATAGGAGGCACAATCTTTTTTGATTTGGCTTTTTGGTCGATGAACTTTCTCCTTTTTCCAAATTATCTTCAACTTTGGTTGAGGGAGCCTTTTCCTTTCTGCTTTGAGCCTTCTTGTAGATGTTTTCCTTCTTGGCATTCCTTTTAGTCCTTTTACCAGCTGATGAAGTATTTGGCTTAGGAATTTTTCCTTTCTGCTTGTTAGGTTGAGAATATTGTGGTCAAGCTGGAGACAACTGAGTAGGAATGTCTTATGTAGGTGCAGGTTGGCCTGCCCTATAAAATAGGAAGTGCTCCCATCACTGGTTTCTTTTTCTGAGTTCTTAAATAACCAACGCCTTGATAAAAGCCTAATGATATAAGCTATATTCTGAAGTTTTTGCATGGGTTTGTATCCTAGCTGACATCTTAGTCAAAAACAAAAGTATAACTCCTCTCACAAGTAAGGTATATCTTGATGAGCTTGACGGTTTTAGCCCATTCATTTTTGAGATAATTTTTGGGAAACCCCTTAGCCCATTTAGGGTCTTTGTATTCATCCTTGATGAAGATGCTAAGGTCTCCTCCAGTGATGACTTGGATTTTAAACCATTTTTCTCATTCCCATGGAAGGTGGAAAGCTTCAGCAATAGACTCTGTTGATACCTACAATATGAGGCCATAGACATTTTCCTCTTGCCCATCGAATGAGAGGAAAAATTCCTTAGTTATTCCTAGATGAGAGCTTCCTAATCTTGAACAAAATGGATACCACCCTGCTTGTACCAAAAAACTCCTCACATTCAGACTGTCATCAACTAAATCAACTACTTGAGGTTCAATACATTTTAGTTTTCCTCCTTTCTTAGTCATCTTCAAAAATAAAGAAAATTGTCTGTTATAATCTGATAGATTTCAAGATTAGGAAATCTCACTTAATAGGTGTTTTTATTTCTTCAATGCAAACTATCTGAAAACTGAATCTCCCTCCTCAAGCTACTCACTAGAACTGCTCATTCACCAACATATGAACTCGAAAACTAATGGTTTTCCCTTTTTTTCGATGATTTAAAATGATATATTGGTTCACTTTTCCATGCATGAGATATTTTCATAATGGGAAATATCTTGGACCGTATAACACACATTTTGGTAGTCATGATTAACTTCATTTGGCTGATTTGTTTTAGATTATCTGGTACAAGTGGCTGAAGCTGAAAGGAATTGGAGCTGACAGACATCTCCATCGTATTCTTATGACAGTCCTAAAATTTTGGCAGTGTTCATGCGTGATCAAACCAAATGGTCACCACATTAAATTTTAGATCCACAATCTACCTTGACACTAGATACATACCTTGAATTGTGGATATAACGACTTAGGCTGATAGAGGACAAACAACGGTTGGCTTTTATTAACTGCGGATTCACACCTAACACTTTACGTATGACCACAACTTAACTCGACATGAATCAACATAGACCTTTCCTATCACGTGACATAAATCATGATAAAAAGGTTTAAATCTTGGTTAATATTGGGAACACGTGGCTAACACAAAAGCGAATGCACTTTTTTATTTTTTTTTAAAACATGGGAGGTTACCTAAATTTTCGGTAGCATCGAGTAAAGGAAAAATAGACATAAAATATAATTAAAATAGACTGTTCGACAGGGCTAAAACAGATGCTACCGGAACTTTCTATAGCGCTTTAATTTTTTTTGAAATTTACAAATTTTTATCCTAAAATAAAAAATTTAAAACACACTCATGACTAAGCATATAATTGTGCTAACACTATCCATTTAAGAACTTTGATGAAAAATTTTCCACTTGTTGATTTACAACAATATTTACGCTATCAGAAAGTGGCAGAGCATAAGTGGCACTTCACTTCAGGCTTGAGTCATAGTGCACTAGTCCCAAATTTTCCCCTCGATTATCGAGGGTACATTTTGGGATTCATGTTATAAAACTTGGCATCGAGAAGTAGATTTTTAATTGCATAGTCCATCAGTCATCTAACATCATTCAAAAATCTATACAGCTTGTTATGAAGTAGGGTTGTAAAAAGTGTGAAAAACAAAAATATGAAAATTAAATTCTATCAAGTCATCCAAACATTGATTTAACCAATATGACCTACAAAAAAAATTTATATGGTGTGTGAACGAGTGCTCTATGCTCTGCTAGGGTTTCACCACTCTATCTGTGATTCCCCCTAACAGGTATGACTTCCTGAAGAATTCGGCTCCATCTGAAATGCCTGCACACTGTTAGATATGTTGTGTCGCGATGATAGACGACATATTTGCAAATTGAATGGCTCCTCACCTCGGTATGAGGAGTCGTTTTCCTTCAAGTACTCTTTGAATTTAACCTTGTTTTTACAAGGTCACAAGACCAATGAATCAGTCATTGCCACTACTCCAGTTGAATCCCCAATGATGGGGGAACAATGGCAAGCCAAGGAAGGCCGAAGTTGTTGCCTGCCTAAAGCGACAATCAATCCAAAGTTCGTTATCCCAAACCACCACCTAGAGAAATCCTACCAATACATGAAGGATCACACCATAATATGCAAATTTTTGGGGATATGGCCTAAGGAGCAAGATATCTTGGTCTGGATCCAACACAAATGGTCTCCCCGGGGGCAGTTTGAACTCTGCATCTGATCTAAAGGGTTTTCACCATCATCTTTGAGTATCTAGAGGATAGTAAACACATCTTCAAAAATGGACCATATTTCATGGGAAGGGTTGGCCTTTTCCTTTGATTCTGGGAAGAATATTATAACCCGAATAAGGATGAGTTTAAAGTCGCTCCATTCTGGGTTCATTTGTATTCACTGCCAGATGATTCATGGGAGCATGAAATATTAGAAGGTATAGATAACTCCATTGGAAAAAAATTTAAGATGTCATAGATAAAAAAACGGCGTCGTCATGCAGACTTTGTTTGGATTTGTGTCCACATGAACATCTTCCAGCCTCTTCCAGAGTCCATCGAGATTTTTTACCATGATTCCACCTGGATCTAGCCGCTTGATTATGAAAATGTGTCATTCAAGTGTCAGATGTGCCACGAATATGGGAATCCTTTCAAATATTTTCCTTTAACAATTGTGGAGGAAGTGAATTTTGCATCACAATTCTGTGACGAAGAAGGGTTTCCACAAGTGAGAATATGTCATCCCCACCAAAACCGCCCTTAGCAAGATGAAACTTAGGTGTTCCCAGTGGCCCAAGAGGCTCCCTAATATCAGCAAAAACCAACCCCTCAAACCCTGGCTCCCTCAGCGGCCCTTATTTCGGTCAACCCATTTTCTATCTTGGAAACTTTTGATACCATCATGGAGCATGTAGAGGATGTGCCATCCTCCTCTAAGTCAGTAACTCAATCCATGGAGGTGGATAAAGATATTTTCACCTCGGGAGAAAATATGGCCACCAAAACAAAAGTCCTT
The DNA here is from genome assembly GCA_034641835.2 of Pinus albicaulis. NCBI lineage: Eukaryota > Viridiplantae > Streptophyta > Pinopsida > Pinales > Pinaceae > Pinus > Pinus albicaulis. Next base: position 188,102,429 of record CM076570.1, on the reverse strand, counting down.
GAACACACGGAAGATGACCAACGAGTCAAAGATCTCCTAATCAACATTAGTCGAATGTTGAAAGTAGAGGATAAAAACAACAGATTAGGTGTGGAAGAGAAGAAGGTGTTGGATAACTTCAAGATCTTATGCAAATATGATGTGAAAGACATCCCAGGTAATCAACTCTCCCATTTTGGTCACTTATTCACTCAATGGTCAGCCTGATCCAGCAGACCAGACCCAGATCTGAGAGGAGTGGGTAAATACATCAATGTTATGGCCCTTGCCCTCATGGACACTAGGGGGGGGGGCAAAGAAAATAAAAAAGGGGCGGAAGTTGACAAAATAAATGATTCAAGAGGCTGGAGAATTATTTCTAAATTTGGAACAGATGGGACAACTGATGGATTAATTTCCCAGATACGTCCCTCTATCTCAATGAAGATAATATCATGGAATATCCTGTGCTTCAATAGCCCAAGAAAGATCTTCTCCCTCAAGTATAAATTTTATAAATACCGACTAGAAATCATCCTTCTCCAATAAAATAATATGAATGCTAAAAACATCAGGGAGAACAATCAATGATGTTGGAAGAACAGTCAATCAATGACTATTGAGGCGGCTCTGGCTTCTGGGGGTCTGGAGATCCTATGGGATCCAAAAAAAGTCATCTTGACAGATTGGGTAGGCACCCGATTTTCTCTCTCAACCTCCTTTCGTTTGATAGGCACAAAGAACTGGATGTGCTTGACTTCATTCTATGGCCCTCCCACACCTCATGATAAAGCAAGGGTTGCACTTTTCATGGGCCACAAAGGATTGTATCCTTGGTGGAGATTTCAACATGATCATAAATCTAGAAGAAAATAGAGTAGGAGTCTTAAGATTATATCCCTTAGCTCAAGTATTCAATGATACCATTGAAAATCTACACCCGGTAGACATTCTACCTAATCACGGTCTGCATACTTGGAATAATCGTCGTGGGGGTCCCAATCAAATAACATGCCAGCTGGATCACTTCCTTATCTTTGAACATTTGATGTTTCAATATCCAAAGATCGAAACTGAGATCCTAGCTTCCATGGGGTCAAATCATTGGTCAATTAGCCTAGACTTGACGTCAACAGTCGCCCCTCGGAAAAAAAAACCCTTCATATTTGAAAGCTTTTGGCTTTGTCATCCGGGTTTCCTGGAAAAAATTGAGGCCTGGTGGATCTCAAAGGCCAACCCACCAGGTGCAAATATGCAATCCTTCCAAAAGAAGCTCCAAGATTTGAAGCTCCAAATCAAAATTTGGAACTGAGAAGAGTTTGGAAATATCTTTGAGGAGAAGTGCAAGCTTGAGGCGCACCTTGAAGATGTGGAGAGAATTATCATCCGTGAAGTATACTCTCTAGATCTGGAAGAAGAAGAGGGGCTCCTTTCTAGAGAATTAGATGAAATAAGACACCATGAGGAGATTCTATGGCGTCAAAAGTCACATATCCAATGGTTGTGTGAGGGAGGGTGGAAATCCAAAAAATTTCATAGATCTATGATAAATCACCGCCACCGTAACAATATCACCCATATTCAAGGCTCCACTGGCATGAGATATGAATGGCAGGAAGATATTGATAAAGAGCTGAAGTCCTTCTTTTCATCTCTATTACAAGATGAAGGCTACGTCGTTCTGAAGCCATATGAACAGTCATGTAACATATCCCCTCTCTGGTAACCTAGGACTAGAACGAGTCATTTCTCAACCCCATCATGCTCATCGAGGTGGAAGAGATGGTCAAGGCCTTACCCACAAACAAAGCTCTCAGACCTAATGGCTTCACAGCTAAATTCTTCAAATCAAAGTTGTCCTTTCTGAGTCAAGATATTTTGGAGCTTGAGGAGGAATCTCATCACTTCCGGAAAATATGGTCTTGTCTTAATGACACTTTCCTAAATCTTATCCCCAAAGCCTAGGAGGCCATTGCACCCAGTGAATTTATACCCATTTACCTCTACAACATTATATATAAAATCATGTCTTCCATTCATGTTCGTCGCCAAAAACCTCTCCTCCACCACATTATCAGCCAGGAGCAATCGGATTTCATGGAAGGCTGCCAAATCTTGGATGGAATCACCTCAGCCCATGAGACTATTCACTCTATGAATGCTCACAAATTTAGGGGAATGCTCCTTAAGCTTGATCTCTCCAAAGCCTACGACCGACTGTGTTGGGATTATCTATTAGCCATCTTGTGTGCCCTTGGTTTTGCGGAAGGTTGGATCTAGTGGATCAAATCCATGATCACCACCCCTTTCTTCTTAATCCTTGTTAATGGTTCCTCCTCTATGACATTATCATCCCGTGGAATCCTTCAAGGGTACCCCATTTATCCATTCCTTTTTATCATTGCAACATAAGACCTGGGTATAATGATCAAAGGAACAAAGAAATCAAACCTAATTGAAGGCATCCACCTACAAGGACCTAATGTGGATATGACCCACCAATAGTTTGTGGATGATAATATTTTGTTCGGGCGGGCCACCCTAAGAGAAGAAACTAGGTTTAATATAATTCTGGAATACTTTCAAGAAGCCTCACGTATGCTCCTAAACAAAGATAAGTCAAATATTTACTTCTTTCAAACCCCCCAACCTATACACTCATGCTTGGCTAGAATTTTTGGATTCAACATTGGTTCTCTCCCTTCAAAATACCTTGGATTCCCTCTTATCTTCAACCCTCTCTACATTTCCCCTTGGAAAGACTTGTACTCAAATATCTCCAAAAATCTCTCGACCTGGACCTTTTGTCCTTAATCTAGTTGGGAGATCCACCCTCCTAAATTCGGAGTTCCAAGTCATTGATATGTACCAAATTTCAGCCCTCCCTGCTCCTAAGTGTATCTACTCCGAAATGATAGCCATTTTTAAACGATTTCTCTAGAGTGGTTCTTTTGAGGATCAGAAATGGCCACTTCTAGTCTGGCACAAGATATGCATCCTCAATATGCTAGGGGGACTTAGCCTGTGTGACCCAGCTACTCTTAATGCCACTTTGGGGGAAAAAATATGGTTAAGGTGGATCCAAGGGGGAGGATAAATCTAGAAAGTAACCTGGACTCGGAAATATGGCCAAGGGAAATCACCAGAGGTTTTGATCTGTGAACCTCTTCAATGATCTGGATCGGCCATCTAGAACCTAGCTAATTCCAACAGTTATTTGATTATGGAGAATTTCTTTCAGGAAGTGAAATATGGGAAGTTGGCCTTGTTTTGGCAAGACTCTTGGCAACAATCCCCTCACCTAGCACAGGATCAGTCACCCGAGTGGTAGAAAACTATAAGAACTTACCTAATGACTAGGGACAGACACTCTAGAAGTCCAAGGGTGATTGGCCATCACAAATCCCCTCGATGGTGGGTGAGCGTCTGAGCTCTTACATGGAGAAGAGATGTATACATGTATCTTGTGAGCTAGACAAGCTTAGATGGGGTCTCACAACCTCAAGTGTATTTTCTGTAAAGGAAGCATACCTGCTCTAGGTGAATGCAATCACCATACAAGATAGCCCCCTCTGGAGGAGAATATGAACAAGCAAGCTCTAGCCTAAAGTGGCACATTTTATTTGGTTGGCGGGCATAGGCAAGTGCTTACTTAGGATAGTCTTCTAAAGCTGGGTTTTGTCGACCCATCTATATGCCCGCTTTGTAAGAGTGTCGAGGAAAATATGCTTCATATATTTTCCAAATGCTCCATATTCAATGCATTTTGGGCCCAGGCCTCCTCCCTCTTTGGTCTAGTGGACCACCATACCGAAGATCTCGGATCCCTATTTGCAGATTAGCCAATCCATCATTTTTCTAATTTGGTGGTAAGTCGTGCTTGGTGGCTCACTCTGGGATTGCTCTTGTGGAACACATGGAAAGAAAGGAATCACACCATCTTCAAAGTAAATCCTCCTTCCAATGCTTTCATTTGGTCTCAAACCATCATCAATGTTTGGTAATCTATTATCTTAGAGACCTGTGAGCCCGCTTATTGGGAAGTGAACCCTCTTGAAGCTTGGATCCTTACAATGTTAAACTTCTCCTTCAAATTGGTTCATCCCCATGCAGTGAAAGCCAGACCCTCTCCATCCCACTATCATTCATCCTTTTCTCCCCCTCCGGTGGGCTATATTCAGTTAAATTTCGATGAAGCTTCTAAAGGAAATCCTAGCCTAGAAGGCTATGGAGGGATCCTGTGGGATTTCTCAGGATCTCCATGTACAACCTTTGCGGGCTCTAGCGGGATAACAAGAAACAATGTGGCAGATTTTTATGGGCTAGAAGAAGGTCTTTATATGGCCCTCCACCTTCGCTATGAAAGAATCTGAATTGTGGGTGATTCTCGTCTTGTCCTTGATATGGTCTAGCGAATCCTCAATGGCTCTGCTCCTTAGAAAATGGCTAAAATTTGGCAATTAGAAGCCCAACTCTCCTACATCCAAAGGTCTCTGAGCACATTTGAGGATGTAACCAAGAGTCACGTATTAAGAACAAGAAACATAGTAGTTGATTGGCTAGCTAACAGAGGTACAAACACTCCCCAGCAAGAGTTTCGAGCAGCCTGGGAGAATATTATCTCAAAGGAAAGTCTTGACATGAGAGAGTTCCAGTCTCTACTATCCCTTATGGAAGTAGAACTATGATTCCCCAATGGGGGTGTCACTTTAGTCGGACAGTTGGAGGCATTATGGGAAGAGGAGAAAGGTGGGCCTTCACGCACCACATGCTCGCATTAACAATCCCTCACATGCTCAAGTTTATGGCTCCTAGGTACCTACATCATGCTTCATGTATCCACTTCATATCCAGATTGATGGGTCGTGTTTGCATTATATGTAGTGGTTGGGTGATGGTGAGAGAGAGGTGGGCAAGATCACCCTTTGTATTGGCGTTTGGGCTCAATCCAAGGCTTGGGGAAGCTGTGCAGGGCAAGGAATGTAATCGTGGGGTTGTGTGGAAGTGGCTCTCATTCTGTGCCTGGCCGTGGGATCTAGAAATTATTCTCCCTGTTGCAAGAAGAGCCGAGACTGGTTCGGGGCTCGCACTCTTCGTGGTGGGGAATCAACCCAATTGGATGTGCCTTTGGTTATTTTACTAGTTCATTGAGGCTATGTGGGTCCTGTGGATGAGCCCGATGATTGTTGTTGGTTCAGTTTCGGGTGGAGGTGCGCGTCTCTCGGCTACACAATTCACATTGATAGTGTGATCAAGTCTCTGGTGTCCAGGCCAACCCTTTGTAGTTGAGAGTTGTCCATCGACGAGGGTCTGGTAAGCAGTGTTGTTGTGCACAATTTAAATTTAAATTTCATTGTGGATTCTTGTTTCAATAGTGAGGCTTCTCTTAGCCTCACTGTAGCGTGGGGTGGCGGTTTTGGTTGTATGTCACCGTAGCGTGGCCGATCGTGAAGGGGAGGACTAGGACGATGTATGGAGAACATACAGTCAAATGGAGAGCCCAGCTCTGACTCTATGTCTATAGAGATTCAACATTTAGTGGTGGCCATGATGGTATTTCTAGTCTATTCCCTAGTCCAGGTGGAAACCTCGATCACCCTGGACATGATAGTGGCCCAACTACAAGACATTCAACTCAATTTTGAAAATATGTGGGAACGGAGGTATGAGGAGCAAAATGATATTATTTCTTACATAAACGACATCCAACATCTGCAGAATGAGACTAGATGCTCTGGATAGTCTTCTCCGCTAGCTGCAGTGCTCCCACGACCACCCCTGAGCTCTGGAAATTCAAGTGGAACACATTCATTATCACGTTCACAATCGTGCAGGCCTCTTCACTGCACCTCCATTATTTCCTCCTAATCCCCCTCCTTGATGTATTTCTCTTCAACTCTTTTTGACATTTTTGTGCTGGCAATAACCACAGACACTGGTTGTGTTGGATCTCTTCCAGACTTATTTTTATGTATAAATTTGTACATGTACTCTCTAAAGCCTGTAATGCTTAGTTGTATTAAAAACCTGATGCATCTTGTTGTATCTTTCAGAATGATAATATAATGAATCTTTTGACCAACAAAAAAAAGAGTCATCCAAACATCCATAAAAAAATAAAAGTCATCTAAGCAAACTTATTGAAAGAGAAAAGAATCTATCAAAAAATAAAATATAGAGGAGTCATATGAGCATCTTATAGAAAGAGAGATACAAAGAATTGGTAAGTACATCATATTTTTATGTCTTATGTGTTTTTTTTTTGTTTTTTTACAAAGCATTTATTTTCAATGTATTTCAAGTTTAATCAAATTTTTTTGGCATTTGTGTGATTTGTTTTTCCTTTGTTTCCATGCATCTATTTGTTTGTGTGTTTCAAGTTACATGCATTTGTTTATTTATGTTTTTCAATTTACATGTATTTGGTTAGCTTAACAATATGCATTTTTTTGTTTATGTGTTTCAAGTTACATGCATTTGGTTGGATGAAAAGTATGCTTCAAAGTATGAAGCAACAACTTAGTTAACGATAATACAATAGAATAAAATATGAATCACCAACTTAGTTACGAGTAATACAATAGAGTTGCAGTGTAAGTGCAATACAATAGAAACTGTAAATTTCCTTGTAGGGTATCATTCTTGAACTTCTGGGTACAATTTCTTGGGTCAATATGTATTTCTAAAAGAAGAGGCAAAGTATCCTAATTTCTTATAGGAAGACTATGCTTCCCACTAAAGATATGAAATTGCATAGTCTTCCCAGAAGCAAGCAGGATAATTTGCCTCTTCTTTTAGAAAGACATCTTGACCCAGGAAATTGTACCCAGAATTTCAAGAATGGCACCCTACAAGGAGATTTACAGTTTCTTCATCTCAGAGGTCAGTCTGATCCAGGACCTGCAGAACAAATTAAGATGTTAAATTATACAAACTACCAGTCAGTTTGTATTTCACAGAACCTGGATGATATAGCAACGGATGTTTTAGATTTGAAGGCTCATATAAAAACATTGCACCAAGAAAATGATGATTTGATAAAATATCATAAGGAAAAGTTAGATGAAATTACAGATCAGCTAAATACAATCAGTAGAGCAGTCTCAAACTTTCAATATGCAATACCAAGACCTCCTTCTCCTCCGGATTTTGAAGAAGTTGAAAGAGAAGGTCTGAAATTTACTTACTATCAGGTAAAAGATGATCATACTTTATTCTTAAAGATGATCAAGTCTCCAGATGCAACTACTCTTGAGAAAATCCATCAAGGTTCTAAATTAGCCCAAGAAAAAATAGCCTTGGTTAACAATAAATTTTCTCAATTAGTTTTGGATATCAAAGGAAATGATATTGTCTTAGAAGAGTTAGGAGAAAGCTCTTCTAAAACAAAAAGAGGAGACGCTTTTCATTTTTCCAGAAAAACTCCCAAGACTTCAGAAGGAGATGTATCATCTCAACCTCATTCCAGTCCTTTCAAAAGTTGGGCTCAAAACTTAGCCAGCACAAAAATAAAAGAAGAATCAGCCTATTTTCATAGCATTGGAAACACTCTGTTTATAAACTTTGACTATCTAGACAGAGCTCAAACAATGATTCTTCTACAAAGAATTGACACATGGGCTAAACATAAAAAAGTTGAGTCTAAACAGTCATGGAGATAAGTAGTTTTTCAGATCTCATGGGCATTCACAAGAAATGTTCGTTTGTGGTGGGAAAATTTAGGAAGAACACAGCAGACAGAACTTCTTGACAAAAAAGATCCATTAGAAGCTATGTTGTTGGCACTTTCATGTGAATTTTTAGCAATCATACCATCAGATACAACACATTATGCTCAGATGTTCATGAGTCAAAGGCTATGTGATCTAGACCTACTACCTGAGTATTATTGTACCATGCAAGGGCTCTACTATAAGATTCTTGATCTTGATAACACAACATATCTCAGACATTACATTGCTTCTATGCCAGGTAGAATCCCTGAAATGATCACCCAGGAATTAGCTACTCAGAAAATCTCCATTGATTCTCTGTCTTTAGCAGCTCTACATCAACATATTCTTACCATCTTAAGGGATCAATGTACTACTTATAAGAATAATAAGAATCTCAAGAATCAATTGTCTTTCAATCCACAAATTTGTGATATCCTTAATGAAACACATAGATTTGGATTTTATAAAACACCAAAAAATAAGAGACAAGATAAATCTACAACCTGCCATTGTTCCAAATCAAAATGGAAAGGTCATCAGAAATCTTTAAAGGAGAAGTTTGACAAAGGTAAAGAAGAAAGATCTAGATACATCTTTAGGAGAAGAAGAAAACCTGTCTCTATGGATAAAAGTAAGTGTTTCATTTGTGGAAAACATGGACACTTTGCTAATAGATGTCCGAATAAGAAGAAAAAGACTCAGATAAACATTTTTGATTTGTTTAATTCTGCACACAACCCTGCAGAATGGGATTTAGTTTCAGATTATGATTCTTCTGTAGAATGCATATCTGTATATAGTTTAGATTCCGAAAGTGGTGGTAGTATAAATAATTTTCAGAAATTATCACTTGATTGTACAGATGCTGATAGTGATGATTGTACATATATTTCAGATCTTAAGATGTTCTCAGTATTTAATGTTTCTCATGAAATCCAGTATTTTCAACAAGAATTAGGAAAGTTTCCTCCAAATCTGTTGATCCCCAGAAACATATTACAAAGAAAAATTGATGAATTAAGGAAGAATACTCCGCCAGTAAAAATCTTACTCCCAGAAGAGAAAAAAGAGGATATATCGAAAGGTTATATTTCAATCAGAGGAACTCTAGAAAAACATATTAGTCAAGCAGAAGAAAGGATCAGAAAAAACAGAGATATTATGGAAAAAATTGTTGAAGACATTCAGAAGGATGTTCAATTATTGGATGAATTGAACTCTAAGTTTGTATCCATGTGTTATGAAGCAACATATATCCCACTCCAAAGTTCAACCAAACTTATTGGATACCAAGAGCTAGATATAAGAGATATAAGTGGAATTGGAGATCGAATGGTTATTTCCATCGGCATAAAGATCCCTAGTTATAAACTGTATCATTTAGATGCCCAGATTGACACAAAAGCAATGAGTAGTTGTTGCAAATACAAATTTATTCCTTCCTATTTATAGCAGCCTACACAGATCCAATTCAAGGCTGTAAATCATCAACTCATGAATATTTCTCATGTTTCTCCATATTTTCCAATCTTATTAAATAATTCTATTGTATATGTTACATTGTATAATTATGACACAAGTGCTGACATCCTTTTAGGACAATATTTTGTACAGAAGTATATGCCATTAATTGTTGATAAATATTCAATCACTTTTATAGTCTAGTTAGCACATGTAAAAATTCCAGTCAAAAGCAATTACATCATCAAGATTGATCCAGACCAGCAGTCAGAAAATCTAGAATTTACACTCAAAGATCTAACAAAAATCTAGAATATTGTTAAAAACGCAGATCTTCATGCTCCCCAAGTTTTGAAAGAAACTGTTCAAAAGATCCAAACAGACTGCATGTCATAACATCCTGACGCATTTTGGTTCAGAGAGAAATATTTCATCACTCTTCCATATAAAGAGAATGCCAAGCAGACTCCTCAGAAAGCATCTGCTAATCACATGAGCCCATCAGAACAAGAATATTGCAAGCAATAAATCCAAAATTTTCTTAGCAGAGGTTTAATTGAACCATCAAAAATTTCATGGGCATATCCGGATTTTTATGTGAATAAGCATTCTGAGCATAAAAGGGGAAAGAAAAGGTTATTGATAAACTACAAAGCGTTAAATGATGCTCTTAGTCCTATCAGGTATCCTCTTCCTAACAAATAAATTTTGTTAGCAAACATATCTAAAGCCAATGTTTTCAATAAATTTGATTTCAAAAGTGGATTTTGGCAAATAGGAATTGAGCCTTCTGGCAGGAATTGAGCCTTCTGGCAGATACAAAACTGCATTTGTAGTTCCAGGTGGCCAGTACCAATGGACAATCCTCCCTTTTGGACTAAAAAACACCCCTTATGAGTTTCAGAAAAGGATGGAAGATATCTTCCGGCATCTTGATTTTGTCATAGTATACATAGATGATTTATTAGTTTTTAGTAGAGATATTCATGAACATCAGAAAAATATTGAAGCATTCTATCATATTGTATATAGCCATGGCCTAGTCTTGTCTTCAGGAACTGACAAATTTGTCATTGCACAGACTAAGATAAATTATCTTGGTCTCACCATTTCTCAAGGGAGAATTATTTTCAGGAACATGTTTTGAAAAGCTTGCTTAACTTTCCTGATCAATTTGCATACATTAAGATGACTCAAATATTTTTAGGATGTCTCAATTATATAAGAAATTTTTATGAAAAAAAGCAGCATATACTAAAGTTATTCAAGAAAGGCTCAAAAAAGGAGCTACATGGACAAAACAAATGGCAGCAGCAGTCAAAGCAATCAAACAAAAGATACAATCTCTGCCTCATCTTTCTTTGCCTCATCCAGATTATCCCTTTATTTTGGAGACAGATGCTTCTAATGATGTCTAGGCTGCAATTCTCCTACAAAAACATCAGAAGAGAGAAGAAGTATGTGCTTTTACTTCAGGTACTTTTTCAGAAACAAAATAAAAATATCCTTCTTCTCACAAAGAAATCTTAGCCGTCAAGAGAGGTATTAAAAGATTTCATCTTTTCCATAAAAGCGTTCGTTTTACAGTCAAAACAAATCTTAAACTTATGAAAGGGATGCTTTCTAACAAAAGACTGTTAGAACAAGGGAACTCCAGGATATTAAGATGGGCATTATGGTTCGACGGTTTTGATTTTGATATAATATACAAATCTGGTAAGGAAAATTATCTTGCAGATAGGCTTACTAGGGAAGGCAACATCAAAGATATTAAGGTTTTCGAAAAAGTTGAAAGCTCAAAATCGATGAGAACAAATTTTCAAATTGAATTATGTTCAAACTGTTTACACCAGTATTGTTGGGAATGTTTCTCTCAGAAGGTTAAATCACTTCCTATAGATGTTCAACAGTTGATCCATTGTAAATGGTACAACTCTCAAGAAGGAAGATCAGCCTATAATATCAAATGGAATATGCTCAATAATATTCATCTTTACTTTAGCATACCAGACCCCCTAGGGATATGTGGATTGTTTATATTTTTGATCCCTTTATCTCCTAGTATGAATATTATGGAATCCTCCAATTTTCCAGGAATCACAAAAATATTTTTATTTATATGTATTGTGAGGATATCATGAGCAGCTACAGATACTGGAGTTCATGGATGAAAATTTTATTCTTTATGCTCACTCCTAGAAGCTCAGAGTTGGTTAATGTAAGGGCAAGAGATACCATTGATCTTCTCAGAATCGAACTTCAAGAAGGAGCACTAGCCTATGACGTATTTGCCTTCAGTATGTCTTTTCAAGCTACAACAGTAACTATCACCCCACAACATGAATTATATTTAATAGTAAATTTTATAGGAGACACCTGTCTGGATGAAATTGAATTAGATAATCATTTCAAATTTATTCCTTTCTATGCATTCTCTGGACAACATTCTCCATAATGGCTTGATAAAATCATTCCAGGAGTTCAAATCATGAACCATCAGAATTCCCCTAATGATGAAAGTTATTCTCCACCAAGAGATATGACTCTGACAGAAGCCCCAAAGGGTCATATTAGGATAAGATCACATAAGATCTATTGTACAAATTCCCCACTATCTTTTGAAGATTATATCATGAAAAGGATCTCCATTATGTAAAGATAATTTAAGCCGAGCTTTTGTAGATTCCCTGTCTGGAATATCTACTGTATATTAACTTTAATAATGTCATAGTATAGCTTTCGTATATTCCCTGCCTGGAATATCTACTGTGTATTAACTTTAATGATGTCATAGTACAACTTCCGTAGATTCCCTATCTGGAATATCTATTGTGTAAATACTTTTAGTCATTTCAAATAGATTTAGATAAGATTTTTGTTTATCTATTAGATTCGAGGAAGAGGGGTTTGGATTTTATATAAGGATATCTCCTCTTTGTAGAAGGCATCGGGTTTTAGAGAGAGAATTGTATTTTTGAAATTTCTCTAAATACAATATCTATGGTGTTTAGTGAATACCTTTTTGGTTTGTTTATTTATTTAATGATTCCTAAAAGGTGGAAGTTCCATATCTTCGTATTCCTTATATATATATATATATATATATATATATATATATATATATATATATATATATATATATGTATATATATATATGTATGTATATGTATATGTATATGTATATGTATATGTATATGTATATGTATATGTATATGTATATGTATATGTATATGTATATGTATATGTATATGTATATGTATATGTATATGTATATGTATATGTATATGTATATGTACCTCGTAGTCTAATAAAAAAAAAATATTGCCCTCAAAATTATGGAAATTTTGGCAAGATTTTAATAAAATCAGGCAGGACTTTTTGTAAATCCAAGTTACAGTTGTCAAACTTCAAGATTTTGGGTGCCCCGGTATCCATTTCCACTATCAAAAACAAGATTCAAACATGGCTACTACTAGATGGTTTGAATTTTTTTCTCGGATTCCAACCACTTTTGATCGTTCGGGCAATTCCTCCGCCTCGGTAGACTTTTCCAATGAAAAAGGACAGATCTACCAAGGCGGATGAATTTCCCGGATGGTAAAAAGTAGTTAGAATCGGGGAAAAATATTTAAAAAATATAGCAGTAGCTGTGTTTGAAAAATGTCTTCGAGACACCCAAAGTCCTAAAGTTTGACAGTTGTAACTTGGATTTAAAAAAATTCCTGCCGGATTTTATTAAAAACTTTCCATAATTTCCTTAATTTTCAGGGCAAAAAAGTAGGCTAGTTAGACTACGAGTTTTTCATTATTCATGCATGATTTCCATTTACAACATGTTCCACTTTTCTTTTAGCTTACCAATGCATCTCTACTATTAAAAAAAATAGCAAAAATAAAATATAATAAAAATGTCTGGATTTTATAAAACTTTGTGTTAAAATAAATCATCTATCCACATTTACTAAAAATAAATTTTAAAATAACATAAAATGTTGTCTTCTTTGAATTTTCATTTGAAAAAGCACTTTGTTTCGATTTAATATTTATACACACAATAGACATTTCAAAATATTTGATTCGTCTAAGTATCACACATTTTTGGTTCATTGATGATTTTTTTTTTTTGGTGATGGGTTGAGAAGAGATGCAAAGGTGATAAAAGAGGCTCTCGTCCCTTTTTGAGCAGCAATAAATTATAATAAGTCAATTTTGTCATATTTTGGTCTAATAAATGTCGAGCTCCTTCATTTTCAAGAGTACTTTTGACTTTCTTTGATCACTGTGGAAGAAGGTTTAAAATACGTGAGATTTCATATTAATCCAAACTCCTATAAGACAACAAATTGGAACTAGCTAATTGGCAAATTTGAAAAAAGGTTAAAAGTATGGAGATTATTATGGTTGTCTAGAGTAGGAATATTAGCTTTGATTATGTCTATTCTTGGAGGTATTCTTGTTTACTAGATGTCACTCTCTTGAATTCCAAGGGGAAATTCAGAAAGGATGAGGAAACTTTGTCTCAAATTTCTTTGGTTAGGGTGGTCTGATCAATTTGTTCTTCCTTGGATGAAATGGGATTGGATAGCTCTTCCAAAGGCCTCGGAAGGATGGGGACTAAAATATTAGACATTGTTTTCAAAATCTCTAGTTGAAAAAGTTGATTGGAGATAGAGGGGCCTTCCTCAAGATCTACATTTATCATGGAATGGATATATATAGGCTTTAAGGGAAGCTCATATTAGGTTGACTAAAGAAGAAGATGAATTAGTTTGGCCATTTGATCCAAATGGTTTCTATTCTCCAAAAATGAGATACTCCCATATTATTACGAATATACTTCCTAAGGAATAGGTCATATGGTGGAAATTGTTTTGGAAACTAAAATTCCCAACAAAATCTAGATGGTTCATGTGGTGTGCCTTCAAGAACAAAGTCCCAAGGGGAAAATTTACGCAACAGGAAATTTGAAGATGCCAATAGATTTGTTTTATGTAAATACGGGAAGGAATGTGTCAACCATATGTTGGTTACTTTCCCTGACACAAAAAAAATTGGCGTTTAGTTTCAAATAAACTTGGACAGTTGTCAATGGAAAGGGGGGGGGATCTCTTAGAGGCATGGTTTAAGTGGTGTTCTATTCGAGTAGTAACATTCTTCAAGGTGGTGCCTTTGTTAATTTGTTGGGGCATATGGATTGCTAGGTATAAAACCATTTTTCTTGATCGCTTAACACCTCTGGAGATCTCCGTAACTCAATCACTTGTTATATTTGACTTCTTTCCCAAAATTTAAATAGTTCAAAGAAGAAATATTGTTACTCAAGCCAAGATTGATAAGTCCAAGCCGTGGGATTTTTTTGATTGGGCAACCCAGGGTGAGCTAAGACTTTGTGGGGGAAGTGCGATTTTGTTTTTGACTTTCACATTTTTTCATTATCAAAATGGGATTCAGTGAAGGTTCTAACAACTTTGCAGAATCAATGGATTTGAAGCTCCTACTTCATTTTCTCTTGAAAAATAATTTCATTCTTTGCAAGGTTTTGGAGACTCGATGTTGGTTATCAATTGGGTCGCTAGAGAAATTAGCTGTCACAATTTTGGGATTTGGTCTCTCATCAATGAGGTCGTTCATTTAAAAGATTCATTTAACATGTTCACAATTACTCGTGTCTACAGGGAAGTTAATATCGATGCGGTATCCCTCTTTAAGGAGAGCCTAAGGTTGGGTCATAGGATTTGGATGATTTTGTTGAGATTCAACGAGAAGATCCTAGTGAAAATTAAGCACCTACAGTAGGATGGAGCCTTGAGCTATTTTTAGGTGGATTTCTATTTTTAGATGCATGAGAAAATTCTATTTATAGATTTCATGTCTATTTATAGATGCATGAGCAAATTCTATTTATAGATTGCATGTCTATTTATAAATGCATGTCGACTATTATTATCCCTTAATATTAGTTGGAAAATAAAGAATAATCTATTCTCGATGAGCACTTGGAAATAGTGAACTGAAGTGGAAAATCAGTTAGCTAAAGGAATTTTGAGTTAATAGGTTGGTTGGTGGGACATGCAAGTGGAATTAGTTGTAACTAAGTGATTCGAAGTTGTAACAGAGTTGGAAGTGCAGTTAGGCAAGTTGTAAAGTATTTTAACTTAGTTAAGTGAGTTAAACTCAATTGTTCTTGTTGTAACTGAAGATACACTAGTGAGAGATCAAGTGAATTAATTAATAATTAATTCAAAATTAGTGGTCTTAGATGCAACTGAATATTTACTACTATTAACTTCATGCATGTTAGATCCAATGGAGACCCGGTTGAGTTCTAGGTGAAACGGAAGTAAACTATCATATGTGACATTATCCGGTTGCACACATGCAACAAAACACACATTGGATGTTCCCATGAGGGTTGTTCTATCAATGCAGGCAGGATTGCACTCATTCATGGATTGCTATCAGCTAGGATTGAGCAGTGGAGGTAGATTTTCTGGAGACAGTAAATTGGCTAAGGAACTTGCCAATTTTTGTATGACAGTGTGAGACAATTAGCTCATGTATTGAGAGCTCTTGGATTAGAGCTTTGTATGTAATTGTTTCATGAACCATGATATAATACATATAGAAGATAGTGGGGTTTTTAGCTGTAAGCTTTCCCTGGGTAAATTATCTATGTTATGTGTGATTGATCTTTCTTCATGATATTGTGATTGGAAATTGTGTTTTAAATTTCCGCAAAGATTAGTAGAAGTGATTATGTATTTAACAGTAGCATATTGTTAGATCAAGATAATCCAATATATACATGAATTTTTTATTAAATTTATACATGGTATCGGAGCTCGGGAAATTGCAATAGTGAAGCAGGAGCTGAGTTTGTTGGTGGAAAGAATTCAAATTTGCAGAAAGAATTTCTTGGTGCTATAGCTGATTCAAGATTGAAATCGCTTTCAATGGCATGAGGTTAGAGTATGCACTCAAGGGAAACTCGAACTACATTACTTGGAAGGACAAGATGGAGGTAGTACTCGAAGACAATGGCTTGAAGGAATTCATTGACAATGATTTTCCTAAGCCTCCTTCGTCAGATTCTTCCAATCTTGATGCATAGCAAAAGAAAGTGGAAAAGGCGAGGAGGATCCTGTTAGAGGGAGTACGAGACCACAATGTCTCAAGCCTCCATGGGAAAGCCACACCATATGCTATGTGGAAGGCTTTGAAGGATCTATTCTAAAGCAGCAATGACCATAGGAAATTGGCGCTCAAAGATAAACTCAGGAAGATCAATATGGAAAAGGGTGACAACATTCCAAATTATGTCATGAAGTTTGTCCAATATCAGGATGAACTGGGGAGTGTGGGAATAACTATTGCTGATGATTATTTGGTGAGCTTGGATCTCTTAAGACTTCCTAAGAGTTGGCACAGTTATGAAGACGTTTTCAACGGACGGGAAAAATTGTCGGATTGGGAACAACTATGGTCGGATCTGGTGCAGGAGGAGTTAGAGTGGAACACCAGAGATGGATCTTCATCAAAGCATGATGATGAAGAGGATTATGCTTTGGCTGCCAAGGCGAAGAAGGGGAAGGGGGAGAAATTCCATTCAAAATCTAAGTCTAAAGGCAAGAAGCTGGATATGTCCAAGGTGATGTTGAATATTGCAACAAGAAATAGTGAAGGAGGCATCCTGGAACATCATTCTTGATCCTAGTTGGAAAGTGATCACCAAAACTAGGTGGGGGGCACACAGGTGATTTTTGTCGCAAAGTCTATTTTTAGAATATGTCTATTTTTTGACATACAGATCATATTTTATGAGTTGTGAGATGCTATTTGTGGATGGTTGGTCAAGTTGGAAAAAATATATGGACTTCTATTTTTAGACATATCAGGCGGAATCTATTTTTAGATTTCCAGTCTAAAAATAGATATGTCGAATATTATTAGCTCTTAATAATATTTGGACTATAAAAATTATCTTATTCTCTTGAAGCACTTCAGTTAAGTGCACAGATGTGGCACAAGAGCTGACAGAAGGAATTATGCTATTCCTGAGGATTAAGTGGAGCTATTGCATGGATACTTCAGTTAGAACTAATGTGAGAGAGTTTGGTGGAGTTGATTGAGGAAGTTAATGGAGTTGTGTATGATTTTCATATGATCTCCATGATACATAATATATATTTGGGGTTTTTAGCTTTAGGCTTTCCCGTTAAACAACTGTGTTATGTGTGTTTTTATTGCTTCATGTGTTTTGCAATTGTTGATTAAATTTCCGCAAGAATTATAGTGGAAGGATTCTATATTTTGCAAGAAGATAAATATTGTGAGATCAGGAGAGTTCGGATATATACATGCATATTGTATATAATTTCTACAGGTGAAGTGTTTTCACTGTCACGAACATGGGCATCTTGCTACTAATTTTCCATAGAAGAAGAAGAACAAGAAGGTTTTTGGAGCTGCAGCTGGTGAGGCCCTTGCCTCATAATTTGAGATTTAATTCTCCTTGATCGCATGCCTGGTGTTAAGTGCATTGGGATCAGTGTGGTATTTGGATAGTGGCGCTTCCTTTCACATGATGGGAGATAAGGAACTTTTCAGTGACTTGGAGGAGAAAGATCTCCATATGCATATAGAGATGGGCGACGACAGACGGTATAGTGCTACCAAGATTGGTACCATTACCTTTCAGAGGGAGTCTGGTAAACCACTTCAATTGAAAGATGTTATGCATGTTCTAGGTCTGAAGAAAAATTTGGTATCAGTCGCAACGTTGGAGGACAGAGGCTATGATGTTGTTTTTAGTGATGGAAAAGCTTTCCTGTGACATAAAAAACGTGCCAAGCCAAGAGGATAGGGATTCTATTTAATAATCTCTACAAGATGGAGGTAGATGGTTGCATTGCCATGATGGGAAAGGCGGAAAAAGTGGTGAGCCGAGATGAGGACGAATTATGGCACAAGCGATAGGGCCATCTTCATCATGGAGCCTTGAAAGTCATGCAACAAATATCTACTAGACTTCCAATGGGAGCACTTGCTCAGTTAGATCAGTGCAAGGGTTGCACCATGGGGAATTATGTAAAGTCCACCTTTCATGAGAAGGAGAATCGTGCTTTAGGGATCCTTGAGAGAGTTCACACAGACGTGTGTGGACAGTTCTCAGTTGCTTCAACTGCAAAACATAAGTACTATGTTATTTTTGTTGATGACTTTTCTTGTAAATGTTGGATCTTCTTCATGCTGAAGAAGGATCAAACATTCTCAAAGTTCTGTGAGTTTAAGGCATTGGTGGAGAAAGTGTCAGGGAAGCAAGTGAAGGCTCTTAGGAGCGATAATGGTGGAGAATACATCTCTAATGAATTCAATAACTTCTGCAGCAAAGAATGAATTCGAAGAGAACTCATCGCGCCTCATAACCCACAGCAAAATGGGGTCACGGAGATGAAGAACAGGATGATCTTGGGTGCGGCACGAGCGATGTTACATGACCAGGGCCTACCAGTGCATTTTTGGGTGGAAGCATGCAACACTATGGTTTATGTGCAAAACCGTTGTCCTCATAGAGTACTTGGCATGAGTACACCTGAAGATGATTTCACTGGTAAGAAATCGGATGTTTCACACTTTAATATTTTTGGCTCATCTATTTATGTGCATGTGACCAAGGACGTCGGGAAGAAGCTCGAGTCGACTGCTGAAGTTGGGATTTTTGTGGGGTACACAGAAACACCCCATAATTATCGTGTGTATTTTCCAAACATTCGAATGACTGCTGTGCAACGGGATATAAAATTCGATGAGGGGAAAGCCATGCGGTTGTCGCTTGAGAGGGAGCTGGACTTGCTTGAGGAGGAGGAACTATTGGTTCCCAATGATTAGTCTCTAGATGTGAATCAGCCATAAGAGGAGGTTCATGGAGTGGAGGAGTCCACTCACGCAGATCCAACCATCAGAACTGGTAGAAGGTGTACCACAAAATCTAATAGGCTGAGACTTGATGTTGCATAGAATGTAGGAGCCCCTACTTCACAGCGCAGACAAAGACATTCTCCTGACCGATTTACTGGATACATGGCTCTCATGAGAAAATGTATTGTGACTGAACCATATTCCTTTCAGGAAGTAGTGCATGAGCCCACATGGGTATATGCAATGGTGGAGGAGTATGACTCCATTGTCAAAAAAAATTCTTGGGAAGTTGTTCCAAGGCCAGTTGATAAATTAGTGGTAGCTTCGAGATGGATCTACAAGGTAAAGAAAGTTGTTGATGGGAGTGTTGAGAAATACAAGGCTAGATTTGTGGCCCGGGGTTTCTCATAGATCGAGAGGATAGATTATGAAGATACCTTTGCACCTGTTGCAAGGTATTCTTCCATAAGGACCATCCTTTCTCTCTCAGCGCAAATGGGTTGGCGCATTCATCAGATGGATGTGAAGACTGTGTTTCTCAATGGGATCATTGAGGAAAAGGTGTACATAGAGAATCCTGAAGGTTTCGAGATCTTCAACAAAGAGTCACATGTGTGCCGACTCAAAAGATCATTATATGGGTTGAAGAAAGAACCCCGTGCTTGGTACACTCGGATAGACAGCTATTTCACTGGACTGGGTTTCACCAAAAGTGAAGCAGATGCAAACCTATACCAAATTGTGGTGGAGGGTAAGATTTTAATTATTGTTCTTTATGTTGATGATTTAATATTGATTGGTGATGAGCAGTTGATACACTCATGTAAGGAGGATATTGCAAAGGTGGTCGAGATTAAGGATATGGGCCTCCTTCATTATTTCCTTGGATTGGAAATATGGCAGCGAGATGGTGAAATTTTTGTGTCTCAAGGAAAGTATGCAAGGGAGATACCGGGTAAGTTTCACATGGAGGGCTGCAAACCCATGGGTACTCCTCTTCCAGGAAACTGGAGGAAAGAGGATGTTACTTCTGGAGAGGTAGTGGATGCTACTATCTATCAATAGTTAGTGGGTTCGCTAATGTATCTAGTGAACATGAGACCGAACATTTTCTATGCGGTTAACCAAATGAGTCAAGCTATCGTTAAGCCTACCAAGCTCTTTTGGAAGGCAGGAAAGCATGCTCTGAGATACCTGAGGGGCACATAAAAGTATGGCTTATGGTATAGACAGATGGATGGAGTGAAGTTGCATGGCTTCATGGATTCAGATTGAGCTGGAAGTCCAACAGACATAAAGAGCACATCAGGGGGGATATTTAGTATCGGGTCTACAATTGTTTCTTGGTACAACAAAAACTAGAGATCTGTGGCACTCAGTTCAGCGGAAGCGGAATACATGGTAGCGATTCAAGCTGCATGTGAGGCTATCTGGATGAGAAAGATCATGGTTGTTTTGTTTGGTTCTCATTTAGATCCGACAGTGATTCATTGTGATAATCAGAGTTGCATTAAACTCTTGATTAATATTGTGTTTTATGATAGATCTAAGCATATAGATATCCAGTACCATCATCTCAGATATTGTGTGCAAAGGAGGATCATGTTGCTTTAGTACATTCCCACGGAATATCAAGATGCAGATATTCTGACGAAGGCACTCACCAGGAGCAAATTCGAATACCATACAGACAAGATCGGGGTGAGGGATAATCCCTTTCTTGTTGAGAGGAAGTGTTGAGATTCAGCAAGAAGATCCTAGTGAAAATTAAACACCTACACTAGGATGGACCCTCGAGCTACTTTTAGGTGGATGTCTCTTTATAGATGCATGAGCAAATTCTTTTTATAGATTGCATGTCTATTTATAGATGCATGTTGACTATTAATATCCCTAAATATTAGTTGGACAATAAACAATAATCTATTATCAATGATCACTTAGAAATAGTTAACTGAAGTGGAAAATCAGTTAGCTAAAGGAATTTCGAGTTAAGAGGTTGGTTGGTGGGACATGCAAGTGGACTTAGTTTTAACTGAGTGATTCGAAGTCGTAACAGAGTTGGAAGTGCAATTATGCAAGTTGTAAAGTAGTTTAACTCAGTTAAGTGAGTTAAACTCAGTTGTGCTAGTTGTAACTGAAGATACACTAATGAGAGATCAAGTGAATTGATTATTAATTTATTCATAATCAGTGGTCTCACATGCAACTGAAGATTTACTACTATTAATTGCATGCATGTCAAATCCAGCGGAGACCCAGTTGAGTTCTAGGTGAAAGGGAAGTAAACTATCAGTTGTGACATTATCCAGTTGCACACATGCAACCACACACACATTGGATGTGCCCATGAGGATTGCGCAGTCAAGGCAAGCAGGATTGCACTCATTCATGGATTTCTATCAGCTGGGATTGCATAGTGGAGGCAAGTTGTCTGGAGACAGCAAATTGGCTAAGGAACTTGCCAATTTTTGTATGACATTGTGAGACAGTTAGCTCATGTACTCAGAGCTCTTGGATTAGAACTTTGTATGTGATTGTTTCATGATCCATGATATAATACATAATAGAAGATAGTGGGGTTTTTAGCTATAAGCTTTCCCCGGGTAAATTATCTGTGTTATGTGTGATTGATCTTTCTTCATGATATTGTGATTGGCGATTGTGTTTTAAATTTCCGTAAAGATTAGTAGAAGCAATTCTGTATTTAACAGTAGCATTTTGTTAGATCAGGAGAATCTAGGATATGCATGCATTTTGTATTAAATTTCTACAAATTTCAGAGTCTCAAAATTACATATTCCATGAGTATTATCATAAACCTTGTATTGATAAAAGTCAGAAGCACCAGAGTTTTAGACTTTTTGTTGTGTATTTTTAAAATAGTTGTATAAATGTTAGACTTAAACATTGCTTATATGTTTTTTTTATCAACAAATTATGTGATCCTACTTTTTAGATAGATTACATAGTAATCCTAGGTATCTATAATTTTGCAATAGTGTTTTGCCAATCTTTAAACACATTTAAGAGATCTACATAAATGCATGCTAGACATATATTTATAAAATATAATTTTATTTTCTAATAATAATTTATTTTATTTTTTTTCTAAAATAAAATGAACTTAAAATTATCTTGTTTTGGTTAATAACGAGTGTGAACAATAATAGAATATCATAGGTTTGTTAACTTCAAAACATAATCATCCCGATTTGAATAGTTTAAGATCACTTGTATGGTTGTCATTTTGGATAGCACACTACCATGATGAGAAATGTATACTTTGTGAATGATATTTTGGTCGTTCGATTTTTTATTGGAAAGTTTTGAATAAGGGTTATTTAAAATTTATATAATTTATAATATATGGCCAATATTATTTTTTTAATTATTATTTAATATAAAAAAATTAATATATACTAATGAGTTTAATGAGTTTGATAAAGGTAATATTAAATTCTAAATTCTAAATAATTATCATTATATAGAAAATTTAATTCAAAAAATTTCAATTAAATATAAATAAAAAAGTATATACCTTAAATACTTATGTTTTTACACAAAGTAAATATTATAAATAAGATAATTTAAAAATTAAACATAAATTTATTTTAAATTTAATTTCCTAAGCAAAGGGTATATTTTATGAAGCAGTGTGTATTTGTATTTTAATGTAATTGAAATTTGTTTTAAATTTGATTTCTTAAACCAAGTATTTATCCAAATTATATATTAATATGATTATTTTTTTCATTATTTTTTTTAGTTAATTAAATATTTTATAATTAAATAACACAAAAGAATTATAATAAAAATTTGAAATTTTTTATTATAAAATTATATAAAGGTATTCATTTTATTAAATTTACTTAGAATTTATACTTAAATTTATATATAAAGAAGATTTAAATAATTAGCATATAATATGAATTTTAAAAAGTTTGATGAACTCTTCACATAATACTTACACATTATAAAAATTATAGTTATGAAATCATAAGTGAGTATCTATTTTATCAAAATCATTTAGAATTCATACATATGAAAGATCTTAATGTTCCATATTTAATAATAAATATATATTATTAAAATATTTTAAGTTATATTGTTATTATATTGTTATAAATGAGATATATATTTTATCAAAATCACTCAACTCTTAAATTTAAATTCTTCTCTACATAAAATCTAAAGGACCCATATTTAAAAACACATTTATGAGAAATACTCTTATCTCATTTACATAACTTGTACCTTTAAAACATTGGTCAAATTGTCTTTAATGAATCAATGTCACAATTAAAACACTTTTGATTATAAAGTTATAAATTGAGTATCTATTGTATTAAATCCATTCAAAACTTGCATTTGGATTCAATATAAAAAATTCAAAGAACCCACATTTAACAACCAAATTTATCATATAATACAATTTACATTTAAAAAATATTGGTTAATGTTTCTTTGCATAAACTCGTTTTATAATTAAAAGATTTTTTCTCTATAAATTTGGAGTCTGAATATTTATTTTATTAAAGTCACTTAAAACTTAGAATATAAAAAAATATGAAGGACCCACATTTTACAACACAATTACATCATCATCTAAGTCACTTAATACGGGGATTCGGGATTCGATGGATATAGGGATTCAAGAATCGGGTTCGGGATACGGTGACCCCTGGAACGGGACACTTCCGGGATACAATACATTATATATTATTTTATTAAATATATATATATATATATATATATATATATATATATATTAAAAATTAGATTTTTTTTACACAAATTTATTGATTCAAATGTAGATTTAAGATCTTAGATACTCATACATGCACAGAGCATTTATTTTTAGTTTAAGTCCCAAGTTCTAAATTTGAATATTGTCTCCAACATTTTCCAGGTCAAAGTTTATTGTTGTCAGTATTTTCCAATAATTTCCTATATTTTCTGTTATATTTCCAATTAGTTTCTTTCTGAACCTTCAGTGATACATTCCCTGAAATAATATTTTGCCAAGATTGTGTGACTTTTTATCTCTCACATTGTCTCAAAATGGTAGCAATATCTTTCTCTCTCTCTTGCTTTTTTACACAAATTAAAGGACCCATATTACATTAATCTTTGTGTGTCTGTATGTCTTGTTGGTAGCGATCAATGTAGTTTCCTTTTTACTTGTCAATAAAACATAAGTACTCCATTGTGAGGAGCCCGAGATCATGCCAATTACGTGAAATGTTGGCCACTGTTATTGTTATACTAAATAGTTTACAAATCTGTTCAATTTTATATTTGTGTATATAATTAAGTTTTCCATTAGATTCTAACTTCAGAATGACAGGCTGTTGAACGAGCTCTCTTCTTGTCGAACAATGACCATATAGTCAGCTTGATAGCTCAAAATTGAGAACCCAATAAATATCAGTGAGAAACAATGAGAGAAATCAGACTTTTATAAGTCAAAATCGCACTTTTCGGCTGCTCGAATCCGATTGTACAGGATTCGACCATATCCATACAGGATACGGTCGGGATTTGACGTATCCTGTACGGACACAGTCAAATCTGGTGATTTCAGTACGAATCCCTCCGTATCGTATCAAATACAACGGATTCGGGATTCGTGTGCCCCACCCAACGAATCTTGTTTCTTAGATCACCATAAACAATAATCTTAATGCATTAACACACCTACACCCAAAATACTTCCTTAATTCATCCTAACATAATTTATTTTTAGAGTTAATACATTTTTTATCAAAAGCACTAAAATATTGCAACTAGATTTATATGTATAAATGGAATATATATTGTAGCAAAATTACTTAAAACTCCACTAATATTCAAATGTATAAATGATACTCTAAATGCCTCATGAAAAATCCACTCATCTCAAGATTGCTTTGGCTCAAGCAAGCTTAACCATGGAGTTTTTACGATAGTTATGTCCATTTATCTTACTACCTCATTTTCAAAACCTTAACCAGTTTTATTTTTTGTGTGCTTATGTTAAGTAAATTTTTCTATCCCTTAAACTCACAATTTTACATCGAAATGCTTTGAAATTTGTCTTTTCCTGACACTACGGAAACCAGTCTAGGCACATAATTTCAAATTCACTAGTAGCCAAAAAAAAATTTTTACCCAATTTAAGCCAAAACTATAGAAAGTGTGTCTGAAATACAGGGCCTCCAGTGTTATTCTTGAGTTGGAAAGAAAAAACACTAGGAGTGAGAATTTTAAATAATAGAGAGCATAAAAAACACTTGATATTTTTCAAATTTGAGGCTTCAACATGGATGGGAACCACGTTAACTCTTATCAAACAACCTGGATCAAGGGGTAAGTCTAGGTGGGCTTCAATTCTCCCCAATCTATTGTCCATTAAGCACACAAGAATTGAAATACATTTTAATAGGGCCATTAACTATATCCACTCCAAAAAGAATAAGATAACATCTTTCATTCAAGCTCAAGGAAAGGAATTTTCCCTAGTTCTAACACCATCCTCTCATATAAGATTGAAGGCTTTCCAATTAATACAAGTCATAAGAAGTATAGAGAGATCTTAAAAACAAGCATTGTAGTTATAGCAATAAAGTTTTAAAAAAAAGGAAATATTTCATAAAAAAAATTAAATGGAATTTTTTTTTAAAAAGTATTAAGACTTCCTAAACCAGAAAAGCATTTTTTATTTCTTGCTTTAAGGAGAGAATCCTGACAATGGGGTCCATTGGTTCCAACTTCATTTAAAAATCTTCCATACAAGTTCCAAATGGAAGAACATTCTAGGCTAGCATGCATTTTCTTTAGAAAAATATTACTTTTCTTTCCCGCTCTAAAAAATTATTTAACCTATATTGCTTTTCTTTCTTGCTCTAATTTATTTAATAATATAGCATTGTTCTAATGATCAAGTAAATGGAAACTGAACCTGGGTCAAATAAAGTGAGCTTAGCAAATTAGCATGACTTCTACTAGTATAATTGATGCATTCAATTAATCTAGTATCTACAAGTGTAAATGAATAGGCAAAAGTGATACATACGCAATGGATGCATTGAATAAAAATATTATATTCATGAGACATATTCCATTGAAGAAATGAGATCAAGTTTTAAATTTACCATAAAAACATAGGATATTTTGTTGCACAATTTATATATGATGCCTATCCATAAAAATAGTAAATAATACAACTAAAAAATATGATATTAACATGCTATGAGTGTTTAAATAAAAATAAACTATAAAGCTACAGAGCTAGAGCTTAAATAAAAACTTAAAATTTCATTTCCCTGATATGTATATCTTATGATTATTGTATATTAGAAATCCATTCTCCTAACTTATTATAAACATTAAAAGTTCTCCAACCCTCATTTTCTGAGTGAAATGGCTCACAGAATTTCATTAATTTGATCATACTTCGAACTAATGTCAACATTAGAATCCAAACAATTGAAGAAAAAATAAAATTGAAATGCATGAAAGCACATAGACGCAACTTTCTTGTTAGCACTTGAAGAGAAACACACATTCTAGAAAAAGCAGATTAGTCCTTTACTACTCAACTCCCATCAACTTGAAAATATGCAAAAGACAAAAATAATGGTGCATCAAATGTCTATGCATGATTCTTTAAGTATCTCAAAAATTAAATATAAGAATTATAGATTTCATGGAAATTTACTTTTTTTCATCACTAAAAATACCTACAATGCATTGCCACATATTCTCCATTCAAAATTTCAATTTGAATAAACAAAAAATATTCAAATGCAGAATGGTAGTGAGTTGAGCTTCCTGAGGTCATAGAGAAACAAGTTATTGATATCACAAAGCTACAATGACTACTTTGCACTCCCTTGCAGTTGGCCTTGTTGTGTTTCAAAACTCATATTCGACCTTCGAATTGGTAAAGGGTCAATTCAAAATTCGATATGACTCAGACTAGTTTGAATTTAATAAATTAGGCTACTAAAAAATAAAATAAATATTAAAATTTTCATTAAAAATACATATTTTCAAGATTTGAAACCATTATAGACAAAATATACAAAGTATTCTCATGTGAATACCATGGAAAAAATATCAAAATAGCACCAAGTATCATACATATCATAAATGAGATACATAATAATTGAGGCTCTAAATGGCCTCTAGTGTCCAAAAGCATGCTACAAGCTACTATCCTACCACAAATCACTGATTAAAATGATCAATCATCAAACTCATCACCACTGTTATAAATGGGATCCTCAACATGAGCTACAAGGTCATCCTCTCATTGAGAGTCTTAGAACCAATTGGACACCTCGAGTACATCTGCAACTATAGCAGTAATACCAACATATGTATACTAATTAAAGCACGAACTACACAGTGATAGTCTCATGCCTTAGGGTGATAGGATTCAGGGTATGGGTAGATTTTTTTTCGTTAAATTTAGTAAAAAAAAAAATAATCTTTTAAATTTAACTTATCATAAAAATCTAAGGAAGATGAACAACTCAGCTAAGTAGGAGTGGACTTGGCCAAGTTGGACTAGTTTAGCACTATTGAAACAACTAATTCATGCATTAACTTGGCAAAGTTGGCACCAAAATGGTATCTGAACCAGGAAATAGGTCGAGCTCATGCAATTTGTGGTCAAATTTTCCAAGTCTGAGTTGACCAAGTTTAAAAACTATGCTCATAGATATTACTAATGGCGCCTTTGTAAACTCTACAATGAAGCAAGAAGAACATAATGCATTTAGGTTAGTGCACTCATATGATTAATTCATGTGCATTCTTGAGACAAATCATCTACTTTGTAAGTTATGGTTTTTTAGAATGAAATATTACAAATTTAAATGGAACCATCAACATAGCCACTCTACAAATAAAAAGTATGTGTTTGGATTTCCTACTTCTTTCGCATATTACACAACTCCCTGTTATGCGGATAAATCCCTCTTGCGGACAAGAGTGATCTCCCTAGTATTCTACGAATAGCTAGAAACAAACATCCATTTGTAAATTGTTTTCTCTAGATTATTTGCAATTCAGAATTATTATAAACAAAGAAAGAGGACATGCCCCTACCTTGAGATCCAACGTTCAGTGCAGCCTTTTATCCAGTCGCTCCAAAGAGGCTTCTTCAATAAGTAGAACCTGCAATCAAAGATAGACAAAAGAATTAAAAGCACCTACAAAATATAATAATTAAGAACAACTAATCTAACTTAGTGATCAAGGAGTCTAAGTATTGAATTATTCAAATAAGCACAAGAACAACTCAATCAGAAAAGGAGATCCATATGTATTATCTTGAATGAAAAGAGTAACTTTACAACCTGATGCCTTGATGTCGTACAAGTTCCTCCCAGGGTCCTGAACAATCGTTCCTCTTTCAGTTTTACAAGCCTTCCTCTCTTTGAACCAGCATGGAGTTACATACATAAGTGTGTGATCGTTCTCATGTCAACAACAACTAGTGTAGAGAGTATGCTCTCTTGAGAATTCCTTCAGCAACTAACATGTATGTCTACAATATACAAGTTACAATCTACCCTTGAGACTGAAACATGAGCTCAATTTATAGGGAAATGGAGGTTGTTTCAATTCCATGAAGAGGGGGATGGATTCCTCTCATGAAGGGATTTGAGCTCCATAGACCAAGGGATAAGCTCCATGAGTGGAGGGATAAATCTTGAACTGATCGCGCTTCTAGAAGCTTTCATTTGGGAGAATATTCGACTAGTTGGGCTTCTAGAACTTACTTTTTCCTTTATTTGACTGTTTACAGGGGTCCGCAGGTTTTATAAGAAGAACATGCGGGAGCTGCCATAGGCTATAGAAAAAATATCTACGGATCCACAGGAAAGAGATAGGAAAAGTGCGGAGTTAGGATTTTAAGGGTTTTAATGAGTTTTTCTCCAATTCCAAGACTTGGTTTAGGAACATTAGGGTTTTTTACTTCTAAGGGAGCATAATATAGGTAGTGATGAACCTATATAGACATTCAAATGTCATGGTGACAAAATAACGTGTAACAAATTGCCCCCTAAAGTGCGAATTCTGAGGTTGTTCTGAAGAGTGAAGTACTTTATCATTTCGAGGATTGGATTGTGGACACACCGGTCGAAAGCCTGTAAAAACATTCAATGCAAGCATGTGTGTGTGTGTGTGTGTGTGTGTGTATATATCATCATTGAGGTAGGCATTCCCATACTCAGATCAGAACTAACTAAATGTTCTGGTACAGAAATTATTTTTAATAATTACATTAATAGTAGACACAACATGGGCGCAGCCATCTGTCATAAGTTTTCTACTGTATCATGAATAATAAAACTCCTCGCAGCCTGGATGGTGGAAACTAGATCTAGGGTCTTGATTTCCATATCACTGAGGTAGGCATTCCCATACTCAGATCAGAACTAACTAAATGTTCTAGTACAGAAATTATTTTTAATCATTACATCAATAGTAGACACAACATGGGTGCAGCCATCTATCATAAGTTGTCTACTGTATCATGAATAATAAAACTCCTCATAGCCTGGATGGTGGAAACTAGATCTAGGGTCTTGATTTCCACTTCCCGAACTAGTACGATTCTATCCATGCGATTGATTGTGTCGAAGTCGAACATGGTAGAAACCACTTGATTACCATTTAATGATGTGAACTGTTAACAAGTGTGATAGAAACCACCAATAATGACAATGACTCTCAAAGTACTCAGGACAATCCACGAAGTTTGAATGAATGATTTGCAGTCGAACACTTCATAGAATCATTCGATCGAAGGTCAATGATGAAACCTATCATCGAAGGCAAGAAACCTACCATTAGGGCATGCAAATCCCAAGGTACTGATAGGATTCTAGATCAATTTTCTAGATGATGAGTTGTCGTTGATATAAAGTGACCTGTCGTAGGAAAGTCGATGACACGAAACCATTAGATCAAGTTTTGAAGAAATATTTTGCAAGGACTGACTCAGGGATGGTCAAGACGAATGGAGACAAATGTTTGCAATGAATGGTTTATTTGAACTATCTCTTGAACACATAACGACACTACAGATGGTTTGGTAACAATTGACCGAAAGATAATACCCAGAAACCGACTGAAGACTTTCAATGTGCTTTGATTAACTGTTAGACAAAGGATTTTCCCAACCCAGGTACAAGTGTGACAAAGTGTCATGGTCAAGAGTGGTATACTACTTTTAAAACAAGGGTGACAACGGGATTCCTTTTTTCTTTTTCCCCCCACCATTACTGGCAAGTACCTCTTTATTTTTGACAAACTTGAGGAGGATAACATTTGCTTGTTTGTGTAAGCTCATCCTTCGGATGAGTCCATCTTAGTATTAAGATCGAACCCTAAGAAGGAGTGGTTCGATCCTATTGTAATCGATAGGTCCTTTACTGTTAATTTTTAACGAAACCAGTATAAGAGAAACTTGATGTTTTTCAATTTTAGGGAGTAAGAATAAAAACATAATTAAACTCCGTGGTTGTACTTTTTTGTAAATTTAGTCTCTCAAGCCTGAAATAGGATAAATAATAGAGGAGAGAACTCTATTGACCATGATTAGTCAACGTATACCTTTTTCGTAAATAGTCCATTTTAGTCTGGAAAAGAGGTAAACATATACTAAAGGGACGACTATTCATTTCCTTTAATGAGTTCGAATATTTAAGTACTCAACAATATTTTCATATTTAGAGAGTATGAAAAGGGTTTAAAAGAGAACTCCAGGGTTTCGCTTTTTCATAATTTTAAAGAGCCCGAAAAAGTGATAAAAGTATACTCAGTTGACTGACTTTTAATTTACGAGCAGGAAAAGATGGAAAGAACACGTCATTTTCATGTGTTTTACGAGAATGAATGATAGAAAAATGATCTCGGGATTTTCATGAGTTTAACGAGTCTTGAAAATAATAACCGAAATGGACTCAAGATATGTTTCATTTTAATACAATCTTGAAACAAAGGAAAACTATGCTTGAAAGTGGTTTCATTTTTACACAAGCTTGAAACGTAGGGAAACTGTGCTTGAGAGTGGTTTGTTTCATTTTTACACAAGCTTGAATCAAAGGAAAAAAATCATGCTTGAGATAAGTTTCAATGCCCCCCAAGTGTAACCTGTAAGAGCATATGGCCCCCAAGCTTCATTTCATTCCCCTAAGTGGACTACTAGTTACTAATAGGTGGATGGAATGAAGGTTCATTTACGAGATCAAATGAAAGACTTGACTTGACACTTACGAGATCTAATCAAAGACTTGACTTAATTAGGAGAGGATTTGTTTCATTTTTTAGTGAGCTTGACACAGGAAAAGAACTATGCTCATTGTCTGATTCATTTTTTAATGAGGTTGACACAGTAAAAGGAACTATCCTCATAGACAGGTTTCATTTTTTAACGAGCTTGACACAAGAAAAGGAACTATTCTCATGGAAACTTGTTTCATTTTTTAATGAGGTTGACATAGTAAAAGTAACTATCCTCATGGAGACCTGTTTCATTTTTTAACGAGGTTGACACAGGAAAAGAACTATCCTCATAAGGGACTTGTCATGGCTTCCAACTAGAAGAAACACATGTCAAAGGACACTCCCTGATCATGGCTTCCAAGAGGTCTTCATCAGATGGAAGAACAGTTCTTTGGAAGGAACACATGTCAAGGGACTCAATAGGGATAAGAACATCGCATTCAAATAATCCCATAGGGTTTGCCATGTCAATTACCAGATATAAGTCAAAAGAAGTCGAGAAAACAGTGAGAGGCTCGCTTGCATCGGTAACTTAAAACATGGGACTCGTTGCCACATAATTAACCCATAGCAGGGTCGATACCACTTACGTATAAGGAAAATTTAGGGGTGTCGAATCAAGACTAACGAATAAAACTTGGTCAACAGTCACAATGTTTCCATTTTGAGGTAAAGACATCACGCGAAAGAGTGTCGATACGACATAGTTCATTGCATAGACATAGTCTCGCCCAAGGAGAAAATTGAAATCCAAGGGACCTCGGACTACCACAAGATCAATACAAACAGTTTTACCTTCCAAAGTAATAGGAAATTTAGGAAGGATCCCTAACGATTCACTAATGGTTCTGTTAAAAGCTGACAGATTCTATGTAACAGGGACAAGCTGAGGGGAACCCAAAGCTTTCCAAGCAGTTGAGGATAAAATACTAACAGAAGAACCTTCATCTATATTTGTGCGGTGCACATTCTTACCTCAAGCCTTCACAATTATTTGGAAATGGATGGAGGAAGGAATATGATGTTCTGTCAGTCTATTCTAGTCAAAGGAAAAGACCTCGATACTTGGAGGGGGTTCTGAAGAAACAGGTGAAATGCCCCCTGGCGTAGAAGAATCTAATGTAACAAAAAGAACCTAAGCGGTATGAATTTCACACTCTAGAGGGAGAGTGGGATCGGCCGGATGTGAAATCAAGTCAACCACTTGAATAACTAATGGATCATCAACCTGAGTGATATGAGTTTCACTCTCCAATGGAAGAGTGGGATTGACTGTACTTTGAATTAGATCAATCACTTCGTCAATTGACGGTAGGTTGGGAGAAAGTTTACGGTAACTAGTTGGAAGTTGTTGCTGTGGAACAATAAGGTTTTCCAACAATTTTGAGACTTCATCCATGTGAGGGAAAATGTGATTTTGATGACTCCCTTTGCATAACCTACAAGGAAACCTAAATTTACCCTTTTTCCCAGGAACCTGACAATCACTGTTTGATGGATAAACAGTAAGTTGATGAAATCTTTCTGACCATACTTCCAAGACCTTAGGAATACCAGGACAATTGATAAGGAATTGGTCACCCTTACAAAGCTTGCAAGGGAATTTGGGTTTGCGATGTATGTTCGAGATTTCCTCAACACTACTAACACTTATAGCCATGGTTGGTTGGTTGACTTCTTTCTTATCTTGCTTCTTGTTTTTCTTCCCTTTCTTCTTCTTCTTAGCCACCTGGTTACTAGAATCAAGGTTTTTACCAAGCGAAGAAGAAGAAATGGAGGAATACATGGTGGGAAAAGAAGGTAAAGGGTCAACATGAGGTTGGTGATGTTGAGATGGTGAACTCTATTGAGGTGAAGCATCTAGTGAGGTGGAACAATTGGATTATTCAAGGCCAACGAAGTTGAAAATAACCATACTGGTAAACCTATGGTAAATCCAGGTAATGACAATGTAACCATATAAGGAGGACCAACATTTCCAAAGCAAAGAAAAGTACTAGGACTCTCATTAAGAGGGTTTCCTTGGTTGGTAAATTCCGGAACTGTTGCCATTAGATTCAACTTTAGTGAATTTTATTGACAATTTAAAAATATTAACAATTCAAATTCACAATTCACACCTAAGGTCTCTAAAAAGTAAAAAAAAACAAATGAACATGTGCTATCAAATCTAGGAGTCAAACCACACACAAACAGTATGTTTCCACAATAAAACCAGTAGTTGGTGATGAAATCCAACGTCGCAGAAATTAATGTGGAAAACTAGTAGTTGGGACAGTTACCCTGACAACCTGCTTAATGAAACAGTCTGGTGCAAGTAACTTCACTATGCCACCTTGAAGTGAAGAGTACCCTCTGGAAAGTCCAAGTGAGTCTAGTCAACGTCTGCTCCAGGTACAGTGGGACCTTCCCTCTACCGTCACCTTGGGAAAAATCCTAAAGATTATGGCCACTAAGGTTATTAACGAGAAAAAATGTACCTGGGGGAGCAGTCTACGATCCGATATACATGCAAGGGAAGAATAACAAGCTCAATCCCCTTGAAGGCTCCTTGATATAATCCAAGGTTTACCAACAAGTGACCCCAGGCTCCTCAACAATGGTCTATCCAAGCTTTACCATTTTTAATACGTGCACATCAGCTATCTTTCCCAATGATATAGGTATGATTACCTCATTGGTTTTGACATGTTCTCGTGCTTGACTCTTTTAAGAAGAGCTTCCTAGAGCACAAATTCTACAATTGGATTTTCCTACCGCAAGATTGCTACTTGTTTGTTTGAACTATCTTGGAATGTTAATTACAACCTATTCCAAGACACTAGCCTAAGATATGTTGGTGGAAAGAGCCCTAGAAAATGTAAAATATCTAGATGAATTTTATTAAGTGTTGTGTTATTTGGGCTGTTATTACTCAAAGGGTAAATGGATACAAAACCAATGGTGTTATGACCTGACCCAAAACTAAATACGATCGAATATGATAATGTAATTTTTTCAATTCGATGAATCCTAACTAAAGTAAGGAGAGAGTTTCCATTCACTTCCAATAATGAAAAAAATTGATAAATAAGAGAAAATATAACAAATTCTCTAATGCACTAATTTCAGCAAGAAAAACTAATGCTAATCAATTCCAGTTTTTATTTTTATGTTTTTAAAACAAGCATAAAAACATGTAAATTCAAATCAAAGAAACTGATCTAAATCTACGATTGATTTTTCCATAATGTGAACTATGCAGTCGTAATCTATGCACAATTCACTTGAAAACTATGCAAATGTAATCTATGCACATTTTTCGTTCATATTTTGAAAATGAGAATTCTAATTATGCAAATGTAATCTATGCAAGAGAATTCTCAAACACAAGATGATTCCAATGTAATCTAAAAAACCAATCAAGTGTAAGTAAAGAAAATTGGGTGATAATTCCAAAGGTCAAAAGTAAAAACACTCAAAGGTGATTAACACTAAAAAACAAAAGCAAAAAGATGCAAAATTGTTAAGAGACTGAGACAAACCTCGAAGTAATGACCAAAGGAAATCAAATTAAGAATTTCTCAAAAAATTAACTCAAAACACCCAATTAACTTAACATAGGCTAATGCAAAAGTTGCTGAAACAAAATTCACATATCAGATTTGACAGTTAAGATAGACTGGGGCAGACACAAATAATCATGTGATCTGGCTCCTAAAAAGAGAATCCTTATTTCTTTTAAAAATTTCCAAAGGTCCGCAGTTTCTAATGGAGAACAGAGTGGTACCGCATTGTTCTGAACTACAAATTGTGGAGGCTGCCACACTGTTTTCAAATAAAAACAGCAGAGGCTAGGAAAAATACAGAAAAAATGAAAATTCAGCTTTTCTTTTCAATGATTCTTATAATTTATCTACCCAACCCAATTTTAGACTAATCAAAATTATAAAACTCTTAAAATTCAAACTAAAAAATAAAAAGGAAAACTAAGTTCTATTCCCCAGTGGAGTCGCCATTTTGTTATGCGAATAAATCCCTCTTGCAGACAAGAGCGATCTCCCTAGTATTCTACGAATAGCTAGAAACAAACATCCATTTGTAAATCGTTTTCTCTAGATTATTTGTAATTCAAAATTATTATAAACAAAGAAAGATGACATGCCCCTACCTTGAGATCCAACGTTTGGTGCAGTCTTTTATCCAGTCACTCCAAAGATGCTTCTTCAGTAAGTAGAACCTGCAATCAAAGATAGACAAAAGAATTAAAAGCACCTGCAACATATAATAATTAAGAACAACTAATCTAACTTAGTGATCAAGGAGTCTAAGTATTGAATTATTCAAATAAGCACAAGAACACCTAATTCAGAAAAGGAGATCCATATGTATTATCTTGAATGAAAAGAGTAACTTTACAACCTGATGCCTTGATGTCGTGCAAGTTCCTCCCAAGGTCCTGAACGATCGTTCCTCCTTCATTTTGACAAGCCTTCCTCTCTTTGACCCAACATGGAGTTACAGACATAAGTGTGTGATCATTCTCATGTCAACAACAACTAGTGTAGAGAGTATGCTCTCTTGAGAATTCCTTCAGCAACTAACATGTATGTCTACAATATACAAGTTACAATCTACCCTTGAGACTGAAACATGAGCTCAATTTATAGGGAAATGGAGGTAGTTTCAATTCCATGAAGAGGGGGATGGATTCTTCTCATGAAGGGATTTGAGCTCCATAGACCAAGGGATAAGCTCCATGAGTGGAGTGATAAAGCTCAAATTGATCACGCTTCTAGAAGCTTCTAGTTGGGAGAATATTCGATTAGCTGGGCTTCTAGAACTTACTTTTTCCTTTATTTGACTATTTACGAGGTTCCGCAGGTTTTATAAGTAGAACGTGGGGGAGCTGCCACAGGCTATAGAACAAATATCTGTGGATCTGCAGGAAAGAGCTAGGAAAAGTGCGGAGTTAGACTTTTAAGGGTTTTAATGAGCTTTTCTCCAATTCCAAGACTTGGTTTAGGAACATTATGGTTTTTGACTTCTAAGGGAGCATAATATAGGTAGTGATGAACCTATATAGACATTCAAATTTCATGGTGACAAAATAACGTGTAACACTCCCATCTGCTAATAACAATTTATGAAATCATTTTTTAATGACCAAATTTTGGTTGAGTTTCTTCACAGGGGCTTCACTAAATAAGCCTCTAACAGATCACGTACTTGGCCTTATTTAGTTTCAAATAGATTTGGACAAGCCTATCAGTGGCAAGGAGGGGATCTCTTAGAGGCATTGTTTGAGTGTCGTTTTGTTCAAGGGGTAAGATTCTTCAAGGTGGCGCCTTTGTTAATTTGTTGGGGCATATGGATTGTTAGGAATAAGTCAGTTTTCATGATCTCTTAACACCTCTGAAGATCACTGCAGCTCAATCACTTGCTATATTATACTTTTTTCCCAAGCTTCAAACAATTCAAAGAAGCAAGATTGTTACTCAAGCCCGAATTGATAAATCCAAGTGATGAGATTTTTTTATGGGTCACCACAGGGTGAGCTAAGACTTTGTGGGGGAAGTACGATTTTGTTTTTGACAGAGTCACATTTTTTTTTATATCAAAATGGGATTCAATGAAGGTTCAAACAACTTCGCAGAATTAATGGCTTTGAAGCTCCTACGTCTTTTTTCCCTTGAAAAAGAAGTTCATTCTTTGCAATTCTTTGAAGACTTGATGTTGGTTATCAATTTGGTCGCTAGAGCAATCATATGTCACAATTTGGGGATTTTTCCTCTCATCATTGAGGTTTTTCATTTAAAATATTACTTTAACATGTTCACAATTTCTCATGTCTAAGAAAAGTCAATACCAAGGCAGACTCCCTCTCTAAGGAGGGTTTAATTTTGGGTCATGGGATATGGGTGATTTCAAAGTCTCAAAATGAGATATTCCATGAGTATTATCATAGACCTTTTTTGACATGGGTCCACTAGCACTAGAGTTTCAGACTTTTGCTATAGATTTTTAAAGTGGTTACATATATGTTAGACTAAAACATTGTTTATATGTTTTTTTGTATCAACAGATAATGTGATCTTACTTTTTTTTGGATAGATTACATAGTAATCCTAGATATCTATTCTCATAATAGTTTTGTGATGATTTTTTTTTGTCGATCTTTAAGCAAATCTAAGAAATCTACATACATAATACATGTTGGACATGTATATGAAAAATGAAATTTTATTTTTTAATAATAAAATTATGTTTTTTCCAAACAGAAAAAGAAAAAAAAATGAAAATTATTTTGTTTTGGTTAATAACAACTATGAAAAATAATAGAATATCACATGTTTGGTCAATATGTTAACTTCGAATCATACTCATCCTGATTTGAATACTCGGAGATAACTTATACGGTTTGTCAATTTGGATAGCCTGTTACCACGGTGAGAAGTGTTTCCATGTTTTATGTAGGAATGATACTTTGTACATTCGATATGGTTTGTCATTTTGGATAGCCAGTTACCATGGTGAGAAATGTTTCCATGTTTTATGTAAGAATGATACTTTGTACATTCGATTGATTTTTTTTTTTTCTTCCTTCTGTGGGAAAGTTTTGAATGAGAGTGACATATGGGAAATATATCTATTTTTAATTATTATTTAATATAAAAAATTTGATATATAATAATGGGTTTAATTTATTAATTAATTTATTTTTAATTATTATTTAATATAAAAATATATAATATATAATAATGAATTTAATATAGATATTATTAATTTTAAAATTTTAAATAAATATTATTATATAAAAAAATTAATTCAAAATTTGAATTAAATGTAAATGAAAAAGTGTATATCATCAAAGAATCTGAAATCTATTTTAATTGAATTTTCTCACAGTGTATATATCATAAATCAAATTATTTAAAAATTAAACATAAATTTATTTTAAATTTAATTTCTCTAACAAAGTGTATATTTTATGGAGCAAAGTGTGTATTTTAAAGTAAGTGTAATTTATTTTATATTTGATTTCTTGAACAAAGTTATATCCAAAATGTATATCAAATATGATTATTTTTTCGGTTTTTTCGAAGTAAATTAAATATTTTATAATAAATTTGTGGTTAATTAAATATTTTATAATAAAATAAGGTAAACAAATAATTTATAATAAAATTTTAAACTTTTTTATTATAAAATTATATAGGGGTATCTATTCTATCAAATTTACTTAAAATTTATACTTAGATTCATATGTACAGAAGATTCAAATGATTCACATTTAATATACATTTTATACTTTGGTTCATATGTACAGAAGATTCAAATGATTCACATTTAATATACATTTTAAAAACTTTACTGATGAACTCACTTAATATTTAGACATTAAAAAACTTATAGTTATGAAATTGTAAGTGGATATCTATTTTATCAAAATCATTTGTATGAAATATTCTAATGTTCCATATTTAATAATAAATATATGTTATTCAAAGACTTTCAGTTATATTGTTATAAATAGAGTATCGATTTTACCAAAATCACTTAACACTTACATTTAAATACTTCTCTACATAAAATATAAAAACCCCATATTTAACGCATATATATTATTATTATGAGAAATAATGTTATCTCATTTACATAACTTGTAGCTTGGTCAATTTGTCTTTAAAGAACCAATGACATAATTATAACACTTTTGGTTATAAAGTTATAAGTTAAGTATCTGTTGTATCAAATTCATTCAAAACTTGCACTTGGGTTCAATGTAAAAGATTCAAATGAACCACATTTACAACCTTTCTATAAGAAAGAGGTACGATCACATTGAATCATGTAGCAAATATAGTTCAAAATAATTTATAGGCTAAGGATGGTTACTGTCATATAGTTAAGTGTTCCTCAAGATCTGCATTTATCATTGAATGGATATATAGAAGGTTTAAGGGTAGCTCATATTAGATTTACTGAAGAAGAAGATGAATTAGTTTGGTGATTTGATCCAAACAATTTATATTCTCTAAAAATGGGATAAAACCATCTTATTACAGTAGGTTTTCTGAGGAATAAGTCGGATGGTGAAAACTGCTCTAGAAACTAAAATACCCAACAAAGTCTAGATTGTTCATGTGGTGTGCCTTCGAGAACAAATTCCCAACTTGGGAAAATTTATGCAAGAGGAAATTTGAAGAACCCAATAGGTGTGTTTTATGTAAAGACTGGGAGGAATATGTCAACCATATGTTGGTTACTTGCCCTTCAAAAATTTTGGCATTTATTTTCAAATATACTTAGACAAGTTTGCCAATGGCAAGGAGAGGATCTCATAGAGGCATGGTTTGAGTGGTGTTTTGTTTGAGGCACATTCGAGGGGTAATATTCTTGAAGGTGGTACCTTTGATAATTTGTTGGGGCATATTGCTTTCTAGGAATAAAGCCATTTTTCATGGTCGCTTAACACCTTTGAAAATAACCGCAACTCAATCACTTGTTATATTATACTTTTTACCCAAGCTTCAATTAGTTCAAAGAAGCAAGATTCGTACTCAAGCTTGGATTGATAAGTCCAAGACATGAGATTTTTTTTTATGGGACAACCGAGGGTGAAATAAGACTTTGTGGGGGAAGTGCGATTTTGTTTTTGACAGAGTCACGGTTTTTCCATATCTAAATGGGATTCAGTGAAGTTTCAAACAACTTTCAAGAATTAATGGCTTTGAAGCTCCTACTTCTTTTTTCCCTTGAAAAAGAAGTTCATTCATTGCAAGTTTTTGGAGACTCAATGCTGGTTATCAATTGGGTTGCTAGAGAAATCAGATGGCACAATTTGGAGATTGTGCCTCTCATCAATAAGGTTGTTCATTTAAAATATTCATTTTACATGTTCACAATTACTCATATCTACAAGGAAGTCAATATTGAAGAATTCTCCCTCTCTAAGGAGGGTCCAAGGTTGGGTCATGGGAGTTGAATGATTTCAAATCTCAAAATGGCATATTCCATGAGTATTATCATAGACCTTTTATTGACACAGGTATAGAAACACCAGAGTTTTAGATTTTTGCTATGGATTTTTAAAGTGGTTATATATATGTTAGAGTAAAACATTACTTATATTTTTTTATATCAACATGATCTTACTTTTTAGATAGATTATATAGTAATCCTAGATATCTATTCCTATAACAATTTTGTAATATTTTTTTGTCAAGATTAGAAATTTACATACTTATCTGAAAAATGTGAATTTAATTTCTAATAATAAAATTATGCTTTTTTCCTCATAAAAAAATGAAATTAAATATTTTATTTTTGTTAATAGTATTTATGAAAAATAATAGAATATCATAAGTTATATCGATATGTTAACTTCAAAACATAGTCATCCAATACTTTACCATAACTTATATGGTTGACATTTTGGATAGTCAATTACCATGAGGATAAATGTTTTCATGTTTTATGCAAGATATATAATTTATAACATATGGTATATATATATATATTATTTAATATAAAAAATTAATATATAATAATGAGTTTAATATTAGATATTATTAATTTTAAAATTTAAATAATTATCGTTATATAAAAAATCTAATTTAAGTTTTTTTAATTAAATATAAATGAAAAGGTGTATACTTTAAAAGATTAATGTAACTAGAATTTATTTTAAATTATTTTTCATATAAAGTACATATTATAAATAAAATAATTTAAAAATTAAATATAAATTTATTTTAAATGTAATTTATTGAATAAAGTGTATAATTTATGGAGTAAAGAGTGTATTTTTAAGTAACTGAAATTCATTTTAAGTTTTATTTTATTTTATCAAAATATATATCAAACATGATTATCTTTTTAGTTATTTCTTATGGTTAATTAAATATTTTATAATAAAATAAGACAAAAAAATTATAATACAAATTTAAAATTTTTTATTATAAAATTATATAAAGAAATATATTTTATCAAATTTATTTAAAATTTATACTTCTATTCATATGTACATAAATTCTCATTTAATATATATTTTAAAAAGTTTGCTATGAACTCTTCACAAATACTGATACATTAAAAAATGTATAGGTATAAAATCCTGAACATTTCTACAATCATATACATAATGTAGATTAGAACTTCTGGAATCCTGTGTGATTCAATCATATCACAATTCGTATGAAAAATTTTAATGTTCCATAATTAATAATAATATATATTATTAAAAGACTTTTAGTTATGTTGTTATAAATGAAGTATCTATTTTATCAAAATCATTCAAACTATACATTTAAATTCTTTTTTACATAAAATCTAAAGAAACCACATTTAAAAGCACATCTATATTATTATTATGAGAAATAATGTTATATCATTTGCATAACTTTTTAAAATTTGTCAATTTGCCTTTAAAGAACCAATGTCATAATTAAAACACTTTTGGTTATAAAGTTATAGTTGAGTATTTATTGTATCAAATTCATGGAAAATTTGCATTTGGATTCAAAATAGAAAATTCAAATGACTCATATTTAACCACTATGTATTTATCATATAATATAATGTACATTTTAACAATATTGGTTAATGTTTATTTGCATAATTGATTTTATAATTAAAGATTTTTTCCCTATAAATTTGTAAGGATATCTATTTTATCAAAGTCACTTAAAACTTAGAATATAAAAAAATATGAAAGACCCACATTTTACAACACATTTACATCATCATAAGCATTAATCTTAATGCATTAACACAACCTACACCCAAAATATTTGGTTAATTAATCCTGAGATAATTTAGTTTTATAGTTGGTACATTTTTTATTATGATTTGTTATAAGTGAGATATTTATTTTATAAAAAACACTTAAATATTGCAGCTAGATTTATATGTATAAGTGGAATATATTGTGTACTGAAGTCACTTAATGCTCCACTCATATTCAAATGTACAAATGATACTCTAAATGGCTCATGAAAAAGTCACTCATCTAAAAATTGTTGTGGCTCAAACAAGTTTAACTATAGAGTTTTTTAGATAATTAACTTAATACTCCACTCATATTCAAATGTACAAATGATACTCTAAATTGCTCATGAAAAAGTCACTCATCTAAAAATTGTTTTGGTTCAAACAAGTTTAACTATAGATTTTTTTAGATAATTATGTCCATTTAAATTACTACCTCATTTTCAAAACCTTAATCAATGTTATTTTTGTGTATGAAATATTTTTTTCTATCTCTTAAACTCACAATTTTACATCAAAATACATTGAAATCTATCATTTGCATGACACTAGAGAAACCATACTATTTTGTGATGTCTTGAGAAAGAGGTAACTCTTAAGATTCCAACGAGACATAATCCTATAATGATTCGGAGCATAATACTATAATGATTTATTTTTGTGTATGAAATAATTTTTTCTATCTCTTAAACTCACAATTTTACATCAAAATACATTGAAATCTATCATTTGCATGACACTAGAGAAACCATACTATTTTGTGATGTCTTGAGAAAGAGGTAACTCTTAAGATTCCAACGAGACATAATCCTATAATGATTCGGAGCATAATCCTATAATGATTCGGAGACATTATCTTAGAATGATTCGAAGATAGGATAGAGTGAAAGTAGAGACATGATCCTAGAATGTGATTCGAAGATAGGTTAGAGTGAAAGTTGTGTATGGTGGGCAATTACAAACTCTCGGCCCCCTTGCCCCAATTTATTTATATAGCATCAAAGACTAGGTTTCTAGTGAAATGGGTTCCATGTGGGTTTTTGGGCGGAAGCCCTGCTCCACAAGATGAAAATAACTAGTAAATATGGATATTCAAAAACTAACAGAGAAAAACTTTAATAAGCCTTCCTGATCAACTGAAATAACCAAATACCACACTAACTGCATTATCTAGATTTATTGAGAACCGCGATCTGTGCTTCAACTCTCAAATGGAAACCAGTTGCACCTTAGCGGCCTGGTGAGGTTTGCAAAACTCAGCAGAGGCAACAAATAAACGGTGGTTATCAACTCAGGAAATCAAGAAAATAATGGAAAATTAGCTAAACTCAGAAAACATACTATCAACTTGAAAAACTTGAAAATGGAAAAGCAACGAGAAAACAGAGAGTTTTGTAATCGTTGTAGTCTGCCTCTCAAAAGGCACAGGCATGTGAAAAATGGATGAGAAAGGGTAAAACCACATCCAATCAACCCAAAATAGACATAGAGCACAATAAATACATTACCTAAATCAATTATAAATCTAAACAATTTTCCCTGCAAGTCCCACATATAAACAAACTTAAGCTTGGTTCCCTCAGGAGGTTAATGAAGTGGATAGACTACTAAGCAGTGCAGCAGGGTTCCACTCTGCATGTCAAAAATAAAGGAGACTATTTGGGTAGATTTGAAAACCCTCAGACCAGACATCTAATCCAAAGAAAATCCATGTCAGGCAGTGCAAAACCCAACCTCAGAAAAAGGGCACAGTAATCATATTGTCTAGATCCATTGAAGAAAAATCTAAACAAATCATTGCTTCATGGCACAAAATCATATAATGAACTCAAGTTGGCTTACACAGGGAAAATTGATAACAATATTATCGATGGTGGGTCTCTGTTATGCCCATCCAGGGTTTTTAATTCCCAAGAAGTATTACTATTTTTTAATACGATCCAAAGAAAAAGCCATGAAGGGTACACGAAATTGTCCAGGCTCAAACTCCTCGGCAAAAAGCAGTGACAAAACCATTTAGAGGCAATAAAGGCACACCACCCCCATTGTATTTTGGCACAAAAATAAGTTCTTGCAACGAAAAAAAGGCATGAAACCTTACAACATTTTTTTCCATTTTCTTTGTGGCAGCCACCGAGCACTTGCCACCCTCTATTACCGTATAACAAACCTTTATCACCACTTACAGAGTCTTGAGTCTTTAACAAAATAGAGAGTTCCTGGTCTGTAAACGAAGTGAAGTGAGATTAACAAAGGGTCAGCCAACCAGGGAGCCAAGACCATGCCCTTTGCATTGTGAAAGCACAAACCTTAAACCATTGAGATGAGGAATTTAGGGGGAAATGACGACAATGTCCGTTACAAGTAGAAACTTTAGGGTTTAAAGAGAAATGAGATTGCAGGCTGTTGTAATGT
The DNA here is from genome assembly GCA_034641835.2 of Pinus albicaulis. Classification (NCBI taxonomy): domain Eukaryota; kingdom Viridiplantae; phylum Streptophyta; class Pinopsida; order Pinales; family Pinaceae; genus Pinus; species Pinus albicaulis. The sequence continues at coordinate 188,057,901 of CM076570.1, read as the reverse complement.
GCCCATCCTCATTGTAAACCCTTGCTAGCTGACCACTCTTAGGAATATCTGCGGTCACTGAAGCCACAACCAAGGTTGTGCTCCATTGTCTCTGTGTAGAGAAAACCACAAAACTCAAATGAAAAAAAAAAAGAGAAATGAACCAATATGCCTAGTGGGAATGGTTTTTGTCCAAGTCCTCCATTCTAGGGCGAGGGGAGGGAACATGGCCTCATGCAAGGTTGCATGTTGCCTAACACTCCAATTGCATTGCCTAATCCTCTAGTTTAGACATGGGTGTTGTTTAAATATTTGTATCATTTTTTCTTTGTTCTCATTTTTACCCTAATTATTTCAATTTTAATCTTATTATATGTTGGTGACAATCAAGAATGTTCTAGAAATCGGGGTTGGGTTCAATCCTAACCAAAAAGGTGAGACAGAGAGTAGAGTTTATATATAATATGATGAAAGTAAGGGATATATATAGATGAAATAGCATTTTTCACTGGAATTCACAAAAATTTGGCAATATAATTTCAAGATTTTTTTGTTGTTTAAAATATATTTTTGAATGCATATATAGATTCAGCACCCTAAAAAACTAGTGAGGCACTCGAATTATGCAGATTAAACAATTTAAACTCTCTCTTTTTTTTTAAACCTATATCGGATTTTGATTAAAATTAACGAGACATTTAATTTAAACTCTCTCTTTTTCAAAATCTATATCGGATCGTAAAAAACTAACACCATTAAGTATCCTGAATTTCAATTACTAAGGTATAATGATGGGGATATATAACTTAGGATTAATTATTTAAATTGTGATTAAAATAATGGTAATTAATGATTGCTTCACTTAATTAAATGGTAGTCACACTTAATTAATTTAGAGACTTGGTTAATATTGTAAACATAATAATTAATTAATTAATTAATATTTTGCTAGGGTTGTGGAGCATGCATGATCTGAGCTCTGGTTCCCCTAGACGTGGGTTGTTTGCGGGGGTGCCCCCCTCCCCATAATAAAGAGAGTGTCAACTTCCAAGCAATGATCTTTGTTATTGAAAAATGTCCCTGCAAAAGAGATTTGAATGCAAAGTTTATTAAAAAAACAGAAGACATCACTTCGGTAGAGTTGTCATCGGGTGTGAGAATAACTTTTGTCGCCTCCTCGGAGCGAGCCCACATAGGGAATTTCACTGGGATGTGGCCATCGCCAAAACCAACAGAGGTATGGATAGAAAAAACCTAGAGATCAATCATGATTGGTAATATCAAGTTATATGTTGTTGGTAATGGATTTTTTGCCTTTCTATTCAAGAACAAAGAAGACATAGATATTGTTTTTTGAAACAAACCTTACTTCTTTGGAAATAAGGGGGGTGTATCTCCACAAGTGGACATTGGAATTTAATCCAAACGAAGACATCCCAACAATGATCCTAGTTTGGGTAAAACTGCCCAGACTCCCCTTATCCTGCTAGAGCGATGACTATCTTAGGGAAATAGGGAATGGAATTTGAAAATTTATCAACTAGGCAGAACCAAAAGGTTCATAGTTTGCATGCGCAAAAATATGCGTGGAGGTTGACCTTGAAAAATGGTTTCCATTAGAGATCAAGTTAACTCTAGGGGAATGGACCCATTTTCAGTCATTGGACTATGAACAAATCCCTTTCAAATTTCGATACTGCCATGAGCATGGGAACTTTGCAAGGGACTGTAAAAAGGCCCCTCCAAAAAATGCGTTGGATGAGCAAGTGGATCAATGGAATACTCAAAAGAAGGGTGGAAACCAGAGCAGGGAAGGGACCAACAAAGGGAAAAGAAATAAGGAAAAGAGTGGGACAATAGTTTCTGAAAAATTCTTCGAAATACTTTAGAAACATGAAGGGAATGAAGGCATCGATTCTAAAATAAATGTCCAAAAACCAGGGAGAAGAAGTGGGGGATGAGGAGAATAAAAGTCAGCAAATTGAAGAGGAGGAAAATCTATCTACTCAAGATCCTACTCAATACTTGGACATGCTGCAAGATAGAGCAGAAGTTGAATCCAACATCCCAGCAGGGTTATCAACTCGAACTAAAACCCAAATGCTAATTTTTGCAGACGAAGGAAGAAGTCTTGAAATGGAAAGTAGTAAAAAAAGCACCAAGGAAGACCACTTAAGAAAATAGTGAGAGAAAGGGATTTTAGAAAAATAAAAAGGTTGGGAGTCAATCTGTGCTTCCGGAAATTATCAAGTAAAAAACGTTGGAAGGTGCAGAAGGGAAAAAAGAAGGTGGAGTTCCTCTCAAATCTCCCTTTCTGAAATGATAGTTTTATCTTGGAATTTAAGGGGAATGGGAGGCTCCCAAAAAATCCTAGCTTTGAAAAGATGATAGAAAAGGAAAATACTTCGGTTGTGTTGTTTCAAGAGACAAAACTTGAGACAGTAGTATCAATAGAAAACATTAAAAAAATTTGGAAAAACAGTTTTAGAATTGCTCTAGACTCAAAGGGTGTGTCACGGGGATTGGAAGTTTTATGGGATGACACAAAATTTAAAATAGTGGATAATCTTAGCTCACAACATCAGATAGCAGGTTTTTTGGAGGAAAAAAGCAGTGGAGAAAGAAATCCAGTGGTCTATGTCTATGGGTCTGTTTTATATGTTGAAAAACAGGAATTCTGGAATTCCCTAGAAAGAATAAGGGACAATTTTGGGCTTGAAAACTATGTTCTGGGAGGAGATTTCAACATAGTTATGAAGGCCACAGAGAACAGAGGAGGATACCCAGTTCAGGACCCTTTTCGAGAACAGATGGAAGATTTAATGCTGGAGTGGGACTTGGTGGATCTCCCACAAAAGGCTGGAAAGTTTACCTGGTCAAAAAAACGCAGTGGAAATAGTCATATTGTTGCTCGATTGGACCGTTTCTTGATCCACAGTTGTTGGTTGGACAAAGGTATAGAGTGTAGCACTTCTATTATGTATCAAGGTGAGTCGAACCATAAACCAATCAGGATAAAATTATTCCCTATAGAGAATCTGGGACTAATACCATTTAGATTTAATTTGGCCTAGCTTAAAGAAGAAGGCATTTTGGAGATGATCGCTCAGGCATGGAAAAGATCAATCTCTGGTTCGCCTCCTTATGTTTGGGAAAACAAAATGAAGGCAGTAAAAATATAGTTAAGAATTTGGTTGAAGACAAAATACCAACCTCCAGGGTGGAATAGACATGAGTTGTAAAAGAGGTTAATAGATCATCAACGGAAAATGGAAGATGAGGAGGTAACTTCGAACCATTTAGAAGCATAAGAAACCCTTACAAAAGAAATATTTGTTGAAGGCAAAAAGGAAGAACAACACTAGAGGCTGAAATCCTGAAGTCTTTGGCTAAAGGAGGGGGATCAAAACACAACTTACTTCCATAGAATGGAGAAATATAGAGAAGCATGGAATAGGGTCAAATAAATTACTATAGAAGGAAAAGAGAAAATTTCCTCCATAGAGGGTATCAAGCAAGAGGCTTACAACCACTTTTGTAGCCTATTTCAAGAATAAGGAGGTTTGGACGAGGAGAAGGTTGTGGAATTATTGAACCCAATTGAAGCATCCATTTTGATGGAATTAGATAATCACGAGATGGTAAGAGAGGTAAGTGAAGAAGAGTTGACTGAGGCAGTTTGGGGTCTAGCTTCAGATAAAGCGCCTGGTCCCAACGACTTCTCAATCTGCTTCTACAGGGCATTATGGAGTTTGATTAAAAAGGATCTCCTTCGCATGGTTAACAACTCCAGATCAAAGGAAAGATTATGAGGTGGAACAAGTTCCTCCTTCCTTTCTCTCAACCTGAAATAATCCAATCTGGTAAGATTTTCCAGATATTTTCCTATTTCTTTGTGCAGTTATTCATATAAGATAATATCGAACATTAGAGTGACCAAGCTCACAAATTTTCTTCCCTCTTTTATCTTTGAAAACCAAAGGGGATTCAAGGAGAAGAGACAGATAGTAGACAACATAATTTAAGTTCAAGAGGTTATCCATTCCAACAAAGAATCAGGAGAAGCATGTATGGTAATAAAGTTGGACATGGCAAACGCCTTCAACAGAGTAGAGTGAGGCACATCTTTCTATTCAAAAATATGAGGAAAATGGGCTTCAATGAGAATGTAATCCAGTGTATTGTAGCTTGCATAAGCTACCCCTGGATAGCCCCGTTGGTGAATGGACGACTTGTGGGTTTTTTCAAAACAACGAGAGGGATGAGGCAAGGCTTCCCCATGCCCCCCTTGTTATATATGATCTTGGAAGAACCTTTTAGCATAACTAGAAAGAGAAAGGTTGGAAGAAAATTTAGTTGGGCTAAGCATCGATCGTAATGTCAAAAATATTAATCACTCTCTCTTTGCATATGACACATTTTTGACAAGAGGGGCCTCTAAAATTGTTGCAGGTCGATTTCAGAAGTTAATGCATAGTTATCACGAGTTATCTGGGGGAAAGCTTAACAAAGAGAAGTGTCACATCTATGGTTGGAACTGTAGTGAATAAATGTTGATTGAAATTGAAAGAGATATTTACTTCTCAGTCTGCAAAGAATAGAAATCATTTAAATATCTCGGACTGGAAATATCCATAGGTGAAAATTACAGTGATGACTGGGAAGGTGTGATCCAGAAAATTAAGAAAAGAGTATTAAATTTGGGAACACGGTGGATTAATGTTGTTGGGAAAGTTGTTCTAATTAAAGTTGTGTTTTCCACCCTTCCTCTCTATTCAGGGATGGTGTTTTTAGCTCCAAAGGGAATTCTATCTAAGATTGAGGGGCTTATTAGAATTTTTTGCGGCAATGAGATAAGTCTAATGAAAATAGATTCAATCTTGTCAATTGGGAAATAGTCAAGCTTCCTAACCTTTGTGGGGCTTATGTGTCAAGGACCTTGAACTTACGAACATATCTATGGGTGTCAAGATAGTTTGGATGATTTTATCTGCTACCTATGAACAGTGGAAATATGCCCTCCTCCGAAAGTACTTTCACAAAATACGACTTCTGAGACATGAAAGTGAAAATTAGACTAAGAAGGGATCAAAGATTTGGAATATTTGCAAGGGAGACTCTCCCCTAATAATCAATCATCTAGGATGGAAAGATGGAAATGGGAAAAGGATACAGTTATGGAAGGATCATCCTCCTTCTAAAGTGATTCTTCATGAAAACCCCAAAATTTCGGAACTGGCAGATTGGATGAAACCCCATCAGCTAGTTTTTATTGTTGATCTTTCATCCTGGGATGACAATGGACATTTAAGAGGTTGGATCTGTCCATATGTTCCAGAACATCTACTGTCTAAATGGAACTTGATGATTCAGGATCTAAAAGTGTGCACTCCCATTAGTACACACCTGGTCAATGAAAGAGTTTGGACCGCCAACATAAATCAATCATACTCATTTAAAAGGGGATACAAAGTGTTATCACGAAATCACCATACTTTGTCAACTATTGGACTATGGAAATATTTCTGGAATGCTGATGGATTGCCCAATGTAAACATTTTCTATTGGGAGCTTGTTTTGGGGAAAATCCTCACAACTGACAATATAAGGAAAATACAAATTCAAGGACCGTCCAGATGCATCATGTGCAAATAAGAGGAAGAGATAATTTAACATATGTTCAAGAATTGCAATTATGCTCCATTTGTTTGGCAAGAAATTTTCAGAGAAGTAATGGAGTTGGACTCTTGCCCTATGACTTGGGAAGTGATGTATGTTACCTGGATTCAAAAAAATCGTGGAAGTTCTCAAGAGCAGCTGCAGTCGCTTGGTATTGGAGTGTCATTCCCAAATACATTTGTTGGCTAATATGGATAGCACGAAATCAAGAGATTTTCCAAAATAAATATTTTAAAAGTAGCATTACAGCTACATAAGTAAATCATTTAGCATCAGAGGAAATAATAGTTAATGGATTCGATACAGTGGATCTTTTAATAATCCCAGAAGAAAAAAAGGAAATGGTGCAGCTTATATCTTCCTAACTCTCAAATTGGTCATTGTATGAATCCTATTTACAGTCCCAACTAGAAGCTTCAAATGGAGGAACTCAAATTAAAAAGAATGGAGGAATGGAAAATATAGCTTCTTCTTGTATTTCGATGGGGCATTGTTAAGAATTTTAATTGGTGAATTAAATTTCTTAATATTTAATTGTCAATCTGAAGTCGTAAACATGAGTTTCACTGCACTTATTGATTCATTTTATAGGTCAGAGCTTTAATTTTTCCATTATAATGATCACCTAAGTAATAAAATATATGAATATGTATGAACAAACAATCTTTCGAAAAGAAATCAAACCATCTCTCTAACATTAGCAAAAATAATAATCAAATTCAACTTGAATACTTTAAAATCCTTGTAAATCTGACCTATCTCGTTACTGAACTGGAATCTGAATTCAATAAAAGCATAACTATCATAAATTCTACTTCAAAACAAATACCTAGTTTCAACAAACTTCATTCTTCAACCTAGCAACTCAACACTTCATTCAAAAATCCAAAACCCTAATTCTGGCTTTTACAAGTCATCACTTGAAAGGATTGGAGAATCTGATAAAATTGTATTTGTAAGTTAATCCTATGTTCACACAATCAATTTTACACTTAATAATTGTTTCTTCACTCAAACCCTAAGATGAGAATGATTCACATCAATTCCACTATCTCAATAACAAGAAAAATATTATGATATTGGAAACTGATTTGAATGCTTATTCTCATATACTACCAATCAAAGTTGACAACTTGAAATTTCGCACTCAACTACTCTGCATGTATATGACCTACTCTATGACAAGTTCAATCAACAAACCCTAATTCTACTCTTCAAGAATAAGAAGCAAAATGAGACAGCTCCGAACTATTTTAGGCACACATAACTGTACTAGGGAGGCTAGACTACAATTGCATTTAACAAGAATCAAATCTTCAAACTAAGCTCTAACAAACCTACCTAAAATCTTTAGCAAACCATTACTTTGTTTCCTTAATGAAAAAAAAAAGTTGAATTATATTGCTATTTACAACCTTCACTGCTTCAAAGTCTAATGAGCACACTTGTACTAAAACACTGCTAATGAAAATATCTCAAGTGGAAAACTAAGATTTTAATCTTACAGCTAGTGAACTCCACACTTTAACTATTCAATCAATCACAACTAGTTGATTGGCCTAATGCTTCGGATTCTAATGAAGAAAAAACAATCCAAACTAAATTGCAAAGACTGGAAACTGAAACAACTATGATTAATTAGTCAAACTTCACTCATTATATAGTAATTCAAGGTTGCATTCGGAACTAAAAACCCTGATTTGCTTTTACAAGTTATGAAAGAGCTAAAGGCCTAATCTATCCATAATCACAATTCAACCAATCTTGCATTTGAATCTTAAACTTAAAATGAAATCCTAGGGTAATCTTCACACTGGCTAAATGATTTTTTATGATAATTAAAGATTAATGTTGGCACTGAGAATTAATATGGACATTCTAATTCAATCAAATAAACTAAGAATACACTCTGGAAATCTTTTACAAACTTTAAGATATCTCACTCTTAAATGCTAGATCTCACTGAAATCAAAGAAATTCATTCAATCCTAGTTCTGGTTTAAATGACAGAAAGACAAACCTATGAGCTCTACAGTAGATCACACAAGACAAGCGAGGGGAAGGTTACACATCTACCTCAAATGGCATGCAAATTACTTCAAACAATCTATAAACTAACAGTATGTTTTTTAAATGAAAATCAATTACAATGCCAACGCAAACTTAGAAAATGATAACAGCAAATCTAATTAAATAGTGACTACGACATTCGATTTTAACTCACACTCATTCATATAACCTATCAATTTTATTCCTAATGCACTCTCACTCTTCTTAAAAACTAAAGGATGATATCAAAGGATAAAGAACACACTTCTCCAGAATCGATTGATCACACTAAAATCACACTGTGCATAATAAATCCATGCCAAATCTGTGTGCTAAGAACATGAAACCCTACTCTATAACTGAAATGATTCAACCCTTTAAAACTTTGTAATGAAACTCCAAAACAATGCTAATTAAACCATGCTTTGTTTCGATTTATATATATATCAGCACAGAGGCTTGTATTGTGGATTTGATCTATTTGTTACAGGCAGTGTTCATTCGGATTTGAGGTGCTTTGGATGGCAAGAAAAACAACCTACGTTTCTACGTGTATATGGAAGAACACTAGCAAAGTTAAATATAAATAAAATGGAGTAAATCTTTGTCACTGTGAAATGCACACCTATAGCAAAACAATTCTTTGAAATCATTCAACATGTAACCTTCAACATTTAACACTCAACTTGTTTAATTGCAATCAGGCACATGAGATTGTTTCTTCAGTTGAAATCACTCCAAAATTAACATACACACAATATAGAATAGCTTATTGAGATCAAAATCAATTATTAATAACGAATTTAAGCTAACATGCATAAATTAATCAAAATGCACACAAATTACCTATGCAGATGATCACATAAAGTCGGATCCAGATTGTGGTGGGCCCTTGCCACACCCGGAGACAGATTGGAAACTTACAGAAACTAACTAATCCTCAACTCATACGATTCAAAGACTCATTAAGTTCATAACAATCCAAAATTGGATCAGCAACACACCATGATGGATCATGAAACTGAGCTTAATTACTGAATAGCAGAATTTACAATCTTCGGGTTTGATATCAAAATGAAATGGAAATCATCCTCCAGGTATATCCCCAATTTGTCTCTGTTGCAAGATTTATAATCACAACCTTAAAATTACAAATAGAAATATATGTCTAAATCAGATCATAGAGATGTTATGCCTAACATAGTTGTGCAAATCTGATTGCAATGTCCATTCAAAGATGGATGCTTTAAAAACACTCCATACGTACCCATGGAGATAAGAGGAAATAGATTTTGTAAGTTTTGATGTTCTGATCTGTAGTATTCTCAACTTCCTTTGACCAAAAATCCAAAACAGGGTTATTTCGGGAGATTTTGACAAATTTGAAAATTCCGAGTTTTACATAAATTAGCCTCAAAGTACCCTGAATATCTCCCAAACCGTAAGTTATTTAGAAAAAATATTTTAAATTTATTAAATTGGCTATACTGGGATAAAAACCCATGTGGCCGAATTTCATTCGCCTTCATCAACACGAAAATCAAGGCAAAAGTTGGCAGTTTGGAATTTATTGCAAATTTGGGCAATTTTGTGAATTTCCTCCTAGAGACCCATCTGAGTGAGCTAGGTGGCATCCAAGTTATGGATAGGTATTATAATATCATTTTTTATAATAACCTCTCTCGATTTCTCCGGAAGCACGTCGAAAGTGTCAAAGCCCTAAATTAGGCATTCCCATACTTAACTAGCTTGTGAGGGATTTCAGCAATGGAACCCTAGGATTAATGTACTTTAAAAAAACAATCATCAATAAAACATGGCATAATCATATTTAATCATATATAAGTGAAGAAAACTGATGATAATCAACCATAGAGAGTATTTGGCGACAAGTGATGGAATTAGGGTATAGAATGGGATAAAAACCTAGGGTTTTAGGGTATAAACATTGATATTTCATGATGAAAACATGGGCATATACGAGGCGCAAAAGGAATCAAAAGGAAATATGGGGCATGCAGGAGGATGGGGGTGCTTATAGATCCTGACGAAGACGAAGAAATAAAGTATGCTTGGGGGCTTGGGTTATCTATAAGTAATGAAGCAGAGTTCCTGGCCCTATTTCAAGGATTGATATTGGCTAGAGAAAGAGAAATAAATATAATTGTAGTCATCAACGACTCTCTCTTGGTTATTCTTATTCAACAAATGAATAAGGGGAATATTTGCAAGGACCCTCCTAGAGACTCTTTGCAAGGCTGAATCATCCATCAGTTGGAAACATTTGAAGAAGTAGAGTTATTTCATGTTCTAAGAGTACATAATAAAAATGTACATGAAATGGCTAATTTGGGTGTAGCGATGCCCCAAGGAAACATGTTAATCAATAGGGAGCCCACGGCTATTCTACCCATTCCATGATTATGGAATAAATCGGTTTCCTTCAGGTGGATATAGTGCAAGAAAAACTGGAATCCCTCATGTTAATAGAAGAGATATCAAAAAATATGACAATAGGGGACCTCCCTTGGATTCCTTCAGTGGGATTCTCTCTTGATGGAAAATATTTAGTAGGGGATACAGAGTGCAGCCTAGCAGAGAAAGTGGATAATTTCCCAGCAAAGAAGAAGGAAGCGGGTTTTAGCCCCATCCCATCTTTACGCATCTGAATGAACGGAAAATATGAAGTTTTTGGTAGTGTTTTTTGGAGAATTTATAATATTAGTCAAAGCGGAATTTTATAGCTTAGTAGAAAGGCAAGAAGGCAAAAATGTGTTGTAATAGAACTAGGAACAGGAGAAGTAGCAACTGAATTTTCTTGTTAAAGTTTTTGACCTTCAATCTAGACAATACCTCTATAAATCCAAATACATGTTTCGTTGAAAAAAATGTATATTGTAAACATAATGGGATACCTAATTAATGTTAATTAGTCACAATATACATTAAGTGATGTTTATTAAATTAAGCATATAGTGGTTATAAGGCTAATATGGTTATGATATTAATTCATTGTTTTTCTTTCGACAGGGGTGGGAATTTGACATGCTAGGAAGACAATTACAGATAATTGGAAAATACATCATAATGATAGCCTAGCTATCAATAAGGGAAACTTAGTATGAAGGTTGTGATAAACAAGGAAAATCCCACGCGAAACTCCACAAGGAGGTCCTCATGCTACCTAATATGAATTTTCCTTTGAAGACAATGAAAACATCAATCCCACATAGGGGAAATTAGAAGATGCACACTTAAAATAATTCCTAAATATTGAACGAATGTCTTAGTTCAAATGTAATTCCAAGCCAAAGGGATCCAATAAAAAAAAAAGTCCAGTATTGGCAGTGAAAAATTAATTTTAGTCACCAAGCACAACACTTGATGCCAAGTTAAATGTGCATAGAAAGAATGAATACCATTCATTAAACTCCTCTTAGCACTAACTTGTATAGGAAAATTGTTAGAAAATTGGTTATTAACCATATCAAAACCATCATGTAGTAAAATACCCTTCACTTTCCCCCGAAGATGAGAAACCTCTAAACTAGCAGTTGCCCCAAAAGGTGCAAAGAGAGGTCGATAGAATTGTTAAATTGGAATTGTTGAATTAGAAAAATTGTATTTTGTTTTGAAATAATAATTGTAGTATTAGATTTAGGTTGTTTAGTGTATTTGTGTTAAGTTGGTATTACACAATTAAAATTATAATTAAAATGTTCAAATGTAATTCCAAGCCACATGATTCATTTCAAGGTTATCGCGCTCTACCTCCCCCTCGTGCTCTGCATGCATTAGGGCTGCTGGGCGCATCCCCTTGCGCCCCTGTGGCTGCTGTGCCCTTGCGCTCAGCCCTGCTGCATCCTCTCATTGCTCATGGAGCCCAGCGGGGGGCCTGTCCCCCCCCCAATCTGCCCTTGGAGGTTCAAGCATTCAGATCTATGATCGATGCAGGCCCGAAGCGCCCCCCCCTCAGCGATTCAGCAGAAGTTCATAAAGAAAATGGATTCGATTCCATCATTTTCCCTTCCAGAAGAAGAAACGTGTAAAGCGGCCTTGAACCTGGCTGAGAGAGACCTCATAGGCCAGTTCACGGGCCTCTGGCCTTCTCCCAAGTCGGTGGATGAATGGACTCAAAGGAATTGGACTCCATTTACCAAAGAGGGTGTCAAAAGGTATTTTGTTAGCAAAGGATTCTTTGTTTTCGTGTTCGAAAGCCTGGAAGACAGAATTTTAATATTCAGAAATGGCCCATACTTCATGGGTCCGCAGGGATTGTATCTAAACAAATGGTCTCCAGATTTTGATCCTACCCAGGATGTCCCCTCTATAGTTCCGGTTTGGGTGAGACTCCCCCATTTTCCCCTCCATTTTTGGAACCAAAAATCCCTCCAGATCATCAGGAATGCGCTGGGAAAATACATAGACCAAGCTACAAGAAAAGATCAGTATTCATGTGCTCGCATCTGCGTAGAAGTGGATCTAGAATAGGGGCTGCTAGAAGTAATCAAGCTCACTGTTGCTGGGTAGACGCATGTCCAGGAATTGGACTACGAACAACTCCCTTTCAAATGCAGAAATTGTCATGGCCATAGACACTTTGCAAAGCATTGCAAGAAAAAGGCCGAGGAGAAATTAGACAAACAAAACGGGGATCAATGGACTCTAGTCCAGAAATCTGCACATCCAAAAAAACGTGTTGGCAAAGGAAATACGATAGGAGTTCCAAGCAGCTCCAAGTCCAATCAGGAAAAGGAAGCAACCCAAAATGGTATAGAAAGCGCCCAGATCAATCCAGCAAACTCAGTCCAGGAAAATCTGGAACAGGCAGAAATCCCACCTCCAAGCAAAGATGGAGGGAAAGCTATTCAGATCGAAGCTTCCCAAGTCAGTCCCTCCAATCCCTCATACGCAGAAGTCACAAGGAAAAAACCAGTGGAAAGCTCAGGCTCCTCAGAGGACGAAACCTATGAGCGCCCTTCAAAAAGAGCTGGAAGGAAATCTCGCAAAGAAATGAGGGAAGAGGAGGCTGAAAGACTTAAAATTCAAGGAAGCTAGTCCACAATAGAAATGTCTATTGGACGAAATACCAGACCAAGGCCTTCCAAGGGAGGCCCCAACCCCCCCTCAAGTAAATAATGAAACTCGTCTCTTGGAATTGCAGAGGACTGGGGAATCCCTCTAAAATAGATGCAGTTAAGGACCTCTTGAAAACAGATCCCTCAGACATTCTCATGCTCCAAGAGACTAAGATAGAAGGGCAAGCCCTCCTAGATATCAGCAAGTCAAAGTGGAATAAAAGTTCAGGCAAAGCAGTCAACGCAAGGGGCTCTTCTGGAGGGCTGGCAACTCTCTGGACAGATGACTTATTCCAGCGGAACAAATCTCATGAAACCCAACACTGGATCTTCACAGAACTGACGCACTGTGCAAGTAAGTTGACCATCTCTCTCTTCAATCTTTATGTACCTGTCAATTACTCTGAAAAACGAGAATGCTGGAATTCTCTCTCAGCTTTTTTAGAGCAACTTTCCCCCAGCAACATCATCATAGCCAGGGATCTTAATATTGTTCTGAAAGCAAAAGAGAATAGGGGCAGTTCCAGCAACAAAGATCCCATGTTGGCCACTATGGAAGAGCTCACCCAGCTTTGGGATCTATTAGACTTCAATCCTGTCCGAGGTCTTTTCACTTGGTCCAATAACCGGGTTGGGTCGAATCACATTTATGCTCGTCTGGATCAATTTCTGGTGCAAAGCTCCCTAATTATGAACAAAAAGATCATCATCACAAAAATTCTGCCCAAATTGACGTCATATCACAAGCCAATTCAGCTTCTTCTAGAAGATGAAGAAGATCTGGGCCCTATTCCTTTTCGATTTAGCCCTCTTTGGATTGAGAGAGAAGACTTCATAGAGACCGTGAAAGCAACATGGGCCAAATCCTTCACTGGATCCTCAAGTTATGTCTGGGAGCAAAAGTTGAAGGCCACAAAACAAGTACTAAAGGAATGGATAAAGAAACCAGCCCCTACTCCAACCAGCCAAAGAAAAGAAGCAGTGCAGATGTTGCAGTCCCTGCAAATAGATATGGAAAGAAAAGATATCACATCAGAGCTGTTGGAAAAGGAAATAAAAGCTCAACGATCCACATACCAATCCTTTCGAATGGAAGAAGAATATTGGAGACTAAAATCTAAAAGTCTGTGGCTAAAGGCAGGGGATCGGAACACCTCTTTCTTCCACCGACAATATAGAGCTCGACTGTCTAGGAATCATATAGAAGAAATCAAAACAGTGGAGGGCCAAGTCTGCAAAGGATTTAATCAGGTCAAAGCTGCTGCTGAAATTCACTTCAGGAACCTATACAGTGAGGGAACTCACGGCAATGATGAGGAAGCTGCTAACCTCCTTTCTAACATCCCTTTACTCATCAGCCCTGAAGATAATACAGAGCTCTGTAGACCCACATCTGAGGAGAAAATCATCAACGTTATTTGGTCCATGGAAGCAAATAAGGCCCCTGGGCCAAATGGATTCACAATCCATTTCTACAAGTCTTGTTGGGATATCATCAAATTCGATCTCCAAAAAATGATAAGAGGGTTTATGAAAAAAGCTAAGATAGGTGGAGGAACCAACTCCACCTACCTAGCCTTAATTCCCAAGGACTCCAATCCTGAAACATTTGCAAGATTCAGGCCCATATCGCTGTGTAATTCTTCTTACAAAATCCTGGCCAAACTTTTAGCAAATCTAATCAAGCCTCTACTCAAAAGACTGATCTCCAGTTCTCAAGGCGGATTCGTGGAAGGTAGGCACATTCTGGACAACGTTATTCAAGTACAGGAGACAATCCACTCAAGAAAATAGCGAAAAGAGAAAGGTATGTTGATAAAAATAGATATGGCGAATGCATTCAATAGAGTTAATCGCTCTTTCCTTAGCAATGTTCTCCTCTCCTTTGGCTTCTCTCCTCACTTTTTCATCTTATAAAAGCATGCATTGACAACCCATGGATTTCCCCTCTAATAAGTGGTTGCCCAACCAATTTTTTTCAATCTCGGAGAGGCATTAGGCAGGGATGCCCACTCTCCCCCTTCCTATACATTTTAATGGCATATTCCCTCAATCAAAAACTCTCAGCTGAAATAATTGTTGGTACCCTCCCGAGCCTCAAACCTTCCAATGGCGCAGACCCTCTGAATCACGCTCTCTTTGCAGATGATTCCCTTCTCCTTGGAGGTGCATCCATCAGAATTGCCAAAGCTTTCGACACTGTCCTTAGAAGTTATTGCAGAGTTTTGGGAGCATTAGTCAATGAGAGAAAAAGCGAAGTCTTCAGCTGGAATATAGACCAGCAAGATCTCACAAGTATTTCAAATCTCCTCGGGTTCAAAGGTCATGCTCAATGGGACAGGATCAAGTACCTTGGCCTCCCCATCACTTCTGGTGTGAATAAGAGGTCGCTCTGGAGCAAAATCATCAATAAAATTAAATCTAAAATCTCTGCTTGGGGAGGCTTCTGGTTAACAAAAGGCGGTAAAGTCATCCTAATCAAGTCTCAGTTGTCTGCTCTTCCAATCTATCAAGCAACATTTCTATTAGCTCCAAGAAACATGATGGAGCAGATCTCTAATCTTCTCAGAGATTTCTTATGGCAAGGAGGGAAGGGCAATGAAAAAAAAAAGCATTTAGTAAACTAGGAATTGGTTAAAAAACTGATTGCAGAGGGCGGATTGCAAATTCGAGATCCCTCCCTTGTCAACATAGCGCTGGGAGGTAAAATTCTGTGGAAGATGATCCACGAGCCCACACATCCAATCAGTGTCACTTTGCAGAAAAAATACGAACACAATAATTCTCTCAGAAATCTGCAATGGGACAACTCAGTAAACTGCACGCAGGTCTGGGAACTCTGCTGCAAAAGCAACAATTTCTTTAAAAAATCTGTTTACAAAATTCCTAGTAATGGCAAACGTACACACCTGTGGCTCGACCGTATCATGGGGCGTGATCCCTTGGCAGAAAATGAGGATATCACAAAACTTAGAGACTAGCTGGAAAGAGCAGGTATAAACATCATTTACGATCTTTCGAAATGGGATCATCGTGGTGACTGGGCCGGCTGGGATTTTCATGGTGTCCCTGCCTGGTTAAATCCTCAACAAATCTTGCTCGCTGATCTGCTGGAGGAGTCAGTCCCAGTCAATCAATCCATGAAAGACAACTGGGGCTGGGGCCAGTCAGGAGCTTATTCTACAACAGTAGGATACAGAGTTTTACAGGCTTCAAGTAACAAGAGCCAATCACCAGCCTTTTGGAAACAAGTCTGGGAGCCATTAGCCTTACCAAAAGTGAATTTGTTCTTCTGGACCCTGGTTCATAATAAACTCTTAACGGGAGATAATCTTGCAAAAAGGAAAATTGCAGGGCCACATAGATGTGTGCTATGCAGAAACAATCTCGAAACAGCCCAACATTTATTCATGGATTGTCTTTTCACCAAAGAGGTTTGGGGCCTTATCCTACAGGACTTTCAGATTTTTGTCCCTCCACAGATTTCTGTCACGGAACTCTTTGCCTCTTGGAGCCTCTTCTACCCTTATCAAATCCCTTTCAAGTCATTTTGGCACAAAGTATGGATAGCTCTTCCCAAATTCGTTTGTTGGCAGCTCTGGTTGGCCCGTAATCAAATGATTTTCAAAGACTTGCAGCATACCCCGCTGCAAGTTGCAGCAAAAGCCAAGTCCTTCCTCTTGGAAGCGGCCCAATAGTAGTATTTTAAAGAAGACTCTCTGCTTCTACCTGAGGAAAAGAGGTGGCTTGGCCCTTTTGAGCCTTATCCTCGTAAGCATCTCCTCATCCCTCAAACAGCAAATCCGGAATGGTGTAAAAGAGATCCTGATGACACATTCCAAAATTGGTGCCGGTCTCAAAATTTAACCACAATATTCTTCGATGGGGCATCCAAAGGGAACCCCGGTGCCGCCGGTGCTGGTGGGGTCATCTACTCCCCGGATGGGTCTTCAAGAGACTCCTTCTGCTGGGGTTTAGGTCAGAAAACCAATAATCAAGTTGAGATCCTCGGGCTTCTAAAAGCATGTCTTATAGCAAGAGACAAAGGTGTCAAAGATCTCCAAGTCTTCGGAGATTCAAAGATTTTAATTAAAAAATTAAACTCGGAGGAACTTTTCAGCAATGCTGGTCTCAAAAAAATCTTGGGCAGATTGAAGAGAGTCCTATTAGAATTTGCATCCTACAAGTTTTATCATATCCTCAGAAATTCAAACAGTGAAGTAGATCGGATGGCGAACAAAGGTTGCTCTCTCATGAAGGGCTGCTAATTTTAAACGAGGAAAGTACCTTTCAAATTCCTTGAAAATGTTATAGCTCAAAAGCAGCATTAGATGGACAACAGCTTTGTAATAGGGCTCGCTTTGGCAAAGACCCATTCTCTCTTCTTCATATAAATAAAATTCATACTCGTTACAGTTTAAAAAAAAAAAAAAAAAAATGTAATTCCAAGCCAAAGGGATCCAATAAAAAAAAAAGTCCAGTATTGGCAGTGAAAAATTAATTTTAGTCACCAAGCACAACACTTGATGCCAAGTTAAATGTGCATAGAAAGAATGAATACCATTCATTAAACTCCTCTTAGCACTAACTTGTATAGGAAAATTGTTAGAAAATTGGTTATTAACCATATCAAAACCATCATGTAGTAAAATACCCTTCACTTTCCCCCGAAGATGAGAAACCTCTAAACTAGCAGTTGCCCCAAAAGGTGCAAAGAGAGGTCGATAGAATTGTTAAATTGGAATTGTTGAATTAGAAAAATTGTATTTTGTTTTGAAATAATAATTGTAGTATTAGATTTAGGTTGTTTAGTGTATTTGTGTTAAGTTGGTATTACACAATTAAAATTATAATTAAAATATTGAGATAATGGAAGTTGAATGAGATAATTTATCATTTATTTTACGAATGAAAGATTTAAAACTGTTGTGAAGAAATATTGATTTTCTAGAATGGACAATTTCTACTAAGAGGAACCGTAGATGCATATTATTTCTGTCTCATTTTAGGTTATTAATTATTTTTTTTGGTCACATGGTGGCATTCAAAATGTATGTTTTATTCTTATTCTCATTTGTATTTTGTATTATCATGAAATTATCCATAATTGTTGTAAATCAAGACAATTTATTATTACTCTACATCATGTTGAACTCGACCCAAAGGATGACAAATTAGATGAATCCTACTATTGTTGTATATTAGTTTCTTCAATAGTAGGTTTTGGATGACATTTTTTCTTAAATAGATCTCTACTGAATGTACCACAACCAGTTGCCATAAGTTAAATCATAATTCATAGTAACCTACATATGCATTTGTGGAGTAACTCAAAAACAACACAATGGCTCATCTTCATGGAGTCTCATAGTTTGTCTATACATATCAAACAGTCGTGGTACTATATGCACACTTTTCTTAGCAATGAAAAACTAGATTTTCTTGTCACTTACAATATAAAATGTGGAAGTTATTCAAAGGATGGTTCTTATATTACCAACAATGGAAAATTTTGTAAATTTATATCATCTAAATTTAGTGTGAACTCTCTAGTATGTGGTAATCATATGGAAATCATCTACCTAGATTTGATCTTTTCATAATTATTTACTAGTAAACCAAAAAACATAACCCATGACAAAAAAAAACAAAATTAAATATTTTTATGATTCAATCAAAATAATTTAGCTAGTAACCTTTTTTTCAATCCAAATTAAATACTTTTGAAAGATCTTTACCAAAAATCAAAGAGTTTTTTTTATTGGAGCTGAGATTTGAACATCAATAGATTTATTAGAAATATAATAATATAATAATAATAATTTTTACAATTTGTAAAAACATGGTATGTCATTATAAAAATTAGGAAATACAATAAAATATTAAGCTATTAAAGAAATATATATTCTACCATAAAAACATGTGAGTAAACTCGTGTTGTTCCATATGAAGCTTGTTCTTCACCTTAGCTTCCCCAGTTGACATGTTCCATGGACACAAAGCTTCTGATTTTTTTCCTTTTATGATGATTATGCTTGTCCTCATGATTAACCCTATTACTTTTCTCCATAGATATTAGGATTGAGACCCCGCAACATCCTTATTTATCTCTTATTCTTGTTTTGTTCCTCATGCGAAGACTTAAATTATGATGGGAAGTAACTGATAGAAAATATACTATTTACCTAAGTATCAAATATTTTTAAAGATTTTAATTTTGAATGAGTTTTTTGCAAAGCTTAAGAATTAAAAATCACTATTCCTATTTAATAATCATGCACGAATATAGCAACAATATCTAAAAATAATGACATAAAATATATGAAGTAGTTATCCATATTGAAATATTTACTTTTGCAATGTTAAATATTATAAATTACACTAGTCAATGCTATGCCAGAGTTGTTTTATCAACATTTAATGAAATGATTGATGTAATCAATAATGCGAATGTGTGAGGTTGTTATGTTGTTGGTACATAAAACAACCATTGAACTTTATAAATGTGATACTTATTCATATGTCTGGTAGCAGTTAAGCAAGGTTGAGTATTTTGGACTTGTAGAAAAAGGAAAAAAGAGTCGCTAACTATTGAAAATATTAAAAGAAAATGATTATTTATATTTTTAAAATTTTAATCTATGGTGAAATTTGATAGCTAAATAAGAAAACCATACAAAAATATAATAGATAGAATTGTTACTTAAATCAAATTAACTCAATTAGTTATTTGAAAATAAATCATTAAATAAACTCAAAATTATTAGATTATAATTATATTTATCTTAAATTATTAAAATTTTAAAACATATATTCAGTCTAAATTAAAAAAACATAAAAATATAATAGATAGAATTGTTACTTAAATCAAATTGACTTAATAAATTATTTGAAAATAAATCATTAAATAAACTCAAAATTATTAAATTATAATTATATCTAACTTAAATTATTAAAATTTTAAAATATATATTTACTAACTAAAATTATTAAATTTTTAAAACATATATTTACTAACTTAAATTATTAAATTTTTAAAACATATATTCACTTTCCATTAGGAAAAAATTAAAATTCTTGCAAAATAATATATTGTTTTAAAACTTTTAAAATATATTGTTTTAAAAATTTTAAAATATATATTCATTATAAATAAGAAAAAATTTAAAACTTACAAAATAATATATTGTTTTAAAAATTTTAAAATATATATTCACGATAAATTAGGAAAAAAATAAAATCCTTATAAAGTAATATATTGTTTTTAAATTATTAATTATAAACCTTCTCACTGAATTGCATCCCCTTCTCTGTTTTTCTACAGATGAATCGAAAATTGTACCGGCCCTGCATATTTACCCTTGCCCTACTTACTTCCGCTGCTTTTTTAGGTAGGTATTCTCAGCTAGTAGTTCTTAATGCTGTTTTGACAATTCCGCCCACCACCCAGCAGTAAAGGCAGCAAAGACAAAGGTAAAGGTAATGGATATATTTATTTATAGTTAGCGGGATCTTTTTATTTACTTTTTCAACTTTCAAAATTAAAATCCAAAGAAATTGACTTTATGAAGTTCAACATTGGTGACTAACTAAGTGATTCCAAGTCTAGGGTTGTCTAATATCCATTATATCTGGTAGGTGTTTAAAACTATATAAAATTAATGCAAAATTTAAAGTTATTCACAATCCTATTAAATAACTTCTAAGAGACTTTTCTTATGGTGCATCTGACATCATCCTCTATTGGAGTCAGAATCGAAGGATGAGATGGGACAACTGTGCCAGTATGACCTATCTTGCATTACAAGTAGGTTCATTTCAACCATGTCATATCCGTCCTTATTGCTCCCAGATTATAACAAATGGCATAAGATTAAAACAAATTTTGAACATTGACAAATTGCACAACTTTAAAGCATGCATGAAGGGAAATTATAATCAGTCAAATTAAGAGTAATAAGTTGAGGTAGGAAAGCCTATTTATAAAGGAAAAAAAAAAAAAGAGTAAGTCACAATTATGTTTGGAAAATATTGGAAAATAGTGAAATTTTTGTGATTTCAATTAAAATTTATAGAATTTTTGTAATTTTTAAATGAGAGTTTTCCATCTTAAAAAAAAATTAATGCCTCGTATAAAAACTATTTAAACACCCTCATTTAAAACACATTAAAACTCATTTCTAGGAAAAACATCCTGTTTAGGTGCCGCCTGAGAAATACCATGTCGAGGAGAAATAACTTCACACTCATTTATATTGACCTGTGAAAGTTGATGCTCAGAAACCTTTAAGCTCTCTTCTGTCATTTTTAATTCATCTTTTAATTTTTTTAGTTCTTCAAGCTGTGCTCGTAGTTCTTCTCTTTCGCTGTGCAGTAACTCTCGTTGTTCCTTGAGCTTTTCTCTTTGGATCTGGAGTTCTTCAATATATTTCTTCATTTCAGACCACTCTTTCTCTGTGTGCTCCTGATTTGTGGTAATTTATTTCCTTTCTCTCTCAAGTCTCTATCTTCCAGATTTCATTTCTTCTGTTTCCTTACGTAACAGTTCCCTTTGTGCACTAATATACTGCATTTTTTTGTATTTTTCTTTTTGGAATGATGCCTCTTTTTCCTGGTAATGCCTCTCTAACTCCTCCCGTCTCCTTTCAATAATGTTTTCCACTTCACTGGTTCGCAACTCAATATCTCGGACAAGATCTACCCTCTCCCTCTAAACTTCGGCAAACAACACAGCTTGTTGATGCTGCATACTGCTTTCAAAAGCCTCTTTCTCAAGATGGAGACCTTCTGCATCACGTTTTATTTCTTTCCTCAACACAATCTTCTCTTGATTTAATCTTTCTTCTTCATCCTTCAGCGATTTTGGTACTTTCTTCCTCTCATCATCAACCCATTCTAGTTCCTTCCTAAGTTGCTCTCTTTTCTCATCAAGAATTTCCCACTCCCTCTCAAACTTTTCCTTTTCTACATTTAACTCATCAGCTTCCTTCAATAATTCATGCTTCTGAGCTCTTAAGTCATCAATCTCTTCTTTCAGTTTGGCTTGTAAATCCAGCAACTCGTCCCTCTCATTTTTTGTGAGCTCTAATCTCTGTTGTTCCTTAAGAATTTGGCATCTCTCGTCCTCCAGGGAAGCCTTAAAATTTTGGAGTTCTTGCTTTGCATTGTTTATTTCTTTTCTTTCCATCTCCAGCTTTTTCTTCTCTTTTTCCATTTCCTTTTCCTCAATCTTATAAGTTTTCTATGTTTCTTTCAAAGTCCTTGACCTTAACTCTAGTTCATTTCCCTTCTCTTTTAACTTTTCAGCTTTCATCTCCAAGTGAAGTTCTCTTTTACTTAGTTTCTCCTCTTTACGATCAATTTCAAGCGCCCTCAAATCAGCTGCATTTTCCTTGTTTTCTAATTCGTCTTCAACTAACCTGTGTTTCTGCTCCAATTCTGCTTGAAACTCAATTATGATTGCTTCAAGTGTGGCCTTGTGTTCATCAGTAAGCCTTTGAATCTCTTCCTGGAATTAACACAAGAAAACATATAATTTATATTAAAGTCCACAATGTAAGACAGTAAAATATTATTTGGAACATAAAAGATTAAATGGTAATAAGAAATAGGGTAAATACAGAAAAACTAGTTTAAGTGAAATTTACAATTCCTTCTTCCATTATTCTTTCCATCTGGATAAGCATCATTGCTCCAATAGAGTGCTTGGCACTCAAAAGAAGGGTATAATATACTGATGTACAATGGAAAGATTATTTTGCAGGAAGAGAACTTATACGTTCTCTACTTGCAAGCTTTTCCTAAAGAACAAGTAGTTCTTGTTCTTTCCTGTCTACAATAACTTCTTGTTTAACAAACAGCCTGCATATGACAATAGTTAAGATAACACAAAAATGGCATTATCAAATGATAAAACTCTATTAGCATTATCTTGAACAAAAATAAATGATAATAAAGCAAACAAATATCCATGAACTTATGAGCACAACATGAATAAAAATCATGCTAATAAAATATGCTTCTCCTCTCGAGTCATTATAGTAGCCAAGCTTGTTCTCAATTCCGATTCCTTCTCTTTCAAGGTTGAATGTTCTTTCTCAACATTAATTTTCAAATCCTGCAACTCTTTTTCAATTTGTTTTAAAGCCAAATCCCTTTCCATGAGATGTGCTTCTCTTTGATTTAAGAATTTCTGGCCTTCCAGCAACCTTTCCTGGCCTCCCTGAAGCTTTTTATCCCATGCTCGCAGATTTTGCCTCTCAAGAACAAGCTCTTTGTCACAGGATTCACATCTAAACAAATACAAGAAATCATATTAATAACATATTAAAAACATGCTCCCAATAGGACATAAAATATAAAAGGAAAACCAATTGATTCAACTTCAACAATGTTGGGACCATGAGTATAATCAAGACTGTCCTTCAGAACGATAGCAGCTAATCCATACAATCAACAATTATTATCAGACCAATGGATCTGCCTTCAAAACTTGTAAGTGGACACTAGACCCTAGCAGAGCTCACGGATCCAAACACAAAAATAAATTCAGAGAAAATAATATTGAGGCATAGCTGCAAATGAAAGCTAGCACCTGAGATGTAAACAGCTACGTTAAATGCATCACTGAATTAAGCTAAAGTGGCAAACAAGTCTCTCATCCCTTACTGAATACTAGTAACTCAATTATTAGAATAGCTGCCAAAGACAAACCCTGTGGCAATATTGTCCTACTTACTCAGACTTGAAAGCCCGCCGCTCTCTTCGAAGTGCATCTTCACGAGCTTCAACTTCCTGTAATTTTCTTTCTGCATCAGCCCTTTTACGGTTGGATTCTGCTTGCAGGGCTTCTCCGACATGCAACTTTGATTCAGCTGCAAGAAACCTTTCTTCAGTAGCGGCCAACATCTCACGAGCTTGTGCCAGTTTATTGTCAGATATAAAATAAGGATATCAAATCTACTCAAGATACTGAAGGCAATGGGACGCATATTTCATCAATAGTGGTTAGGTAAGAAGATGAAAATCCACTGCTATAAAAACCCCTCCATAGAAAGAAATCCATGCCAAATGATCAAATATCCTTGCCTTGCATTCAGAATAAAAACAATTGATTCCATGACCCTAAATCCAAGCGCTCTAGAGTTTCTTTCAATCAGAGGAGCAGTGAGGCCCGAGGGAGCTTTACTACTTGCAATAAAATATTTCAACCAAGATTCAACTAGACATGCAAAAAAATTTGCTGTAAATTCAAATAAAGACATTTTGAACATTTCTTAATATGGGCCAAGAAGCCACATGACCTCTGTCAAGACATATATTCAGAAAGTCAATGCAAATTGTACAGATTGAATGCATTATCATCTTGAAAACAAATGTAGTAATATGCACAAATCTTGAAGATTAATAAACAATCCAAATTACCTACGGTAAATTCAAGAACTACCACAACAGTCATGATAGTCCAGATGGCAATATTGCCGATGCTATGAAATAATTTATCTGTTAGATAGAACAAGGATGGGCTTTTGAACGATTTCATAATAAAGAATCCAATGCAAGATCTCACTATATGTGGAACAAGCAGTACGATTTGCAGAACAGGCGGAACGATATCCGTAAATAACATTAAACAGGCTATCTGTAAATAAGATACATTAATGCAGTGAATTCCCAAAGTGTGAAGTCATTTGTCTACAGTACAGATGTAGGGTTTAGATTAAAAAGGTTGATGAAATCAAAAGTGGAATGATTCAAAAAGAATGTCTCTGGGCCTAAAAATAATATCAAAATTTGGAGAACAATGTTGGAAAATAATGGTATTTATAATCGGCAATTGCACCGGGGTGCAAGGGAACACCGAAAGGAGGAGATGTGAATCATTTTGTGCTATATGAGGGGTAAAAACTGAATTGTGATTTAGCAGAAGAAAATCCAAAGCTGAACAGATAATCATAAATGGTAAGTAGAGAGATGATCACCTAAGGTGGAAAGCTTATAGCTATTAATGTCTCGATTCTTTTCACGTTCAAACTATCTATACTATATACTAAAGAAGCAACCTGTCGCCATGTCACAAACCGACCATTCAAATGCCCTGCACATCCTCGAGACTGATGGCATCCTCATATATGAAGAAGGCAATGAGACCTTGATGTGAAATTCCCGTAGTTTCATACAGTTTACAACCAAGAACACATACATGATTCACACAGGAATTGTTGAGATTTTCTGTTTTGGATAAAATAGACAAAATCTCATTAGGTGACAAAAATTAGGAATTAGTTCCTAGATTAGCTCCAGTTTGTTGGGAGGGAGTTAATGCATGCTAAATTTGAGTTGAGAGGATTTATGAAATTTGTTAGATTCTCTGCTATATAACAGGTCTCCATACGTTTGTTTTGGAGAGAGTGTGTGAGAATTGTAATCTCCTGTTTGAATTAATAAAGACTGCCAATGCCCTGTTGTGTGGACGTAGCCCAGGAGGTTTGGGTGAACCACGGTAAAAACACTATGTCTTCTTGTGCTTGATTAAATCTGCTGTGTGTTAATTGTTTAATGAATTCCGCTGTGATTATTCCAACAATTGGTATCAGAGCGTGTTGGAGGAGAGCAAGTTGGAGTGCTGGTGCGTGTTAAGAACCTGCGTGCTGGAGGTGGAGCGCAGTTGAGCGCTGGCTGCGTATGTGGTTTATTCTTGATGCGTAGAGCGGCGTCTTGCGTGGAAGCTTCTTTGGAGGTAAGCGATGGACGAACGTGTCGCCCCATGTGCGAAAGCTAGGAAATTGTTGCACAAAACGGCGTTGAATCGTTGCACAAAACGAGTGCAGTGTTGAATCTTGGTGGCAGCGGCGCTGGCAGAGCCGTCAGCTTGGGTCGGTCTGCTGCGTTAATGAACTGGCTGAACCGAGATTTGGTAAATCATTTTTTTTTTAAATGATTTGAAATGGGTATTGGCTCTGTTAAAATCGATATTTTTTATTGGAGCGTTTTTTTTTAAGCTGGGTCAAAACGATTTCTAAAAGTCGTTTTGAATGAACTATTTCCAAAGTCGATTTCAAACAAAACAAAAGTTTTATGAAAGGAAGGTCGATCACTTTGTCATGATATATCGATTTTGAAGTGGAGGGCTTAAGAAAAGGTGTTATTTAAGTTTATTCAATATCCATTTATTCAAAGGTGTTTTGAATAGAGTTAAATTTGTGTAAATCGATATGAGTGGTGATTTAAAGTTAATCGATTTTTTTTTTTTAAAGAAGGGTGGCACTTAGAATTCCATTATATGGAATTTAGAAGGAGGCATTTTTTATTAATTTGAAAGGTTTATTTTTATGCCATAAGGTGAAGGGTGGCCCATTATAAAGTACTTTGTAATTTGAATATTAAATTACCATTTGCATATGGTAAAAGAGTAAAGTTTTTTATGAAGTCCTTTAATAAGGAGGTATTTCATTAAAAAGTTTTTTTTTAAATGGGCATTCTTTAAAAAAAAAAAAAAGGAGCATTCTATAAGGCAGTGTTTTATTTATTAAAGGAAAAGGTATTTTTTTTTTAATTAAAAGGGCATTCTTTGTTTGAAAATTGGTTCTGGAGATTACTGTGTTTTTTGCTGAAACAAGATGGCGAAAACTCAAAATGCCCGATTTGAAATTGAGAAATTCAATGGCAAGAACAACTTCGAGATCTGGAAGCTTAAGATGCACGATATGCTGGTTCAACAAGGCGTGGCAAAAGCACTGTTGGGGAGGAGAAAAAGGCCTTCTTCCATGACGGAGGATGAATGGGTTGAGTTGGATGACAGAGCTCTGAGCGCAATTCGGTTATGCCTGGCAGATGACGTTCTGTTCAACATTGTGTCAGAGAAGACCGCCGCAGGCTTGTGGATAAAGCTCGAGAAGCTCTACATGATGAAGTCCTTGACAAATCATATTCTCCTGAAGCAGCAGCTGTACAGTTTGCGGATGAAGGAAGGTACCTCGGTTACTGACCATATGAATGTTTTCAATACTCTATTGGTACAATTACAAAGTCTAGATGTAAAATTTGATTCAAAGGATAAGGCAATAACTCTATTGTGCACATTGCCTGAATCGTGGGATCACTTTGTTACTTCCATAAGCTTCAGTAATGCAGCTGTCCTTGAGTTTGACGATGTGGTTGGAGCCATGTTGTCTGAGGAGACGAGGAAGAAGTCGAATGCTGACACCTCTACATCAGAGGCAATGATGGCTAGAGGTCATTCTAGAGAAAGACGCTCTGCTAAGTGCAGCGATTCGCGTTCAAAGTCGAAAGGGAAGAAGAGCAAAGTGAAGTGCTGGTTTTGTGGCAAATCGGGGCACTTGAAAAAAGACTGCTGGAAGAGACAGCAAACAGAGAAGAAAGGAGACTCTTCGACAGAGAAGAAGGAGGCAAATGCGACGGATACAGGTTCGGCATCTGGTTCAGGTATGAGCGACGAAGTGTTGTCTGTTAATATGTCAAATCATGATCAACATTGGTTGTTAGATTCCGGTGCATCAAACCACATGTGTATTCATAGAGAATGGTTTAAGACGAATAGATCAGTTAATGATGGAGTCGTGTACATGGGTAATGATGTCACATCTAATATTGTTGGGATAGGAAGTATACAACTGCAAATGTTTGATGGCACAACTAGAATATTAACAGATGTGAGACATGTCCCAGACTTAAGGAAAAATCTAATTTCTTTAGGAGCATTGGATACGAATGGATATAAAACTGTAATTCAAGGTGGAGTTATGAAAATCTATAAAGGTATTTTACTAGTAATTAAAGCTAAGAAAGTAGGAAATCTGTTTCAGTTAGAAGGAAGAACAGGGTCAGTTCATGTGTCTACGGTGTCTGAACATGACAGTAGTTCCATTCGCCTATGGCATCAAAGGTTGGGCCATATGAGCGAAAGAGGGTTGAAAATTTTGGCTGATCACAAATTACTTCCTAATCTAAGGTCTGGAAAGTTAGATTTCTGTAAGCATTGCTTGTTTGGAAAACAAAGTAAACAAAAATTTAAAACAGGCAAACATACTAGTAAAGGGATACTTGATTATATTCATTCAGATGTTTGGGGTCCAGCTCCTACAGCGTCATATGGTGGCTCGTCATATTTTGTGTCGTTCATTGATGACTTTTCTAGGAAGGTGTGGGTCTACATGTTGAAAAGGAAGTCTGATGTTTTTACAGTTTTCAAGCAGTTTAGAGCATTGGTAGAAAACATCACTGGTAGAACTATAAAATGTTTAAGAACTGACAATGGTGGTGAGTTTACTTCCAAGGAGTTTGACAGCTATTGCAAGGATGCAAGGATCGAGAGACATAAGACTACTGTTTATACTCCTCAGCAAAATGGAGTTGTTGAACGCATGAATAGGACTCTTTTGGAGAGAGCAAGGAGTATGCTGAGTAACGTTGGTTTACAGAATGAGTTGTGGACAGAAGCGGTGGCTACAACTTGTTATGTGATAAATCGGTCGCCATCGACGGCAATAGACTGCAAGATTCCGCAAGAGGTATGGAAAGGACACCCTTGTGACTATTCTAAACTCGTAGTGTTTGGTTGTGATGCATATGCTCTAGTGCCTAAACATCACGAACCAAGTTAGATCCAAAGTCTAAAAAAAGGTATATCTTGGTTGGGTATGGTGTTGAACAAAGGGATATAGATTGGGGATCCTACTTACCCGCAAAATCATCATCAACAGAGATGTGAAGTCGTGATGAAACCTCTCTTGTACAAATAGATGCAGATAGTAAATTGAAACTGATACAGGATGATGTATTTGATTTTTCAAAGACATCTGGCTTATATTTTGTACTTCTCTAATGATAGTCATGATGACCATAGTTCAGATACTAGTCATGAACAGGTTTCAGAACATGAACAGGGTTCCGGTTTAGATCATGAACAGGTCTCAGATACTAATCGGCAAGAAGTTCCTACAGATGGTAGTCAACCAGAAACAGCTTTAAGGAGGTCTACAAGGATAAAACGTGTTCCGAAAAGGTATGATGATTATGTTACTTCAGTTGCTTTGACCGCTAACGATGATGAACCTCTGTGCTATCAGGAAGCAATAGAAGGTTCTAATAGTGACAAGTGGAAAGCAGCCATGAAGGACGAAATGATGGCCTTGAGTAAGAACGGCACGTGGGATTTGGTTGAGCTTCCGAAAGACAGGAAAACTGTGGGGTGTAAATGGGTTTACAAGCTGAAACGGGGTGTGAATGATACGGAGGACAGGTACAAAGCGCGACTGGTTGCAAAAGGGTTTTCTCAGAAAGCAGGCATTGACTTTCATGAGATTTTTTCACCAGTTGTTAAAATAGTTTCAATTCGAATTGTTTTAGCTTTAGTTGCTTTGTTTGATTTAGAGTTACATCAACTAGATGTTAAGACTGCTTTTCTACATGGAGATCTAGATGAGGAAATTTATATGGAACAACCGGAAGGGTTTGTTCAGCATCGCAATAAGAAATTTGTCTGCAAGCTCAAGAAGTCATTGTATGGTCTGAAGCAGTCGCCTCGACAGTGGTACAAGAAATTTGATTCTTTCATGTTGAGTCAGAAATATGTTAGAAGTGAATATGATCATTGTGTGTATTTCAAGCAATTGAAAAATGGCATGTTCATTATCTTAGTGTTGTATGTTGACGATATGCTTTTAGCAAGCAAAAGCATTGAAGAAATCAACAGGTTGAAGACTCAGATGGCAAGGACATTGGATATGAAAGATCTAGGAGCAGCAAGACAGATTTTGGGCATGGAGATTTTCAGAGACAGGAGCAATGGTAAGCTGTGGCTATCACAACAAAAGTATATTGAGAAAATACTTTTGAGGTTTGGTATGAATAATGTGAAGCCTGTGTCAGTCCCTTTCGCTTCCCATTTCAAGCTTTCTTCGGGTTTATGTCCTAATACAGATGAAGAAAAGGATTATATGTCTCAAATTACATATGCTAATGTAGTAGGATGTTTGATGTATGCTATGGTTTGTACTCGACCAGATATTTCACATGCAGTTGGGGTTGTCAGCAGGTACATGGCAAATCCGGGTAAAGAACACTGGTCAGCAGTGAAATGGGTGCTTCGGTACTTGAGAGGCACAAGCAGTTATTGTATCACTTACAATAAGAGTAGTGAATTTGTTTGCAGATATGTTGATTCTGATTTTGCAGGTGATTTGGATAAGAGAAGGTCAACTTCAGGGTACGTCTTTACTCTTGCAGGTGGAGCTATTAGCTGGATGTCAAAGCTACAGAATATTGTTGCTTTGTCCACTACTGAAGCAGAATACATTGCTGCTTCTCATGCTTGCAAAGAGGCGGTTTGGCTGAAAGGTTTGCTTGGTGAGTTTGGTAGGTTACAGGACAACATCAGGTTACTTTGTGATAGTCAAAGTGCAATACATTTGGCTAAGAATCCGGCCTATCATAGTAAATCAAAGCATATTCCAATTAAGTACCATTTTGTAAGACAGGTTATCACTGAAAGGGGAGTCTCTCTTGAAAAGGTGCATACAAAGGAAAACTGTGCAAACATGTTCACGAAACCAGTTTTGTTGGAGAAGCTGCGTTGGTGTTTGGCTTCTCTTGGCTTGCAGAAGAGATAAAATAATAATAACAGGGCATCAGGCTAATTGTTTTCAAGGTGGAGATTGTTGAGATTTTCTGTTTTGGATAAAATAGGCAAAATCTCATTAGGTGACAAAAATTAGGAATTAGTTCCTAGATTAGCTCCAGTTTGTTTGGGAGGGAGTTAATGCATCCTAAATTTGAGTTGATGGCTGTTAGATTCTCCTGCTATATAACAGGTATCCATACGTTTGTTTTAGAGTGTGTGTGAATTATGTAATCTCCTGTTCATTAATAAAGACTGCCAATGCCCTGTTGTGTGGACGTAGCCCAGGAGGTTTGGGTGAACCACGGTAAAATCACTGTGTCTTCTTGTGCATGATTTATTTGCTGCGTATTTAATTGTTTTGCTGTGCATGATCTCCAACAATTGGTATCGGAGCGTGTTGGAGAGCGACGTTACTGGTTTATTCATTAAAGCTGCATATTGCTGTGCGTGGTGTGGCGGATAGCCTATTCGCTGCTGGTGCGTGAACTGGTTGGTTAAGGCTGCGTTAAAGCAGCATTGAAACATGACTTTGAATGCGTGGACTGCTGTATGCGTGGAGCGTATATCACTGTGCTGCTGCGTTGAATGTGTTGAACTTCTGAGGTGCTGCTGCGTTTAAATTGAATCAGAGGAAAGCCGACTGAGCGTTGAATGGCGTTGATGACTTGACCGAGAGCGCTTACAGCGTTATCATATAGTATTGCTGTAAGTACTACAGTGCTTCTTCAGATGTATTAATCAGAAAACGGAGGTGAAGAATCGCTTTTTTTTTAAGTGGTTTAATTAAAGCGATTTATTTTTTGGACAGTCGATTTAAAAGAATAAGCCGTGTTTGAATTTCATAAATCGATTTGGAAAAACAAAAATTCATATATATATAATCGATTTTTATATATCGATTTGTATTTTAAATCGATATACATGTTTCTTGTAATCGATTTTATTTAAAAGATTTGAGTGGTGGACTTTTTTAAAATCGATATGTAAAAATTGATTTGAGTGGTGGACTTTTAAATCCACTTTATTTAAAAAGGGTGGCATTTAAATAATATTTTGAATATGCCATTTTTATATGGTAAATCGATGTTATTGCCATTTTTATGGTAAATCGATGTTATTGCCATTCTTATATGGTATTTTGAAGTGGTTAGAAATCGATTTGAAATTTAATATGTAAATTACCATTTGCATATGGTATGAAGTTAAAGGTCAAGGATATTTTTTTTTTTTAAAAAGGCAGTGAGAGGCACTTAAAGGAAGGCAAGGGCAATTTTTTTTTAAAGGCATTTTTTTTTTTAATTAAAAGGGCATTCTTTATTTGAAAATTGGTTCTGGAGATTATTGTGTTTTTTGCTGAAACAAGATGGCGAAAACTCAAAATGCCCGGTTTGAAATTGAGAAGTTCAATGGCAAAAATAACTTCGAGATCTGGAAGGTAAAGATGCATGATCTCCTGGTACAACAAGGCGTGGCGAAAGCACTGTTGGGGAGGAGCAAAAGGCCTTCTTCCATGACGGAGGATGAATGGGTTGAGTTGGATGACAGAGCTCTGAGCGCAATTCGGTTATGCCTGGCAGATGACGTTCTGTTCAACATTGTGTCAGAGAAGACTGCCGCAGGCTTGTGGATAAAGCTCGAGAAGCTCTACATGACGAAGTCCTTGACAAATCGGATTCCCCTGAAGCGGCAGCTATACAGTTTGCGGATGAAGGAAGGTACCTCGGTTACTGACCATCTGAATGTTTTCAATACTCTATTGGTACAATTACAAAGTCTAGATGTAAAATTTGATTCAGAGGATAAGGCAATAACTCTATTGTGTACATTACCTAAATCGTGGGATCACTTTGTTACTTCCATAAGCTTCAGTAATGCAGCTGTCCTTGAGTTTGACGATGTGGTTGGAGCCATGTTGTCTGAGGAGACGAGGAAGAAGTCGAATGCTGACACCTCTACATCAGAGGCAATGATGGCTAGAGGTCGTTCTAGAGAAAGACGCTCAGGAAAGCGCAGCGATTCGCGTTCAAAGTCGAAAGGGAAGAAGAGCAAAGTGAAGTGCTGGTTTTGTGGAAAATCGGGGCACTTGAAGAAAGACTGCTGGAAGAGACAGCAAACAGAGAAGAAAGGAGACTCTTCGACAGAGAAGAAGGAGGCAAATGCGACAGATACAGGTTCGGCATCTGGTTCAGGTATGAGCGACGAAGTGTTGTCTGTTAATATGTCAAATCATGATCAACATTGGTTGTTAGATTCCGGTGCATCAAACCACATGTGTATTCACAGAGAATGGTTTAAGACGTATAGATCAGTTAATGATGGAGTCGTGTACATGGGTAATGATGTCACATCTAATATTGTTGGGATAGGAAGTATACAACTGTAAATGTTTGATGGCACAACTAAATTGTTAACAGATGTGAGACATGTTCCAGACTTAAGGAAAAATTTGATTTCATTAGGAGCACTTGATTCGAATGGATATAAAACTGTAATTCAAGGTGGAGTTATGAAAATCTATAAAGGTATTTTACTAGTAATGAAAGCTAAGAAAGTAGGAAATCTGTTTCAGTTGGAAGGAAGAACAGGGTCAGTTCATGTGTCTACGGTGTCTGAACATGACAGTAGTTCCATTCGCCTATGGCATCAAAGGTTGGGCCATATGAGCGAAAGAGGGTTGAAAATTTTGGCTGATCGCAAATTACTTCCTAATCTAAGGTCTGGAAAGTTAGATTTTTGTAAGCATTGCTTGTTTGGAAAACAAAGTAAACAAAAATTTAAAACAGGCAAACATACTAGTAAAGGGATACTTGATTATATTCATTCAAATGTTTGGGGTCCAGCTCCTGCAGCGTCATATGGTGGTTCGTCGTATTTTGTATCATTTATTGATGACTTTTCTAGGAAGGTGTGGGTCTACATGTTGAAAAGGAAGTCTGATGTTTTTTCAGTTTTCAAACAGTTTAGAGCATTGGTAGAAAACATCACTGGTAGAACAATAAAATGTTTAAGAACTGACAATGGTGGTGAGTTTACTTCCAAGGAGTTTGACATCTATTGCAAGGATGCAGGGATCGAGAGACATAAGACCACGGTTTATACTCCTCAACAAAATGGAGTTGCTGAACGCATGAACAGGACTCTTCTAGAGAGAGCAAGGAGTATGCTGAGTAACGCCGGGTTGCAAAAGGAGTTGTGGACGGAAGCTGTGGCAACAGCTTGTTATGTGATAAACCGATCTCCATCGACAGCGATAGACTGCAATATTCCACAAGAGGTATGGAAAGGACACCCTTGTGACTATTCTAAACTCAGAGTGTTTGGTTGTGATGCATATGCTCTAGTGCCTAAACATCAGCGAACTAAATTAGATCCAAAGTCTAAAAGGTATATCTTTGTTTGGTATGGTGTTGGAACAAAGGGATATAGATTGTGGGATCCTACTACCCGCAAAATCATCATCAACAGAGATGTAAAGTTTGATGAATCCTCTCTTGTACAGTTAGATGTAGATAGAAAATTGAAACAAGATGATGTATTTGATTTTCAGCACATTCAGTTTGACAACACTTCTAATGATAGTCATGATGACCATAGTTCAGATACTAGTCATGAACAGGTTTCAGAATCAGAACATGAACAGGGTTCAGGTTTAGATCATGAACAGGTCTCAGATACTAATCGGCAAGAAGTTCCTACAGATGGTAGTCAACCAGAAACAGCTTTAAGGAGGTCTACAAGGATAAAACGTGTTCCGAAAAGGTATGATGATTATGTTACTTCAGTTGCTTTGACCGCTAACGATGATGAACCTCTGTGCTATCAGGAAGCAATAGAAGGTTCTAATAGTGACAAGTGGAAAGCAGCCATGAAGGACGAAATGATGGCCTTGAGTAAGAACGGCACGTGGGATTTGGTTGAGCTTCCGAAAGACAGGAAAACTGTGGGGTGTAAATGGGTTTACAAGCTGAAACGGGGTGTGAATGATACGGAGGACAGGTACAAAGCGCGACTGGTTGCAAAAGGGTTTTCTCAGAAAGCAGGCATTGACTTTCATGAGATTTTTTCACCAGTTGTTAAAATAGTTTCAATTCGAATTGTTTTAGCTTTAGTTGCTTTGTTTGATTTAGAGTTACATCAACTAGATGTTAAGACTGCTTTTCTACATGGAGATCTAGATGAGGAAATTTATATGGAACAACCGGAAGGGTTTGTTCAGCATCGCAATAAGAAATTTGTCTGCAAGCTCAAGAAGTCATTGTATGGTCTGAAGCAGTCGCCTCGACAGTGGTACAAGAAATTTGATTCTTTCATGTTGAGTCAGAAATATGTTAGAAGTGAATATGATCATTGTGTGTATTTCAAGCAATTGAAAAATGGCATGTTCATTATCTTAGTGTTGTATGTTGACGATATGCTTTTAGCAAGCAAAAGCATTGAAGAAATCAACAGGTTGAAGACTCAGATGGCAAGGACATTGGATATGAAAGATCTAGGAGCAGCAAGACAGATTTTGGGCATGGAGATTTTCAGAGACAGGAGCAATGGTAAGCTGTGGCTATCACAACAAAAGTATATTGAGAAAATACTTTTGAGGTTTGTATGATCATTGTGTTTACTTTAAGCAGTTAAGTAATGGCATGTTCATTATCTTAGTGTTGTATGTTGACGATATGCTTTTAGCAAGAAAAAGCATTGATGAAATCAACAGGTTGAAGACTCAGATGGCAAGGACATTCGATATGAAAGATCTAGGAGCAGCAAGACATATTTTGGGCATGGAGATTTTCAGAGACAGGAGCAATGGTAAGCTATGGCTATCACAACAAAAGTATATTGAGAAAATACTTTTGAGGTTTGGTATGAATAATGTGAAGCCTGTGTCAGTCCCTTTCGCTTCCCATTTCAAGATTTCTTTGGGTTTATGTCCTAATACAGATGAAGAAAAGGATTATATGTCTCGAATTCCATATGCTAATGTAGTAGGATGTTTGATGTATGCGATGGTTTGTACTCGACCAGATATTTCACATGCAGTTGGGGTTGTCAGCAGGTACATGGAAAATCCGGGTAAAGAACACTGGTCAGCAATGAAATGGGTGCTTCGGTACTTGAGAGGCACAAGTAGTTATTGTATCACTTACAATAAGGGTAGTGAATTTGTTTGCGGATATGTTGATTCAGATTTTGCAGGTGATTTGGATAAGAGAAGGTCAACTTCAGGGTACGTCTTTACTCTTGCAGGTGGAGCTATTAGCTGGATGTCAAAGCTACAGAACATTGTTGCTTTATCCACTACTGAAGCAGAATACATTGCTGCTTCTCATGCTTACAAAGAGGCGGTTTGGTTGAAAGGTTTGCTTGGTGAATTTGGTAGGTTGCAGGACAACATCGGGTTACTTTGTGATAGTCAAAGTGCAATACATTTGGCTAAGAATCCGGCCTATCATAGTAAATCAAAGCATATTCCAATTAAGTACCATTTTGTAAGACAGGTTATCACTGAAAGGGGAGTCTCTCTTGAAAAGGTGCATACAAAGGAAAACTGTGCAAACATGTTCACGAAACCAGTTTTGTTGGAGAAGCTGCGTTGGTGTTTGGCTTCTCTTGGCTTGCAGAAGAGATAAAATAATAATAACAGGGCATCAGGCTAATTGTTGTCAAGGTGGAGATTGTTGAGATTTTCTGTTTTGGATAAAATAGGCAAAATCTCATTAGGTGACAAAAATTAGGAATTAGTTCCTAGATTAGCTCCAGTTTGTTGGGAGGGAGTTAATGCATGCTAAATTTGAGTTGATGGCTGTTAGATTCTCCTGCTATATAACAGGTATCCATACGTTTGTTTTGGAGAGTGTGTGTGGGTGTGTGAATTATGTAATCTCCTGTTTGAATTAATAAGATTGCCAATGCCCTGTTGTGTGGACGTAGCCCAGGAGGTTTGGGTGAACCACGGTAAAATCACTGTGTCTTCTTGTGCATGATTTATTTGCTGCGTGTTTAATGGTTTCCGCTGTGATTTCTCTGACAAGTGGTATCGGAGCTCAGAGATGGAGTGAGCAATCAGGACCGGAGTATTGGGCAGCGTTGATTTCATAACACAGCACCATGAGCTGGTAGAAGAAATTGCTGGAGGTGTGTATATGGTGAATGATGCCACGAGTAGCTGTATAAGAGGCGGTGGCTTGGGAGCACTGGTGCTGTGTGGAATTGCTGAGTTGCAGGTGCGTTGAATAAGCGTGAACACAAGCCCCAGCCTCATGAACGAATCAATGAATGAGGCGGAGGAGTGACGGGCCCAACTCTGGCATAGACTGGTTGTGCGTTGGCTGTTTATGCGTTGGAGCGTGGCATTCACGGTAATCAGCTGTATCAGAATGAGTTGGAGCGGGTGCACGCGTGAGGCAGACTCGCTGCAGGTGGTTTTTCCGAACGTATGGATTGGCGCAGATCATTAAGGTTCAATTAAAATCGATTTTATAATGGTTCTTTTTTTGAAATTCCATTCAAAGCGATTTTTTAATGTGTTAAAAAAAAACACAGATCGATTATATTCGATATGAGTGATAACTCGATTCAACATAAGCACTTTATTAAGTCTTTTAAAAAGTTTTTAACATCGATATGTGAAATCAATGTTATAATATATTGATTTGAGTGGTGCTTTTTAAATCGATTTTATTTAAAAAGGGTCGATTTGTAAGGTGGTGGTTTAAAACAAAATCGAATGGTAATTTAAGTGCATATGTTAAATATGTTAAATCGATAGTTTGTTCATTGATTTAAAAAGGGTTTATAAAGTTGTAATATGCCATTTGTATTAAAAATTAAGTGAAAGGTTTTTTTTTTATAAGGAAAGAAGGGTGGCATTTAAAAATTACCATTTGCATATGGTATCAAATGAAAGGCACTTAAAGGAAGGCAAGGGCAATTTTTTTTTTAAAGGAATTTTTTAAATAAAAGGGCATTCTTTATTTGAAAATTGGTTCTGGAGATTACTGTGTTTTTTGCTGAAACAAGATGGCGAAAACTCAAAATGCCCGGTTTGAAATTGAGAAGTTCAATGGAAAAAACAACTTCGAGATCTGGAAGGTAAAGATGCATGATCTCTTGGTACAACAAGGCGTGGCGAAAGCGCTGTTGGGGAGGAGAAAAAGGCCTTCTTCCATGACGGAGGATGAATGGGTTGAGTTGGATGACAGAGCTCTGAGCGCAATTCGGTTATGCCTGGCAGATGACGTTCTGTTCAACATTGTGTCAGAGAAGACCGCCGCAGGCTTGTGGATAAAGCTCGAGAAGCTCTACATGACGAAGTCCTTGACAAATCGGATTCTCCTGAAGCGGCAGCTGTACAGTTTGCGGAAGAAGGAAGGTACCTCGGTTACTGACCATCCGAATGTTTTCAATACTCTATTGGTACACCAAAGCTCAGATGCAAAATTTGATTCCGCAGGATAAAAATAACTTGTCAGGTTTGGTGATGACCGGTGGGATCACTTTCACTGTTCCATAAGTTTTCAAAGAATGCAAATTGCCCTGAGTCTTCGACAATGCCGAGCCATGTTGTTCCAGGAGATGAGGAAGAAACACGTCGACACCTCTACATCGTAGGCAATGAGTCAGAGGTCGTTCTAGAGAAAGACGCTCTGGTAAGCGCAGCGATTCACGTTCAAAGTCGAAAGGGAAGAAGAGAAAAGTGAAGTGCTGGTTTTGTGGCAAATCGGGGCACTTGAAGAAAGACTGCTGGAAGAGACAGCAAACAGAGAAGAAAAGAGACTCTTCGACAGAGAAGAAGGAGGCAAATGCGACAGATACAGGTTCGGCATCTGGTTCAGGTATGAGCGACGAAGTGTTGTCTGTTAATATGTCAAATCATGATCAACATTGGTTGTTAGATTCCGGTGCATCAAACCACATGTGTATTCATAGAGAATGGTTTAAGACGTATAGATCAATTAATGATGGAGTCGTGTACATGGGTAATGATGTCACATCTAATATTGTGGGAATAGGAAGTATACAACTGCAAATGTTTGATGGCACAACTAAATTGTTAACAGATGTGAGACATGTTCCAGACTTAAGAAAAAATCTAATTTCACTAGGTGCACTTGACACGAATGGATATAAAACTGTAATTCAAGGTGGAGTTATGAAAATCTATAAAGGTATCTTACTAGTAATGAAAGCTAAGAAAGTAGGAAATCTGTTTCAATTAGAAGGAAGTACAGGGTCAGATTTTGTGTCTACTGTGTCTGAACATGATAGTAGTTCCATTCACTTATGGCATCAAAGACTGGGGCATATGAGTGAAAGAGGGTTAAAGATTTTGGCCGATCGCAAATTACTTCCTAATCTAAAGTCTGGAAAGTTAGATTTCTACATTGTTCTGCTGGCAAATGCGAAACAAAAATTTAAAACAACAAATATACTAGTAAAGGGATACTTAACATTATACTATTCGTATGTTTGGGGTCCAGCCTCTGCCAGCCGTCATATATGGTCGTCGTATTTTTTGTATCATTCATCGATGACTTTTCTAGGAAGGTGGGGCTACATGTTGAAAAGGGAAGTCCATGTTTTTCGCTTTCAAATGTTTTATGTCAGAAAAAGTTGTGCACTGGTAGAACAATAAAGTTTTTAAGAACTGACAATGGTGGTGAGTTTACTTCCAAGGAGTTTGACAGCTATTGCAAGGATGCAGGGATCGAGAGACATAAGACCACGGTTTATACTCCTCAGCAAAATGGAGTTGCTGAACGCATGACCAGGACTCTTCTAGAGAGAGCAAGGAGTATGCTGAGTAACGCCGGGTTGCAAAAGGAGTTGTGGACGGAAGCGGTGGCAACAACTTGTTATGTGATAAACCAATCTCCATCGACGGCCATAGACTGCAAGATTCCGCAAGAGGTATGGAAAGGATACCCTTGTGATTATTCTAAACTCAGAGTGTTTGGTTGTGATGCATATGCTCTAGTGCCTAAACATCAGCGAAATAAGTTAGATCCAAAGTCTAAAAGGTATATCTTTGTTGGGTATGGTGTTGGAACAAAGGGATATAGATTGTGGGATCCTACTACCCGCAAAATCATCATCAACAGAGATGTAAAGTTTGATGAATCCTCTCTTGTACAGTTAGATGTAGATAGAAAATTGAAACAGGATGATGTATTTGACTTTCAGCACATTCAGTTTGACAGCACTTCTAATGATAGTCATGATGACCATAGTTCAGATACTAGTCATGAACAGGTTTCAGAACATGAACAGGGTTCAGGTTTAGATCATGAACAGGTCTCAGATACTGATCGGCAAGAAGTTCCTACAGGTGGTAGTCAGCGTATTGCGGAAGCACCAGAAACAGCTTTAAGGAGGTCTACAAGAGTAAAACGTGCTCCTAGAAGTTATGATGATTATGTTACTTCAGTTGAATTTACTGCTAATGACAATGAACCTCTGTGCTATCAGGAAGCAATAGAAGGTTCGAATAGTGACAAGTGGAAAGCAGCCATGAAGGACGAAATGATGGCCTTGA
The DNA here is from genome assembly GCA_034641835.2 of Pinus albicaulis. NCBI lineage: Eukaryota > Viridiplantae > Streptophyta > Pinopsida > Pinales > Pinaceae > Pinus > Pinus albicaulis. The sequence continues at coordinate 188,017,946 of CM076570.1, read as the reverse complement.
GTAAGAACGGCACGTGGGATCTGGTTGAGCTTCCGAAAGACAGGAAAACAGTGGGGTGTAAATGGGTTTACAAGCTGAAACGGGGTGTGAATGATATGGAGGACAGGTACAAAGCGCGACTGGTTGCAAAAGGGTTTTCTCAGAAAACCGGTATTGACTTTCATGAGATTTTTTCACCAGTGGTTAAAATAGTTTCAATTCGAATTGTGTTAGCTTTAGTTGCTTTGTTTGATTTAGAGTTACAGCAACTAGATGTTAAGACTGCTTTTCTACATGGAGATCTAGATGAGGAAATTTATATGGAACAACCGGAAGGGTTTGTTCAGCATCGCAATAAGAAATTTGTCTGCAGGCTCAAGAAGTCATTATATGGCCTGAAGCAGTCGCCTCGGCAATGGTATAAGAAGTTTGATTCTTTCATGTTGAGTCAGAAATATGTTAGAAGTGAATATGATCATTGTGTGTATTTCAAGCAATTGAAAAATGGCATGTTCATTATCTTAGTGTTCTATGTTGACGATATGCTTTTAGCAAGCAAAAGCATTGATGAAATCAACAGGTTGAAGACTCGGATGGCAAGGACATTCGATATGAAAGATCTAGGAGCAGCAAGACAGATTTTGGGCATGGAGATTTTCAGAGACAGGAGCAATGGTAAGCTGTGGCTATCACAACAAAAGTATGTTGAGAAGATACTTTTGAGGTTTGGTATGAATAATGTGAAGCCTGTGTCAGTCCCTTTCGCTTCCCATTTCAAGCTTTCTTCGGGTTTATGTCCTAATACAGATGAAGAAAAGGATTATATGTCTCAAATTCCATATGCTAATGTAGTATGATGTTTGATGTATGCGATGGTTTGTACTCGACCAGATATTTCACATGCAGTTGGGGTTGTTAGCAGGTACATGGCAAATCCGGGTAAAGAACACTGGTCAGCAGTGAAATGGGTGCTTCGGTACTTGAGAGGCACAAGTAGTTATTGTATAACTTACAATAAGAGTAGTGAATTTGTTTGCGGATATGTTGATTCCGATTTTGCAGGTGATTTGGATAAGAGGAGGTCAACTTCAGGGTACGTCTTTACTCTTGCAGGTCGAGCTATTAGCTGGATGTCAAAGCTACAGAACATTGTTGCTTTATCCACTACTGAAGCAGAATACGTTGCTGCTTCGCATGCTTGCAAAGAGGCGGTTTGGTTGAAAGGTTTGCTTGGTGAATTTGGTAGGTTACAGGACAACATCAGGTTACTTTGTGATAGTCAAAGTGCAATACATTTGGCTAAGAATCCGGCCTATCATAGTAAATCAAAACATATTCCAATTAAGTACCATTTTGTAAGACAGGTTATTACTGAAAGGGGAGTCTCTCTTGAAAAGGTGCATACAAAGGAAAACTGTGCAGACATGTTCACGAAACCAGTTTTGTTGGAGAAGCTGCGTTGGTGTTTGGCTTCTCTTGGCTTGCAGAAGAGATAAAATAATAAAAGAACAGGGCATCATGCTAATTGTTGTCAAGGTGGAGATTGTTGAGATTTTCTGTTTTGGATAAAATAGGCAAAATCTCATTAGGTGACAAAAATTAGGAATTAGTTCCTAGATTAGCTCCAGTTTGTTGGGAGGGAGTTAATGCATGCTAAATTTGAGTTGATGGCTGTTAGATTCTCCTGCTATATAATAGGTATCCATACGTTTGTTTTGGAGAGTGTGTGTGGGTGTGTGAATTATGTAATCTCCTGTTTGAATTAATAAGATTGCCAATGCCCTGTTGTGTGGACGTAGCTCAGGAGGTTTGGGTGAACCACGGTAAAATCACTGTGTCTTCTTGTGCATGATTTATTTGCTGCGTGTTTAATGGTTTCCGCTGTGATTTCTCTGACATTTTGTTTTATTATTTTTATTTTTTATTGTATTTTGACCTAGTTAAAACGTTCATTACATTATGTCAATCAATTTACTTAATTTACTTTTATTTTTAATTTTGTGTAATTTGACATAGTCAAAATGTTAAACATGACATTACAACCTTTCTATCATACTTTGTTGGAGAGCATAGTAGCACAAAAATGTAATATTTAAATATAAATTTAATTTAATGGAGTTTAACTTTATGATATAAATTTTATTATAAATAAAAATTTTATGCTTATGTACCCAAAAATTTAATGTTTATGTATTTTACAAAAAAAATTATTCATTAAACTAATTTATGTTAAATCTAGTTTTATTAAGTTATTAATTTAAATTTTATTAAAAAAATTGAGGTTAAAATCTAACAAATTTTTAATAACAACATTTTAACTTAAAAGTCACCAAAATCTAAATTCAATCTCACTTATTAAAAAGAAAAAAAACTAACATTATAAGAAACATATATAAAAATATTTACTTCATCTAATGACCTAAAACATTTCAATAGTCTAACATTTGATCCAATGGCTCAAACATAGACAGAGAGTTGTTTTCAAATAGAGTTCTATTGGCTCAAACATGGACACAATGGCAGTTAGGAGAGTTGTTTTCAAATAGAGTTATTTTCAAATAGTGACACCTTATGGCGTAATTACAGAAATGTAAAAATAATAATAATCATAATTATTAATAAAAAAATTGACGGAGTCAAATTACATCAAAGTAAAATAAAATAATATATAAAAGAGATTAATATTATATTTATAAATATAATTATAGGTTTATAATTACAATTATAATTATTTTTAATTAATAATTAAACCATCTAGATTCATATTAATGAGCATCTCTGATTCTTCTCAACTCTTAATAGATTTCGAATTAAAATGAATCTAGACTATCATATATATATATATATATATATCTTTCTTAAATTTATTTTAAAATTTATTATTTAATATTTTTTTCCACAATTGTATATGTTACATGCTACTTTAATTTTTATTATTAATTTTTCAAATTTTATTGAGTCATTATGAATCCAACATTAAAATGTTTGGTTTTTTGGTTTATATGTGTATATATAGTTTAAATAATTATAAGATAATATTATTTTCAAAATAATAAACGTAGATTTAATCATTATTTTAAATTTATTTTTAAAATGATATTAGAACATTTTTTAATAAAATTTAATAAAAAAATCAATATAAAAAATAATCGTTTAACAAATTAATATTTAAATTTAAATTTATTGAATTAATAATATTTTTATTATTATATTTATTTATATACTTTTAATAACATTTATATTAGAAAAACACTAATAGCACTATATCGTAAAACTCAACTCAACCTTCCTCGATTTTGCAACTCCAGTTCCCACCCTGGTTTATTAAAATATATAAATTTAGTTTGCTATTTTTGCAACTCCGGTTCCCATTCTTCTTCATTAAAACACATGAATTTAGTTTGTTGTTCTTGTTCGAGGACTTTGGAATGTTTTACACTGCGTTTTCCAGAGTAACAAATATCCATTATATTTCTAGTTTATGAAGATATGGAAAATGCAGAAAACTTTATGTTAATTTTTTACACTGCCATTTTTTTTAGTTTGTTTGAATAGTTTGCATCATTGAGAAATGATATATATATATATATATATATATATATATATATATATATATATTTTTTTTTTTTTTTTTTTGGCTTTTTCTTTAATTAGATTATTAAAATGTAATAGTAGAGCAAATATTATTGGTTGCCCAAAGCCCACCACAACTTGAATTATTTGATGGTGATTTCTAAGAGAGCAAGTTTTTACTTTAATGTTTTTGGGTTTTGCAAGTTTGAATTACTTATGGTGATTCCTAAGGGAGTAAGCTTTCACTCTCACTAAATGTTTTTGGGTCTTGGTTCATTAACCTATTTCCTTAAGGTCAACGAAAACGAGCTCTTAGCTAAACAAAAATAGTTTTAAAACATACTGGTGATGATGATGATGATGATGATGGTTAACGTCCACTAAGACCAATCTTTGGCCCATAGGACTTAAAGAAAAGAGTTATTTAATTTGATTTAAGATTTTATTCCTATACTCAAAAAGCTTGGAGAGAAGCCTCCGGAGCTCACTATAATTTTGACATCTTAAAAGACTAGGAAAGTCAGTATTGCAACAAAGATTATGAAATTGAGCTCTAATATAGTTGTATGAGAGGCACTCTAAAAAAATATTTCATATTTAACCAAAAAAAATACTGCATATTTATTATTTTTGTATTATCTGAAAGAAAATTTTTTTTTAATAAATATTGTATTATCTAAAATAAATAATTTATATAAAAAGTATTTCAAATTAACGAATTAAAAAATAAATAAAAACTAATATTTTTAGTATAATATTAATATGATTAAATTGATATAATATAAATATTGAAAAATATATCAATTTTAATATTGAAAAGATTATTAATTAAAAAATAATAATTTTGGAAAAAAAAAAATCAGCTCATAAAAGTCAACACACAAAAGCTTATTGTATAGTGAGTTTAAATATTAAAGTTGACATCTAGTGCCTATGGTATGTTAATTTCAAAGAAATGGGCCTTTTCAAAGAAATGAGCCATTGGAAAGGGAAGGCAAGGGGAAGGCAAGACAACATGTCTATTTGATTTTTATTTTATTTAAAGATGTTTAATTGATGTTGAGTTTTATTTTATTTAAAGATGGTTATTTGATGTTGAATTTTGAAAAATGAGAGTAATAAAGGTTATATAAATTTTACAAGAAAATTTGTAATACATAATTAATTTATAAATATTATTTATATATTAATATTATTTTTTGTTTGACATAAAATAATTTATTGGGAAAAAAAAATTAATATTATTTCTTAATGTTTTTTATTGTATTTTATTGGATAAAAGCATATATAAAACTAGTTTAGATTTATTTTAACTTTAGATTTTTCAAGTGTTGAGAGGAATCAAATTTTTTGAGGTGTAAGCCTAGTTTTTAATGCAAAATCTGATTAAAGGTTCACACCTCGAGAGTTTTAATCTCTCTCGATACTGGATAGATCTGAAGTTAAGATGGATCTAAGTTGGTTTCAGTCACATGCAACCACAAATTTTTTTTGTAACATATGATTAATCTAATCATCTTAAATATGTTTAATACTAATTTAATGGGTTCCTTCTCTTCTACATCTCATGCACTATTTTAATTAAACACCTAAATTACAGCATATCACTCCTTACACAAATGACATATATGCACTTCATCTAATCAATAAACCATGTCATTAAATTTTCGATGTGTAATATTCATATCGGCTAAAGTTACAGGTTGAGCTTAAGCATAGATATCTTTTAAACATATTTTTCTTATAGTATTTTTATTTTTCATCTTGTAATATGGCTAAGTTGGTTGAATGTTGTTTTCTTTGTTGATATGTTCGTTGTTATTCATATTTTTTTTTCACGTATTCTTCATGCTCTTCAATTGTCTTTCCTTCTACCCATTTTTGTCATTTTCCTTTTCATTGTGCATTTTCTTATATTCTTTACTCTTGACAGGTGTCATTTGTTGTTGCTTTATTTGTTGATATGTTATTTGATATTCTCTTTGATATGTTTTTTTTTCCATTCAATTTTCTTTCTTCAACTGTACTTCTTGTTCTTTAGTTGTCGTTTTGTGTGATTTTCATTGTTGATCTTCTCTTTGCATCTCCTTTTTTTGTTGATTCTCCTCTATAATTTTCATTTTTAATGCTTTTCTTTGTTGACTTACTCTTTGTTGTTGATTTATATTTAAGAAGGATCCACGTTGATGATTAAAATGAATCTTTACTCTTTGTTCTTCTTTTCCATATAATATGGATCTAGGACGATGATTAGTGCAACATATAAATAAATGTTTGACGTCAATAATTCCTTTATGTATACATTGAAATAAATGCACTCTATTAATTTAATTACTTTTAAAATAATGCACATCATCCATATATTTACATCATATCATAAATTAACATCTACACTAAAATGAATGTATCCTTAGTTATAATTTCTTGTATATTCTTTGTCAACTTACTTTTTGTTGTTCATTTCTATTTAATATGGATATATGTTGATGATTATTGTAACATAAAATAAATGCACATGATTAATATTACTTCTTGCATACACTAGAGTCAATGAACACTACTAATTACTTTGAAAGAAATGTACATTATTCAATTAGTTACATCAGATCGTAGACTAACATCTACACTGAAATCATGCATTTAGTGCAAATAATAAAATAGGGTTAGAAATCAATATTTACACTAAAATCAAAGCATCAAGTATAATCAATGACATAATATTAGAAATCAATATCTACAATTAAATCTGTGCATAAGTGCAAACAATTCAATAAAATTATAATCAACATCTACACTGAAATCAATGCATATATTTCATTAAAAAAGGTAAAATATTAATGTCAAAATAATATAAACTCGAGTTAGGACCTTACATATGTCTTTACAACTTTAATTTAGTGAAATTTCAACAATTTTTAGTATCTTGTTTTTTATTTGACTTTGGGACTTTGCTGAATCTCTAAATACTTCTTCTTTTACCTTTTGTAAAAGCCTTACTTTGTGTTTTCTTTATAGTTAATTTAATGTTCAATATTATATAATATTGTATAATATTAAACATAATATTATATACTATTATGTTTTTTTTTTTTTGTAAGTAAGGCTAAACTGTATTAAAATCATAAAAGAAACTTTACACGGGCTTTGGGTAGAGATGGCAAGCAGTACTTAGCCAATCCATGCCTTAGTAGTTTTCAAAATAAAACATGTTGGGGTTGCCTCCTGGGAGGAAACCAACCCCTTAATAGCATCATACAGCCTTGTTTTACAAAATATTCAGTGACACATATAAAAACAAAATGGCTACAGTATGTCTCAAGTTGAAAAAAAGCAGAGATGAACCTTGCTACAGAGCAGTCATGGGGTTCCTTCATCATCCTTTGTCGCGGGGTCCTCCTCCTCAATAAGACATCCATAAAAGAAACTTTACACGGGCTTTGGGTAGAGATGGCAAGCAGTACTTAGCCAATCCCTGCCTTAGTAGTTTAAAAAATAAAACATGTTGGGGTTGCCTCTTGGGAGGAAACCAACCCCTCAATAGCGTCATACAGCCTTGTTTTACAAAATATTCAGTGGCACATATAAAAAAAAATGGCTACAGTATGTTTCGAGTTGAAAAAAAGCAAAGATGAACCTTGCTACAGAGAATTCATGGGGTTCCTTCATCATCCTTTGTCGTGGGGTCCTCCTCCTCAATAAGACATCCATATTACTTTGCAGTGGATTCCTCCTCAGCTGTGGGCTCACGTTGTTAGTCATCCATAATTTTTACCATCTATAGATGACTATAGATTGGTTCTAGATTTCTAAAAACAAAATTCCCAGAATATTGTGAGTTTTAGAAATCTTATTGCTTTCATTATCCTAATAGAAAATTTTTCACTATCCTCCCATTTTTCCATTTCATAATCACCTTGTCACTCCTACAGACTCCAAATGGCTTGTGCCTCTCATCTCCATCCTTTTTCCTACCCATAACCTCATTACTCTATATTTCCCTTGCCTATAACTCCATTGTCCATCTAGGTTTTTCCCTATAAAGCCTAATTCATTCATGTGCTCACCATATTCCTCAAACATTGATGGTCTCAAAACTATCTCTATAGTCTCTTTAGATAAATCAAGTACATTGGATTTTAGATATTCAATACACCACTTTTACAAATACTCTATTTTTACTTGAAGCCTCCAAAGCCAATTTTCAGTCAAAGAGAGGTCAAAGAACCCCCCACTAGGTCAATTAGTGTTTCATATGTTTCAAGGTCATCATTTCCAAAGAAGACTACCATTCATTCGAGGTCTTCACATAAGGTAATGGACAAACTTGACACTTTTGCAAAAGTGTTAAGAGGTCAATCAACAGAAGAAATTGATGAGGTAAGTGGTTTGTGCCTAAAGGATGACATCTTGCAGCAAGAAAGACATGAAAATTAGGGTTTTACACTTGGCATTCCAGCATGGGTGCCACATAGTAATCAATTGCAGAAATAGCATAGGGAAGGTAAAGATATGAATTAAACTCCATCATGACAACAAAGGAATATTCTGAAGGAACTGTTGTGTGCAAACATCCCAAGGTTTCCCAAGGTAAATAGGTCAGGCTTCAAAGAGCATAGATGTGAAGAGTATCAGTAAGAGAGGGACAAGTTAGTGTTTTCAGGTGCATACAATCAGAAAAGGCCAAAGAAAGTGTTGAAGCTACTGCTCAAGAAAATCCTCCCAAAGGTGTGTGATGAAACTGCCAGTCAGGGAGAAAAAACTAAGTCTCATAGTGTTGACCACACAGTATTTTGAAGAAGTTTCTATCAGGCTAAGTCCCCACACATTTTTAAAGAGTTGTCATACCTAAATAAGCAAAAAAGGTAAGTTTAAATCCATGTTGCAAGCAAAGGAATGATCAAGAAAGTAAATTTGTTGTTGTGTGCAATCATCACAGAGGTTTCAAAGGGAACATATCATGCCTCCTTGACTAAAAGAAGTCAAATTCATCATCTCAAATCACCTACAAGAAAAAAATGTACAAAAATCAGTGAAAGAAAGTGAAGAAGGTTTGACACAATAGAAAATGGTTTGTCAAAGATTAAGATCAAATCATAAGCCTATACAAACTCATTTTACACTTGAATGAATCATTGATGTTTTGCAGAGAACTAAAAATTTCAAAGGGAGAAAAACTGTGAGTTTTTGCAGAAAAAATCGACTAAGTATTGAGGCGTTGCGCGCCTAGAGTTGGGCGCTGCGCCCCTAGCCAAAAATCCCTTGTAAATTTCTTCGGCATTGCGCGCCTGGAAATAGGCACTACGCACCTGCCAAATTTCGCCCGGCAGAAACCGACAAGGGCCTTGGCACTACGCCCCTGGCATAAGGCATTGGGACCTTGGCCAACCCGACACCCCTTTCACCTAAGGCAGGCACTACGCGCTTGGCCAGGAAGGCCTTTAAAGCAAAATCACCACTCAAATCAACTCAAATCTTCTTCGGGCTTCATCCAATGTCCTCCAAAGCAATGGTATGGGTAAAGTAAAATTCATCCCCCATTTTCAAGAATTTTGTCATTAGTTAATGGAAAGACATTGAAACCTTGATGAGGCTAACCTAAGGCTAAAAACTTGACATCACTGTTGAACCTCATTCCATCTACCTATAAAGAACATCAGTCAAGACAAAGGTAAACCAGGGTACTGAGAGGGGTTGTCATTAAGTGTGTTCTTACTCATTTCCTAATTATGCCTAAAATTCCATTCCACCATCCCTTCACATGAGCAATCAAATATAAATAAGAGAGGAAGAAATAATAAGTCAAGCAATGAGGAGGTAGAGGTCAGTGATAATGTAGGATAAGGCAGTGAATAACATGGCAGTAAGTATAAGGGTCAGAGAGAAATAAAGCAGAGAACACAAATGATGATGGCAGTAAAACAAAGAGCCATGATGAAGCACCTAGCAGTGGTGATGAGAGCAGTGCAGAAAGTATTGAAACAGTAAAGGCAATAAGTCTGAAAGCAGTAAGGCAAACATCAGTGAGGATAAGGAAAATGAGGCAGATGCTAATAAGGGAAAGCCCTCAAGGAGACAAAGGAGAAATAAAAACTTGGTAACCTGGCTAATCCATCCCCTACAAGCATCCCAAAACCAATCAGCAAGGCAAATCCAAATTTTGGGAAGTTTTTGAAGTGTTTGGATTTTTTACTGTTTTTAAGGGATAAGGGTGCAACGCCCTTGGCGCTGCGATTTTTCTTGAGGCATCCATTTGAGGAATGGTTTACATTTTTAGGTTACTTATGCCAAGGGCATCATGCACATCAAATTTTAGATCATTTGGAGTAGTTTTGGTCCTCCAAAAGGGTAAAACACATGTAAAAATCCACCTTTCTGCCTATTTTCAGGGTTGGCTCTATGCCCTTAGTAGTGTTGGGAGAATATGTTTTTGGGTAAGAAAATGGGAACCAAATTTCAAAAAGAAGGAATTTTTGGAAATTATACTCAACAAGCTTTCCAACGAGCTATCGTGGAGCTCATTCGGACACTGGGAAGTCCTTCAAAACTTAGCTACAAGATGACCTATTTTTCCATTACAGGGGTTGCGCCCTTGGACCTCAAAGTTGCGCCCTTGAAAAAAAGTCAAAAAAAGACACAAATTTATTGAAAATAGATATTTTGAGGTTTTTTGGGCAAGTCACTCCAAATACAGTGTTAGAAGATATTTTTCATTTCTTAGATTAAGATATTTGTGCCTTGGGCCTTGCATGGTCTCTAAGGTCAAATTGACATTTATGAGCATTAATGACTTCTAGAAGCCTCTTAGGGTTTCCACCTCCTCATTTTCTGGTTAAATAGAGCATTGAAATTGTGGGCTGGTGGTTGGTTGGTTGTTGGTGATTTATTTGTTGAACTGAGCATAAGCTCTGAGTTGTAAAGAGTTTTTGGATTTGGAGCCTTGTAATCATTTTGGACTGAATAACAATGGAGCCAAGCACTTTGCAGGATTCATGAACATGGAAAATGGTGATGTTTTTCTCATTTTGTTTTCATTTTCTTATGTTTTATATATTTTTTCATCTCTCCCTTGCATTAGAATAGAAATTTTAGCTTAAGGTATGTTGTCAAAGGCTCATTAAGTCTGTCTGCTTCTCTTGCTTTCATGTTTTCCTCTGCTCAGTTTAAAGAATCCTTAGTTGCTCTCTAAACCCACTCAACTTGTTTATCTCAAGAATGATTCAATTGAGTTAGTGCCAAAGAGGTTCATGGTTAACTCTGCCCTTTGGAATCACTTTAAACATTGTTTTTGAGGTCTTTACTTCGATGTATTGCTAGTTAGGGTTTAACTGAAGAGGTTTATGATTTTCCATGCCCTTCTGTTCATCTTAAATAGTTGCTTTAAAGGTATTTTTAGTACGATTAATTAATCTTAGGAGTTCCCTGCTTCTTGATCATCACTATTTTTATCTTGCATGTTTTCTTTCTCTGAAGGTAGATAGCTAGAGAGGTTAGGAGTTCCCTGCTCTCTAGGGTTTACTGGATTGTTGTCTGGATGTTTTCTTGATAGGGTTTGGTCAAAGAAGTATGGTATGCCCTCTCTTTGGTTTTGACTTCATGCATAGTATTATTAGAGGCCTTTCTTGTTGTATTATTTGACAAAGGATTCTTAACTGCCCTTTGCACCTACTTTGTTCACAATTTATTGTTCACTTCACTCACCTAAGCCTTGAAGATCCATTTAGCTTTTTTATACTTTCCCTCCGAAGCATAATTGACCTATTGTTGTACCTTTCTAGACATTTTGCAGATTCCATAGCCCAATGGTCTAAACCTCTCCCGCTCTATCTTTTCTTCTTGACAACCCACCCTGTTAGTAACCTATAAATATATGATTCATAATTTTGACTTGACTGATGGTAGTCTTGTAAATATGTACAAAATTTGCTTTCTGCAAGTTATTTTCCCATATTTTGTAAAAAAATAGAAAAGCAAAAAGAGGGTAAAAGTCCTAAAAGAAAAATAAAAGGACTTAGAAAAATAATATACCCCAAAAGAAAAAAGATGAATAAAACATTAAAGTGTTCAAGTCCAAATGCCACTACTTTTTCTTTTTGCAGATGATTATGGCAGAGTGTCAATAAATTTCATAATCCATGATGAGTTGAAAAATTTAATCTTGACTTATCATGTTTCAATTTTACTTGTTTTAGATAGAGAATGAATAATTGTCATACAGTTTAATCATGACAATTCATGTAGTTAGGTAGAGAAAAAAAGAATCCAACAGTTTAATCTGGATTCTTGAATGAAATAAGGTTAGAATTAGACTGTTTTATTGTTTTCAAAAAGAATAAAATGTTATAACGTTGCTAGCTCAAATGCACCTGATCAAAATAGAAGAAAAAATGTTAGAAGATAACGACTGGGTAGGTAGAAGAAGGCGGGAAATCCATTGTAAATATCTTTCACCAAGCTATAAATAACTAATTCCCCCTCCCCCCATAACTATTTTATATTCTAGACTATCAGTCAAAGAGGCTCAAGGCATTTCCTTGACTTCTGTTGGGACCATACCCAAGGCTCAATGATTGACTAGTTGAAAATGTTGAGTTTCTATATTAATCCTGGAATTTTTCATCATTTACCCCTCCATGCACTCATCACCATTTTACTTCATAAGTAAGAACTCTTTTCTTGCTTAAATGTTACATAAAGGCCCATTTAATTAACTTCCCCTATTTTACAAAGCATAAAACCCTCAAAAAACATGATATACTAAGTAAAAGTGAATGAATTATGAAAATGAAGTTTTACTCTAATTTTCACTTTCCTTAGTTTTATTTATGAAATTTTGAGTATTCATTGTCCCTTTTCATATTAACACTTAACCTATTTTATTAACTCCCTATCAAATATCCTAGTCCTATTAATATAACTTCTTTTTAGTTAATATCCCAAAAAAACCCCTTATTATATGCTTTTGTGTCAAAGATATTAACCACATGTTGAAATAACATCCCGAAATTACCCCTTTGACATAAAACTACCTATAAAAATATACCCCTTTCCCCTATGGTTATTAGACCCCTCCGTAGTCTAAAACTATATAATAAAGTTAAAATAATATAAAAGGCGCATTCTATTTACATTTTGTGTATTTAAAACAGCGCACAAAAAATAATTACATCATTATTCCCTTCCCCGATTACCCTTACCAAAGGTTAAAAGCCCAAGCTTATTTTTCATTAATCCTTTTCCCCTTCATAATATGTGAAACCTCATATTTCATATAAATTCTAAACCTTGGTTAAACCTTTATTAGACCCTCCCCATTCTATATATAAACTCATTTTATATTTTAGAAACCCATTATCCATTCCATTTTCGCAGCGTCCTCGGGTTCAACCTCGACCGTTTGATCATCCTACTCTCTTTAATCCTACAAATATAATTAAACACGACAACCAACCTTCATGCCCCACTATTCCCATCGCGTTAATTATTAACCGTCGATCATCCCTATCAAAATCAACGGATGATATTGAACCCGGGTCCCACTTTCCCTTGTCCCGCAGCTTCCCGATGCATCATGACTGTTCCCATCACGGAGTCATATCCGACGGTGCAGATCTCATATCGCATAGAAAAAGTGATCGGACGAAGTTTGTAAAAAATAATGCGATAAAATCTGTTTCATGAAACCACCATCTGCTACGTGTCTCATTTCTACTGGATCATATTCCAAAAGTGAAAAACCATTTACTGCCCAGGAGCAATGCGATAACCACTAATGGTTTCGCCTTCAATGCAAAAACCACTCCCGCCATTTGACCTTGACCTGTACTTAATACTCTGCATATCGATAAAACTTAAGATTTTAACCTTAGTTTTTATTATTTTCATAACTTTATGCCTTTATCCTTTGAGAAAACACTCACAGACACCATTGCATAACCTCTTTCGAACCAGTTTTTCATTATAAAGCCATTTCCCCTCTGAAATTCACTGCCAAATACTCTCTGCACCTTCTACCAAGCAAATGCGACTAGTTTGAAGACTGATATAAACCTGGAAACCCTCTTTGACCGCAACCATACCTGTTCAAGGTATTTTTCAGTAATCTGACCTGCAAATTCTTAATTTCAAAGAAGAAAATTAAACCACTTTGAATATATAAACTGAAATTATTCATATGAAAGTATTCAAACCTTGAAGAGACAGGGGGAACCCTATCAAAATTTTCTAAGAATTTTCCACTTCTGCCTAATTCAGTTTTAAATAATTTTTGACCATCCAAAAGTTATTTCTGTGGTTGAAATCCATTTGAATTACAGAAAAAGCCATTAAAATCCCTTTCTAGTCATTTGCACATTGTAAATATGCATTTTCATCCTAAAACCCTCGCCCAGATTCTGAATTCTTCCTAAAGCAGCTCAATTAGCCTTCTATTTCCTAAAAGAAACTAAGCAAACCGTCTACTCTTGCTCAGTTTTATTAAAAATGACAAAAAACCAGGTCACTCCTAGGACTGGAGGTCCCAAACCTTAGAAGCCTACCTCCAGCAAGCTTCCAAACCCTAAACCTTCAAACATCAATAAACCTACTCCTACCCTAACTGTAGATGTTAAAAGTCAAAATACCTCCTCATCATCTTAGAAGAGAAGATAAATATGGAAGGAATACAAAGACCTAAACTAAACCTATTTCTGCCAAGGTAACGCCTCACTATAACAACACAAGAGCATTATAACGCACCTGATCAGTGAATAGGCCACGTTAGTGGCTAGGGAAATGCTTTTTTTACACTAGAGGGTAGTGTTACTCGTGTTTTGAGTTTGGAACGGGAAAAAACCGCAGAGAATGATTTGAATTTCCATCTTTTTGTCACAAGGGAGTTAGTACAAAAAGGAAACTGAAAAGCACTAATCTCTTATTGGGCCTTGCCATAAACAACTGAACTCTCAAGGAAGGAAAAAGCATGGAAGTTGAGGAAATATCTTGGTTTTTTCTATTCAGAACTGGTGGAAAGAGAAGGGAAACGATTTCTCTCTCCATCTCCTATAAAATGGAGTTGAAGGCTCTTGGTTTAAGGTCGAAGGATTGTCAAAGTTTTTGAATACTTGTGAAGTAGAGATTATTGTTGTAGTGTGAAGGTCAAAGGTCAAAGAGGTTCATTGAGAACTTGTTGGTCAAGACATCACCACTTTGAGAGATAGAGAGATTGGAAGGCTAAGGAGGGCTTCAACCGATGGTTGTAATCCTCCTTTTTATAAATCAATAGAATTGTATCTGTTTTGTCCATTCTATGCGTTGACATTGTCATTATTATTTGATTATTTACATAGCATGAGATGAATGGCTTATATGTGTGTTGTTTAAATGTTTATCATATATTGACTTAATTGATAGGAAATACATGTTATGGTAGAGATTACACGGGTGCTTTGACTGATTGCAGGGTTGAGATTTGGAGCTGGTGAAGAAGGATCTCTGCTTCGCTATTCAGCGCTCTCCAAAAGAATCCAAGATCATTAAAGAGGTAATCTTATATCTTATTCCATCAAGTTGTTTTAAGTTAATATGAATATTTATGTGCCATCTTTGTGAACTATACAGCTAATCTTACTTTCTGCCTCGGGCACCGGAAAGCCCTGAGAAGGATATTCGATAACCAACAACCCAAGAATTTTACCCTATAATAGAATTGGAAACTCCGCTGGGAAGTTTCCCCATAGTTTCCAGAATATTTCTTTCCTCCTTTCTTCTTTCCTCTGTTCATAGACCCTTATGACCAGTATTTATGCCCAGTAGACATTTCAAAAGCTCGCAGGCTCAATCTTGTTTCTGTTTGACCATCTGAAGAACTTTACCCTGGCTAACGCTACCTCTGTTGGTTTTCCAGTGCATTATAAGGCGGGCTTTGTTTAAATACAGTGTTTTAGTCTCTGGATTAACACTGTCTTTACTCAGAGACAGTGTGTTACTCAGCCAAAATTTGTTGTTCACCCCTGTAATTGTGTTTTGGTTGCAGAGTTTTTTGGCCATCAGTATCTCTCCTTGACTGAATCCCTGTGCTTGTTTAATAAGCTGGCATTTCTTTTTGTTTGCTCTTGTTTGAAAAGTTAGTGTCAAAAGCATTTACTTTTTAGAGAAGAATTTTTTTTTATTTAAGTTTTTCCACATCTAGCTGAGTTAATTATGAAAATTTCAGTTCATAGACTATTAAGAAGAGGTATATAGAAGTCTGAATATTTAAAGTTGAACTGTGCTATTTTAATGTTAATGCATGGATGTTGAAAAGAAACCTCTCCTTGTAGAAATAATCTTCATCGAATTGAATATTTAGAGCATATTTTGCATGGTTTCTTGAGTCAGAGTCTCATTACAATTCATACGTCCACTCCCCCTCCGCAAGACTAATAATCAAGTACACTAAGAATCAAGCGATAATAAAATCAATCACATTACTCTTTTTGAGCTCACACCAACAGTAGTTTAGGCTAGGATCATGGGTTAGGAAAAGTAAGAAAATCACCCAAGATCTCAAAACTTGAAACTAGAGTCATTAACGAGCGAAATCCTACTGCACTCATATTATCGGGACCGTTCATTTATTAGAGATCAGTGCGAGACAACACTTGGGTGCACAAGAAGGTAGCCCGCTTTCGACTGCATCCAGTGGGTGTGTTATATATTTGGGTTCCCTTCGGGGATGTCGAAACTAGATCGGGGATCTAGGTATTCTTCCCATATAGCATGCTATCCTTGACCGTGGACCCCCCTGATGATGTCTGTGATTTGAGGTATCCTTAGTGGCTATAATTTTTAGGGACTTACATAAGGTGACTGGGACGGGCTGTCCTGGTACCTGAAATAGACGTACCCACTCTGTCTTTGGTCTTTAGGAGGGTACTCATCTTCACGAGAGTGCTTACACCTATCGTCTAAGGTTTGGGTGAAGCTCTAGAGTGATCGTAACTGTACTTTCGACCAATCCTCTCTGTGTACTATTGTGATACTGGATTTCATCACCACCAAATAGTAGTACTCAGACAGGGCACCCTATTCTGGCTGCTTGCTTATTGATTTTAGAGATTCCTTTTTTCTTTTTTCTTTTTAGCTGTGTGGTTACTGTCATTGAGACTTTATAATACATCACAATTTATTAAAAATTGTTAAAAATAAACAGGTCACCGTGGCGTCATCTGACCCACGCCGTCTATCTCGATGACAGCAAGGTCTACCTCCTTTGACTCTTGAGGAACAACTGAACCTTGGTGAACCCGTGTCTTCTACAGAAGAGCAGTATCCATTGAGAAACCTTGATTTACACATAGCCTAATATCATACGGAATTTCTGAAGGACCCTTTCACAGAAGGTGTCATACCTCATTACAATCCTCCACTCACTGATCCATTGGGGCCTATGATAGTTCGGATTCCACCATGCCAAGACATGTCTTCGGCCACACAAGCATCCATTTCACAACCGGCATCCACAGGGTCGATGCCAATGGCAACCATCCTAGGTTCACCACCATCCTCCCTGCCGGTTGTCAGTTCTATGCCATCACTTGGTAACCCCAGTAGTCAACGTATACCTAATCCCAACCCTATGGTCATCACAACTATTAGTAGCTCGCCGAGTCCTTCGAGATCTACTCCTACCGTGATCACATTGGGACCCACGGTTGCTCCTCCCACGAGTGTGACTACTTCGGTTCCTTTTAGAAACCCTTTCAGTTGGAACCCTTTGCTGAGTTCAAACCCCTTGTCCACTATACCAGGGGGCAGTGTCACCATCATGCAGGTAACAGGGAACATTTCACTTCCCCTGCAATCCTTAGGACAAACGGGACAACCTATTGTTAATACTATTCCCTTAAGTGGTTCAAATATAGGTGTAGGTTCTATGTTGTTGCCGAACTATGCAAGTAGTAGCATGCCTCCAGGAAACTCTATTGCATCCATATGGACTAACCCACCCCAACCTTCATCTGGAATGAGAGGGCACTTTTATACTGGGGGCAACCAACCGTTCGCCCTGCAATACAATATCCCCTATGGACAACAACCATATGTCCCTACCCCTCCACCTATAGGAAATTTTTATCAAAGTCCTACTTATCCTTCTGGTAACACATTGATGGGCGGACCCTATGGTCCAAATAGTCAGCCCATACTTCCTTGGTTAGATTCGGGTGCAAATCCACAATTTCCATTTTTGGCAGCTCTAGAAATCCCCGACATCCATAAACTGACTAATGACCCCATCAATCACAACCCGCTCTGGCCTCTAGTACCGCACAAGATTCCTTCTGACATCCCAAAGTTTGATGGGAAACAAGGGGACGACCCAGCCGCACACATCACTATATTTCATCTATGGTCTATATCTAATTCCATGGTGGATGATAGTGTACGGCTTCGAATGTTTCCCCGCACCCTTACAGGCAATGCCACCAAGTGGTATATTGAATTGCCACGCGCCACCATAGACACTTTTGGCGCTTTGGTGACGGAGTTTCTAAAGAACTTCCAATTACCAATCAGATTTTAAACCGGAACGGAACTGTTAACCTCGCTATGCCAAGACACCACCACCCACATCTCCAATGACATTCATGAATGGAGACATAAGAGGAGGCTAGTCAAAGCGCCAATTCCGGATCATCTCTTAGCTAATTGGTTTTGTAAGTCTCTCTTACCCCACATCTCTAAAGACATTGGCCTTTCCGGTGTGATTATAGAAGATCAATGCATTCGTCGTGCCCAACATTTTGATTTAATCTATTCACAATCTGGCACGCTATATGATTTACTCCCCAATGCCCCTAGTAACCCAAATCCTCCAGCTACTCAAAAAACTAGAGCTCATGATGACGGTCTCGTTGGCACAATCTCTGGTGTAGCCACAAAACAGTCTTGGGGGCAAGCCTCCCAACCATCCTCGACTGCCATCGCCCCTCACCAAACGACTACTCTTCCTACTGCTGAGGTAAATTCTGTGCAAACTTCACAAAAAACTAGTGGAAAGAATAAGAAGAACAAGAAAAAGACATCTTCTTCAGAAGAGCAGTTGGACAATCAGAATAATCCTAATCAGAAAAACGTTGCCAAAAATGACAAAGGGAAGGATAAACCCATGAAATTTCCTTGCAAGATCTGTGCAGAGGACCATTTGACATACAAGTGTCCTCGGCTGCAGGAATGCACCGATTTTATCGCAAACAAGGATTTTGGGCGAACACATGTCGTTCTTCATAATCCATTCCCTAATTAACAGCAGCAACATCAACACATGGTTGACAACCCGCCACAACCCCAGCAACGGGGCAATGGTGGTTCACATCCTTCTGGTGAAGGACCATTCTCCATTTATGGCATTGAGAGTGTTGAACTTCAAACACGAGCCAAGCTTTATGGAAATCCTACCATAGATGCTCAAGAACCTGGTACTAGTTCAAATCCACCACCGCCCAATGATTTTCATATCGAACAGCCTACTACTGACCCCGTGATTCGTCCCCCCAAAGGGACACTTCGATGAACGACTCATAACACCTCTGCAGGTGCAGCCCAAAACTACAACATTATAGAATATTTGGCGCAGGCACCGTCAGCTATGTCTACTCTCGAAGTATTTCAAACTTGTCCAGCACAAAGGAAAGCCTTGCTTTCGGCCATTGGTGGAATAGACCCCCAAGATTCCATGCTAGCTATCTTTGATATGGAAAAAATCTAAAACTCGCCTCTCACACCAACTTGCATTCCAGGTGTAGGTTGTGTCGAAAGGGAGACCAATCCATCGCATTGTCATAGACGAAGGTGCTTCGACCTGCGTTATGTCACAAGCTTGCTGGCTCAATTTAGGTTCTCCTATCTTAACACCACCGTTGAATTCCCTCAAAGCTTTCGATGGCCACACATTCCTCCCAAAAGGATGCCTTGCTAGCTTTCCCATCACTCTGAGTGGGAAAAAAGTAATCGTGGATGTTGAAGTCGTAGATCGTCATCTCGACTATAATCTATTGCTTGGTCGCAGTTGGTCTTATGCCATGACCGTCATTGTTTCTTCGGTCTTCCGACTCATCCTATTTCCATTGGATGGGAAAATAGTCACAGTGGATCAGTTATCCTTCTGCACCCCTGATTATACCACGTTACCAAGTAGCACTGTACCCCTAATAGGAGGCTTTCTTGACTCTTACGTCAGTATCAGTACCGGTCTTCTGAAGGCATCTTCCCTACTGGGTTGTTTTCCTCTCCCACCGCCACAGATCCCAAACACGGTTGTAATGATATCCACCAGTTTGGATGGCTCTATCGACCCATGGATCCTTCCGGTGCCTTCAGACATTGATTCCTACAGAGATCAGATGCGGCTCTCACCAGTCGAGTTGGCCTACCAAGCCATCCAAATTACATCTAAACCCTCCACTGCTATGGTTTCGACCAAAGGTAAAAACCTCCCACCCATCACAGTTCTCTCTAAGGATCTCCTCAATGAATTCTTGCCTATAGACGAAGCTATTCGAGAGATCATGTCTCTAGAAGAACGACCTTGGGGAGAGTTTCACCATCGCGCTTCGATGATCGACTCGGACGTGATAAAAATTGAAATCCCATATTTTGACCCACCTGAGATGGTTCCCTCCACTGACACGACTGTTCAAACTATCGATTAAGAAGGGAACATGGGTAGTCTTTCTAAGACAATGCTCATTGATATCTCGGTCAAAACAGGTATCGTGGAAAATATTCAGATTGGAGCCGATTTCAATCCTGAGGAAATTGCATGCTTCACATCCCTTTTCAAGGAATTCCGCGATGTGTTTGCTTGGTCTTATGACGAAATGCCCGGAATAGATCCATCTATAGTCAAGCACGAAATCAAGATTTATTACAATGACAAACCAATTCGGAAACGACTCAGATCTGTCCACTCACGCAAAGCAGCCGCCATCAAAATTGAGGTAGAAAAACTTTTAAACGTTGGTTTCATCTATCCCGTTCCTTTAACGGAATGGGTTTCCAATCCAGTTATCATTGACAAAAAGAAAGGCACCATTCGAGTTTGTGTTGACTATCGCGATCTGAATGCCGCTTGTCCCAAAGACAATTATCCTACACCGTTCATAGATCAGATTCTCGACAATTGTACTGGATGTGAATCTTTTGCCTTCATGGATGGATTCTTGAGCTATAACCATATTGCAATTAAAAAATAAGACCAGCATAAAACTGCCTTCATCTGTGCTTGGGGCACATTTTCATAGAGTAAACTCCCATTCGGTCTGAATAATTCAGGGGCAACTGTTCAGCGGGCTATCGACTACACTTTTCACGACATTCGACATATTGTACAGGCTGTTGGCCACCTATAAAATTTGTTATATCAAAAGGTGGCCAAAACATTTTTGAGCCTTCAAGAAACACTTTTATTGCTAAAATTTTTATTTCTTGAATACTTTTGAAGACATCATGCCCTTGTTTCAATATTCATTACTGTTTCCTTTCCAAACTCGGAAATTCTGCTGATTTCATGAGAAAGAACTGTTGCAAAATCCCCCTTTTGTCCTCATTTTTCCCCTCCTTCCACTTCCAAAACTAACCTTCATTTTTACCCCTTCCATTCCCATAAAATTCCTCTATTTTCCCTTTGTTTCATTTCCCACTTCATAAAATTTACCTTACAGAGTTTAAAACTCACTTTTTCAACTCTGCCGAAACCCCCAAATCCATCTAAACATATTGAAAATATCATAAAAAACAAGTATTTTGACTATGGGTTTAAGCCCCTTTGGGCTAAATCCAAACCACTCCCCCACCGTATGCCCATGGTGATAATACCAAGCGCTAACCCCTCTCAGCGCTAATTGCATCGCAAAATACCAGCACGCAAGTTTATTTTCCATGTTTTAAAATTTCTGATGCGATTAAATCCCTATTGTTTAAACCCCGCCCCCTCCGCTTTTCATTCCATATAGCCTACACTCGGGACCAAGAGTTTAAGTCCCAAGGTGCTAATCGCATCGCAAATTTCAAATGGTTAGATTGAAAGACCGGGCCCGACCTTCCGATGCAATTGGCCCTTTATATATCCCGCCCCGATGCATATAAAATTTGTATATATTAAATTTTTTGGTTTTTCATATGGTTTGAAGAGTTTTTCCACTGGAAAATATCTCAAACCATCTCCGTTGTTGATCATTGGGCCGATCAAACGGCTTGCGCAATATCGCATTGCAAACTTTTGTTAAGCACGTTTCCCTTTTTATACCACCTCCGATCAGCGGTCCCCGATCTATCCTACGGCCCGAAAATCATCGCATCGGAGTTTTTCTGTTGGCTCGTTTAAAAAGTTTTATTCATAACCGCCGATTGCGATATCTTGATGCATCTCCCACCGTCGATCTGATCTGCAGATCGACGGTCTACATTTGATCGCATCGGATCTTTTCATCGGGGGCGTTTTTAACATTTGTTTCCCCCCCCACCGATTACGATCCTCCGATTGGATCTGGACCATCCACGTGTCTAGATCGGATGGTCCCAGATCTTTTCCCTCATGGTTTCAACACCCTCCACCTTCCACCAAGAGGATTTTAACGCGTAATCCCCACCGTTGATCTCTGCGCAATCAACGGTTATGACTTATTTCTCCCTCTGCTCTTATTTTAACCTCCTCTAACGGATCTACACCATTGGATGATGCCATCCAATGGCCACGCTCTTCCCCACACCCTCTGAAGTAGTAAAACCCAATAACACAGGATTTTTTAATTAGTTTTGTATTTTGCAGGTGTTTAATGGTTTATCCATTATGTTAAAGAAAATTCGAAGGCTGGGAATGATGATTCTCACACCTTCGATTCATTAAAGGGAAGCCATCCATGGGTTCAATTTCCACGTCTCGTCAATGCTTCATGGGCATTGATGCCTCATTAGCCCTGCATGGCCTGCACATCAACAAGACACGGTGTTATTTAATCGAATTAAAAGAGTATCAGTGTTGAAGACCTGCCACAGCAGAAACAGAAGATCGAAGACCAGTTTGGGGATTATGGCTAACATTGATTATCAAAAGCCTAATCCTCCAAATTAAAACACAATTAAAGAAAATCATAAGTGTTTATCAGACAGAAAGGCCTCCACTGCCTCAACAGAGGCAAATTGATTCCTCTCAGCTACCACAGTTCCACCTGTAGCCACAAGCATTCAAACAAAGGCCGAAGTTATTGATAAAAAGAAAATATTTGCCTCAGTGCAGCCAGAGTGTTATTTCTGCCAAATAACTTAATGCAAAAATATCAGCAGAGTTAATATTACATGACACGGAGCCTTAAAAGTCAACAAAAGCTCTCACCGAGCTTAAATCTTAAATGTAAAACATTAATACAAATAGAACACCTGTAAACTTCTCCATCGAGCCCCTCAAAGGCCGAGAAGTCATTAATCTGTATTAATTATCTTGGGAGATCTTTTATCCTCTCCCACCTCCTCATTATTCTATAAATACTGCTGTAGAAGATGAGAAAATGTTGGTTGCTTAACTTTGAAATATACTTGAGCTTGATACTTCTATTTGTAAATAGTGTTCACTGGCTCTTGAAGCTCTGCTTGTGATAGATAAGTTAGTCTGGGAAGAGTAGATGATTGCAAAACTAAAGCATTGGACTTAAAGCTGTAACTGGTTTGAAGCATCAATACAAGTTGACTTATGGGATCCTGTTCTATGTCAATGGTGTTGTTTTTATTATTATAAATCATTATTTTACTTTTGTTTTCACTTTTTCCATTTTCTCTTATAAAGAACAACATGCATAGAGTTAGGATTTACTGTATATCAGTACCCTTCTCTGACTGAAAATATTTATCTATATGTTTTTCTCCACCTTGTGTTATTTAGGAATGATTTAATTCAGTTCAATCGGTAGGAATGCTGGCGTTCCCTCGTCCTCTTGTTTAGCTAAATATTATTCCTGAATGTTATTTTCATTTCATGTTAAGTAGAGATGAACTAAGGAAGATATGGTGTGCCCTAGTCCTATTGTTATCCCAAAAGACTGTCTGAAAGTTTCCCTTGGAATGTGTTAAAAGCTGGCTAGTTTCAAAGTACTTACCAGATCTTATGCCATTCTGTGTTATCTTTGTGTTTGTCTTGAAAGCTACCAAGTAAAGCAGAGCTAGGAGAGGATTTGTGGTGAACCCGACCCGCTAGTTTCTTCTCCAACAGTTACCTTCAAGTTTCCCTCTATTTTTATATGTTTTCTATCGAAAGTATATCAAAGGCTGGCTAGTTTCAAAGTACTTACTAGATCCTGGATTGCTTTTCTTTCTTTCTTAAGTGTATGTCAAAAGCTGGCTAGTTTCAAAGTAGTTACCGGATCTTGGGCTGCTCTTTGTTCTTCATTTGTTTAAATTCCCCTTCTTGTTGTATCATTTTCATTCCATAAATTAGACTTTAAATATATCCTTAGACATAGATGAGCTGCCCCATGGACCACTCTTGCCCCTTGTTGTTTCAATTAAACCCTATTATGACTCCATAGCCCAATAGACTAAAACTTGCAATTATCTATCTTCTTAGCCAAAGCTTACTTTGATTGCTTGCAACTTCTCACCTTTGAAACTCTTTGCACTTAGAAATTTCCCCTCAAATAATAATCATGCTCAACCATCCAAAAAACAAAACAAAACGTTGGCCTTCATAACTACCCTAATATCTTTATCATAAACGTTTCAAAGACAAATCCATCTTTGCACTTATTGGAGAGATCCCTCTCCGGATTCAGGAGGGCTAGATCCTAGAATCCCAAAGTGGTTGAAATAATGTTGTTTCTGTGATTGGACTTTGCCAATCTTGCTAATTACATATTCCTAACATCTCTGGAAAATCCACTGGTAGAAGACCTAGAACTGATTGACCAGACGCAGTGACCTCTTTTCTGACTTATAAACATGGATTTAGATATAAGCCCAGAAGACAAACATATTTTCATGATGGAGAAATTGATGTACATGCTTGGAAGAAGGATGGATAGGTTTATGGCTAATTTTAACGCTATAAATCCAGAGCAACATATACCTTTCCCTAATCAAACTCAAACTCTACCCCAACGAGACATGTACGATCAACAAGATTATAAAGAAAATAAACAAGAAATCATGATGGAAAATATGATGTACATGCTTGGAAAGAGAATGGATAGGTTGATGGCTAATATGAATGTTGATGATCTCGAGCGAGCAACACTATCTCTTGATCAAACACAAGCCCAATCACCTCAAGATCAAGACTATGACCAAGACATGTATTATGATCAACACTTTATAGAAGATGATGAGAAAACTTACGAAGAAAGCAATGAAGAAGGTTGTCAACCAAGTTTAAATTGCCTTCTTATGTCTTTTATAATGCTGATAAGATATCTTTATGACTGAAACACAAATAATAATAGTGAGCAGTGCTTCGAGGAGATAAGTAGCCATTTGGAAAACATGAAACTTGAAACTGAGGAGACACCAACACATATAGAAAACCTTCCTTTGTGTTATAACTCAGTCCAATTTATACAACAACAAATGCATCCTGATAGCAAGGAGAAAATAACTCATGAATCTGATGTACAAACTGAGTATCATAACTATCATGAGGAATTTTATGAAACACAAGAAGAGTAGGAAACAATAGAAAATCCTCAAATTTTTCCTGCAATCACAAGTGAAGTTCCCCTAGAAGAGGCTCAAGATGACATCAAGCCTCAAGATCAGCCAATACAAGATAAGGAGGATTCCTG
The DNA here is from genome assembly GCA_034641835.2 of Pinus albicaulis. NCBI lineage: Eukaryota > Viridiplantae > Streptophyta > Pinopsida > Pinales > Pinaceae > Pinus > Pinus albicaulis. The sequence continues at coordinate 187,992,612 of CM076570.1, read as the reverse complement.
TACCTCTGTTCTAGGTAAAAAGAAAACTCCTTCTCTTCTAACCGAGGAAGAGATTGATTTAGTATTGAACAGGATACCAACCTCAAAACCTTCATTTGAACCAAACATTTCCTCTCATCCACCTGCTCCATCTGGTTGTCTTGATACAAAACAAAAACATGTAGATCAACGAAAAGAAGAGAAAACTGATGACCCAATATGTTTGACTGATGAAATTGTTTATTCTGATAATTTTCCAAATTTTAATCAGCCTGATGATGATGATGAGTTTCAAGAAGAAACTAATCACGCAGGGAAACCCGTGTTTGATTAGTGTTATGAGTTTCACCATCATCAGCTTGAAAGCCAAAAGCATCCATTTCGATCTATCATAAATGGCTTTCACATAATTGGAAATCAATAGCCTTTCAACTCAAAGGGTGAAGAGAAGAGTAATGAAGAATACAATAACCTCTTCACAAACTTCAAGCCACTAAATCTAGTCATAATAGGGTTACAAGAGGACAAAACTTCCAAATATGATGAATCCTATAGTTCAGATGACGAGGGAGATGAAGGAGAAAAACAATAAAAAGACTATCCTGTTGTGGATATACCATCTTTTCAAGAAGAAACTTCTCCCTTCACTAATGTTAATTTGTCATTCAAAGAACCTGAACTTATATCAGGAGCAAGCATAAAATTAGAGAAAGAAGATATTTCAGTGTTTGCTATTGTGCAGGTTAAGGATGATGATACTTCCAAGGAACATACTGAAGACATAGCCCTCAAAGCTGAAGTCTTGGAAGCAGACGATCTACCAGACAAGGAGAACCAAAAAGAAGAGAGCCTTCACCTTTTCTTTGTTGATCCTTTGGAAAAGTGTGTGGAAATCCCAACTGGCTCAAATTATCAAGCATGGATCCTTTGCAAGAGCCAAAGACATGAAAAGTTGTCACCTCCTGTGATAGTCTTGATTTTGAAGATTAATCTTCAAAATGTACTATGGATACCTCTAACAAGCAGCCATAGTTTCTTCTTCTTTATGATATTACTCAACTGGCTACATTGGCACTTTTGTATCATATGAAGATGTAAATACTCCATGTAGAATAGGTTCGATAGGAATGTCAATATAGCTCAGTTTTGAGAAGTTAGATAGTTGATAATTTTTTTCTTCGAAGAAAAATAAAAAACACAAAATACAAAAACAATAGAAAATAGAAAAGAGGGCAGATTGTGAAAACAAGAAAGATACAAACCCCATATCAAAAAAGAGAAACAAAATATGAAAGTGTGCAAGCTTAAATGCCACTCCTGAAAACACACTTCTAATTAGTCATACAACCTAATCATGACTAATTAGCTTTAAATTGACTGCTGATAGGATTAGTGAATTCGATTTGCCAAACTGTTTAATCTTGGCTTATCAGTAAATAGATTAGGATAGAAATGAAAGGTTTAAACATGCTCAAAATCTGAACCTAGAGTTTCAAAATAAGAATGAATCAAATCTGTTTAGATTTCTGAGTCAAAACAGAGGAATAATTGGTTCAAAATCATCTCAAAATCTGAACTAGTCAGACAAAGAAGGAACAGCTCAAAAAGAAGTAAAAACAAAGTTGTAAAAAGATGAAGGAAGTGCTTGAACTTTCAGATCTTAAGCCTTCCATTTTGATTTAAATTTATGAAAAATAATATCTATGTGTAGCTTGTTTTTTATGCCATAGATCAACATCAAGTTAGACTGTTCAATCCTGACTTGAATGCTTTTAAATTTCTGTTATAGAATTTAGAGAATAAAAATCTGTTAGACTATTTAATCCTAACAGATTAGTAGATTAGGTAGAGAATCATATGGACTCAAATATTTAATCTGAGTCCATGGAGAAATAAGGAGTAGAAATATATTAGATTTCCTACTTTCAAAAGAATAAAATGTAGTAAAGAGTTTGCCAATCCAAGTGCACTCTAATGAAGAAAAAATGTTAGATCAGTAGGATTGGGCAGGTAGAAAGCTTGTATTAATGAAGTTCCATTGTTTTCCATGGCTGCTAATATTTTTTCAGACCAAAAGAAGATCATTCAAGTAAAGAAAGGCAGCCCAATGGATAAGGCATTGATCAGCCTCCCAGAGAATGCAATTCTGAATTTCTTGATGCCTTCAAGAAGGCACCATCCCCAAGTGGAGCCACTGTTGGCCACCTATAAAATTTGTTATATCAAAAGGTGGCCAAAACATTTTTGAGCCTTCAAGAAACACTTTTATTGCTAAAAATTTTATATCTTGAAGAATTTTGAAGACATCATGCCCTTGTTTCAATCTTCATTACTGTTTCCTTTCCAAACTCAGAAATTCTGCTGATTTCATGAGAAAGAACTGCTGCAAAATCCCCCTTTTGTCCTCATTTTTCCCCTCCTTCCAATTCCAAAACTAACCTTCATTTTTACCCCTTCCATTCCCATAAAATTCCTCTATTTTCCCTTTGTTTCACTCCCCCCTTCATAAAATTCACCTTACAGAGTTTAAAACTCACTTTTTTAACTCTGCCGAAACCCCCAAATCCATCTAAACATCTTGAAAATATCATAAAAAACAAGTATTTTGACTATGGGTTTAAGCCCCTTTGGGCTAAATCCAAACCACTCGCCCACCATATGCCCATGGTGCTAAGACCAAGCGCTAACCCCTCTCAGTGCTAATCACATCGCAAAATCCCAGCGCGCAAGTTTATTTGCCATGTTTTAAAAATTCCAATGCTATTAAATCCCTATTGTTTAAACCCCGCCCCCTCCACTTTTCATTCCATATAGCCTGCACCCGGGACCAAGAGTTTAAGTCCTAAGGAGCTAATCACATCGCAAATTTTAAATGGTTAGATTGAAAGACCAGGCCCGACCTTCTCATGCGACTGGCCCTTTATATATCCCGCCTTGATGGATATAAACTTTGTATATATTAAATTTTTGGGTTTTTCATATGGTTTGAAGATTTTTTCCATTGCCGCATATCTCAAATCATCTCCTCAATTGATCATTGGGCTGATAAAATGGCCCGTGCAATATCGCATCACAAACTTTTGTTAAGCATGTTTCCCTTTTTATGCCACCTCCGATCAGTGGTCCCCGATCTATCCTCCACCGTCGATCTGATCTGCAGATCGACGACCCCAAAATCATCGCATCGGATTTTTTTCTGTTGGCTCGTTTAAAAAGTTTTATTCACAACCGCCGATTGCGATCTCTTGATGCATCTCCCACCATCGATCTGATCTGTAGATCGACGGTCTACATTTGATCGCATTAGATCTTTTCATCGGGTGCGTTTTTAACATTTGTTTTTCCCCCCGCCCGTTGCAATCCTCTGATTGGATCTGGACCATCCACGTGTCTAGATCGGATGGTCCCATATATTTTCCCTCATGGTTTCATTGCCCTCCACCTTCCACCAAGAGGATTTTAACGTGTAATCCCCACCTTTGATCTCTGCATGATCAACGGTTCTAACTTATTTCTCCCTCTGCACTTCTTTTAACCTCCTCTAATGGATCTACACCATTGGATGATGCCATCCAACGGCCACACTCTTCCCCACATCCTCTGAAGCAGTAAAACCCAATAACACAGAATTTTTTAATTAGTTTTGTATTTTGTACGTGTTTAATGGTTTATCCATTATGTTAAAGAAAAGCCGAAGTTTGGGAATGACGATTCTCATGCCTTTGATTAATTAAAGGGAAGCCATCCATGGGTTCAATTTCCACGTCTCGTTAATGCTTCATGGGCATTTATGCCTCACGAGCCCTGTGCAGCCTGCACATCAACAAGACACAATGTTATTTAATCAAATTAAAAGAGCATCAGTGTTGAAGACCTGCCACAGCAGAAACAGAAGATCAAAGACTAGCTTGGGGATTACGGATAACATTCATTATCAAAAGCCTAATCCTCCAAATTAAAACACAATTAAAGAAAATCATAAGTGTTTATCAGACAGAAAGGCCTCCACCACCTCAACAGAGAAAAATTGATTCCTCTCGGCTACCACAGTGCCACCTGTAGCCACAAGCATTCAAACAGAGGCTGAAGTTATTGATCATAAGAAAATATTTGCCTCAGCGCAGCCAGAGAGTTAATTCTGCCAAAGAACTGAATGAAAAAATATTAGCAGAGTTAATATTACATGACACAGAGCCTTAAAAGTCAACAAAAGCTCTCACCGAGATTAAATCTTAAATGTAAAACATTAATACAGATAGAACACCTGTAAACTTCTCCATCGAGCCCCTCAAAGGCCAAGAAGTCATTAATATTTATTAATTATCTTGGGAGATATTTTATCCTCTCCCACCTCCTCATTCTTCTATATAAAATGTTGTAGAAGATGAGAAAATGTTCGTTGCTGAACTTTGAAATGTACTTGAGCTTGAGACTTCTACTTGTAAATAGTGTTCACTGGCTCTTGAAGCTTTGCTTGTGATAGATAAGTTAGTCTGGGAAGAGTAGATGATTGCAAAACTAAAGCATTGGACTTAAAGCTGTAACTGGTTTGAAGCATCAATACAAGTTGATTTATGGGATCCTAGTCTATGTCAACGGTGATGTTTTTCTTATTGTAAATCATTATTTTACTTCTGTTTTCACTTTTTCCATTTTCTCTTATAAAGAACAACATGCATAGAGTTAGGATTTACTGTATATCAGTACCCTTCTTTGACTGAAAATATTTATCTACATGTTTTCCTCTACCTTGTGTTATTTAGGAATGATTTAATTCAGTTCAAGTAGTAGGAATGTTGGCGTTCCCTCATCCTCCTGTTTAGCTAAATATTATTCCTGAATGTTATTTTCATTTCATGTTAAGTAGAGATGAACTAAGGAAGATATGGTGTGCCCTGGTCCTAGTTTTATCCCAAAAGACTGTTTGAAAGTTTCCCTTGGAATGTCTTAAAAGCTGGCTATTTTCAAAGTACTTACCAGATCGTAGGCCATTTTGTGTTATATTTTTGTTTTTCTTGAAAGTTACCAAGTGAAGCAAAGCTAGGAGAGGATTTGTGGTGAGCTTGGCCCGCTAGTTTCTTCTCCAATAGTTACCTTCAAGTTTCCCTCCATTTTTATACGTTTTCTATCGAAAGTATATCAAAGGCTGGCTAGTTTCAAAGTACTTACTAGATCCTGGATTGATTTTCTATATTTCTTAAGTGTATGTCAAAAGTTGGCTAGTTTCAAAGTACTTACCAGATCTTGGGTTGCTCTTTGTTCTTCATTCGTTTAAATTCCCCTTCTTGTTGTATCATTTTCATTCCATAAATCAGACTTTAAAGAGATCCTTAGACATAGATGACTTGCCCCATGGACCACTCTTGCCCCTTGTTTTTTCAATTAAACCCTATTATGACTCCATAGCCTAATAGACTAAAACTTGCAATTATCTATCTTCTTGGCCAAAGCTTACTCTGATTGCTTGCAACTTCTCACCTTTGAAACTCTTTGCACTTAGAATTTCCCCCTCAAATAATAATCATTCTCAACCATCCAAAAAACAAAACAAAACCTTGGCCTTCATAACTAGCCCAATATCTTTACCATAAACCTTTCAAAGACAAATCCATCTTTACACTTATTGGAGAGATCCCTCTCTGGATTCAGGAGGGCTAGATCCTAGAATCCCAAAGTGGTTGAAATAATTTTGTTTCTGTGATTGGAATTTGAAAATATTGTTAATTACAGATTCCTAACACAATCTTACTTGGATGACCTTTTAGCCCATTCCAAGAAACGACTTGAACACCTCGCTCATCTGAAAGAAATTTTTGCTAGGTGTAGATTCTACAATATACGTCTGAATTCTCAAAAGTGCATATTTATGGTCGATTACGGGAATCTGTTAGGTTTCATTGTCTCCAAGCACAAGATTAGGGTTGATCCTGATAAGGTTAAGGAAATTTTTGAATTGTCGGCACCACAATCCATCCTTCAACTCCAACATTTGCAAGGGAAGGACAAATTTTTACGTCGATTCATCGTTAACTATGCTGAGATGACGAAAGGATTTATGTGATTATTGAAGAAAGGAACACTATACTTGTGGGATGACCAAGCTCAACGGTAATTTGATGCTTTAAAACATGCACTTGTTTTAGCCCCACTCCTTAGTGCCCCCGACTACTCACGCGACTTTCTCCTCTACCTGGCAGCCTCACCATCCTCACTTGAAATGGTTCTGGTTCAAGTTCACAGTGACGACAGTGAACATGTGATATACTATTTGTCCAAAGGTCTAATCGGGCCTGAACTACGTTATTCACATGTGGAGAAACTTTCTTTGGCGGTAGTTTTCGCCGTCACCTTACTCTGACAAATTATATTGCTGCGACAGACTACAGTTATTGCTTTGGAGAACCCTGTGTGACACATCCTCTCTCGAAAAATTATTGGAGGAAAATATTCCAAATGGATCATAATCCTCCAACAATTTGATTTGGTCTTCACAGCTTCCAAAGCAAAGAAATCCCTCATCTTCGCCGAATTATTATCGGACCTTCCCAGAATCGACCTAGGAGAAGTAGCTCATGATCCATTTCCTGATGAATCTGTATACTTGGTTGATTCTTCGGACCCATGGTATGGAGACATTTTGGTCTACCTACAAACCCAATGCTTCCACCCAACTCTCACGTCCGATGACCGTCATCATATCCGCCACTAGGCAAAGCACTACCTCGTACTAAACGATACATTATATCGCCATGGTATCGATACTATTATTTGGCGTTGTCTCACTTTCAATGAAGCGGAATGCGTTTTGAATGACTGCCACGTAGGGGCATGTGGTGGTCATCTTTCGGGCATAGCTACTGCCCAAAAAATCCTGCGCGCAGATTACTATTTGCCCACTTTGTTTAAAGACTACATTGCAGTGGTCTAGAAGTGCCATCCATGTCAAATTTTCACAAAGAAAATGTGTGCTCATCCTGCCCCCCTTCATCCGGTTATCTCCATTGGTCCTTTTTCCAAATGGGGAATTGACTTCATCACCTACAATCCCACTTCGGAAAATGGACACAACTACATCGTGGTTGCGGTCGACTATTTTACGAAATGGGTGGAAGCCATTCTCACTTTCAAGGCCGATGGCGAAACCACCGCTCTCTTCCTGTTTAATCAGGTAATCTGTCAGTTCGGCATACCCCTATCTATTGTCATAGATCATGGATCCCACTTTCAAAATCATATGATGACTGAATTAACATCCATGCTAGGTTTTCGTCAAGATAAATCTCCGTCTTATTATCCTCAAGCTAATGGTCAAGTCGAAGCCGTAAATGGCGTCCTAAAAACCATGATTCGTCGACTGGTCAGAAATCATACAACCACATGGCATCGGAAGTTTTATTCCACATTATGGGCATACCAAATGTCATTCAAAACTGCCACAGGCTTCACGCCATTTCAACTTGCATTCGGCCTGGAGGTAGTACTTCCAATCGAGTGCGAAATTCCATCACTAAAACTCACCGTTGAACTCCTCCCTGGCATCACCACCATAGAAGAGCTATACGAAACTCGTCGAGATGCTACATTAGCACTTGAAGCTCACCAACGCCGAGTCAAAGCTCAATATGAAAAATCTATCAAGCCTCGTTCTTTCCAAGAGGGCGATCTTGTTCTACTCTATGATTAGAAACATGACCTCTTGGGGGTAGGAATTCTCCAACCATTATGGCTTGGTCCTTACATCGTCACTAAAGTCCTCTCAAAAGGGGCTTACGAACTTCAGGACTGTAATGGAATTCCACTCACGGAGCCCCGTAACGGGCTCTATCTCAAGAAGTATTTTGCCTAGTTTCGCACTAGGCGTATGCTTTGTAATTTTATGTATATAATTTTTGCTTATTGTTTTGATGTCTCTGGATATTTTTTGGTTTGTGAGGTGTTTTTTCTCATGTACACTCTTTTTTTCACACAGATTCCGTCATCCTCCTTATCATATGTCGAATATGCGGATGGTGCTAGTCGTCACACTAGACACATTGCTTCAGCTGCCTTGGTTATCTATACTCTTGAGTCGGAACTTCTTGGTTCTGGGGGAATTTTCCTAGGTAGTGCCACCAATAATGTTTACGAGTACATGTCAGTGATCCAACTCCTCATGGAATCGGCATCTCGTGACATCTCCAATTTAGTGGTCAGGTTAGATTCCCAACTCGTCATTATGCAGTTAAACAATCACTACAGTGTCCGTCATCCAGTCTTGTTACGTTATTTTTTAAGGGTGCGACTTTTAGAACGTCAATTTCAAATGATGACATTTGAGCACGTTCCTAAAGAATTTAATGCATTAGTTGATTCTTTGGCAAACTATGTGTTAGATTGGCATTTGTCACATTTATTATAAAAAATTTGTACATGAGTATATCTATTTTCATCCCATTGAAAAATACATAAAAAATAAAAAAACACAAAATCACCAAAAAGTATGTATATATATATGTCGTGTCCAATACAATAGTTACATCAAAAAATCTTCCAAAACTTAGGTGTTTTACAAAAATTTGGCTATACTAAGCCACACTCTGACACTAATACATCTACTCTGCTAGCTAGGCCTGATGATCATGGGAACATACAACTGCTCTGGCTATCCTCCTCAGAGGCACCAAGTATCTCTGCGGCACACCTACGGTCTGCCGCTGCAAATGAACTGGAACCTCCCGCATAGGAAGGGGTGGTATACCCATACTCAAACCCTCCAGGTTTCTAGAGATTTCATGTAAAATCTGGGCATCATCATCCTTGGCGCCTTCCGCATCCTCTGCTGGTGCACCAGCCTCGGGTAGCTACAGTCCTCGCCGTGCATAGCGAGGGGCCCCAACTGGGCGGATAGGTGCCACATCTGTGTCAAGCAAACAAAGCTTCATGTCAAAACATAATTTTCACCCTAATTCAACAAAAAAATTGCATAAACATTCAAAAGACAAAAACAAAGTACTTCCTACAGTACACTGATCATTTCCTTCTTACCATCGAGTCCCCACTGGGTGCCAAGGGGCAGCGCTAACTCCGTATCGCCTGTGAAGCTCATCCCTGCATAAGGATAATCCTCAATCATAATAATCTGGGAGTTCATCCAATCAAAAAATATATCATCAAAACAGTGGCAGACGGGACCCTCTCCATTCCGTGGAAGCAAAGCTTCCCATCGAGCCTGCCTCGGTTCGCGTGGGCCCAATGGCACTGTAACGATATTGGGCCTCATCAATGGTACCCGCTCTAGTAAGAAAGAGACAATCAGTGTACCGTACCCAAACACTCTCTGGGTATGGGTCTTGCATGCAGTAAGCTCTGCTCGGACCCAATGGACAACTCTATCACACCTGTCAAAAACCTGAGGCTGCATACAGTATAAGACTAGTAGCATCTGGGCCTTGGTCTCAAAGTCACCTGTGCGATCGGTACCCGGTTTCTCATAGCCTGTGTGTCACGTCTGTAATTCTCAAGAATAAGATCAGTAGTGGAACACGGGTCAGCTCTGGACCCCGTCAAGTTGGGCCTCGATCCACGACATGATAGGCCAGTCAATAAGTACATATCGTCTTTCTCAATTGAGAGCTCATTTCCCCCAATCCGAAATACATGGTGCCGCTCATCCCATTGCTGGATTAGCCACCTCAGGAGGTCCTCTTGACCCCTCATCAGTTCTAAACATGCATATTTTAGCAAACGGCATCTGCGGAGAGCCATCAAGCTTGTAGCATCCGTAATCATATCTCGTTCTTCCCATTCATGTTCTCTCTCTCGCCAGATACTCATGATTAATAGTTGAATACCTGCAAATGCAACATTGTTAACCGATTAAAAATTTCCGGGACCACTTCAAAACATTGAGAAATGAGTTGCTAAAAAACGCGGTGTGCCTAACCCTGGCCATAGTGTAAAATAGAGGGCACTAATGCGGCATCCCTTCACGGGAAGTGCGCTTAACGTGGCTCTAACACTACTCGCCCACATTAGCTGCAAACATTTTTTAGGGCCTCACAAATTTCCCATTTTGAACCAGCAAAACTTAACAAAAATACAATTAAATGATAGCAGGAGGTTCTAGCTCTTACCTGGATCTCGCGATAAGGAAAACTGTTGCCTGGATTGACCGCAATCGTCAGCTGAAGATTTCACCCCTTCACAGCATTAAAACAGTGAAAATGAAGGTCTTCTGACTTTCTTATAGCAAATTCTAGGGCATGACTCTCTTAAGCTAGTCGGCAAAAGTCGTGAATTCTTGCTGCATATGTGTCGCAACTATTGAGATTTGTTACTGATGTTCTGATGAGTGATCAAGATTCATATGTAGACATACACATGTTTTGTCGATCATTCTTTTTATGATATTTTTCTTGCTCGTTAATCTGAAAAACCTCAAGTTCCCTTCTTCGGACTCGTTAAACTTATACGAAGTTGATGTCGAGCGTTCTTTTTATGGTCTTTTCTTGCTCGTTAATCCAAAAAACCTGGAGTTCTCTTCTTTAGACTCGTTAAAACTGACATGAAGAAGCATTGAGCTTTCTTTTTAGGGACCTTTTTCTCGCTCATAAAACTGAAAAAACCCCGAGTTGACTTTGTTGGGCTCGCTAAACTACCACGACAGAGAAGTAAGGAGCCATTCTTTTCCTCTTTTTTCAAAGCTCTTTAAACTGAAAAAGTAACCGAGTTTTCTCTGTGTGACTCGTTAAAATTTCAGAGAGGGCACTGAGTTTTTCTTTGTTGGACTCGTTAAAATTTCACAAAGAGTACTGAGTTTACTCCATCTCCTCGTACTCATAACAAAATGAGGCAGACATCCATCGAACATAGATTTCTCACTTTTCCAGCTTCGATGGACTAACTCATAGAAAATGAACTGTTTTGGGCTTACTATTCTCCCTTTGTCGTGCCCGGCTATCAAGACATGACAAAGGTACCCCAACAGAGTTGTCTTTTACGAAATTTTTCAGACTCTCTAAACATGAAAAATTCACCGAGATTACTCGTCTGGAGTCGTTAAACCTAATCAGACGAGGCACAGAGTCGTCTTTTATGACATTTTTCAGACTCTCTAAACATGAAAAATTCACTGAGTTTACTCGTCTGGACTCGTTAAACCTAATCAGACGAGGCACGGAGTTGTCTTTTATGATATTTTTCAGACTCTCTAAATATGAAAAATTCACCGAGTTTACTCGTCTGGACTCGTTAAACTTAATTAGACGGGGAAAAATTTGGACAAAATGGATACTACCTCTGTTACATTTTAGAAAGGTCGATTTGGCAGCAAAAATATTGAACATGGAACTTCCTAGAAAACTCTTTCATAGTTAGCTGAACCCTACCATCTATGAGTATTAGCCTTCATCTCCCAGTGTCCCTACACCGGTAAAATCCTAACACACTCTTTGGTGTTCATTAAGCCTCAACTTCCTAGTACCCTATTACAGTGCCTTCTATTGTTCAAGCAGATCTCGCTATCTACTGCTCCTCTTATCAACCAAACTGCTCATTATGCCAGAAATTATTTGTCGTCCAACATCCCCATTTACTCTTCATTATATCCATCATAAACAAATTCATTTGGTTTTCGTTTCATGTTGACTGATGTAGGATGCCTCAGTGCCTACCTTTCAACAGATCTCTTCCTATCAACTTCAGTATCTTATCTAGGAAGATGATCCAGAAACCCATCAGTACCCAGATACTTGCAGACATCAGTGGCAGGTAGTCTTGTGTTTCATTAGGAGTCTTCATCATTGGCTCCTGGTCGAATGATTCTACAAGTGTTCAACTTCAACTCTTTTTATTCACACTCGCTAGATTGTACTGTGCATCTTAGGGACCATCATCATTATCGGTGGCCACCTTCGCGTCTGCTAACAGTTTTCATTATTGACTGGTAATCAGATGATTTCTCACATGTTTGATGACAGCTCCTTAATTCACATGTTGATAAATATGCAGTTTAAGTGAATCGACGGTCAAGACCTTGGGGCAAAGGTTACATCATTAAATTTGTGTTCCCTTCCCCAAGTTGCGATATTGTTTGTGGAGACAGCTTCTTCAGCCTGATCCTGTTCTGACAGACACTTCCACATTGTGCTCATCGATGGATAGATTATTCATATCTCTATTCTAGAGAAATCATGTTGTTTAAGCTACTGAGCATGGAAATGCCCGACTCAAGGCAGATACTATATTTTCTGACATATGTTGTTGTTTCATGTTTTCCTCAGTCTTTCAATCTCTTTATCTCTACTACACACATTATAAATTATTTCGGCCATCGTCTTCGTCTCTGACCTCACACTTTAGGGGGCATCTGTTACAAGTAAAAATACCTCCTCATCAGCTCAAAAGAGAAGATAAATATGGAAGGAATAAAAAGACCTAAACTAAACCTATTTCTGCCAAGGTAACACCTCACTATAACAACGCAAGAGCGTTATAACGCACCTGATCAGTGAATAGGCCGCGTTAGTGGCTAGGGAAATTCTATATTTACACTAGAGGGCAGCGTTACCCATGTTTTGAGTTTGGAATGAGAAAAACCCGCAGAGAATGATTTGAATTTCTAGATTTTTCTCACAAGAGAGTCAGTACAAAAAGGAAACTGCAAAGCACTAATCTCTTATTGGGCCTTGCCATAAACAACTGAACTCTCAAGGAAGGAAAAAGCATGGAAGTTGAAGAAACATCTTGGTTTTTTCTATTCAGAACTGGTGGAAAGAGAAGGACAATGATTGCTCTCTCCATCTCCTATAAAATGGAGTTGAAGGCTCTTGGTTCAAGGTCGAAGGATTGTCAAAGTTTTTGAATACTTGTGAAGTAGAGATTATTATTGTAGTGTGAAGGTCAAAGGTCAAAGAGGTTCATTGAGAACTTGTTGGTCAAGACATCACCACTTTGAGAGATAGAGAGATTGGAAGGCTGAGGAGGGCTTGGTACAACCGACGGTTGTAATCCTCCTTTTTATAAATCAATAGAATTGTATCTGTTTTTTCCATTCTATGCGTTGACATTGTCATTATTATTTGAGTATTTACATAGCATAAGATGAATGTCTTAGATGTGTATTGTTTAAATGTTTATCATATATTGACTTAATTGATATGAAATACATGTTATGGTAGAGATTACACGGGTGCTTTGACTGATTGCAGGGTTGAGATTTGGAGATGGTGAAGAAGGATCTCTTCTTCGCTGTTCAGCACTCTCCAAAAGACTCCAAGATCATTAAAGAGGTAATCTTCTATCTTATTCCATCAAGTTTTTTTAAGTTAATATGAATATGTATGTGCCATCTTTGTGAACTATATAGCTAATCTTACTGTCTGGCTTGGGCACCAGAAAGCCCTGAGAGGGATATTCGATAACCAACAACCCAAGCATTTTACCCTATAGAAGCAGATTCCACTGAAGTAGTTAAACCTTTGCATCCACCTGTCACCTCTGAAGAGAACAGTCCCTTGATTGATTTAGACTATAGAATTGTTGATGCTACCTTAGAGTTCGATCTAATTGAAGTACATAGCTGGTGTCATGAGAAATTTGTGAATAAAGTGGAAAATGATATACCTGTATGGGACTCCAACTTGCCTAAATATGTGGTTCCCAACACCCATCAAGCTCAAGATTTCAATAGGTTGTGTCAGTTACACTATATCCCTAACTATAGATGCATGGTAAACAAAGATAATGAGGTCATGTTTTACATAACTGCGGAAGCCATCAATGATATGCTCCAATTGAGCCACGATCCACGAGCAGTATCATTGTCCATTGAAGATTTGACTCAGATGTATTTAGACTTGGATTTCCCTAGGAAGTTTATGATCCTTCAAAATTTCATGCCTAATAATGTTAACCTTCCTAAGGTAAATCCACCTTATGACACTTTTGATTTACGTGAGGGCTCTAGAGAAATCATTTCCATGCTTTCATTCATTCTAGGCTATGCTAATGATGAGTTTACAGATGCCTCCATTCTAGGTTTCCTCTCTACCTTGTCTCCAGGACAACATCCAGAACTAGTCTTCAACTTTGCCAAATTCATTGTTGATAATATGCATTATCAGTTGACTAAATTACCTGAGGAAGGAGTATTCAGATATTCATTCTATCTGTTACATCTCTTTCTATTTTTTTAGGTAGACAATTTTCCAATTGCATTATAGAAGATGGATATGGAAGGTAAACCTCTTTCAGTGATATTCTGGACTTCTCTACTCAGGAAAAACAGCAATGAATACAGCTACAAGGACTTCAATGATTTGTTTATTAAACCTACCATGAGTTTGTCAAACAAAACAGAGCCACCAAGGATTAATGAAGACATCAAAATAATTTTACAGTTGTGTGAAAAATGTAAGGTAGGAGACTGGTATTTGTACGAAAATCACACATAAATCAGAGTGTAAGGTGCACTCCTGGCTCCTTACAAATTACCCAAGTTTCTAACTACCAAGATTTTTTCTTTGGAGTACTTAAGACAGATCTTGAATGTAGATGCAGTGAATTTCATAGCTTCCAAAAAGAAAGCACAATTCAAGCTAAAAAGTCAAATTGGCCGCTTCATAGTCAATAGCAGAGATGTTTTGAGAGAGATAGTCAGAAAATTATCAGAATTTAAATTCCAAGAAAGCTTTCATTGGAATTATGACCCTCAAGGTGTTATAAGTAACCTCAGGTTCAAATGTAATTTAACTCCATTCCTCGATGATTCAAAGCCACAAATTGAAAAGTACGCTAATTAGATTGAATGGGTTGCAAACAGATAACATGCAGGAAAAACAGATGGATAGTACATAGGTGATTACAATTGGAAAACAAGCAGAAGTGTCCAATAAAAGACCCAGAAAAGAAGAAGGCTATTTAGTAGAAACCATTATAGAAAATAAATTTAAGACAATTTGCAGCAAGAAGGCCAGAATGATTACTCTATAAGAAGAAAAGGCCATAGAGGTAGATGAAAATGAAGATCAAGCAAACGACAATGATCAAAAAACAAATGATGAAGCCATAATAATTGTCAATGAAACACTTAAAGAAATTCAAAATGAGCAGGTACTATCATAGGGAAAAGGAAAAGAAATGGTTGAAACACAGATAAATACAGAAGCTCCTTCCTCTTCTAGAGCAGCAGAAGAAACGGATTTTGACATCCAGAAAAAGTTCAAGAATATCAGAGAAAAAAATAAGGAAGTTAAGAATGAGGTCTATTCTAAACTCCTTAAATAAAAACTAGGAGACAAAGATAGACTTGTGACAGCTTTTGATTATTCAACAAATAAAATGATTATGTATTTTCTCCAGCCAATGGTTACAGACCCAAAGTTAGTTGCAGATTACAGGAAAACAGAGCTTGAAGTAAATGCAGATACCATACATGAACTTGACCAAATAGAGTTTCATAGAAGTGCTTCAGAAATGTTGTATTCAAAGGTAGTTAACAAAACCATGAATGCTACCATGCTTCAAAATACTGTATCTAATTTACAAACTCAAATGAAATTAGATAAAACATATTTACATGCTAAGGATTTGAGGATCAAATCTTTAGAATATTTGGTGATAGAAATTGGAGTGGATCCCTCCAATATTGAAGTTTCTAAAACTCTCATAAGGCAAAAGAATGAAGATATTGCTGCCTTGAGAAAGCAACTTAAACTTCCATAGAGTGAACACCCATAGCCTAAAGAAATTCTTTAGGATAAAATAGAAAAAGATGAATTAATGCAACTAGTTTTAAAGATGACAGCTCAGATCAAAGAAATGGAGAATCAGACAGAAATTCTAATGAAGGAAAATGAAACATTAAAAAAACCACATGAAGTCTCCATTCCTACAGTCATTCCAACTGTCAGTACTGTTGTTCCTTCTACATTGGCAGAAAATTTAGCATCAAAAAGAGTATTGGCAACTACAGTGTCAATTACATCTAAAGATATTTCTGCCACTTCATCATCTACATCACAAGGAAATCAAACAAGTGAAACAGATAACATATTAAAGGCTATGGAAGACATGTCCCTAAAGAATAAAGAGATAATCAACTTGAAAGGCACCATCCGAAATCTTGAAACATCAAATAGAGATGCATTGATTACATCCAAGGGACATGAGCAGAGAGAAAACAGACTTCAAAAGCAGGTAAATATTCTACAGCAACAGGTCAATCTCAGTGAACAGGTATCATATATCAAGAAGTATCTTTGGAACAACATAATTCAAGACATACATCTACAATGGCCTTCAATCCAAATCATTTATGAACAGAAGGATTTACTTAAGGCAGAACAAATAGAAATTCAGAAGACAAAAGAAGAACTGGCTGACAAACCTTCTCAAGCTTTGAAACTAATTACATTTTTAAACTGTAAAAATAGAGAAGAGCTTGCAAAGCTGATAATTCAGGATAGGACTGAGAGCATACTACAAATCAAGAAATTCCTGAACAAAAGGAATATGATGAACAATTTGGAGGAAAGATGCAAAGACATGAACTTTTCAATAACAAAGTTCATGGGAAAATGCACTATATTAACACAAGCAGGCCTTCCAGACATTCATTGCTTCAACAAAAAACTAATGGTTCAAACAGAGTATGACAAGAAGATAAGAGCATATGCCAAAGAACATGTAAATAAGCCTCTGCCACAAGGTTCCCCTACTGGAAAAGTTATTTTGGAATATTTTGAGAACTTGTTTTTTCTACAAAATGAAATTAAACACATCTTCATTGTCAAGCCCAACTTTGCTAAGTACACAGAGGCAGATGAGAGCTACAGAAAATTGAAGAACATGAGAATTCCTAGTGCAAAACAATGGCAGGAATTCATTGATTTGATATAAAGGTTTGTAAATAAGAACAGAAAATTACATGAAAAGAAGAATATTACTGTTGCCTAAAGGGTAAGATTTACAGTTAAAGTGTATTAGGGTAATAATCAGAGTCAAAGAGTATCAGTCAAAACACTTTTTACTGTGGGTTATTCCTCATTTATAGCAGTCAAACAGTAAGAAAACAGCGTAAAGAGTATCAGAGATAAAGCATAGGTTAAAGAATGTGAAATGAAAAGAGTGTCTTCCAAGATATCTTCTAACAAGATATTGTTTCCAACTGCCAGCAAGCATCTACAACAAAGAAACAAATCAAATTTTGATAAGATAAATCAGTTTTATTTTCCTTGACAAGAGGATAGCTTGTGTTACACAGCAATTTTTCACCGTCCCTGCAATTCCCCATCCCGCACAATTGGAGGGATCATTCTGTGACCTGTGAGCAGTGACATAACTTGAAAACACTTTCATGGAATTCCCCTAAACATGTACTTTCATTGCCCTGAAGACAACTCCTTGTGAAAAACCCTAAAAACACCCTTTTTTGCATTGGCGCGGGAAGCCAGTTCAGTAACTGCGCCTATGGGGGAAATACTTCAAAAGGGCGCGCCAATTGGCGCTCTGTCTCAGAGTCGCACTCGCGCCAGCCATTTTAAGGAGTTTTTTTTAAAAATAAATGGCGGAAGTTTCGTCCTAACCAATCCATAAAATGGTATCTAATTTGAGTTGGGAGGTTTGGCTCCGAATCTCCATGTAGAGGAAGTGGTTTTCCACCTCTCATGGAAGCTTCCTTGAGGATAGGGCCAATCCCATGATTATAGGGATCCCAACTCCCCTTCCTCCATCTATAAAAGCTTGCTCATCTCCTTTTCAAGCTAGTCTCCAAGTTCCCAAGAGCCATCAGAGCCTTATGCTGTAAGAGCCTTGATTCATTCCCTTAAGGCCAAATCCAAGAAAGGAGATTATTGTCGAGACATCCAAAGAGAGAGGTTTGTCTCATCCCCAACAGGGTTTTTCGAGACGTGTTCCGTTGGCGACCCTCCGAAGGAGAATTCAGCGTTAGGGCTATGGTTGTATTCTTCTTTGATTGATTAATGATAACCGACTATTGGTTATGGTTCCACTCTTGTTGATGATTATGATGATGAGTTATGTCTTCTCTGACTGACATATAGTTGCATATACTAGATTTTACGCTTGTGTTTGTTTTGTTTCTTGCGTGTGCAGGTGTTCGATCAGGGAGATTGTGAGGATTGTGATCTGTCGGAGCTAAGGAACGGGAGCGCTACTTTCTCTACAAGCAACAGCGTTGGATTCCAGGTAAGCCTTCATCACTAGTTGGTTTATTTGCAATTAGGAACCTGCACTATAGCGTGAACGATTGTTGCTAGACCCAGTCTGGGCTAGTAGGGATCGCCTCTGTCCGCAGAGGGGATTTACCTCCACAACAATTTGGCAACTCCACTAGGGATCGTCTAGCTTGTTGTTGTTTGTTTTATAAGCTATAGACAGAGCCTGAAGTTAGCCAGATATCCTTCGAAACGCTATTGCTCTGCATTAGCGAAGTAGATCAAAGCTGCTTCAGTCAATCTCCGGTTTAGTTTATGAACTGAACACTTGGAGTATTATCTTGTCTTTTCGGTTGTTTCTCGATTCTGCTTGCTTAATCGGCTCTTTTGGCTGGCTCTTTTATGAGTGTTTGGATTTTGGTTCAGCCCCAGAGGATCAGATCTGACCTCTGTTTTTCTGAGTTTTCATCCTTTCATGGTTGGCTTGATTGGTGCAGTTTCCACCCTGACAGTCGCGCCAATTGGCGCAGGTTGCCAGTTCATCACTCGCGCCATCCCCTGGCTGGCGCGGATTACAGCCAGACAGTCGCGCCATCTCCTGTAGGTGCTAGGGTTTACCCTTGTTTGGAAGTTTATTTTGGTAAGTACTTTGCTTCTGGGTTTGTTTTAGATTCTGCTTGAAGTGGTGAGTCTGGTCTTGGTTGGGAGAAATTATTTGTTTTTTCATTTTCAGGCATTGGCGCTTGTTGTCAGTTAGCAACCTGCGCCAATTGGGCATTGGCGCTAGTTGTCAGTGAGCAAGTCCCGCCAGTTGGCGCTAGTTGTCAATGAAAAAGTCAGGCCAATTTCAGGGTGTGTGAAAATTGAGACTTTTTCCCTGAATCCTTCACCAGTGTGTCTTTCCCTTCTGGTCTTTTCTCTGTATGAGCATAGATTACATTTCTCATTGTTTGAAATGTCTCCTTTCCATGATTGTTTGATGTAAAAGGGAATGAATGCCTTGTTTTGATCTCTTGCTTTGGAATTCCTCTTTGTGTTTGACCTCATATGTCTTGTCGCCTTTTGAGGGATTTCGTTACAAATTTTTTGAAACAACGATTGCATTCTTAGTGTTTGTTTGCATCTCTTTTGCATTCATCCTTCATTAAGAAGATTTGTGTTTATTTAGTTTTCGTCTCAAAGTGTTCTTTTTGTTAAAATGCATTAGATCACATTGCATTGAAAAGTATTTTTGAGATTTATCATTGAACTTAGATCACATTGTTTAGTGATTGAAAGCTAAAAATCGCTTTGAGTGCATTCTCTTTCATTGAAAGCATGTGTTAGCCCCCCTATGAAACTCTTGACAAGCAAGATGGGGGCTAGGTTGTTTTGGAGCCTTCAAGGAATGCCTTTTTTTGGAAAACCCATCCTCTTTGAAGTCTCTCTGTGCTATGCCTATCATAAAACCCCTCTACTGATTCATGTCTCAAAGGGCCCATCTTTCCCTCATCTCCCCGCTCTTTCCCCCCATCAACCTATGAAAGCCCCCCAAAATTCCTTATAAATCTCATTTTCACCCTTTACCTATGCTTAAATCCCCTTCATGCACCTATCGTTCCCCCTTGTTAGCCTGAAAAAGCATTAAAATGGGCCAAAAATCATAAATTTCATTGAAAAAGGGTTAAAAAACCCACTTCCGACCATATGACAGGCTTCAGCCCTTTTCCCGTTAGCCCCGTCCCCCATTCCTCCATGTAGCCTGGTGCTGTGACCACTCGCCAAGGCAAAAAGTTCTTATCTCAATTTTTTTCGGGTGCAGCGTTGGCCGTTGATCTAAATTGATCGAACGACGGTCTTTAAATCTCCAGCGCCTGCGTCTTCCCGCCTTTTCCATGCCGGGCCATCGTCGTCTGTTTCCCTGATAGATCGACGGCGCAGAGCCCATCCACCCTATGGACCCTGCCGCGCAATAGCACAAAACCACCGGTTTGTTCCGCACCGCCTTTGGGCCATGGGCAGTTTTCTCCGAGCACCCAACAATTCCACTCACCATCCGCCGCGTGTCCCCTGTACGACGGCAAAACCACTTTCTCCCTGCGCATTATCTTTCGACCCCGGACGACCAGCGAAATCACTGTCAGCTGTTGGATCTTGAGACGCTCATCCGATGGTCATCCATCAACCAAGCTGCCCACCCGTTAATCTGTCTCCATTGTACCCCCTGGCTCGCCCTCCGCCGTTGATCTCCGCCGCGATCAACGGTCCTTATCTGTCCCGCTGCCATTGACCTTTCCACCATCGCCCGGGTCTCCACGTCACCCC
This sequence comes from Pinus albicaulis, assembly GCA_034641835.2. NCBI lineage: Eukaryota > Viridiplantae > Streptophyta > Pinopsida > Pinales > Pinaceae > Pinus > Pinus albicaulis. The sequence continues at coordinate 187,972,174 of CM076570.1, read as the reverse complement.
TCCACGTGCACTCAAGGTACATTCCACCCCCCCCCACATTACATACATCGGTTTATTTTCGTATTTTTTAAGGTTTTCTCAGTCAAATTCACTCCGCGGATCGCCCGACCTCCACCAAAGCGTTTTTTTTTTTTTTCACCATTTCTTCTGCGATTTCTCTCCCTGATCATCATCTGCACGGTCATCTGCATTCTCGGCACTACCTCCATCGCCCCGTCCATGGATTTCTTAACGGGTTGCGTATTTTTCAGGTTTACAGAGAAATGGGAAGGTCTGTCACGATTTTACAGTGTTTAAATGCAGCAACAGGGAGTTTGTGTACCAGAGTCAATGAATAGCAGGTTTCATACATCAGCAGAGTGGTTTTCTCCATCAAAGGGACAAAATCCAACTCTGAAAATCCCTCGGCGCCATAAAAACCTGAGCTAACCTATCAGAGGTAGAGATGGAGCGGCAAGGTGTTTCAGTACACGCAAAGGAGATTAAGGCATGTTAATGAATATTTTAAGCCTGGAATCAGCGGTTTAGAAGGCAGGTATCGGATTAAGGACCCCGAGGATCAATCAAAAGGTCCTATGCACAGTAAAAGGTAATATCAGGGTTCATTTATCAACAGAATGTTTTCCTTCATCAAAGTACAAGGCACCCATACTTCTTTTATTATACACCGTGTCCCTGAAGGAATCCCCACCCTAACAGCAGTTCGAGACCATCATAACATTTATGTAGCATACTTCTCAGCATTCCATTCGCTCTTCGTTTATTCACCGCCAGTACAGCGGGACACCACAACCGAAATATGTCAAAGTCATACCCAGAGAAGATCAATCCTGCATAAAATGGTGACAGAGATTAAATACACAGCAGTCAAACAGAATGGGCTTCAGCCCTGCATTCTTTTTTGTGTTTAATGTCACATTTAGTGTTCACCCACCACCTCAGTCGACCTTCTGTTCATCATCAACTATAAAGCATAGAAGGAAAGTATTGTAAAGGTTGTTGATTGGATATCAGTAGATTGCAAGCATTCTCCTCTTGAGACAAGTTCTCTGTGTAATATTGTAAGATAGGCTGAGATTGATGTATTCAGACTGAATGTTCAAGCTGTGGGCAATGATGTACCTGATTGGTGTTGTTTTTAATATGACAAGCACATTTCTTTGGATCCTGATCTAAAGCAGCTGGTGATGTTTTCCTTCCTCTGTATTTGTGATTGACTTGCTTTCATTCCATTATGTTTCTTCAGGCTCGCATCAGAAGTTTGGCATAAGATTTACCCTTGATAGGTACCTTATGTTGCTGCTCTCCCATCCTTTTATGTTTTTTGCTTATATGTGTATCTGAATATTGATTTCAATTGATTTACCCAGTGTAGTGGATGTCATTGCCTGCTCTCTGATGTATGAATTAATGAAATCTATGTTTAGACGTTTTTGTTAGGATTTAGTTAGATGAGTTGGGAACACTGGGAGGTCTAGAACCCTGCCTCTGCCTCACTAGGATCTTTCCATCTCTTTAAACCTTTCTAAGATCCCTTCTGTCAAAATTTTCCTTGTTTTTCCTTGGAGTTGCTAAATCAGACCTGGAGTTAAATGACCTCTGGTCCGATCTATAAGCAGCCCCTTTGTCCCTCTTTGAGAGCAGTCTTTGAGTATGCCTAAGTAGGTCTGGAGTTAAATGACCTCTGACCTGATCTATAGACAGAAATTTGGTTGTCTTTCCTTCTTTCACTTTCAGTCCTTAATGTCCCATTCCATCAACCATATTTTAAGATCCAAATGCTCTAGATGACTAGCCCAACTGAAAGCTTGCACATTGAACACAAGTAAACCCTTCCTTGAATCCATTGCCCAATGGCCTTGATGTTCCCTGAGTTATCTATCTTTGCCTAGTTTCCTCTTTGCTCATCCTTGTCTTATATTGGACCTTCCTTTCCTGATTCCCAACAACCAAACATAAACAATCAAACAAACTAACCCTGTGCCCATAACTAGCCTAAAACCTTAACATTTGAGCTTCAAAGACATAAAACCTTTGACTATCATAGAGAGATCCCTCTCTGGACCTAGGAGGGCTAGATCCTAAGGTCTGAAAGTGGTTCTATGTTGTCTCATCTTTTGGTCTTGTCAACCTGACCAAAACATGGGAACCCCGACATAATGGCGACTCCACTGGGGAAAATTGAGTGCATCACACTTTGAAACATCCCTAGGCATTCAAACCTTCAATCTCTGGTCAGGTTGGCAATTAGTCACACCTCTTCTTGAACAGCCTCGGTGTCATTTTCTATGTTCTATTGTACTCTTAGACAGAGCCTGGACAAGGCCAGGTAGCGTCCAGATCTCATCCTCTTTAGGAGGTGACATATTTGGTAAATGCGCTCCCAGTCGATCTCTGGTGAGAGTTTTTGGTGTTCTGAGGTTATTCTGGAGAGGTGATAGTGCCCGAGCACTGTGGTGGACAGTGTGGCCCCTTTGACATACCCTAAACCTTCCACCTGGCGACTCCATAGTTCCTAAAGATCAAAGACTCCACTGGTGATCAGTAGGCCTGCTGATTAACTTGGTTTCACATTAGACTCCACTGGGAGACCAACCTTTGAAACAACATTAACCACAACAAAAGTAACAAGTAGGGTTAAGCTGCTTGGCTGGGAAATAACATTCTGGCTTTTAGAACCATTCACACAAGAGCTTATCCCAACCCTGACCCACCTGAAATAGTTGAAAATCTGGAGAGTATCCTCAAGGGAGCTCCTACACCTAAAAGACCAACTATTTCCAGTCACATTCATAGAGCTAATTCTGCACCAGAAGACCTAACAGATCTATCACATTTTTTCCCTGACCTAGACCCACCTAACAGATTACCCAGAACTAGGTCATTTAGTCATCTAGACCAGCCAGACCTCGAGCTTCACAGTTCGCCATCTCATAGTGGTCAACACACTAGGGACAAAGGAACCCCTCCATCTACACCGCCTGATATCCACTTCAGTCAAAACTTGTGGCTCTCCCACCCTAGATCTACTCAACAGACTTCTGCTGGTCCTAATATCCCTATCATCCAAATACCAGCTGCTCAAGTTAACCCTTTACCTCATCAGAATATCATCATGGCAGCCTGGTATGCACCCTTAGTATTACCCCAGCCTTTGTTATCCTTACCCAATGATTATCAATCAAAAATCCCACACTTCACTGCTAAAGAGTCCATCACAGCTCAGAAACATGTAGATAAGATGGAGGACTCTTTTGATTACATGGAAATTGATGATGAAACGATCAAAATGAGAATCCTCGCCCAAAGCCTAGGGGGTGATGTAAAGAAATGGTTTAAAAACCTGCCTGCTGGTAGTATCCAAGATCTCCCTGCGTTATATCGAACCTTCATAGACAAATGGGAGACTAGAGCAAATCCTTGCCAACTTCTAGCAGAATACATGAGCCTTAAAAGGAATGCAGGAGAGAGTGTCCATGATTACACCACCAGATTCAACAGCATTTACAATGCTCTCCCTCCACATATGAAACCTCCACAAGGTATGGCCCTAGCAAAATACCCTGATGGGTTTGATGCTGACATGGCCTATGAGGTTAGGGATAAAGAATACACCACATTGGAAGACATGCAGAAAGGGGCTGTAAGTATAGAGGCCAATCTGATTGAGAAAAGAGCAAGACTGAGGTCGGAGAAGAGGGTAACCTATAGGGATGACAATGTAGCCTCCACATCTGATCCAAATTATGACAGACTATCTAAACATGTGGATAAGCTGCAACAAATGATGGAAAATATGGTTGTCACAGTTAGCAATCAGAACAGAAACTAGAACCAGAATCAGAACCAAAACTTTAGAAGAAACAACAATGCTCCCAACAGACAAAAAGAGTCAGATCAACAAGTTATTCCCCCTTTCCAAAAAATTTTAGATGAAGATGAGGGAATCGTAGAAGAGTCTGAAGGGAATGCAATAAACATGTTTGAAATAGAATACTCAGTCCTTAGCTGTGATTCAGGAGAAGATCAACCCTCACCATCATATTGGGATGAGGAATGGTTAGAAACTGAAGATTACAGATTAGGGTTTGAAAATTCCATGATGCAGGTCAGAGAACAATATGAACTTAGGAGAAAAAAGAATCAAGACACTTCCAAGCCCAAATCTCCTGAGGTTACCATCAAGAAAAGACCTGATAAAACTTCTAAAGCATCTGCTGCAAATAACAAATCAGCAGCTGAAAGTTCTGGTAAGCACAAGGAAAAAGACAACCAAGACACTGAAAAACAAAGCCAACCAACCAGAAGCACTAGCATTATAGTTAGTGCTCCTGATAAAACGATTCCCGACCCTGTACATAGTGAGAAATCACAAACTGATACAGCTACTAAGGCAGTAGAAAATAAAAAAAAATTGAGCATTACAAAGGTCCAGTCCACTTTCAACCTGGAAAGTGAGATTGCAAAAATCAAAATCTCTGTACCATTATCTGAGCTGGCCACTCAGGATGTATATAAAGGCCAAATTTTGAAAGCATTGAATCTGGGAGAAATAAATGATTCTGTAAACCTGAATGATGATCAACCAGCCCTACTCTTTGGCCCAAAAATTGAGGGAAAGTTTCAGGAGGGGGTAGTTCCACCTTTTTATATCAGTCTCAACATTCATGACAAGATACTTCACAATGCAATGCATGAATCTGGAGCATCTCAGAACCTAATGCCTAAGGTAGTGATGGAAAATCTAGGCCTAGAGATAACACGACCTTACAAGGATTTATATTCGTTTGACTCTAGCAGATTAAAATGCCTAGGCCTGATCAAAGACTTATGTGTGAGTTTGACCCAAATCCCAGCTAAATGTATGGTCATGGATGTGGTGGTGGCAGATGTGCCACCTAAGTATGGCATGTTACTATCTAGATCATGGGGAGCCAAACTGCAAGGAACAATGCAGATGGATGGCTCATATGCCACTATCCCTATATTTGGCCAACTTAGAAGACTGTATAGAGAGTCTCAGATGAAATTCCTAGTCAGTAGCCCCGAGAAACCTGAAAATTCACCATTATACTCTGTGCACACAGACCTGGATTCTTTCATTCTTTATAACGACCAATCCTTGGGAGAGCCAGAGTCTGAATGCAGAAATACAAGCAAAAACGCAGATCTCATGGACTTTAGCGTAATGGCTACCCTAGAAGAAATCAAAGAAGAAAACAGCAGTGAAACCTGTAGAATATGCGGTGGGAGCCTAACTCAGAACGAGCCAGAAACACAAGGAAGTTAGCCCATTAGTGACACCCCTCAGACCGATACACCACGTGAAGAACGAGTCAACCCACAGCCTAGTACAAACCCTGCAACACAGCATAATGGAAAACCCAACTGCAGGGAAGGAAACAACGATGAAACGGGAAATGAACCCCTTTGGGAAATGAATTTCGATGGATCTTGTACTAGGAAAACTGCTGGAGCAGGGCTGTGGCTACGTAACATAGAAAATGATCATGCAGAGAGCCACACTGTCAATCTACACTTCAAATGCACCAATAATATTGCAGAATATGAAGCTCTCATCCTCGGCCTAAATCTGTTGAAAAAATTAGGGGCCTGTAGGATAACTGTGCATGGAGATTCTGAGTTAGTGATCAAACAAGTGAATGGGGAGTATTCAAAAAAACACCCCAGGTTAAGAGCATACCGGAACGACACTCTGGATTTATTGAAAACATTTGTCGAATATGAATTTGTGTTTGTCCCTAGGGGTCAAAATGCAATTGCAAATGGATTATCTTGTCTAGCTAGCTCATATCCTAAGACTCCAGCTGACCAACAAATCATCATTCAGACCAAATTCAGACCTGCAGTGCTAGACAATGAAAAATATTGGTAGGTTTTTGAAGGAGACAAACAGATCGAAGATTTCCTGGTGGGCAAAAATGAGTTTGAATTTTCTGATTCGGACTCAAAATCTGATGATAGCTGCCCAAGTGAGGATCCCCCAGATGAACAAGAAACACCCTGTAACATATAAATAAACGTCCTTTCTGAAGAAATTGGAAACCCAACCAAAAAACGTGAAAACGCAGATAGTGAAGAAATAGGGGTGCTGCAGGCCAAAGATAAGAATATACCCAGAGGCCTGGCACCCTTAGAGGACCTTTTTGACTTTGATGACGTAGAAAAAAAGCCCACAATAGAACATGCAAATTCAGATGTGGAAGAATGCAACATAGGCACTGAAGACAAACCCAAAATGATTAAACTAGCTAAGTCTTTACCTGCAGACATGAAGAAAAAATACATTGAGTTGTTTAAAGAATTCATTGATGTGTTTGCATGGAGCTATGAAGACTTAAAGGCTTATGACACCAACATCATTCAACACAAGATACCCTTGAAGGAAAATCGGAAGCCTTTCAGACAGAAACTTCGTAGGATCAATCCGAAACAATTGCCTGCAGTTGAGAAAGAGATTAAAAAGATGTATGATGCAGGCATAATAGTCCCTGTGAGGTTTTCTGATTGGGTGTCAAACTTAGTGGTTGTGAGGAAGAAAACAGGGGAGATCAGATTATGCATAGACTTCAGAAACCTCAACAGAGCCTCCCTGAAAGACAACTACCCCTTGCCTAGAATGGAACACATCTTACAGAAGTTAGTGGGATCTAAGAGAATCTCCCTGCTCGATGGCTTTTCAGGATATAACCAAGTGTTGGTACTCCCAGAATATCAACTCAAAACAGCATTTACCACCCCATGGGGCACCTTTATGTATGTGAAATGCCCTTTGGATTGATGAATGCTGGTGCCACCTTCCAGAGAGCGATGGATATATCTTTCTCAGAGGAGATAGGGCACTTCATAGTTATCTATTTAGATGACTTGACTGTCTTTTCCAAAACTGAAGAAGAACACCTGAAACATCTGAGGAAAGTTTTCGAAAAGTGTAGAAGGTATGGTGTGTCCTTAAATCCTAAGAAAACTGTGTTTGGGCTGCAAGAAGGTAAACTTCTAGGCCATATTATTTCTGAGAAAGGGATCAGGATAGACCCATAGAGAGTTAAGGGAATACTCCAAATCACACACCCAAGAAACATCAAGGAGCTACAGTCCTTCATTGGGAAGATCAATTTCCTTAGGAGATTCATTCCCAACCTTGCTGAGCACCTTAGAAAAATGACTGACATGTTGAAGAAAGGTGCAGGAATTAAGTGGACTATTGAAGCCAAGAAATCTTTTGAGTCTGTAAAACTTGCACTCACTCAGGCTCCTGTGCTGATTAGCCAAGACTTCTCAAAAGATTTTCTGATCTTTTCCTTTGCCTCTGAACACACAATAGCTGCAGTCTTGCTGCAAAGGAATTCAGAGGGTAGTGAACAGCCTATAGCTTTATTCAGTAAAGCCTTAAGGGATGCACCCCTGAAGTACAACATTATGGAAAAGAAGGCCTATGCCCTGATTAAGGCCTTAAAAGACTTTAGGGTGTACATTCTGCATTCTCACACCATTGCTTATGTGCAAAATATAGTGGTCAAAGATATCTTGTCCCAAGACCCTGATGGGAAGAGGGGCAAATGGATTGCTACAATCTTAGAATACGATCTTGAAATAAAACCCACCAAGCTGATCAAAGGTCAAGGCCTGGCCTAGTTAATGGCTGAATCAAACTTGCAGGCTCTTGACATTAATATGATAAATGCCTTAGATGAGCAGGAAGGATTGCCCCATACAACTGTTGAGGAGCAGTTTCAAAACTCTCCTTGGTATACTGATATCCTTTATGTCCTCACCAATCTCAATGCCCCTCTAGAACTGTCCAAAACCAAGGCCAGATTCATAAAACTCAAAGCTAGAAATTACTGGATTTTGAATGAGAATCCATACTGGAAAAATCAAAACGGCCTATTGCTAAAATTTTTGTCAGAAACTGAAGCTGAAAATGTTAAACAAGAATTTCATGCTGGAGAATGTGGAGGCCACCTGAGTTGGAAAGCCACTGCAAATAAGATACTCAGGGCTGGTTATTATTGGCCTACACTGTTTAATGATGTCCATAAAATGATAACCACCTGCCACAAATGTCAGATCTTTGATGGTAAAAGAAAACTCTGCCCCCTTCCTCTACAACGCATCACTGTGGAGGGTCCCTTCATGCAATGGGGCCTAGACTTTATCAGAGAGATTCACCCCTCTTCTTCTGGGCAACACAAGTGGATCTTGACTGCCACAGATTACTTCACTAAATGGATAGAAGCCATACCCACTAGGAATGCCACTGATTCTGTGATCATTAGGTTCCTAGAGGACTTTATCCTATCTCGGTTTGGCTGTCCAAGGAAAATAATCACTGACAATGCTGCTGCTTTCGGGTCCAAGAGAATGGTTGATTTCTGTCACAGGTACGGAATAGCACTGGGTCATTCAACTGCATATTACCCCCAGGGTAATGGCTTGGCTGAATCATCTAACAAAATCCTGGTCACAATCATTAAGAAGCTGCTAGAAGAGAACAAAAAGTCATGGCATAAAAAGTTGATGCATGCCTTGTGGGCTGACAGGCTCACCACAAAGAAATCTATAGGCATGTCACCATTCCAGCTAGTTTATGGAACTGAAGCAGTTTTTCCTACTAGCCTTGGAGTTCCAGTGATCAAACTTGTCTAGGAGATACAATCAGAGGAAGACAACATGATAAGGAGAATAAATGAAACAATCCATCTTCAGCAAACAAGGGAGCATGTGTATAGCAGAGCTTTCAGAGTTCAGGAAAACATAAAGAAGCAGTTCGACAAAAGAACCAAAGCTTCAGACTTCAAAATTGGTGACAAGGTTCTGAGATGGGATTCCAAAAGAGAGGACAACGGAAAACATGGCAAATTTGACAGCTTGTGGCAAGGTCCATTTGTCATCCAGGCCACTGTGGGTCCTAATGCATTTTTCTTACAAGAACTTGATGGTACAGAGATGTTTGAGGGTCCTGTCAATGGCAGGATGCTCAAACACTATTTCTGCTAAATTTTCATTTCCAGTTCCATTTCCATTGTACATACCATTGCAATTTTACTTTCAAGAAAATAGAGAAAATGTTTCCAAAAAATAGAGAAGGTAGAGGTTCAAACATGCTCAAAACATGGACCTCTGAAAAGTGCAAAAGACTGGCTCTAATAAACTCAAAACCTGAGCCAAAGAAAGAGAGACAGCTGATCCTAACACGCTCAAAATCTGGACCAGTAAAGGAAAAGGAAGAATCAGCTCTAACATGCCTAAAACCAGAGATGAAATCAAAGGAAAAGGGTGACTCTAATATGCTCAAAATCTGAGTCACAAATAGAGAAGGATATTTCAAATTGCAGATTTCTTGCCTTCACAGTTTTGTTTGCAGTTTTCTACAAGTCTTCAGTCCAGCAAGCCAGACAGTCTAATCCTGGCTTGACTATTTTTCAATTTCTGTTTTAGAATGTAGGAGAAGAAACCTGTTGGACAGTTTAATCCCAACAGGTAGTAGATTAGGTAGAGAAGCATATGAGGCCAACTGTTTAATCTGGTCTCATGGGGAAATAAGGGTAGAAGTAGAATAGGTTTGTCTTTTGTTTTGAAAATAAAATGTAAAGGGTCTGCTAGCTCAAATGCACCTTGATGAAGAAAAAATTCTAGGATTGTAGTGTGGGTAGGTAGTTTCGATGGGAAAATGTTTCTGCTGATGTAACATATTCATATTGTGGCAGATGATCAAAGAAAGGGATGTGCCAAGTAGTAGGCATCTGGCCTACTCCAAATATTATTTCTGGTTTCTTGACTCCTTCAAGAAGAAGCCATCCCCATGTGGAGCCACTGTTAGCCCCCCTATGAAACTCTTGACAAGCAAGCTGGGGGCTAGGTTGTTTTGGAGCCTTCAAGGAATGTCTTTTTCCGAAAAACCCATCCTGCTTGAAGTCTCTCTGTGCTATGCCTATCATAAAACCCCTCTGCTGATTCATGTCTCAAAGGGCCCATCTTTCCCTCATCTCCCTGCTCTTTCCCCCCATCAACCTATGAAAGCCCCCCAAAATCCCTTATAAAGCTCACTTTCACCCCTTACCTATGCTTAAATCCCCTTCATGCACCTATCGTTCCCCCTTGTTAGCCTAAAAAAGCATTAAAATGGGCCAAAAATCATAAATTTCATTGAAAAAGGGTTAAAAAACCCACTTCCAACCATATGACAGGCTTCAGCCCTTTTCCCGTTAGCCCCGTCCCCCATTCCTCCATGTAGCCCAGCGCTGTGACCACTTGCCAAGGCAAAAAGCGCTTATCTCAAGTTTTTTCAGGCGCATCGTCGGCCGTTGATCTAAATTGATCGAACGGTGGTCTTTAAATCTCTAGCGCCCGCATCTTCCCGCCTTTTCCATGTCGGGACATCGCCGTCCGTTTCCCCGATAGATTGACAGTGCGGAGCCAATCCGCCCTGTGGACCCCGCCGCGCAATAGCACAAAACCGCCAGTTTGTTCCGCACCGCCTTCGGGCCATGGGTGGTTTTCTCCGAGCACCCATCGATTCCACTCACCGTCCGCCGCATGTCCCCTGTATGACGGCAAAACCACTTTCTCCCCACGCATTATCTTTTGACCCCGGACGACCAGCGAAATCCCTGTTAGCCGTTGGATCTCGAGACGCTCATCTGACGGTCATCCATAAACCAAGCTGCCCACCCGTTAATCTGTCTCCATCATACCCCCTGGCTCACCCTCCGCTGTTGATCTCCGCCGCGATCAACGGTCATGATCTGTCCCGCTGCCGTTGACCTTTCCACCATCGCCTGGGTCTCCACATCACCCCTCCATGTGCACTCACCGTACATTCCACCCCCCCCCCCCCATTACATACATCGGCTTATTTTCGTATTTTTTAAGGTTTTCTCAGTCAAATTCACTACGCGGACCGCCCGACCTCCACCAAAGCGTTTTTTTTTGTTTTTCACCATTTCTTCTGCGATTTCTCACCCTGATCATCATCTGCACGGTCATCTGCACTCGCGGCATTTCCTCCATCGCCCTGTCCATGGATTTCTTAACGGGTTGCGTATTTTGCAGGTTTACAGAGAAATGGGAAGGTCTGTCACAATTTTACAGTGTTTAAATGTAGCAACAGGGAGTTTGTGTACCAGAGTCAATGAATAGCAGGTTTCATACATCAGCAGAGTGGTTTTCTCCATCAAAGGGACAGAATCCAACTCTGAAAATCCCTCGGTGCCATAAAAACCTGAGCTAACCTGTCAGAGGCAGAGATGGAGCGGCAAGGTGTTTTAGTACACGCAAAGGAGATTAAGGCATGTTAATGAATATTTTAAGCCTGGAATCAGCGGTTTAGAAGGCAGGTATCAGATTGAGGACCCTGAGGATCAATCAAAAGGTCCTATGCACAGTAAAAGGTAATATCAGGGTTCATTTATCAACAGAATTTTTTCCTTCATCAAAGTACAGGGCGCCCATACTTCTTTTATTATACACCGTGTCCCTGAAGGAATTCCCACCCTAACAGCAGTTCGAGACCATCATAACATTTATGTAGCAGACTTCTCAGCAGTCCATTCGCTCTTTGTTTATTCACCGCCAGTACTGCAGGACGCCACAGCCAAAATATGTCAGAGTCATACCTAGAGAAGATCAATCCTGCATAAAATGGTGACAGAGATTAAATACACAGCAGTCAAACAGAATGGGCTTCGACCGTGCATTCATTTCTGTGTTTAATATCACATTTAGTGTTCACCTACCACCTCAGTCGACCTTCTGTTCATCATCTGCTATAAAGCACAGAAGGAAATTATTATAAAGGTTGTTGATTGGATATCAGTAGATTGCAAGCATTTTCCTCTCGAGACAAGTTCTCTGTGTAATATTATAAGATAGGCTGAGATTGGATGTATTCAAATTGAATGTTCAAGCTATGGGCAATGATGTACCTGATTGGTGTTGTTTTTAATATGACAAGCAAATTTCTTTGGATACTGATCTAAAGCAGCTGGTGATGTTTTCCTTTCTTTGTATTTGTGATTGACTTGCTTTCATTTCATTACATTTCTTCAGGCTCGCATCAGAAGTTTGGCATAAGATTTAACCTTGATAGTTACCTTAAGTTGCTGCTCTCCCAGCCTTTTATGTTTTCTGCTTATATGTGTATCTGAATATTGATTTCAATTGATTTAACCAGTGTAGTGGATGTCATTGCCTGCTCTCTGATGTATGAATTAATGAAATCTATGTTTAGATGTTCTTGTTAGGATTTATTTGGATGAGTTGAGAACACTGGGAGGTCTAGAACCCTGTCTCTGCCTCACTAGGATCTTTCCATCTCATTAAACCTTTCTAAGATCCCTTCTGTCAAACTTATCCTTGTTTTTCCTTGGAGTTGCTAAAGCAGACCTGGAGTTAAATGACCTCTGGTCCGATCTATAAGTAGCCCCTTTGTCCCTCTTTGAGAGCTGCCTTTGAGTATGCCCAAGCAGGTCTGGAGTTAAATGACCTCTGACCTGATCTATAGGCTGAAATTTGGTTGCCTTTCCTTCTTTCAATTTCAGTCCTTAATGTTCCATTCCATCAACCATCCTTTAAGATCCAAATGCTCTAGATGACTAGCCCAACTGAAAGCTTGCACATTGAACACAAGTAAACCCTTTCTTGACTCCATTGCCCAATGGCCTTGATGTTCCCTGAGTTATCTATCTTTGCCTAGTTTCCTCTTTGCTCATCCTTGTCTTATATTGGACCCTTCTTTCCTGATTCCCAACAACCAAACATAAACAATCAAACAAACAAACCCTGAGCCTATAACTAGCCTAATATCTTAAACTTAGAGCCTCAAAGACATACACTTTGACTCATATAGAGAGATCCCTCTTTGGACCTAGGAGGGCTAGATCCTAAGGTCTGAAAGTGGTTCTATGTTGTCTCATCTTTTGGTCTTGTCAACCTGGCCAAAACATGGGAACCCCAACAGCATGCATTAAGTAGATTCTCATTTCATCAAAAAATGCATTGAGTGCATTCTTGTCATTTGAAAAGAAAAAGGAAATTGTGCATAGATTACAATTTCATAGTTTTCGAAAAAGAGAATTTTGCATAGATTACATTGCATAATTCGCATCGTTGAATGTTTTATAATACTTTTGGATAGTGAATGTCATCTAGTTTGGAAAAATTTTGTTTGCAGTGTTGTTGTTTGTTGCATCATTGTTTGAAGCTCTTCCCTTTACTAGATAGCATTCATCGAATTGAAAATTTTTATTTTCTCATATAGCTGCATATAGGAGATTGTCAGATAACATTCGGTAGGGCCTGAAATCGAGACATAATTGAAGATAAACATTAAAATTTATTCAATTTAACCTAAGGCAACATTGAAACATCAACGAAATATTTAGAGTTCTAGGCTAGAGACGTGTTCCGGCGTCGTTAAACCTAGTAGTTGTCGTTCGCCTCTTGGCTTTAGATAGCACTAGTATGGACTTGTGCTCCCTGTACCATCGCGTATATAAAGGGAGACCCCACTAGGTTGCTATCCTTTATCCATAGGAATCCGAGTCTGCCGGCCTATACCCGTGATACACTGAACACGGCATTCGGGGAGATTGCTTGCACGTACGTTAAGTCCTTGGTTGATTTCTCTTTCATTTTGAAACCAAGGTGTATATTGTAGTTCACGGTTATTTGGTACACCCTTTGCCTAGCATTCCTGAGCAGTCATTTTGATCTTTTCTGATTCATTAAATTTGAAAGGATCATCAAGCGCTTGTCCTTTCATGCTTGTTTCTAATCTGAAAGTGATAGAGTCACCTTTTTCTTGTTTCTCGACTCTTAAAATATGAAATAACAGAATTTTGTTTCAATGTCATAAAAATTAACTACCCACGAAATATTCTTGGTTAAAGTTAGTTTCCTTAGGGTGTTGTTCTGAATATTGTTTCCGATGGCAACTTTCCCGGAGTTCACCAACCAAGGAATCCCCTCTGATGGGAATCCTGGTCATTTTACTCCTTTTGGAAATGTTGGCGCTCCTTATATGGCAACATTGTCCCTTCCTGGGTTAACTGTTGGGTTTCCTGTTTGGTTGTTCTCAACCTCTGTGGTCCCGAATTTCCCAGCTACTGTTCAACCGTCTCCTCCGCCTGAAAAACATCATGTTGATTCCAAGGTGGACCTCTCCCCTTCTTCGCCTGTTTGTGCGTCCTCCTCTTCTACTTTGCCTAGTGAAAGTCTGGATTCGAGTAACCAGGTGGCTAAGAAGAAGAAGAAGAAGACAAAGAAGAAGAAGTCCGATAAAGGAGAGGCTAGCTCTGCGGCTATTGCGCCTAAGAAGTCTCCTCTTGATAAACCTTCCAACCCTCCACGGAAATTCAAGTTCCCTTGCATGTTGTGCACGGGAGACCATCTTCTTCGAGACTACCCTGGCATTCCCAAGGTACTCGAAGTATGTTCCAACGGTCCCCCGCCGTTGCCTTTGGCTTCTGGGAGTCAGGTTGGGGGCACGTCTTCAGCTGCTGCTGGTAAGGCTCCTAAGAAGCAGGGTAAGATTACCAATCCCTGTAAGTTGTGTGAAGGGCACCATACCATTCACCTTTGTCCTTATATGGATGAAGCCAAGCGAGTTTTGGACAACGCGAATGTTTCTGCACCATGCCTTCCGGCTGGTTACAAACAGATTTCTTTGAGTCTTCCACCAGTTGATTCCTCGATTGGTCAAGATTCATCCTTGGTCGATCCCGCTCCCCTGAAAATTCAAATTCAGGAATCTGTTCTCGACCAACCATTGGTTGTGGGATCAGTTGAGCTAGCCCCATCTACGATGCACCAGATCTTTTCCATGGAGAGTGGATCTCACATCCCTCATGTTCTTCTGGTTTCTTTAGATTCCTCGGACTTGGAGAAAGATTCTCCTATCCCTATACCTCAAGAAGCTGCTCCTCCACCTCCCGTGATGGAGGTCCTAGAGGATACTCCTCTCGCCTTTGAGATGGAGGTCATGGAAGATGCTCCTTCTTCTTCCATAACACCAGAGGAAGACCATCTCGGTTCGATGGTAGCCCCTCCGAGTAGTTTGGTCACTTCCTTTGATTGGAATCGATTTACAGGATACCGCCTTTCGTCTTATGTGCCTTTCGAGATAACGGTATAGGCCTTTGGTCTGGTTGTACCTAGCACCATTATAGACAAAGGCATGTCTGTTAGTGTTCTATCCTCAACTACTTGGCAAGCTTTTGGCTTGTCGTCGCTTGCGCCTGTTACGCAGAATCTATTGGCATTTAACAGATTAACTAGTCAACCATTAGGGATCCTTCCAAGGTTACCTGTTACTTTGGGAGGTAAAACCGTCCATATGGACGTGATGGTTGTTCCAGGCCCCTTGGATTTCAATCTGCTTTTGGGGCGTGATTACACCTATGCCATGGGAGCGCTTGTCTCCTCCCTTTTTCGTGTGGTCTGTTTTCCACATGAAGGACGAATTGTGACCATTGATCAGATTTTGTTCTTTGGTCCTGATGTGGCAGCTGGCCCACCATCGTCCCTTCCTAGTTTTTATCCACCCGTTGTATCTGCCCCACCGTAGGTCAACTATGTGGCTATCTACCCCGTGCCTGTGCTCAGTGATGATGCCGTCATGCATAATGTGCTGGGGGCATTGGGTCCTAACTTCCAGGATGCTTTCCTTCCATCGGGAGTGGAACTCTTGGAAGCCATGACTTCTTATTCATCATGATGAGTTGTCGTCAGAGCACATTTTTTTTTCTTGTGTCAATCTCCTTAAAAAATGAAACAAGTTGGTCGGAGCACAGTTCGTTTTCTTGTGTCAAGCTCCTTAAAAAATGAAACAAGTTGGTCGGAGCACAATTCGTTTTCTTGTGTCAAGCTCCTTACAAAATGAAACAAGTTGGTCGGAGCATGGTTCATCTGCTTGTGTCAAGCTCCTTAAACCATGAAACAAGGTGTCCTGAGGATAGTTCTTTTAATGTGTCAACCTCGTTAAAATAATGAAACACTTTCCTATTCAATTCGAGTCTTTGTTTAGATCTCGTAAAATCCCAGTCGAGACTTTCTCTTGATCTTGTAACTTGAACCTTCACTCCATCTGCCTTTCATATGGATTTAAGCTTTGGGGGCATGTACCTCAAATTGAGTCACCATGCTGGGGGCATGCTTACTTTTTCAAGCATAGTTTGTTTCCGTTTCAAGCTTGTGTAAAAATGAAACCGGTTTCAAGCATAGTTTATCTTTGTTTCAAGCTTGTGTAAAAATGAAACCAACTTCAAGCAGAGTTTCTTGATTTCATGCTTGTGTAAAAATGAAACCATCCCCATTTTACCTCTTGTGATTGTCATTTTATCAGCTTGTTTTTGCCAGATGAGCCTTGGTTTTCTCATTCCATCGTCACTATCTGCTTGGCTGATCATATGCCTTCACTTGGCTGTTTTACCCGTTCCTAAGGAACCGCTGCGATGAGTGGTCTTGTTAGCCAGCCTCTTAACCTTTACTTGTTTTCAACAGTTCCTCCATTACCGGAACCAATTTCTTCCCTTTATACCACTCGTTCCTCCAGGAGGAGTCACCTTTCAGCTCTTTTCTGACTCTCTAAACATGAAAAGATTGCCGAGTCCCTTGTCATTTCGATCTCGTTAAAGTGGACACGAAACGAAATCTACCCAGTATACGTTTACCCTTTTTTGGGCTAGGATAGATTACTTACGAAAAATAAATACCCTAGCCTATCGCGAATAGGAGGTTTTCTGAGATTTTGTTTTCTACCTTTTCGGATCTGAGGAACTATTTACGAAAAGGGACCGTTGGAGTTTACTTTTCCGCTGTCTTTTCAAATTCTCTAAATATGAAAAGACGCCGAGTTCTTCCTCTGTCAGACTCGTTAAACCCAGATGACATTGGGTTCAGTCGTAATGACGTTATCTGAGTCGCTCCTTCCTAGGGCTCGTTAAATGTACTAGGATGGATTCGTCCGAAGGACGAACTTATATTACAAGCATATGTTATCCCCTTCAAGCTTGTTATCAAAATAATTGGGGTACTCGCCAGAAATGGTGGGGGAAAATGGAACCAAAATCATTGTCGTGTCGGCAGTATGTTGCTCTTGAACACGGCACTTGTCTGCATTCGTGTCGGGTTGGGGATATCTCATTTCGTTTGTTCACTTGCCTCCGTGGTTTTGGGTAATCCTTTTTGACCTCTCATCTGCTCTTTGCCTCGTCGCCATGACCTCTGATCCGTTGAAGTCAAATACTTCCAAACTCACTGTCATGCCGCCATATGTTCAAGAGAAGTTGACCTCTGCAAATATCAACCTTCCTCTGATTCTCATCTGATCATGATTCACAAAGACACTATTTTCCTCTGTCTCGCATCGATGATGTGGGAAAAACAATGGCCCACCTTTGATCAAGGTCACTTCCTGTCGACTTCAGCTCATTATCCAGGAAGCTAATCTAGATACTCCCTTCTGGTACCTTGGAGCCTGCATGCCTCAATGGCAGGTTCTTCACATTCGACGTGAGGTTTTCATCATTGGCCTCCGATCGAGTGATTCTGCGGTGTTCGACGTCAGATCATTGTTCACATGTCGTAGATTGTACCTGTAGTACCTTGAGGACCATTGGCATTAATGGTGGTACCTCTCGCGTTTGTTAATAGCTTTCATCATTGGCTGGTAATCAGGCGATGTTCTTGCATGTTCGACTTCAGCTCACATATTCACATGTTTGAACTTGTACTTTGTTCGGGTCGAGATGGAGTGCAAGACCCTGGATTCTACCTATTATAATCCAGGCTACGATTTTGTGGATTATTATGATTAGTTACTTGACTCACTGATTGGATGGCTGCGACCATACCTGAGTCTATTTACCAATCCTCACTGGATGGCTGCGTCCATGCCTCGGATCTGGATTATTGCATACTCTGTTATGGATGGTTGTGCCCATACCATGTATCTATAATGTACTTGAGACATCAGTTGTACTTCTCTACGCAGGTTTTCTGATGGCGGTGTTTTCAGTTGGACACGTTCTCGTAAAGAATTTCACCCCTCTCTCTCTCTCGGGCCTCATGCTTTAGGGGGAATCTGTTACACAGCAATTTGTCACCGTCCCTGCAATTCCCCATCCCGCACAATTGGAGGGCACATTTCGTGACCTGTGAGCAGTGACATAACTTGAAAACACTTTCATGGCATTCCCCTAAACATGTACTTTCATTGCCCTGAAGACAACTCCTTGTGAAAAACCCTAAAATCACCCCTTTTTGCATTGCCGCAGGAAGCCAGTTCAACAACCGCACCAATGGGGGAAACACTTCAAATAGGGCACACCAATTGGCGCTCTGTCTCAGAGTCGCACTCGTGCCAGCCATTTTAAGGAGTGTTTTTTAAAAATAAATGGCTGAAGTTTGTCCTAACCAATCCATAAACTGGTATCTAATTTGAGTTGGGAGGTTTGGCTTCAGATCTCCATGTAGAGGAAGTGGTTTGCCACCTCTCATGGAAGTTTCCTTGAGGATAGGGCCAGTCCCATGATTATAGGGATCCCAACTCCCCTTCCTCCATCTATAAAATCTTGCTCATCTCCTTTGCAAGCTAGTCTCCAAGTTCCTAAGAGCCATCAGAGCCTTATGTTGTAAGAGCCTTGATTCATTCCCTTAAGGCCAAATCAAAGCAAGGATATTAATGTCGAGACATCCGAGAAGAGAGGTTTGTCCCGTCCCCAACAGGATTTTTCGAGACGTGTTCTGCTGGCGACCCTCCGAAGGAGAATTCAGCGTCAGGGCTATGGTTGTATTCTTCTTTGATTGATTAATGATAAGCGACTATTGGTTATGGTTCCACTCTTGTTGATGATTATGATGATGAGTTATGTCTTCTATGACTAACATATAGTTGCATATACTGGATTTTACGCTTGCGTTTTTTTTGTTTCTTGCGTGTGTAGGTGTCCGATCATGGAGATCGTGAGGATTGTGATCTGCCGGAGCTAAGGAACGGGAGCGCTACTTTCTCTACAAGTGACAACATTGGATTCTAGGTAAGCCTTCATCGCTAGTTGGTTTATTTTCAATTAGGAACCTGCACTATAGCATGAACGATTGTTGCTAGACCCGATCTGGGCTAGTAGGGATCGCCTCTGTCCGCAGAGGGGATTTACCTCCACAACAGCTTGCCAGTTTGTTTTGTAGCTGTCCCTCTTTTT